>OZ026834.1:5425950-6100295 GCA_964023205.1 Lutraria lutraria
TTTGAACTTATGGTGACAAAGTTATGTTCCGGACAAGAAATCCTCTAATATAAAATCAATCAAAGGGGAGTATTTCAAAACTGCACAAGGTAGAGTTATGGTTCTTTTGCACTGCACTTTGGATCATTGCAAGAAACATTCACACCAAGTTTGAAGTCATTCGAACTTTTGGTGACAACGTTATGTTCCGGACAAGAAATTCTCTAATAAAATCGATCAAAGGTGAATAATTCAAGAGCTGCACAACGTAGAGTTATTGTTCTTTTGCATTGCACTGTGGATCATTGCAAGAAACACGCACACCAAGTTTGAAGTCATTTGAACTTATGGTGACAAAGTTATGTTCCGGACAAGCAAAAGGAGACGGCGCCGCCGACAAAGTAATCCCTATAATTATGCCGCCTAGTCAGGCGACACAAAAAGCAGCTGTAAATCCTGTTTGAGCAGAAGATGCGTAATTTCACATTTGAAGAGAAGCAAGTGTAATATAAATTTTAATGTAAAATAATATACGTACACGCTGAGGCATGATTTAAATCCATGGACATTCCAGATTAGTTTCAAATTAATTTCCAATATCGGTAATGAATTAAAATGTCCAAACACAAATGCTTAAGTTCCAGCAACCAAATGTAAATGCACTGTGGTAGTTTATATTACCTGCCGCTCTACCTTTATACATGACGTCGAGCGCAGGAAAACGTCCCTTACGACAATGAGACGAGAACGTCGATAAAAAGGTTTATACACTACCGCGCGGATCCAATGACGCTATGTAAACAGTAATTTATTTCCGGGTTTAACATCATAATGGTCCCAGGTTTGAGGAAGAACAAATTAAGTTCGTAATACCAGATTTATTCCTCTCTTGAGTTGACCAACTGTTCAATGAGTTCAAAGTAAAAAAGTAATACATGGCAGCCTGTATTGATTTTTTGTAGCCTATCTTAGCTTAGTAAGAAGACACTTTTGAAGAAAATCTAGTACTGTATCTATTACATATTACTTCCGAAATTATTCGTTTATTTAACAAAACACCCATTGAAAGAATGTAATCGGTATGATAAACACTCGACAAGTGATCTGTTACAATCTGTCCCCAGTACAACTTAAACTTGTAAACTTAAACTTGGACGATAATGCTTTACAACTATACGACAAGGGACATTATAAAGACATCATGAAGATTTTTCTTCTAGTTATTTGCCGTAAATGATTGTCTGCTGACTAAGGATGTGTTTCAGTAAACTTAACACGCCGTGAAAATCTCTCAAAGGCAGCGCTACACCACTAAAATAATTCAAGTCAGGGGGAGCAAACTGCTTTCAGATATGATTCTAGCTTCGGAGGGTCCGAGTCGGCTCATTTTCCCAAGATGGCGTCCATTTTTATGTCTATTATCATTTTTGCATTGGCTCTCTCTTTCTCAGTCAGTCAAAATGTTTTAATCTCGTATTTGCTCAATTTTCTCGCATCGGCCCGATTTTTCTTATATTGGCCAAGTTAACCTCTAATTTGACCCAGTCTCTCTCATGTTATTAACACTGGGCATTTATTAAATATCACTACCAATATTATATAGTTGATTAATAATTTTAGGTATTACATCCATAATACTGTATAGTAATTCTTTGAAATTGTGCTACTTCATGGACTTCAATGCAAATTTTGATTGTCTTTTTAAATCCCACAGTAAATCATTTAGCTATCAAGGAAACATAAGATAAAATAAACGTTTCTAAAGCCTACATCCGTTCCATTTTGAGATAAACATTGTATGCATTAGGGATTAAAACATAGAACATAAACATTTCAAATGCATCTCAATCAAAAGAAAGCCAAAACCGCCTTATTATTGTCCATCTTGCCGACATAAGATGTGGAAGTAATATCCACTTGTGATATATATAAGAATGAATAATAACTATGGTGGCTGTGTTGAGAAAAGTTGTTTGAAGTTAACCATTAAATGTTTCATTTCTCATTATGACCAACCACAAAATGTCGAAAGAGAATTATTTGGTACTGTAAATAGTTACATTAATATATATTTTCGATGATTCAGAAACCTTATTTCAGGTAGTTATTCAATCAAGTATTAAATAGACTAGTTAAATTTTATTATGAAGTTGTTATTTTGTGTTCTCACTAAAGTAACAGATTATGTTCTTTTCTCAGAATATAATGTAGCATGGAAGTGGATCTATTTTAAAGGTACATAAGCCTTTCTATACAATATTCCAGGTAATAGCAGTGGTGTCTGTGTATTGCAATTGACTCCCCACCCAGATGATGCGGGTTCGAATGTCATTGGCAGAATTAGAACTGTATTATATGTTGTAAGGACTTGCTCTACAACAGATTTATGACATAAATTAAGTTCAAATCTTAAGTGTAACCACTATAAAACATTACTGATTGCCTTCAACAACTGGATGGTAAATGTCAGTGGTGTAGTGGTTAATGCTGAAAATAAAAATAAGTTTGTTTGAAGTGCTCTCACCCAAAATATTAAAATGATACCCCTACCAAAATACTTGATTTTATTTATTTGCTAGGATTTTCATGAGTAGGTAGGAGCACTCCAAACAAACTTATCTTTATTTTCAGTCTTAGGTTGCTGACTGGTAAACATTACTCATGTCACACATAGGATTTTTTAATTGTGAGACTGTTTACACTGTTATTGACAACATGACAGACAAGTTGAAAGTATCAATTTTAATAGTAGCAGAAAATTATAACAGAACTGGATAAATAAAATTTCCAAAGTATACACAATGTTTGAACATGTTAATAGTAAACTGAGCAATTTCTGTACAATGTCTACACATGATCAAACTCACTTAGATTGACAACTGCTGCTTTTCATCTTCCGTACAAATTACATGGTGATATCAACAATCAGTTATGCATTTAGTCAAAGTTATACAATACATACATGTATATAATAAGAAATACAGTCAATTGATGAAGCTCAACTTTTCTGTCACTTATGATATCGACACAGTTTGACAGTTACCATCACAAATCATTGATTAATTAAATCCAACTACAGATTCATTCATGTTGGTTAATGCACAACAAACTATTGTTATTTTATCAATTGCTGGTACACTTCCCTCGTCATTCATGAAATAGTCGATGGGAAGTTTATCTTGCAAAATTGTATACTTGTTGCGCACAAGACCTATGACTCTTTCAACATGTATTCTAACATGCGCAATTTTCCGCGTTGTTTCAACATCTGTGGCAGACAACTGGGCCTTTCCACGAGTAAAGGCCGGTATATTTATTTCAGCACAATGAACACCAACACTGTCCGCAATGTCAAAACCGAGATCAGCTAGAACTAAATCACCTGGTAGAAGCTTGTCCAACATACCGCAACTTTCTGTAATACACTTATCAGAGGCCCGTCCACCCCAACCAGCAGAAATAAAAGAAATGGATCCTTGGGGTGTTATTCCAATCTAGTATTTCACAGTATTGTTATGCTTGTAATTGCTCTATGTCTGGGCCCTTGCCATAAGTCCTTTAGGCTCTTGAATGAATATTTCGAAACAATCAATAATAACAGCAGTTTTTTTTGAGAAGTATGTTCTAAATTCCATTGGAATTGTCTTCTGTAACTCTTCTCTCTCTGGCCAGTAAATCAGGTGTTTCAGTTGTATGTACAATATGTGTATGACGACAAGAAAAGCCCTGGACACTGTTGAAGTTGAGACCTTAAACCTGTAAGATAAGTCCTTCACTGGCATATTTAATTTTAGGCACATCAGTGTCATTAACAGTCTTTCAAATATGCCCAAGCGCATGTTTTTGGTTGTGATGAATGTAGTAACTGATGCGCTTGTAAGTCAGCTTTCAGCTGCATGTTCACAGAGATCAGTCTCTGTATTTCACTGTCAATCTGACTCTGTGTAACTGGTGAAGATGAACTCTCGGGAAGCTCTCTCTCACTTCAGAATGATCGGGGGACTTGGAAGGATTCTCAGCTTCAAGTGGCAAGGCTGTGAAAGAAGTTTCATGACTCTCAGGTGAATCAGACTGTAGTTTAAGAAGTGCTCTGGCCACATGGTGCTTCTCCCGCATCTCATCCCTATTCAACTTCCTTTGAAATCTGAAATTGAATAGCATACATGTATTTCAATTCTTTATCTTTCATAAGTCATGTATTGCATTAAGCATCAATAGAATTCTTTTAAAGCAATGACACTTCTGATGCCAATATGAAACTATTTTCTTTGTTTATATAGGGTTTTAAGCCCCTTTTCAGCATTCAGAGTCATATGAGGCAGACAGTTCACCTATGCATCGTTCCTGTGAAAAAAAACAGTACTAGACTCACATCCTCCGTAAGCAACTGTTTACTTTCTCACATAAAGAGACATGGTCGGTAGTGAGGCTTAAACCCACGACCCTCCATCAGTGAAAGGTTACAGTGATATGAACTAAACTGAAGTCGGCGACCTTAACCACTCGACCATCATGGAGACGAGTAAAAAAATGCATTCATACTATAACATTATTAACAAGCTGTAAGTGTAAAAGTAGTTTGTTCTCCCAGTACATAGCGCAGCCAATGAATAAATGTAATCACTGTCACACCAGCTTGTCACCAATATTCAACAAGTTACAACCAAACACAGAAAAAAATGTACTCATATATTATCTATGTTCTATATTAACATACCAACAACACATATTAATTTGAGATGACATCATGAGACAGTGGTACAAAATTTAGAATTGGAGGATGGTATCTGTAGTCGGGTACAGCTAGGTATATGCATGGTGAGAACTTCATCGGCTGATTGTGTGATTTGGTTGCTTATACGGTTGTTAGATAGTCCAACCAATTAGACAGTTTATGACGACAAGATAACTTTTTGACTTGGCCCCGTCCCGCATAGGCTGAGAGGATGGCCCTTCCGAATTCGTTCAGAAAAATCGGCCAACAAAAGCCGAATCAGTAGGGCTAGGTCGTTAGAGTACGGTACCAGCACAGTAAGCATGAAACCCTCAGACCTGGATTCGAGTTCCAGTCAAGCCACATTTTTATCACTTGTTTCTAGACTAGTGTATGATGTAATGACCTTTTTTTATTGTGTATTAAATTTATGTAATTATGTATGCAGCTAATGACTGAACACTATCATGACTCACAAGAGTACAGTACTGTAAAAAATCAACAAACATTATGACAACTCTTCCAACATAGCACTGTTGCACTATCACGAAAAATTCACATCAGGCCACTTCACTCGTCCCTTACTGGATCCACTGCACATCATTTTGCAACTTTTAAATAACAGTAATTTTACGAAAATAAAGTTTTTACCATTAATGAAGTACACTGAGCATATCCTGGAGTATGATGATGGGTCATCTTTACGGTTGATTTTTAACAACCAAAACTGCCGTCGTTCATCGCTGAGTTGTCTTGTATAGCAAAGTTGTCGGTATAGCAAAGAATCCTACTTTCGTATTTCCGTTCGCTCTGTTTACAGTACACAGCCTCGAACCCAACAAGAAACTACCATATTTAAAAATAGATTGCAGCTGTCATAGTCATTAACTAGAGCGCATCGGTTTCTGCCAATCAAGATGGCGGACGCAAGAGAAAAACCCGGATGTGTGACGTCGCATGAAAACTATGTATAGTGGACCTCTACAAATATTTTTTTCTAAGTATGGTTATGAGGTCAAAACTGGTCCCATCCCGTGGGGTCATGTGTTTTCCTTACATATATATGGTAAAAAAATCTCCTTCACTGAAACCACAAAGGCTAAAGTTAATATATTTGGCATGAAACATTGTGCACCTCTACCCAGATTGCTAAAATTATGACCCTGGGGTAAAAAAGCCCCACCCAAGGGGTTATAGTTTTTTCTTTGAATGTAATTAAAAAAACTTCCCTATAATTAAACCACTTTAAAATCGTCTTCTTTAATTTAGCATGTTTCGAAGAAGAAAGTAGCTCAAATGTCTGCCTTGGTGATTTGTAGGTTAGTTTTAGGTTCTCCTAGTTAAACATTGCTATGAAAGAAGTCGTAGTCTACACTCATGTGGACTAGCAAAGGGCCATCATGGCCCTCTTCTTTACATAAAGATCTATGTATCTATTACATGTAAATCGAGTGTCTAATTTTGGGTTAAGTTAATGAGTTTTATGATGAATTTAGTACCATCTTACCGTCACAGGTCCTTAATTACTACTTTCTGTAATAAGTATCTAACTGCTTTATTGTTAATTGCTGGCTTAAAAATGAATTGATAAATGAGGTTAACAGTTGACATTTCAAATGAGGCTCTTTGACAGGTACATGTAGAACACTTCATACTACATGTATCATGAAAAAAAACCATAACTATTTTGATTTACACAGTCATACAAATACACTGTAACAGTATTAGGAATAGACATTACAAGGCTTGCTAATACCAATGATGAAATTTTGTTTGATACAATGTTTTGAAACATTTATCGTCATTGCCCTGTGGTATATATTAGGGCTGTCCCGATATGGCTGCGTACCGGTACGTACCGGTACATTGCTGAACGATATGCGTATAGTATCGGAAGGTCCCGTATCGGCCGTATCGCGGTTTTTATCTATATCTGAAAAAAAACTCATAGAATGCTGAACAACTGAACTAGAATTGCGAATTTACTCTCATATCATCGTCGACAATGCTTACGCTATTAATATCCGGGATTCCATTACTCTATTTATGGACATTGACAGCGTGAGGTAAAGCTAGACAACGAATTCGATGCGAATATTCAGATTTTGTCAAGTAGATATTGACTTATAAATTGTATTACGCCACCATGTAATTTGACATAAAAATAGGGCAGCATTTTGGTTTGACGATACAACAAAAAAGTACGTTGTTGTCTATAACAAGTTTCAACGCGATGTATAGTGGCAGGACTAGCAACCTTAGAACACATATGTCTCGTCATCATAACATCCAAGTTGAAGGTTTCAGAAGTTCATTATCAATTTAGTATTGTAAATAAATTTGACAATCATAACCCTGAATCTTTAAACAATTTTTATATGTCTAGGTTCTATTATTGATATAAGGTCATTTTAGGGACAGAGATTAAAACTTGCCAATATTTCTCATAACTATTTGATTTCCACAATATCAACTAACATAATTTTCTAGACGAATTATACTTATGAGTATTAGTTTATTATAGCTGTTCGCGAGTATAATAGTGTAGTGTCTATTACTAGTTTGGTTAATCCTTGCCATTTGACTGGCTAATGGGGATGACTGAATCTATTAATAGTTGACAGGTAAGTCACTCATGAAGGCATTGCCTATATAAGTTTTTGTGTGGCTATTTGAAGTTCAATGTGGTTGTATGATAGTGCTAATATTTATGGTGAATTCGTAAACATTCTAATAGGACAGACAGACAGACAGATATTTTATTTGAGACGTATACATAAGTACATAGCCTAAACACATAAAGAATATATGAAATTGTCACGTCGTTTTTTATAATAAACAACTCTATGTACAACATATGTATATCATTACAAAACATGGCATGTAGATGTATATATAAATATACAATAAACAAGAGAGGATGAGCTTTTCATTCTAACCAAATATAATATTACATATTCATGAATTGAGAACACCTAATTTTCAAAGCTTCTTTTATGTATAAACAAAGAAGTATCAATTCATCTTTATTACATGATTGTAAAAGTGTGTGAAATTTATATACTGATGGATTAACATAGTAATTTCTGTTGATATATTTCTTTCTAATTTGGATGTATAGTGGACATAAACAAATAAAATGGTATTCATCTTCAATATCGTTATTATTACAGAATTCACAATAACGTTCTGATCTTTCTTCTTCTTCTTCTTCCAAATACTGTACTAAATCCCTCTGTGAGGAATTATCATACAGGGTGTATGTACAAAGTGGTGTGCGGTGTTCAAATGTACAAGATAAAAGAATAAAAGATAAAAGACTCTGGTAATCTACAGCCCCATAACAAGTCCTCCCTTGAAGGCCTCAAGGCTGATTGCTGTGGTCTGGTGCTGGGGTAGCTGGTTTCACAGTCGAATCGCCTAGGGAACGAAGGAGAATTTCATAGCGTCAGTGCGGCAGAAAGGGATTAGGAATCTGGTTCCATAGCCATGGCCACCAAAAGTCAGAGGGTGGAAGAACTGCTCAGCTGGGATGTCTATGAGGTAATGTATGATCCTGTAGACCATCACCAGTTTGGCACTGGATCTGCGTTGTTGCAAAGTGGGCCATCCCAGCTCTGACATCATCACAGTGGTGCTGCTGGTTGTCTTATAATCCCCTTTGACAAAGCGGGCAGCTCGTCGTTGCACAGCTTCCAGCTGGTTGATGTTGGTGGCGGTGTGTGGATCCCACACTGTGCTGGCGTACTCCAGGATGGGTCGGACAAGTGAAAGATACGATTGGGCCTCGATGTCTTGTGGGCAGCTTGCGATGTTTCTTCGTAGGAACGCTAAAGAGTTGTTGGCTTTCTTGGTAGTGTATTCTGTGTGTGTGGCCCAGGATAAGTTGTTGGCTATGTTGACCCCAAGATACTTTCCACTTTTGACAGGTTTAAGTTCTGAATTGTGTATCTTGTAGGTAGTGATGATTGGGTTTCTCTTGCGGGTGATATGAATGACCTCACACTTGCTAGGATTGAATGACATCATCCACTTGCGTTCCCATTCCTGGAGACGGTCTAGGTCATGTTGAAGGGCTATGGAATCAGCTTCAGATCTGATCAAACGGTAAAGCAGACTGTCATCAGCAAAGAGGCGGATGGTAGATGATACGCATTCTGGTAGGTCGTTGATATAAGGAAGGAAAAGCAACGGACCAAGGACCGTGCCCTGGGGTACCCCGGATGTCACTTGGGAGGGGGCCGATGTGTGACCTTCAACGACTACCTGTTGGCTGCCTTCAGACAGGAAGCTCTGAATCCAGCTTAGGATGTTCCCTCTGATACCATAGTGGTCAATCTTGGAGAGAAGTCGCCGATGGGGCACAACATCAAATGCCTTACTGAAGTCTAGCAGGATGGCGTCGACTTGTTCTCCGTGATCCAGTGCTGATGTTGTGAGTCAGATAGTATGTTGTGGTGGTCTAGATGTTTCATTATCTGGCTATGGAGAATGTGTTCCAAGAGCTTGCTGCATACTGATGTAAGGGAGATTGGTCTGTAGTTTGCGGGGTTACTTCGGTCGCCCTTCTTGAAGATAGGGGAGACATTTGCTTTCCGCCAAGCTGATGGGACCGTTCCTTGTTGCAAAGAGGCATTGAACAAGAGGGTGAGTGCTGGTGTGATCATCTCAGCATAGTCCTTCAGGAACTGGGTTGGTATGTTGTCAGGACCTGAGGCCTTGTGGGGGTTGAGTTTCTGGAGGAGTTTCTTGACACCATTGGCTCCTAGAGTGAAGTTAGGCATGTCTTGGTAACTGTCTCCATCCATGGCTGGCACATCAGTTATGTCTTCAGTGGTAAACACC
The DNA here is from genome assembly GCA_964023205.1 of Lutraria lutraria. Taxonomy (NCBI): domain Eukaryota; kingdom Metazoa; phylum Mollusca; class Bivalvia; order Venerida; family Mactridae; genus Lutraria; species Lutraria lutraria. The sequence continues at coordinate 5,435,489 of OZ026834.1, forward strand.
CCAGTGAACTTCTGGTTCAGTATTGTGGCCTTCTTGCTGGAATCATTATGAGTAACACCGTCACACTTCAGTTGCGAAATTTCCGTGCCATCCGACCGTTTCCCTTTAATGAAGGAGTAGAGCTTCTTGGGGTTTTCTGATATCATGTCCCTGACGTATGCTTGGTTTGCTTTGCGGCATTCGTACTGCTGCTCCTTGTGGAGTGTCTTGTAGCGCTGTGTAGCCTCTGCTGTCCCAGATATTCTGGCTCTCTTGAATGCTTTCTTCTTTCTTCTAGAGAGGCGCTTTATCTTCTTGGTGACCCAAGGCTGGCTGTGTCTGGTTGATGACATTTTGGCTGGGACCATGGTTTCAATAATCCCAGTTATGCCAGACGTGAAGTCAGTCCACAAGCAGTCCATGGTAGAGTTAGCACAGTGGTCTTGAATAAACCGGTCAGAGAAACCCTGCGCGGCGGAGCTGATAGAAGCCTGATCAGCCCTTTTCCACAGAAGAATCTTTCTCCGGGGTTGTTTTGTATGTGCTGCTCTGGTCCTGGCCTGCACAAGGATCATATCGTGGTCACTGATTCCCGGCAGTGCATTACAGCGTTCAATGAGAGATGGTCTGTTTGTTATAAAAAGGTCCAGGGTGTTGGTATCTCTGGTAGGAAAGTCCACAATCTGTTCAGACGATGTATCATATATGGTGTCTAGCATGCATTGACTGATCCTTCTTACTATAATAGGTAGTTTGACCCAGTCACAGAGTTTGAGGACCAGTCAATATCTGGTAGGTTAATGTCACCTGCAATCCAGATAGTGGCATTTCTGTGTTGTGTATGTAGTTTCTTGATGCTATGGCAAAGATCTTCCATATATGTAGGGTCGCTGATTGGAGGGCGGTACGCAGAAGCAATGATCAATTGCGAGTTGTCCGGACAGCTAAAGGAGGCTGCAACTAGCTCGGATGTTGATTTGATATCTATTTCTGAACCGCATATGTTGTCTTTCGCAGCAATAATGACACCACCATATCGGTTGATCTCTCTGTCTTTCCTGGCAACGAAGTAGTATCCGGCAGGTAGTACTTCTCTTTCATGGATTCCCGGTTAGAGCCATGTTTCGCAACCAATAATGATGTCTGGGTTGCTCTCAATCAAGCTCAACCAGAATGATGCTCTCTTTGCCCTTATACTCTGAAAGTTTACCACGAGGACCCGAAGAGTGGGTTTTGGTGTCTGTTGTGCTTGTCTTCCTCTTCTAATAGGTGATGAGGTGTGCTGGGGCGATCCAAACGAGCTGACTGAAGAGAAGCTATGAGAGGTGTGGTCCGGAGTTGGTGGGTCCTCTGACAGAATGCTGTAAGTGTTGTTGGTAGTAATTGATGTGTTGATAGAATCAGCTGGTGGAGTTTCAAACAGAGTAGTTGAGAAGTTTGGTATTCCACAAGTAAAGCAGATCCAACTAGTGTTCTGGGTGATTCCATTGTAGACAGCAAGTGGCATTTTGGTGCATTTGACATGGTACCAAGTATCACAGCTGTCACAGGCAACTGCATGCTGGTTACTCTTGCATGGTTTGGCACATATTCCACATGGGAACTTGTAGGATGGACCTGGGTTTGGGTGACAATCACCTGACGTTAATAGCTCGTAAGCAGAGAGGTTCCCACTACAAGCTGTTGTAAATGATGGACCCAATTTTGGAGGGTCAAAACTGCTGAGGGTTAGTAGAATGTAAGTCAGGATAAGCATGGTCCAAATAACGCAGAAAGTTTCGTATCCGAAATTCTTGAATAACCGAAAAATGGTAAACGGAAATATTATCGTTTACATTCGAAGTGTAGTTTGTAGTTGTGGAAAAGGGAACAAACTTACGTATGTCTCAAAGCTCGGTAGTATCAGGTAGCAGGTAGGTAGAAACATAGGTGGAGACCAGATAATGAAAAATCGGCAGGCGCCTGTGCTCTTAGTGGGTCGGAGAAGATCTTTGTCCGAAATTTAAAATGTCCGAATAATGGTAACCGGAAGTCCAGTTGTTTACGTTGGAGACAAAGGTGGTGAAGAAAAATCGTAAAATACGACCGGGATGCGAAATCCTGGCACGAGTACGGTAGGAAATATGAAGGGAAGATATTCAGACTGTGATATAATCGGCAGTTGTCAGAGGGGAACCGCAAAATACCAGAGAAAAGTAAATTCAAACACTCGATCCAGAAGCAGGTGCACACCGCACAACGACCTTGACCATTCTATTATTACTATACAGTCCTGTTTGTATTTTAAGTGGATGTAAGGACAAGCGTAATCTTAAAAAATAACACCTTTAACGCATTGGTATAACATCTAAATAATCTTCGTACTTATGCGATATCTTATATATTCTATACATATCTAGTAATGGACTGTTTTGTAATGCATTTGACCATTTTAGTCTAAATAAACTTATAATTTTATTTCTTAATTCACATACAAAGGCCTTTATACAAACAGAACTAGGATTTTCAAATACATGTTGACAATCATATTCTCTAAATAGTTCTTTTAAATGTGTAACCCAGTTAACATATCCTTTATTACAATCAGTAACTGCTAGGTTATACACAATTTTCAAAATAATGTTATCGGTATGTACAAGTTTAAACCAATACTTTACAATACTAATATAGCGTCTAACATAAAGAGGGTTCTAATAGGGTTCATTCTATTTGATTGATGTAGGGTATGATATTACCACGTGCTTGTGAACTACTAGTATATACATGAATGTATTCATTTGTCTAATACTCACGATTGTTCTTATAATGTGTTTTACTCCTATCATTTAGATATTTTATATTAAAATAATATTTTATATTTATATTATTTTTATGTTAATGGAGGATTGAATAAAATATACAGTCAATATCCTTTATGAAAAAAGCAACTTCATACAAAAAACATAAACCAATCACCTTCTTGTAATTCGTCTACCTATAACGTTTTGTTATACATGTAGTTGTTCTTGTTATATGTGAATCAAATTGATGACTTTAAGTACAAGACAAATTTAGTTTTACAACTTTTTAACAGCTAATTAGGACTTTCTAGCACAAAACAAGTGTGTAGAATACCCAAAAACACTAATGTTACCACGTTTTTCATTATTTTGAAATACTTTTATATCGTATCGTTGATATCGCATATCGCTAGTACCATATCGCAATATGTATCGTATCGGCTGAGATCTGTATCGGGACAGCCCTAGTCTTTACCACATAAAATTTGTTGAAAACACTCTATTTCAACAATTGAGGGATCGAATTCTTTCGCGCAATCAAAAAGTAACTGTCTAAATATAGCCATTGTTTACACTGTGACTCACTACGTTTGAAAGTTTACATCGTGACGTCACTACGTTCGTCTATTTTTAAGAAATTTTCTTTTCAACGTTTATTTTTTACTTTTTTGTACATAAAGCATACTATTTCAATAAAAGATAAGTATAGCGATAAAAAATTTAAGAATTTAAAATCAAAAGAGGTAACCGCTGCGGGATGTTTGCCAAACTCCCCGCAGCGGTTACCTCCCTATATCAGTACATATACTAGCAAAGCGTGACGTAACCAGTGTGAGGAGTTCGGGAGTTTGAATCAAACAGTGTTGGGTCTGTTTGATTCCTTAGTATAAAAGGCGCTGCAAACACCAATCTAGACACTCTTCAGCTTTGGTTAGATAGGTTTAGATCTTTTGAAACACCCTGAAACTATGTATTAAGATTAAATTATAATTTTATTAGAAGAGTATTTCTGGATTTCTTTTGTTCTAAAACATTTTTCAAGCCGTCTGCTTTTTCTCATTTTAATGTTTTGGTGTCTAATTTACAAAACCTTCTGTTTATTTATTGAGTGAATCTTAATAAAATATTATAGAGCAAAGTAGGGTAATTCCGACTTCTGTGTAATACCGACCCTTTTAATTTATCTACTTGTAAAAGCTTCAGTTAACGTTAGAGCACCTGTCAATCATTTATCATTGATGACGTCACACTGGTGACGTCATAGTCGGCCATTTTGAAGTAAGTGGATGAAAGAAATACCGCTTAAATTTTTTTGTAGTGAAATAATAGGGTGACTGTAAGGGAGGTAAGCTTTTTATTTGTGTTCAGACTTGATTTAAAATGTTTCAAATTTTAAACTCTATTTATAAATCAATAATACATGCCTGTATTATTATATTCTTCGTGATTTTAAGGCAAAATATATGGTATCGAAGGAGACCACGCGGGGGGTCGATTTTAACAGATTATTTTGTTCCATAATTGACAAGGCAAAATAAGCTGTTCTTTTCGTGCTGCTCACATATGTTCACTGGTCTTTTAAGTAGCTACTAGATTATATAACTGCATGTTGATCTTTAAGAAAACATTTGGATTTGTTCAAAAACTTAAGTACATCTTTTTATCTTTTTTGAAATGTCAAACCAGATTGGAGCCAAGAAACGGTTGAAATATAAACCAGAAAATATGGCTTATGCTATCGAGATGGTACGTAGTGGACAAATGAGTCGGAAAGGGGCAGCAAAGCCATACGGTGTCCCTAAGACGACTTTATTAGATAAGCTGTCTGGATGCGTTCCAGAAAAAACAAGTCTTGGACGGAAGACGGTGTTAACTATAGCCGAGGAGACAGTATTAGTTCAATATTCAAATTTGATGTGTGACATTGGATATCCATTGACAAGGAAAGAATTTACCTTTGAAGTCCAAAGGATTCTAAATTTGGACTGTCGTGTAACACCGTTCGCGATAACCTTCCTGGGAAGGACTGGTTTACATGTTTTCAGCGACGTCATCCTGAGATGTCCTTCAGGAAGCCTATGTCACTGGGCCACGAAAGGGCTGCTGTCACCATTGACAAGATTAATAATTGGTACAATGGAGTTCACACATACCTACAAAAGGACTTTCCTGAGTGTTACCGTGAAATGTTAAAAGATGCAGTATCAAAAACAAAAAGATTTCCCAGTTATCTTTTAAAAAGCCTGGAGCAAGGTGGCATCATTTCAAAACGCTGTCCATGGCTTCAGAAGGTCGGGGTTGTTTCCTTTCAATCCTGCTATGTTGATATAACAAAGCTTGGTCCAGCTAAAATATTACCAAGTGGTGATGCGCATGCTGTTACTGAACCATTAAATGACCTATCGACTGTGAGTAAACCAGGTTTGATTGACAATGGTGTCTGTCCCTCATCACCTGCCAAAATGTCTTTGAATGATATGAATTCCGGTAAAGTTTCTGTAATTACCACAACTTGTAATACTGTCCTCCCGTTTCCACAATCATTTTCAAGTCAACAGCCAAGTACTGTCCTGTCCGAAATATGTTGTAACGAAATGCCCCTTGACCACTGTTTGTACCACCTCAAACTTATTAAGTCCATGTTCTAGTAATAGTAGTAGTGCATCTCAATCAAATGTCGCACCTGCATTTCAATTTCTACGTGTCCCCGAGTTGAAACTTAAGCCTAAATCCCAGCAAGTTCGTAAAAGATTACCATCAGCACTCACAGGTGATGTGTCTTTACAAATGATGAGAGAAAGAGAGGAAGCTAAGAAGGAGATATGCAGACAAAAGGAAGAAAGAAAACTTGAGCGAGAGAGAAAGCGTAAAGAACGGGAAGAGGTCAAAGAAAGTCGAAAGAGAATTAGGGAAGAAAAACGTAAGCAGGAAGAAGCCAATAGTAAGAAACAAAAAACAAAAAGTAAGAAAGTAAGTAAGAAAGTTGAATCTAGTTCTGAATCGGATTCAGATCTATCTGATCGTGAAATTCCATATATGGATAACGATAGTGATGATTTTGAGGAGAGCTTTGTCGAGGTGTGTCCGGTTTGTAAGATTTTAAACAGGGGCGAGGATGAGTCTGGTTGGATTTTTTGCGAATCTTGTGGCAAAAACTGGCATGGGCAATATGCAGGATATCTTGAAAGCGAAATTCAAGATAGTGAGTTTGCATTTGTTTGTAATGCTTGTGAATGAGAGACATGTTTTATCTGGTAGGTGATCTGTAAATTGTTTGTTGGTTTGTCGTCTTTGTATTTTAGTGTTCTACGATTCTGGGAAAGTTGTTAATGAGTTTGATATGTTTGACATGTACTCAATTAATTTAATGAAATGCTTATCCATTAAAAATTTAATCATCATGATTCAATACTTGATTTCCATACAATTGTAACATTATAATGTTATTACAAGTTGTACGGTCATAATCAATAAGATTAATTATGTCAGTACTTCCTTATTTTTTAAAAAGCTTGAAGTGGGTCGATATTTGCAGAAAGGGGTCGATATTCACAGATTCACATAAGGAGTAACAGACAGAGTTCACTATCGTTCTGTTTATATGACAAATAATCTGATTACTCTACAGGATCTGGCAAATTCTTAATAATTTGTCTTGTCATATTTAATAACATTATTGTTGTGAATACTAGGTTATAGTGTTAAGATATTGTTTATTTGATGATTTCATAAATGATCTTGCCTACTGCACAATAATAAATTTGATTAAATCTGAATCCTCTTAAGGATACTTTTAGCTTTGATAAGATTAAATTTTATGTTTTATGCTGTTGAGTCATAAGCACATAACCAGAACTAACACATTAGAATCAGATCCAGCACATAAGAATCAGAGTTACATGAGAACTAGTATATTACACAAGAGATACCATCTTGTTCAACTACCGGCACGTTACAATACTTTGAAAAAGAGGGCCATAATTCGCTCATATGCGAAACAATACAATACTAAAGGTCAAGAAATCTAAGATAATTAAGGCGGAGTAATCATTAAAGGCTTATTTTATTTCAAGCTCTTATAATAGAGGACGATCCAAGGATGTCTTACTATATCTTCCCTATAATAGCTTTATCAAAATTCACACAGTGCTTAAGGAGCAGATGTCGTAAAAATGTTTTCCTATATATATATTATATATATGTATACATATATGGCTATTTTCAGATCTGGCGACCATCTTTTTCTGACCGGAACGATTTTAGCTATTTTTGTAAAGGACAATGCTAGGATGATTCCTGTAAAAAATCAAAATCCATCAAGTGGTTAAGGACGAAATATCGTTTAAAAGGTTTCCCCATTTTTAGCTCTAACGCCTATCTTGTTCAGCAGACCGAAACGGTGTTGTAGGGGACTATGCAAATAACATACCTGTGAAGTTTGTGAAAATTGCGCAAGCGGTTTAGGGGGAAAGTCGTTTGAGTCAAATTGTTGACGTCGCACGACTAGCAAATTGTTGACGTACATTCGTCAGACATCATGTCATTTTATGACAGGTGAGCTAAAAAGTAACTGTAAATCCTGTACCAGAAGATGATTAATTTGACATTTTTAATTGAACCAAGCATAACAAAAAAGTCAAGCTAAATTTATTTACATACACTCTGTGGCATGTTTTAAATCCATGGATATTTCGAATAAATTTCAAATTTAATTTCCAACAACAGTTATAAAATTTATGTCCAAAAACATGTGCTGAAGTTCCTCCGTAACGTACGTCTAACTTTAGCCACCTACCCCAAACACAATCAGGTAAGTAAATCTGTAAACAGTATAACAGTGATATATATCATTGTCGCAACGCGTGACGACCAAATCTATGGAACGCCTCCACTGACTTTTATCGTGCATTTATACTTCGTTATGTATGAAACTTAGTTTGTAATGCACAATGGTCATTGGTTTTGTGCAAAATGCAATTCGTCGTGTGGAAATATCACTTCGTCATGTGCAAAAATCAGTTTGTTATGTCGAAACATCAATTCGTTGTGGATTTTTAACAGTTTGTTATGTTCATTTTCATTTCGATCTGCTCAAAAGTCATTTCGTTCTGCACAAACGTCATTTTGTTCTGCCGAAAGTTATTTCGTTCTGCACAAACGTCATTTCGTTCTGCTCAAAGTCATTTCGTTCTGCTCAAACGTCAATTCGTTCTGCCGAAAGTTATTACGTTCTGCTCAAAGTCATTTCGTTCTGCTCAAAGTCATTTCGTTCTGCTCAAACGTCATTTCGTTCTGCTAAAAAATCATTTCGTTCTGCTCAAAGTTATTTCGTTCTGCTCAAAAGTCATTTCGTTCTGCGCAAAAGTCAATTTGTTATATCGTTACATCCACGGGGAGGGGAATCTCGTAACTTTGGATAGTAATCAAAATGAGTGATGGCGACTGCTGAGACTCGGTGAGTTCATTATTTTGTATATTTTAGGTGACAAACGTTTCCAAAACTCAATTTCTGCAAATAGTGGTACTTTGTACGTTCTCGTACGTTCTATGGTTTTCGAAATCTTTGTTTTGATTGAATTGTGTCAAAATTGCAAGTACAGCCTTAGTTAACCACACGATTCATAATAAACTGGTACTAAAATGAATGAAAATAGTTTTTTTCTTCACAAAATCAAACAAACTTTTGTCAATAATTCTCGTATCTAAGTCCATCTAAAATTGCATTGATAAGTCTAACTTGTAAATGTCCATTGCAGATGCATAGTAAGTAAAACGAGCATGTTTATAATGTTTATCTCATTTTCATTCCCACTTCATTTTTCTGTTTGTTTCTCATGTTTTTGTAGTATAAATTATCATGACCGTTTTGTCGGTTTTATCAAAAGTAAAAACAATATGACAGAAATGTGTGTAACAGTATTGTTCAGTTCAAAGGTAAATAGCTTGTGTTACTACTTGAGTTTTAAATACCTATTTACATTTTAAGTATTTAAGTATTTGCATGTTTTAAACTGTTTCAGGATGGACACTTTGCATGTATGTAAAACATGCGGAAGCAATTCAGAAGTACGTCGAGAGAAGCCACACTGGCCAATCACCATACAAGTGCTGCGGGGATCTGTTATACACTAACATATACATGTACATGTGATACCTGCAACATGAGTATTCACTGGAAGAAACAATTTGAAGATCACATGACCAGCACAGAGGGCAGAAGAACCATGACTGTCCCTGACACAGCATTCAAGGCGATAAGCGCAGTAGTAGTGTGCTTCACAAACATTGTTTTAATAGTTATGAGAAATTGTGAATTGTTTTATTCTGTAATTGTTTAATTGGACAAGTTAACGTGCATCGGAGATTAAACAGATATTTTACACTTTTAGATCACATGTATGCAAATTCATAAATGTATACTTTTTCTAGTCGTGCTTGTGAATCCAGTACATGTATCTCAATTTCTTACATATTGTACGAAGATCTACATGATATCTTTATCTTGGGATTTATAGATTCGAATTTTAGAACGGACATAAAGGTCTAAAAATAATATATTGTTCTTTTGAATGTTTACCCTTTTTATTGTTAGTTGACATGTTCACCTTATCTGTGATTAAAATATGATTCAAATCTTGATTACTGTACTTTTTTGATTTTATCGGAATGATAATTTGACAATAAACGTGATATAACAACATGTTTTGGACATTTCACATTTATTCCACATTTCTAAAAGCGTATATTTTATAACAGTGTGCTATCTTAAGATATAAAAATGATTTTATGGGATCGTTTTCTTGCAATAGGGATTCTTCGACTTCTGCAGGTGTGTCTTGGTCCTCATCTTTCTGCAATTATAAATAGAATAGATTAGTGCTGAGGATTTGCCCTTTCACTGGTATTGATGAAAGTAATGCAAAATATCTGTAGCAAACGAAAAATAAGACAATACGACTCCACTATTTGTACTCATGATAAATCAAGTAATCTTGAGTCAGTAAGTGTATTGCTGAATAAATTGTAGCAAAAAGTATTTCATTGTTATATCGCCGATATTAGTAATGCGAACCAGTCGGGTTTGAAACAGGTACCCCTAGAGTGCAATCTGACGCTCTACCGACTGAGCTATTTAAACCGCCCCGAAAAACAAACATAGGCTTGCGTGATCACGATTAATTTCTAATTAATTTATATTGGTATTATCAATAATTTAGTAATATAGATATTAGTTCATTCTTAATATTTGATTTTCTGACAACGTTGGCTTAACGGTTTTAACAAGGGGAAAGGAATAGTACCGCTATTTGCAGAAAGTGTGTGCGCATACGATTGGATAGGTTTAGTTTTGGTTTTGGAAACGCTTGTCACCTAAAATAAACCAAAAAAATGAACTTACCGAGCAGCCTCAGCAGTCGCCATCACTTGTTTTGATTACCATCCAAAGTCACGTGATTCCACTCCCCGTGTATAAATTGACTTTTGCACACAACGAAATGACTTTTGCGCAGAACGAAATGACGTTTGTGCAGAACGAAATGACTTTTGCGCGGAACAAAATGACGTTTGTGCAAAACGAAATGACTTTTGCGCAGAACGAAATAACGTTTGGGCAGAACGAAATGACGTTTGAGCAGAACGAAATGACGTTTGGGCAGAACGAAATGACTTTTGCGCAGAACGAAATGACATTTGGACAGAACGAAATGACGTTTGTGCAGAACGAAATAACTTTGAGCAGAACGAAATGATTTTTTAGCAGAACGAAATAACTTTCGGTAGAACAAAATGACGTTTGTGCAGAACGAAATGACTTTGAGCAGAACGAAATAACTTTCGGCAGAACGAAATGACGTTTGAGCAGAACGAAATGACTTTGAGCAGAACGAAATGACGTTTGTGCAAAACGAAATAACTTTCGGCAGAACAAAATGACGTTTGTGCAGAACGAAATGACTTTTGAGCAGAACGAAATGAAAATGAACATAACAAACTGTTAAAACCCCACAACGAATTGATGTTTCGACATAACAAACTGCTTTTTACACATGACGAAGTGCTATTTCCACACGACGAATTGCGTTTTACGCAGAACGAATTACCATAATGTATTACAAAATTAGTGTAATTCATAACGAAGTGAAAATGCACGATAAAAGTCAGTGGAGGCGTTCCATACAAACCTGCACAGTCTCTCTTTTCGTCATTGCGCATTATGCTATTTTAATTTCGATTTACGTGGAATATCGCTTGATTCTTCATCCCGAAACAGTTACATGGAAGAAAAATCGTCTACCTGGTTGTATTGGTTCAATAACCATTTTAAAACTATTATTATTAAAAATAATGTACAATTAATTGTAAAAGTACATAAATAAAAACAAACAACTCATAACTTTATAACATACTGGGTTACAGATCTTAATACTGTAATACTAATAATAACTATATTAAAAAGGATTACTTGGATGTGTTGCCTAACCCAAGGTTATAAAACTTGTCATCGGTCACCAACCTCAAATGCCATATATTGTCTTTTAATGTATCTAAATAAATTATGATCAGACAATTATTGATTTAGAAATAGTATAAATTTGTTAAAATATTAAGATATTGTAACCATGAGATTTGAGTTTGGAGTTGAGCTTGTCTTAGACACTGAATGCTTTAAAAAAATTGTGTTATTGAACAATTGAATTATATTCGTTTATCTCAAGTCCTGTTTGTACCTGATGGCGGAAATGGCGGAAATACATTTTTCAATACAATTCGCTCAAATTTTAGATTTACAATTAGCTCGGCTTACCTTAGAATGAACGAAAAGTCCATGATAACTACTAACGTGTTGCAATGTTAAATTCCACAACCTTAACAACAACCGTTTTCCTGTTTAACACTGCCGTAACCTTGAACAATTTCAAATATGACTATTTTAGTTCCGCCGTCATGGAAACTGTTCCTTTTGCTTATTTTCAAGCACTTCGGTCTCTGTAGATACTTTCATTCTTACATTATAACAATCACTCTGCACAGACAAACAATAATTATGATACATATTTGACACGATTTATTCCTATATCCTGAATATGTTAACTGTTTGCATGGTCTACCCGACAGAAATATGACACGTAGGTTTATCTATATCTAGGTCATATGACGGGTAACATTTCATTTACATGTTCATTTGTTTCGTTACTAATGTTGTATTATCACAGTCTGAGAAGAATAAAATACTTTGGGAATGTACAAAATATATTTTTCTAATAGCTATGATATAAAATAAATGAAAATTGGGATTCCTTGAGACCAACAGAAAGTTAACTCGATGCTATTTTATCAGCCAAGGTCATATCATTGCGCATTATGCATAATGCATATCCAATAACTACCTTCACAAGTTCAATTCCTTATTCAATGTCTTTAAAAGGAATGTTCTATTTTACATGCGCATGCCCCGATCTTGAGCGGTTAAGTTTGTTAAACCAGAGATAACAAACATTAGCATATACTAATAAAGTTAAATTACTATTTTCGGTATTATAGTAAAGCGTACGAAACATAATACATGCATTGTCCAAAGAAGATGCGTTATTTTGTACATTTCCAGTTGGATGATTATTAGATGTATTTGGATAGTTTTCATATATAATTATAAACGAATGACAGTCACCATCTTCAAATGAAGATGGAAGCAAAAAGTTCACGTATACCATATTGATAATAATAAAAATATATTGAAATTAAGTGCAGAGATTGAAGGTAATTATAAAATGTTGTCATCTAATGTTATTAATACGTTTTAGCTTTAAATCTTACGACACCTATATAAATCTTACAGTAAATCAGTTTATCGCGGTAAATAAGGCTTGATGTAACCGTCGTCTATGAAATTTAAATGCGAGCGCAGAGACAATGATCACGAGATATCTTCTGAATATTAATGTAATTTTTGTCGTTTAAGTTTACGAATTAGACAATAATTGATTTCCCTTGGTTCATAAAGCTCCGATAGGTGTCGCTAGTATTGAAATTTGAAAAATTTCGTGCGTTTAAAGACATTGAACAGCTACTATATAAGTGACCCCCCCCCAAAATCCACATGAGGTCTAATCTCTTAATAGTTTTATTGCCCCTAATGGGATTAATCCTGTCTTTTCACGGTCAGCTAAATGTCTGTAGACTTGACACCTAGTCATGCATATAAGAGGGTCATAATTTTTATTGATCTTTGGTGATAATTAGTTTATGGATAAAAACTTCCTGTTGTTTTTATAAGCATTTTGTGTAATTAATGAGTGTTATACTTTAATGTTACCAGATTGTGTAAGAACAGACTTAGATATATACTAGAATATAACAGTTATAATATACTGTCACTACTATTTTATTCCTGCCTATATGTTTTCTTCTTTATACATTAAAAATGCAACTGAACGATTCTTCTGTTTCTAAATTATATCTTTCTATTTCTACATGGAATTATTTTTTACAAGAATCGTTAAAATAACTTGCAAAGAAACTATATTTACACATGTACTGCTTGAGAAAATATATTGGTTAAAAATATTTAATTTAACAGGTAAAAGTGTTAAAATATGTTTGTATTAATTTTACAAAATGGACTGTTTTATCTATTTATCAAAATCATCAGTTTGCAGCAAAGAGCATATATTTGAGTAATTAATTTCTTTAATAAAATTATTCTTAATATTTTGCATTTAATATAAACATACTTCTAGTTTAAAAAAAGATAATTTATATTATTGATTAAACATTGAATAAATTTAAGTATCTATACAGGAGCTATATATTAGCCATATCTATAGTAACCGATTATGTAATTAGAAGCTAGTCTATCAATGACCCTGTCTGTTTTATTGGACTCCCTATAGGACTGCTGGGTCTTAGCAAAGACCTATACTATACAGAAGGACACTATAGGCGAATCGAGATACATCAGAGAAAAAAAGATGATCATCTTTACGTCAAGTCAGACTCGGGTGCCCAAGTGTTTGACCTTTGTGAGGACAGTGTTGACAATAATAATGTCCTGTCCTTGAAGTTGAAGAAGTTACAGTGGAATCATCTACTTTGAAAGGTTTTGCTGAAGACATTAAGTCTTGTGTTCTAGGTAGAGACTACGTGATTCGTGAATCTGAGTCTCACATAATGCTGTTGAAAATGTATGAAAGTGAAACACCTTCAGTGAAATTGTCTGTGATGATAAATTCAAATTTTACATGCCAGGTTTATGTACATAGGAAACAATTAGATCCGTCCCATACCATTTGGAATGACATGCCGTCAATATTTAACCGAATTAGTAGTATTGAACGTTTGTTGGACAAACTTGATTCATTGGCTGTGTGCTGTTGCAATCCAGATAAAAAATTCCATGATTTAGTGCCTATAGGTTGTGGTCTATCAAACAGTGTTGAACCAGAAATAGTGGCGTACAGAGAAGGTGATTGTGGAGCCATATCTTCAGATAATCTACCTTATAGTTCTACCATCAGATCAACAAATTGCAGTATGCTTACTGGGAGAAATTTGAATTGTTTGGCCTGTTTAAATTATGGGTATGCATTGAAAAAGAGACAAAAAAGGCTAGAAGAAAGACTAAACAGCAATAGAACTTACAGTCACACATCGTTTAAACATTCAGATATGACTAACTCAGAATTGTGTAAAAAAACTCTCTGAACAAAAAAATGAAATAGACCATTTGCAAAATACGGTATGGAAATTGAAGAGACAGTATGAAAAAGCAATTAAGGTTGAAGGTTTGAGAGTTAAAGATCATGAACACAAGGAATTATCTGGACTTCTGTCTGCATGTACTGGTGAATTTGCCAAGGCATTTCCAGACTGTTCTAGTCGACACCGTCTTTTTTGGGAACAACAACAGAGATACAATGAGACTGGCGACAAGCGGGGAATGCGTTGGCATCCGATGATAATTCGCTGGTGCCTGTACATCAGGCATAAGTCTGAGAAAGCGTATGAAGCTATTAAAGACTCTGGTTTCATAAACTTGCCATCATGTCGGTCATTGTTTGATTACAGTCATTTTTTAAGAAGTCAACTTGGGTTTCAGAAAGATGTTTTTGATTTAGCATCAAAGGAAGCAATGAAATATGGCTTGTATGGAGAGTCATGGAGAAAGAATGTTGGACTCCTTTTTGATGAAGTCAAAATAAAAGAAGATTTAGTGTATGACAAACACAGTGGGGAGTTGATAGGCTATTGTAACCTAGGTGATATTGGTAATCAGATGGTGGAATTTGAGAATTGTGTTAATACAGGTAAACAGGACTTAGCGAAATATGTGTTAGTTGTAATGATGCGCAGTGTGTGCAGTAAGTTGACCTTTCCTCTTTGTGCTTTTGCCACCAACAGTGTAACTGCAGATTTTCTTTATATTATAATTTGGCAAACTGTGGCAATTATTGAAAGACAGTTAAATCTCAGCGTGTTATTTTTCACATGCGATGGAGCAACTCCGAACAGACGCTTTTTTAATATGCACCGCGTGGGGAATGAAGATGTAGTTTATAGAACTGTAAATCCACACAAAGACAGTAGTCGATACATTTATTTTATTTCAGATGTACCTCATTTGATTAAAACTCTTAGAAATAATCTTAGTAATTCGTATTCACACAACAAGACTAGAAAAATGTGGCGTAACGGAAAAGACATCTCTTGGATGCATATAGTACGGCTGTTCGAGGAACATTGTGAATTAAAACTATACAACCCATGTCTCAAACTGACTCAGAAACATATTCATTTGGCTGCGTTTAATTATATGAAAGTGAACCTAGCAGTACAAGTGATAAGTGACTCGGTAGCATATGCACTGTCTGATTTGTATGGACCAGAAATGTCGAAAACTGTTGTCTTCTTGAAGATTTTCAATAAATTCTTTGACTGCTTGAATGTACGAAGTATTTGGGAAGGAAGGAACAAAAGGAATGAAAACCTTAATCCCTACAAATGTGTTAATGACCATAGACTGGAGTTTCTTTGTGTTGAATTAATTGACTATCTTGCTGATTGGCAACAGCAAGTTAGAGCTAGGCCGGGCGAATTCTCTAAAATTCAACGTGCCGGTATGATGTTGACTCACCAGACCGTAAATGGGGTAAAAATTTCGGCTAAATCCATTTCTGAATGTGTAAAGACACTGTTAAGAGATGAAGCAGATTATGTAATGACTCATTGCTTTAATCAGGATCCTCTGGAGCAACACTTTGGCCATTACAGGCACAAAAGTGGAGCAAATAACAACCCATCAGTTTACGAAGTGAGAAATGCTCTAACAACATTGTGGGCTGTAAATTCTCAAGCTATTGCCCCAAAACACGGAAACACCAAAAGGACTTGCAATGATACTGAAAACGTGGACAATTCCAAATTACCAAGGAGGAATTGTGAACGACTTTAGCTGAGTTTTTTTATGCACATATCATTATGTATATGTTAATTGTTGTGAGTAACCTAATAGTAATAGTATACCAATGACCAAAAATTCATTGTAAAATTGAGTTGAACTGTTTTATTATAGATAGATTTAATTTCACTCGAAATCGGACAAAATTCCCATATCCTAATGCTTTTTTAAGAATAAGTTTTTTTGAAAGAACTAACATATTTTTGGTCCCCACCGGTGTTAAGTCTGGTTCTGTCAGTCCCTCCGTCTGTCTGGCCGCCCCAAACTTTATCCTGCGATGACTTAATTCTATTCAAGCAAGGTTTTTGAAACTTGGTTAGTTTGTTATGTAAAATAGTTGCAATGTGGAGATTATTTGAGCCCTCCCGATATGGGCGCGTAGTGGTATGTTCTTGTACAGTGATGATATTTTACCCTTAAAATGACAATTTGACTCATGAAGTTGTAAGAATAAAGCTACTGATTCTTGAGAATTTGTACCAAAGGGTCTAATCTACTATTGAAATAACTAGTACTTTTTACCCAGCAGCACATATTTCATCTGAGCTGATTATTATATACATTGATTGCAATTATTCAGGTTAGTATGACAGCATTTTCCTCTGATATATACTGGTTGCATGTATCGCTTAAATATTCTATGTGATAAAAGACCTTAATTTTACTAACTGCATCAATAATTTCATGATTTGAATAAGATGTTATCTTTAAATATAAAACTGTGTATGAATTTCATTCAGTGATATTTGTATTATGTAGAACTATATTAGTCACTGAGAAGTATAAATAAAGTTATATTAAGCTGAACTTTATTGTTGTATTTTCAGTGGTTTTAACTTCTGCATTGACATTCAATTGTATTGCATTTTGAGTGGTCACTATCCTATGAGAACATCCTTAAAAGAAATTTTGTTTGCAGTAATGATACCTACTCATTAAAGAGGCACATTCCCAACTTGTTTGGCCTCTAAGTGATAAAAATAGCATTCTGACATGAATTATGGGGCTCAAAATGAAAAACGGACTTCTAAGAATATTTCTTACATACCAACCCAATCAAAATTCTCTGGGTAGGGTTACTAGCTGCTAACAAAAATTCTCTAAGGATGACCGAACAGATACATTCACATCACCCCTACACAAAAACCATCACTGTTATAATTCTTAGTACGTAGAGGACGGCAATCTGTACATCATGTATAATACAACAAAGTTTACATTTCTTTCAGAATTATCAGCTTGAATTTTTGCTAAGGTGTTAAAAATAGGAATATATTTGGTACATGTACACCTAACTCTCTTGACATGTGTACACTTATCAGTACTGATTCAGCAAATTTTAGAATATCATCCAGTCATAAAATTAATGGTATTCAATCTTGAAAAAACAAGATATTTATATTGTAGAAACACTTAAAACTGGCTATGGAAAGGTTAAGTCGTATGTCAATTAAACCATATTTCTTTAATTCATACAATAAGTACGATATGATCAAAGACCTATATTATTACTGATTGGGTATATATTGGCATCCAACTGAGCCAGACACCATAAAACTGCCCTAAGGTATATGGAGCTTATTATCTATGTAGTGCGCATATGGGGATAACCATTGTATATCACATAATGTTACGTCAGACATACTAATGACCCCGATATAATGATGATTATCAAGTGACAAAATTATGTTTATTGACTTGAGCCGCGCAGATAATTAAGATAAGAAAAATATCTATCTAATCCCTATATAATCATAAAGTTGTAACTCTTTGAACTTGACTAATTTACTAATACAGCAAGAATATTTAATAAAATGATAGTAAAATATAAGAAATAAAAATGTGTGCTCTAATCGATGTTTACATTATTTTAACCACATCTCGTAAAAAAATTTATCACAATTGCGTTTTAATTTACACGATTGTCATTTTTTAAAAATGATACAAGTATGCTGAACAACGCTACACTTTGTTGAGATGTAAAAAGGTTGTTGAATAAAATTTAAAATGAGGGTTCAATACAAACGGGACAAACATAAATGGACGCACATGAAACTTAGACAGATATTTAAATAATGTTATTCATCATATCCTACAACAAAACCGGTTCATAATTCAAGTTTTAATATCGCACCATAAAGAATAAGCTTACAAAAGAATCGTATACATACCCTTCAGGGATTTGTTATGCTTGTTGTTCACATGACCTCGAAAGCCAGAAATTGTCTTATATTCACGGGAGCACTCTGGACACACGTACAGACAAGTGTCATTACTAGTAGTACTACTTCTATCAACTAACTTATCATCATCATCGGTGTAATCTCCCAACAACGAATCTAAATCAAATTATCAATGTCTTCATCCCATAACAAAAAGTCTGGGTCCTTCTTCGTAGGCATTTCAAAATTTTGATTATTTCAAATAATCAATTAAAACCTCGATGTAGCGACAAAATAGTAAAGCTTAGCAGGATGGTGAAATATAAACTGATATATTTGATAAGTGTGCTTTAAGTTACAGTGTTGTATGTGTTTAGTGTTTGTGACAGTTTTTTTTTTAATTAATAACAATCTGCAAACACCTTGATTCATTGTTTGTTAATATATTATTCTCGACAATATTGATTGTAATTACCTAAGATTTATCGATGTTTTTCACTGATCTTAATAATTACTGCAATTATTACTGATTGATGAAATAAAAATACCGATAAATGCTGTTGATAATTACGATCTCTAATTAGTTATAATGATCATTTCATAACAATGCAATTTCTTTATTTACATAAACTTTTACGCCATTTACAAAAAGAATACAAACATTTAACATAATATATCAATAATTAACAACTTTGTGTAGTTGAAGTATTTATTACAATTAATTAAATACATGTACAAAAAAACATCAAACAAAACAGTCATGCTCGATTATTTTGGACAAATATCAATTAGACTACGCAGTTACTACAGACGCAACCTAATTTGCATAATCTCGCGAAATCACGCGCACCTGCTATCAGCAGCGAGACTATGCGGTATTTCGGAGAGTGTCTAATCTCTTGTCAATGTATAATTCATTCAGCCTTGGGTAACCGCCTGATAAAGACGTGTAATTTATTACAATTTAAGTTTTGGAAAAAATTTTGCTATTTACATTTGTACGTGTGTTCTGTTCTTTATGAAAATTCATTTCGTAGCGTCATAAAACATAATGAATGTTTACATTATGTTCATGCATTAATTTTCAGATGATTAAATGTTTTAAACATGACTTAATAAGTATTGTATTACAGTTTATACATGTTGTGAAATTTGTGACATTGAATATTGTTGGGGTTTATTACTATATTGATACAATTATATCATGTATATGAATGAAAACAATAAAAAAAACAACGGCCTGTTGGTAGCCATAAGGCTTAGTGTTGGTACCCATAAGGCTTATACCAAATAATTGTGTTATTTGTTCTTAAGTTGTTTAAGTGGTGAATGTTATAATAACATCGTGTTGAAATATGATGTTAATATAACATTCACTGGCGAAGTAGTATATTAAGACTATCGGAGGTGTTGTTCATAAGGGAATCATATAATTTATATGAATCCGTTGTGCATTATCACTAGCATATACCATAGATAAAGTTTATTCAAATAATTATTTCAAATATTACCATCATAAAGAATCATTTTATGATCCGACATCAACAGTCGCAGGGCACACGTTTTCAGAGAGTTATTTCATATGAAAATTCTTTTATCTCTGTTTTTTTTTCTGGGCGAGTTGGTTCGCATTAGATTGAGTTTGGGATACAATATAAAATATCTTTTCAGACAAAAGGTTTGATTTAAATAATCGAAATCTGAAGTGTTTTGCTTAAACTCGACGGTTTATTGTATTATATAAGTTATTTATTATAATTTATATTTTAGAAACTTATTCAATTATTTACAAAACAATTAAAAAATATATAGAGAACTGTTCTTACTTGTAAGCGTGTACTTCATTATGATTTATCCTGTTTTTTTTCCGTATGATCTATTACTTCGAATAAAACTAACGCGGAATTAATACACATCCTTTTTGGTACTACGTATACCTACATCCGCCAATCTAAGTTAAAGTTATACTGTAAGACGGGACCTGACTGAAGTATTCCAAACTGATATATACTGTACTGTAAACTGATAAAGAAGTAGTACATGTTAGTAGTTAAACAAATAACACGTCATATCTTCTTCATTTTACCATACTGAATAACAGCGTACCCTGTTTACACTGTTATAGGACGGGTAATGCCGCATAAAAACCAAAAACATATTAAAAAAGCGGCTTTTAAAGTTTTGGAAGCCAGAACTACTGAATAACTATAAAACATACATGTTGACATGTATTCGGAAAGACACATTTTTGCCGTTATGATCTGATATTGAGATTGGTATGCCCATTTTAAGTGCGGAAAAAATCAATCATCTATTTTGGAAATGTTATCTAATTCAAGAAAAAGTGTTGTTATATGTTTTCATAAATAATACACAATATTCTCTTACTCCCATTTTCCAGAAAGAATTTTAACAAGGACCAAAAATCTGATATTGACCGACTGAAAACATGATGTCTTATCTGACTTCTGAACATCATCCTTTCTTAAAACGATCATGATTCCGTGAGACATGTTGTATGTGTATACTACATCTTTGTTCGGTAACTGTTACAGCTCTTGTTCTTGAACCTCATTAGTTAAGTGGGCATGGTGCGCGTGTCATGTCTTGTGAATAGAATTAAATCCCATTCTGTACATCCTGTAGGCAATGCTCTTTCAAGGAAAACTTTGTTAAGGAGAGAAACGATGAACAAGAAATGTCAGACAGTGAACTCGAAAATTCTATTGAACTTTGGTAAAGAAAGAATAGTCATTCAAAGAAACCGTGTTTTGTTAAGTTTTTAGTATCTATGTTTACATTTTTATGAATGTTTTCTTTTAGATATGAATCTTGTTTTCAATCATGAAGGAGTTGTTTTGTAGCAAAACAAAGAAAAACATAAAATAACATCAGAAAGTAAACAGAAAAACGAATTATTATGCACAGATTAGTTTCTTTAGCATCTTTATTTACATTTTCACCCAGTATAGATTTTAATGTTTTATTGCACATTGTATACAGTACAACCTCTCCAGAGCGGCCCTCTGTAGAGCAACAACCTCTCTATAACAACTACTTCAACATTTCCCTAAGCTATTATTTACTATAAACCCCTGTAGAGCAGCAACCTCTAAACAATGGCCATTTTTGCAGCTCCCACAGGGTGTTGCTCTACAGAGGTTGTACTGTACATCTATATTTATTCAAGTTGTGTTTACACAATTATTTGAAAAGAATAAAATTAGATTTTAAATCGGACTGTTTTGTTGGTATGTTTACTACTTGTTACTACTTTTATGAATACGTGTCAATGAACATGTGCATTTGTACACTACTACGAAAATTCCATCCGATTATTACGCTACTACAAAAAAGTAATCCCAAAGAAAACGCGTTTAAATATTGATATGTGGAGAGTTTGTCGGCGCCTTAATTATGGAAGGGTATGTTTAACTATGTTAGTACTGGTTAGAATACAGTCCAGGAAAACGTTAAACCCACGAACGAACTCATTATAACGGGAGTCGTTCAGTGGGTACTATATACATGTAGTATTTCGAATGTAGTCAAATTGAGAGATATACTTCATTCAAAGGTAAGCTTCTTATTTATTAAGGTCTGTCTTTAAGGATCCGATATTAATCTACCACCTGATGTGTGCAACTGTTGCGGAAGTACGCACTTAGGGTTAAATCGTTGTCGCATTCAATTGACACTATTCAAATTTACTCCTAAGTTTCTGTAGGAAAAATTACATTTATTTAATTATTTGCATGCGAGCGGCCTTTCGAGACCGCCTCCGAGGGCGGAACATCTAAACCGACCATTCTGATTGGTAGACGCTGTCAGTAATAGCATGTAGTTGTATTCTATCAGTCTTAATTTAGTAACACTCTATTCATGCAGAACGCATTTCACGTGCGACAACACTGAAACTTACCACGCGTTTTGTTCACTAATAACTCGAAAATCAGCGTTTTCACACGGCCATAATTTGTAAGAAAGCAAAGGAACAAATGTAAATATAAAGATTGAATCTTATTTTTGGGCATTTATTATATATAATATAAACGCTCAGGCGGGGTTTAGAAAATTTACAGAGAAGCATGGAGTTTACTGAGTTTATAAACGCCCGAAAAATAAGAACAATCTTTAAATATACGACACAACGCCAATACTGGTATCAAATAAATATAAGTAATAAATACAACTTCGTATCAGCTATATTTCACCAACTGACAAATGTCCAATCTCAAACAGAATCAACATTTCATTGAGTTTTTAAGGAGTATTAGCAGAGTAGCTTCCCCTTAGAAGTTACTATTTGCTGTATTTATATAAACAATTTGGTATTAGTAACCTATTTATAAAGGTTCGATATTTATATCATGCAATTTATAATAAAAACAAAATGGGTACTTGACAATAAAACATAGTTCAGAACAGAATGATGGGTCATTAAGACGTCACTAAAACTACAGTACATGTGTTAAGGAGATTTGATTTGTGTTCCATTTTTTAACTACATTAATTTCTATATGTGAAGAATTAAAACAAATATAACTGGAGGAGAAATGTTAAATCTTGCTCGAGCTACTTAGTTTTCCTATAATGAAGATCTATTTTTTTTTAGGTATCGCGTCGACATGAGATTAAGAATAGCCAAACTGGTGATGGCATCTGAGGTCAGCAAAGAATTACTGCTGTAAAAATTGAACGAATTCGAAGGAAGACAATACTTTAGAGAATGTTCACATGTCGGATGTTCAGGGCTTGAGGAAATATCTTTTACCCATACTGGACTTACATTTTGCCGCTCAATTTGATAATTACCAACAAAATAAGATTAGGCACATCATTAAGAAACAAAGAAAGAATCCCCGAGTGTTGTTATTAAGAGAAAGTTAGACGCTAGTTCATAAAACAGGATAAACCATGAGGAAATAGGAAAGTTAAGGAATGAGAAATCAGTAAAAATGTTTGCACTGAAAAAAAACAGAAGACGTCAAAATAAATGAATGATTTTCAAATTCCACTGTTCCATAACTTGTGGGTAAAACTATGACAGTTCTGTCAATTTTACATTAGTTGTAAAATTTGCTTCTTGACAAATGTTTGAGTCGTCCTGTACATTAATCGTAAAATTTGCTTCTTGACAAATGTTTGAGTCGTCCTGTGTTAAGATGTATTTTATATGATGTCTGCGATCCTTTGGTTATTAAGAACTATTTACGCTCAACTAAAACAGAAAAGTAACATCGATCAAGATCGAATTAGATTTGTATACAAAATATGCGCTGATCTGATTGTTTGTGTTAATTAACGAAATTCTATCATGGAAAGGAATTTACATATTAGGCACATTGCTTGTTTTTCTATCGTAATGTATATTTGATACATGTTTGTTATTCTTGTCAAATACATGTAAATATGTTTAAACTAAAGTAATGTAAGTGAATCTATTCTTAACTAGGTAGTAATATAGTAAACGTCAGTAATGAATACGTTTATCTTGGAGTTTGATTGGCAATTATCTATCTAATGATAAATAAACAGACAATGCTTTCGTAATGTCCTGGCAGATTCCTACGTACAAACGTATTTTCTTTTATCTCCGATATCAAATTTCCTTACCTCTCCTTTCTAATTTCAGTTCTCAAACATAGATCGCTCAAGTCTCATATCTTTAATATTATTCTTATGAGCCACAGCTTAGAGCCTAGACTTGTTACCCGTAACATCCGGGTTCAAACCCCGGTCGCGGCAGGTCATACAAAATTGACAAAAATGTTTAAAAATTACTAACTTACCCTTCCAAAAGGAGTCGACAACTCTTCCACCATGGAGGGAAATCGACATTTTTGTCATATTTACATAGAAGCGTATAACATGTCGCGATTGGGATTGGAACCAGGATCGCCGGGTTACAAGTAAGCGGCACTAATCACTGGACCACAGCCTGGGATTTTATATTAGCTTGTTTCAAACTTGTCATACAATTCATGAAAACATGCTCAGCGATGTTTACTATATCGTTTGTGTGTATGATGAACATCTAATTTAATCAGGAATATATATAAATCTTGTGGAATTCCAATAATAAATCCGAAATAATGGAAAGGATACTACTAGTAACTGAATAAAAAAATAATTTTCTAGTCGTATAAATCAGACACTATTTATTCATTACGCCACAAAATGATCGTTCAACAGTATATTCCGCGTCCATTTTGTTCAGAGTTCATCTGACCATCTCACTTACAAATCTGAAACAAGAACACAATTTATTATATCCAAATATTGCAAATGCATTGCTGAACGTTTTGTATTTTACCAGTGTGCAAAAAAATAAAGGAATATATTTATGTAATACAAACACAATGATAAATTTGACATTATAATTATTGTTAATAGTTTTCTTGTAATTCATTTACTCTGTATACTAGTCCAACACTCGTTCACCATGCACTTGTATATGGATTGTTTAATCAGAGACAAAATTATAATACAATGTATTGTATTTATACGTCTCTGGTTTAATATTTGGACTTTGTTTGGTTCTAATACTGCGTACATGTAGTTTGTAGTATCATGTGAATGGTCATGTACTATTTGTAGATATCATTTGTCTTGTAAATAGTTTTTGCACATAAATGAGACTTAAATAAGACCTCGAATTCTCACAAAACAATATTAGAAAAATTTTACAATCTACTAACACCAATTGCTTTCGTCATGTACTCATGAATATGTTTTGCCCTAGCTTTACATACCGTTGTAATTAAGAAGGTACAAAGATCCGTGCCAATATCCTCCACAATTCTCGCTTCTATCTCCGGAGCATTTATGGTCACAATTGCTGTCAGCCTTCTTGGCATAAGTCTTAAGATGGTTACCACAGTAGCATTGGGAGGAATACTGTATGATAAAAATAGACATAAAAAGAGGGACATACAGTCAGTAAATACGCCTGTCAAATTTATCTGGTGAATACTGTATGGGAACTGTTCAAGTAAGAGTGTAGGCCTGTCTACATTTTTGTATTTTATACATTTTGCCAAAATTCAAGAGTTCCAATGTTATTGATCTTGGCCGCGATATAATGCCCAAGACTATTTTGACCAGGTTTGTTGAAGTATTATGTGTGAAAGTATGTGGCTGTTAATTGTTTTAATGCTTACTCAGATCAGCTAATATACTAAGATTAGTTTAATCACGATCATCCAAGAAACATCATACTACAGAATATTTGAGTTTGAAGAGCGGTCTCATTTTTTATAAGTTTGAACCATGGTTAAGCGGGTGCTTTTAAGTCTTACCTCAGCTATGGCAAAACGTTTGCCTTGATCCTTACAGTGCTTTACACAATATTGTGGTGTCATATTCTGGCTACTTTCTTTAGCGCCTTCAAGAATTCTAGTGAATTTGTCCTCATAACAACCGAGGTAAACGTATCCGACTGAAACGACATACGAGGGATGTGCAATAAATATCCGAGTAAAACGATGTTCATACGAGGGATGTTCAATGAATATTAGACTGAAACGACATACGAGGGATGTTCAGTAAATATCCGAGTAAAACGATATGTATACGAGGGATATGTTCAATAAATATCCGACTGAAATGAAATACGACAGATGTTCAATGTATGTTGAGCGCTCTATAATTGTTAAAATGGTATAAAATGACTAAGGAAACTGTGCATCCATTACAATCGTGAGGTACACTAAATTTTATGAAATTCAAAGTAACATATGTACAGCAAGATATTCCAGAACATTAAAATTATACAACACTTTAGATAATTTTTCTATCCAAGTTGGTGAATGTTGAGTTGGTAACAATTATCTAATTTATTTACTGAAGTAATATTAACAAAATCAGTTTTTAATTTTAAATCGAATAAAATAATTAGGTCAGAGCGAGAAAAATGTATTCGTCTTTGTTTTACCATCACTTGTATGTTACAACAGAGACTTTTATCTATGTCTCTGGTTTCAAACAAAACACAAACAACTTCACTTATAAATGTGCAATACAGGTCGGTGCGTGAAATAAATAATATTACGTACCGTCCGTGGTGTATACTGACGCTTTCCATCTTCCTCCACATTTCTGTCTACGATTTCCTTTACAGCGTTTAGAACATTTGGAGTTGCTCAGTTGTCTGTATGGTCTAAGATGCTTACCACAGAAGCATTGGTTCGCGTTCTATGAAAGATAAAATTTCATTTACTTGATATGTATCTGTTGTTCAACGGCCCATTCTACAGCTATGGTCATTTCAGAGCCGCACGAGAGAGAGAGAGACAGGGGGGTATAAACTACAGGTGAACCAAGCATTTATATCCCTATTCTTTTCGAGTATTTCTCCTGGTTCATTATCGTGCCCTGTGTTAACACGCATCGTCCCGCTTCCTGTGATTTTCTTAACACAGTATTTTGGCTCGGTAGTTGAGATGGGGACGAAGGATAAAATAATGTACTGAGAAACATCAATGATAAGATTGGTTCTGGGACCTACCACACTGGGCTTGTTATTGAGGTGGTCTCTAAGAACGTTTAAATAAAGAGGAAATTTTGATAACTTTTCTTGGAATTTATAAGAGAAATTATAATGAGGAGGTTTGGATATTGAGATAGTTGCTGTGTGAATGTATACTTTTTTCAGCTTTACTTATTATAAGACATATAATTATATACAATTACAAACGAAGCTCCTTTTTTGGGAACGTCTCTCTATTGTCAAGAGAACTACAGCAAAATGTCTCCGAAGAGTTCAGGCATCAACATTGATACGGTCATACCATACTTTCAGTTTGATAACAAATCTACCTCATACACGATTCATGACATGGAATGTTTATATTGGATAACTAAAATGCTAAGACGAGTCACCATTGTACTGGTTTTATTTGTTTAAACAAGGTAAACAGATAAAACTTATGCCTGCGCGGGCGCAATACGCTACTTCCTAAATGAACGGTAACTACTGATTCTAGTGCTATATTTAGCATCTTTATCTAGGGGGTATAACTAAAATTACCCTCAAGTTTCCAATCGACCGAGAATCAAGGGAAGTTACTTTGTAAAATAAAGCCTTGAAAGCTGGCAATGCTTGCATACATTATGCAATACAGCATGACCACTATAACATGACTATCTTTCGGACTAAAACAATTGGTCTCATCATCATTTTTGTTTCTATTTCAACTGACTCTAACATGATCTCATTTGTGCGTTCTAATTAAATGGCAAAATGTCCATTAGATACTAACTTCCAGTGCTGCAAAGTAGTCTCCCTCGTTTGAACATAGCGTGACACATTTTTCTATCGTCATTCTCTGACTTCTAACCATCTTCCCTTCTAAGAGTCTGTCCCTTTTGTCTTCAAAACATCCTACTTTACTGTACGCTATAATAATAACATACCATTAAACAGCTGACTATTCAAAACATCCTACTTTACTGTACGCTGTAATAATAACATACCATTAAACAGCTGACTATTCAAAACATCCTACTTTACTGTACGCTGTAAAAATAACATACCATTAAACAGTTGACTATTCAAAACATCCTACTTTACTGTACGCTGTAATAATAACATACCATTAAACAGCTGACTATTCAAAACATCCTACTTTACTGTACGCTGTAATAATAACATACCATTAAACAGCTGACTATTCAAAACATCCTACTTTACTGTACGCTGTAATAATAACATACCATTAAACAGCTGACTATTCAAAACACCCTACTTATCTACACGCTGTAATTATAACACACTGTAATAATAACATACCATTAAACAGCTGACTATTCAAAACATCCTACTTTACTGTACGCTATAATAATAACATACCATTAAACAGCTGACTATTCAAAACATCCTACTTTACTGTACGCTGTAATAATAACACACCATTAAACAGCTGACTATTCAAAACACCCTACTTATCTGCACGCTGTAATAATAACACACTGTAATAATAACATACCATTAATCAGCTGACTATTCAAACCATCCTACTTTACTGTACGCTGTAATAATAACACGCTATTAAACAGCTGACTATTCAAAACACCCTACTTTACTGTACGCTGTAATAATAACACGCTATTAAACAGCTGACTATTCAAAACATCATACTTTACTGTACGCTGTAATAATAACACACTATTAAACGGCTGAGTATTCAAAACACCCTACTTTACTGTACGCTCTAATAATAACACACTGTAATAATAACATACCATTAATCAGCTGACTATTCAAAACATCATACTTTACTGAACGCTGTAATAATAACACACTGTAATAATAACACACTATTAAACAGCTGAGTATTCAAAACACCCTACTTTACTGTATGCTGTAATAATAACACACTGTAATAATAACACACCATTAATCAGCTGACTATTCAAAACATCATACTTTACTGTACGCTGTAATAATAACACACTGTAATAATAACACACTATTAACCAGCTGACTATTCAAAACACCCTACTTTACTGTACGCTGTAATAATAACACACTTTTAAACAGCTGAGCATTCAAAACACCCTACTTTACTGTACGCTGTAATAATAACACGATATTAAACAGCTGACTATTCAAAACACCATTCTTTACTGTACACTGTAATAATAACACACTGTAATAATAACACACCATTAATCAGCTGACTATTCAAATTGTAATAGTAACCTACAATTTAACATCTGCCTGTTCAAAAACACCCTACTTTACTGTACGCTGTAATAATAACACGATATTAAACAGCTGACTATTCAAAACACCCTTCTTTACTGTACACTGTAATAATAACACACTGTAATAATAACACACCATTAATCAGCTGACTATTCAAAACATCCTTACTGTACGCTGTAATAATAACACACCATTAAACAGCTGACTATTCAAATTGTAATAGTAACCTTCAATTTAACATCTGCCTGTTCAAAAACACCTTACTTTACTGTATGCTGTAATAATCACTTACCATTAAACAAGTGATTATTTAAACTGTAATAATAACCCATCATTAAAAATCTGCCTAATATTCAAAAACACCCTACTTAACTGTACGCTGATCATTTAATAATATTTATGAACACAAAACATTTATAACATTTTCGAAGAAATTTGATGTGTGTTCATAGCCTAAAGTTGAAAACGCATCTTTATCATGTGAATCCATTTGAGAGCACGATACATTCACCACTGGAAAGGTAGAAAACAATGTCTGCTTTTTTAAAATGCTACGTGGTCCGAGAAAAATAAGTAGAAAATATTAGAACAGCAGTTACAGCACTAAAAAAGAAAAGAATAGAGAAAATTATTAGCAGAACATGATATAATGGCTGGAATATGGATAGGACAGAGATCATGATTTAAAAGGCATGAACAGAATGGAATAGGATAGAACAGAATACATTTTTCTAAGTAACTCATACAAATATGAATAATTCATAACAAGCAATAATGTACAAAATGATACAACCTTAAAATTAATATGAGTAAAATATACAGCGCAAAAACTAGAAGACAATGCCAACATGTCAATCATCAAGAGATGGAGAAAACTTTTTGACATTTGAGTTAAAAGTTTGACTTTAACCGTAAAGCTAAACACATGAATCTGAGACGTCCATTTTTTTCAAAATCCTCGATCTGATGACAGAGCAATGGTCCTGACAAGCATAACCGACATTGTGTCGACTTAGAATTATTTGATACTGAAATTAATAATTATTGAAAGACTGGTATTTCCTTTGAAAATGTATCAATCAATATAAGGAAAATATTGCACATTGAAATGAGAAACGCTGCATTGAACATATGAAATCAATATTATTAAACAACTTACCCAATGTAGACGGAACCAACGCTAACGCAATAAATGCTGATACAATAGTTAGCATAATTTTCTTCTATTTCTTTTCTATATATTGCACTGCCACTTTGTCAACTTCTTCTGCCTTTTTTCTATTTTTTTCTTCTTCAACCACAACTTCTACTTCTTGTACAGCCTCTTCTTCTATTTTCTCTACTTCTATTAACAGTTATATGTTGCTCAGGGAAACTGCTGGTCAACCTGTTCACGACTGAACTTTTATATTGTATGTGTCCAATTCCAGCTGGTGTTCAAGTGCGCCATGTCTCTATTTGATGGATTGTTTGAATACCATTTGTTAAAATATTTGGTTCCTGTACTTGACGCAGTGATGATTTGACTGGAGATGGATGCGAGCTTTATTTATTAAAAATTGTTGTCTATGGACATTCTAGGTGGTAATATTTCGTGTCAATAGAAATTTCGTACTGAAAGATGATAAAGTCAAACCTGTGAACAAAGGTCACCCACTTAGAAACAAGGTGTTTGGCACGTTTTTATATATTATATATATCTAACTATAAAAACGTGCCAAACACCTGTGCTTAGAAAGGCATAATGTGGCCATTATTTAAAGATTTTTTAAAATCATACTGATCCTCAGGATTACAGCCACAATACCTCAGTCTAACATTGGCGAAGCTTAATCTTCAATTTGCTAATTATCTTAAAATTTAGAACAGTGAATCAGGCAAAAACTTGTCTACCTAAATATTATACATTTTTTTAAACCTATTCACTGGCGTATTTTCAAAGACCAAACCAAATAGGCAATTCTCAATTGTTTGATTAATTGGCTATTTGTGCAGTTATGAATAGTACACTGTTCGCTAGAGGGTTACATGTTTATCAAACATGCTGCAGGATGAATTATAGAATGTTTCACCCTTCCAAAGGTTCAACATCTGTTGTTTTTATACTGTGATCTTGACAGGTGATAAATTGTTAGTTCAGAAAATAACTTGTGAAAAAAAAGAAAATAACCAGTGAACATATACATGTTAATTACAATAAAATCACAGAGGATATCGTGTTAGTACTTTAAAAACAAATGAGCCTCGCAGAAAATTGGAACTTCTGAAACATATAAAAGGGTTCAAATACAATCACTTCACTAAACAAATTTTGAAATGCTTTGATGGTATATGTTTTGGTTGATATCTAATGAAGAACAAATGTAACCCGTCTAACAAGAGGGCCATGGTGACCCATTACTAATTCACCTGAGTAATGACTGGGACTTCTTTCATATCAATGTCTAACTAGGTCAGCTTAAATACTAACCTTGTAAACACCAAGAAAGACATTCTGAGCAACTTCCATCAAGATTTGATAAAAAATATTGTCTCTACAGTGTTATCCAGGTTTTCCTGAGACCAATTAATTGACCCTTGATGACCCATGTTTAAACTTGTCAAATATATCAGTAATTAGACCACAGTTGACTCCAACTGACCAATCACAGGACAGAAAGTGTTTTCTAAAACAGGTAGATCACAGTTAGCTGTTGTAAAAACATTCAGTATTACCTGTGGTCTAAGTCAGATAGATCTCTCGTAACTGTTGACTATGAAATTTATGGCTCGCTGCGCTCGCCTCTTAACTTCATAGACAATACTTACTCGTGATCTATCCTGTACGAAAAAAATCTGACATGGTTCGGTGAAGATCCATTCAAAACTGTGACCTCTAGACTGCTTTCAAGGTTCTCATTTGATTTGACCTAAATTTTACCCCAAAATGACGCATGGTCGAACTTGAAAGAGTAAAATGAAGATCCAATCAAAACTGTGACCTCTACAGTGTTAACAAACCCAAGTGTGGACGCTGGAGATTGACTGATTGATACTTAGTCTAATCATTATGAGCACTTCATGCTCAGGTGAGCTTAAAAGAGATGAAAAGACGAGAAAAGCAAGAACCCGGACCACAACAGACATTAATGATAGAACAATAAATAAATACCAATTCCTACAGATTTTTGCAAAGTAAATAAGGATAAAATTTGATATCACTGACTATGGAAAACAACTTCAGATTACCGAAAACAACATATAATTTAATTTGTAAAACATGCAAGCACATTGTTTATTGTATTAGTTGCTCCCCGTCATACCGAAAAACAAATCAGATTACAGAAAACAATTCTTATTATTATTACTCTTGATATCAAATTTGTTGTGTTTATGGCTAGTAATAAAAGATCATTTACCATACTTATAGACAAATTCCAAATGAACTATAGCATAAACAACAGGCCCAAAATTTCAGCTGCTTCAAATGTCTCCTATACTAAAATATATTTCTTCCCCTAAAAAAATCAGATTCTCAACAACCAAAATCAAGCCACCAGTTTTTTTTTACAGTGATAAACCTTGACATGGTGTTTTATACAAGAAGGGACAATTGCGTATATAAAGTCTAAAAAAGAATTCAAAACAACACTATATAAAATAGCAAATCTTTTAATTTGCTATCCGAGGAAAACAATCACATCAAACACACTGATAATTCACAATAATTAAACATGAATCAATGAGTGCAAATTCTTTGTCAAAAAGATCGTAATGGAATAATTCTGTACATAGTACAGACAAACATGACATAAAAGCCACACTAAAACAATAACCAACATGTCAACACTTAGCATTCTTAAATAGCAAATATTTATCAAAAAAGGCCATTCTTAAAAAATTGTTGGTCTGCAGTAACCTGACTGACTCATTCAAAAATCTTACCACAAAATATTTATTGGGGGCAAATTTGACAATTTTTATGTTTTTTTTATCACAGCTTTACATTTTAGGTACAAGCATAAACTGTACAAAATGTCTAACCTACCAAAATGGTTAAAATTTTCATTTTCCTTACCACAAACCAATAATCTTTTAAGGATGCCATACTAAGAAAATAATTCTCTGAATATAGCTCAACTGGGTATACAGCAATATTTCTCTCCCAATACATTGGCTGTTGAATGCAAGTTTGACAGTAATAATTCATCAATCTGTAACAATATAAAAAACAAAAACCATAAAGTCATGATGGCCATATGCTTACTAAGGCTTAAAAATGTTTGTTTCTGGTAACCTTAACATTTACTGTGCCGCTAAAAATAGCTCTAACAATATCGTTAGACGATCCCACAATGCATTGCTATATACTCGGCAATGTCTGACAGCTGTAATCAGGTGTTTACTAACTTGATTATACTAAAAAACTCTGGCAATTGGGCACATGAAATTGGTAAAGGATGAAACAAATTCCTTTAAGTTATTGAGATACATTTATAATCCACAAAGTCTAAGTATAACCATTGAAAAAGGCATTAGTCTAACATTTTAAATTCGAAGATGGTGGACATCTATTATAATCCTTTCGTCTCTGAGATTAAACATTCGGATCATCACGGATATTTTTGTATTTTCGCTTTTGTAAACAAGAACATGAAATCTCGTAGATTCATGTGTTATTACCTCGGGATTTAATTACTTTAACAGTTAATACGGAAGTTGCGAATCCATGTATGTATATAAGTCCTTGCTGTGACCATATATTTTTTTTATTAGGCCTGAGGAAGGTTACATCCACTGTCTGACAGTTTCACCTTTCCTAACACTTTCAAGAACAGTACAAAAAATAAAAATTCTCTACTTACTGTACCTACCCTATTTTTAATGAGCATGTAACAAGAAACAAACACGTTTTTATGCCTAAGTATCTTAGATCACACAGGATCTACAGTACAAGCAAATACCGGTAATTAATTTTAATGGAACACCTTCTGAGTCATAATGAATTAATGACACAATTTTAATAACACTCCAGGGTCTTATAAACAGGGCTGCCAACAGCTAGTTTGAAAATCAGCTGAAAATTCGCCAGGGGTCACGATAACATTCGTTAACAATGATAACAAGTGATAATGATAAAATACAAAGCCTTTCGAATACCAGGTACAGTCTAAGAAGACCAAGTATGTACTGATCCAGTGGGGTCAATCGTCTTGCGTCAGCAAATGTAATAACCCCTACCCCCTGAAAATGTCTCCTCAAATTTTACATTGATCTCAAAAATGGCCCTTAATGGCTGAAATTTTGTGGAAACTGGCAGCCTTGTTTGAAATTGAATTTTAATTCATTAGTTAACCTGGCATTGCTAACCCATTAAATAATATTTATAACAATCA
This sequence comes from Lutraria lutraria, assembly GCA_964023205.1. NCBI lineage: Eukaryota > Metazoa > Mollusca > Bivalvia > Venerida > Mactridae > Lutraria > Lutraria lutraria. The sequence goes on from OZ026834.1 coordinate 5,469,952, forward strand.
AAGACATGATTTAACACTAAAACACATGGACAATAATATTAATAAATACATAAAATAACAATACAAATTAAAACATGGTTTTATAACAATATTCATAACTTATCATGCTTAAAGAAATTTTCAAGACAGTTCAATGAATTCAAGATAGCCCTCTATTTCTAATCACAAAATTCAATAATATTTATGAAAAAAGTTATCATAAAAGCTGATAATTCAATAAATACTGCTTTAAATTGATATGTTCCAACTATGATGGATAATGCAAGAATAAACTAGAGCTTGTCACAGACATGACAAATACCCACACACGACGCTTTGACCCAGAGGTGTTTATGTTATTTTGTCACAGTAAAGGGACATTTTTTGACACTAACAATAAAGAAATTAGATTCCTTTCAATGAGTTGTAGCCTATACAAAGCAAACCCAATATTTGACCTTTGACTTCAAGTGTGACCTTGCAATGTTACAGCCCTGAAAAGAAATGGAACTTGATTGAACAGGACATTTTATGTGATTCCGGTATGGCCCCCTCCATAATGACACAGAACATTGAAATATATATGTCAATGTAGCTGTACCCTTTGAATTGCCTGACTGATAATGATTTTATAGTTTCCGACAATGAATAAAAAAATTACACACAGATTTAAATTTCCAAACCAACATACCTGAACTATCTACATGTATGGATATCACACTCACACAACATTTCATGACATTAAATTACTTACAACTGGACATTTTATCACCAAAAAATCATCTTCGAAATATCATACTTAGTCTAATATGACATTTGATGACATAAATTTACTTACAATTTAATTACTGTTTGACAAAAATTCATGAAAAAGATAAAATACTAATTCAATATTTGATGGCATGGAATTACTTACAATTTAACATTTTTTGACACAAATTCATTGAAAACATAAAATACTAATGCAGTATTTGATGATATGAAATTACATGTATTTACAATTTGACATCTTATGACAAATAAATCACCAAATGATTGTAAACAGGTATATACAGAATAATTCACTTCTCAACACTTTCTGTCATTATTAATGTATTTATTATCTTCAACAACAAGAATTGACAAAAATGATTTAGAGTTAAGATAATGTCATTATCATGTATAAATAGAGTACAACTTTCAACAAAATTAAGGTGATTTGTACATACACTTATGATAAAGATAACATTTGTAATAGTAACGTTTGTAGAAACTGTGCATCACACTGAACTTATTCTAAGAGATCAACTACTTGATCCATTGCAGGTTAATGTTTCCAGCACAGATATTTAGCACATTCTGCATTTGAGTCAGCAAATTAAAAATTCTATAAAATCTACAGATTACTTGTCCATACATGTGAGAAACATAAAATGGGACCAATGCCTCTTGAAGTAATATCCTAAGCCATCAGGTAAGACTAAGAAGGAATGTCCTATTTACAGGTACCGTTCTTTAACTATTCATATTTTTCATAGTAATCATTTATTGTGTCCCATAATAAATTGAAAATATCATTTCAAGGCACATATTACTTAAAGTAAGTAAAACAGGTATTGCAAAACACTCAATCTCAAAATGAAAAAATAAAATTCATAATAACAGGTTAAAACGTTCATCAGTGAATGGCAACAACTTAACAGAACTACATACATGAGAAATTGTATCATGTCTGGCAGATGTTCTGGCATTATATAGATCTGAGGTTGTCATACAGGCATTTATTATCCTACATTTTTACATTATGTGATACTGACATGATGTTTGAAGTCTATATTTACAATTTCTTAACTGTTAGCCATTTATTAAGTTTTCTTTTTTAATTTTTTGTTACAAAGGTCATAATAAAATAAAGCATATAAAATATTGTCTTTTTTGGTGACATTGATTTTTGCGGTTATCCATAAACACTCATACTACAAAAAAATGATATTACCTTGGAATTTGGATTAGACTAAAATATGATACTAGTGCAGTCTGTGCAGAATTTTAAATCTGTAACCCATAGTATTCAGTTTTTATTGACTATAACATAAAGGAGGTGAGGGAATTTTTGTTTAGTGTGCAAGCCATGTTGCATCAAACTATAATTTTGTGCTGGGAGGTGATGATGTTTCCATTTTATTAGCTTCCTCCACTTCTTTATCAGAGTCTTTCACTTTATTTTCCAAATTTCTAACAGTCTGTTTAAGTTCATCATTGGATTGTTCATTGACTTCCATCTTTTCTTTAGTTTCAGCATTCTTAGCTTCAGTACCACCTTCATATGATTTCTTGGTTCTTTTTCTTTCTGGTAAAACGTCAGCTGTATATGCTGCAAGTGTATTCAGGATTTCAACATCATAGATTAATGCAAGAAGAGCTGTATGCACATAACTCAGCAATATGACATAGATATCTCACAAAGACTAAGTCTTACACAAGAGACCACAAAGTCTTATTGCCAATATGGTAATTTAAAATATCTGACAATATGCAGGGTGAACTCATGTTCAAGTTCGCATTGTGAATGTGTTGATAAAAAAGAGACAAGTAGACACATAATTATTATCTTTCAGACCAGGTGAAATAAACACTACATGATTATCAATCAAAAAATTATATTACAAAACCATGATGGAAATTCAGAATCAGTATTTGCACTTCTAGAATACTGTATAAGTAGAGTTTAATATCGCACTACGCTTTAGCAGTGGAGGATGACACAGACATTAACCTATGTAGGACCATCAACCTATAAGCTAGCTGGAGAGCTTCCTTACATACAAAATGTGTCTGGTCCTAAGAGAGATTTGAAAACTCACAGTCACAAGGGCTACTGACTACTAGTCATTTATAATTACCACTGGAGCATAGAGGCCATTAAAAAATTCTACAACTGCAGAAAAATGTTTTCCGACTTAATTGTAAGAACTGTACGAGCAAGGAGATGAATAAGTCTAAGTTTTTCAGTCTTTTGATTGGCCAGAGAACTGGTCAACTAGGTTTTTTTTTGACAAATTTGGAGAAAATACGCAGTTCTAATAGGACTTTTTGGTGGGAAATAGCTTTTTTTTCGAGGGGAAGATGCTGACTATCAGCGTCAGTTTCATATTAAAAATACATCAACAAGTGAAATATTGACTTCTTTTAAGATTTGAATTCTGTCTGTGATCCATGGGAATCTAAATGACAAAAACTTACGTTTAATCACAGGAAAGTATTGCAGTAAGTTACTCTCATATACAGCAACATCGTTGATTAGAAACACACAGAATATGACTTTATCAATCTGAAAACAACACATATAATTATACATTTTTTCTTCTCTATACAATGTAGTTAGTTCACATAAAAAAATCAGTTTGGTCTAGAAAATGTGCAACTATTCATTACAACAGAATAATGCCAACATGTACATACTTATCAAATATCATATGCAATAAAGACTTAAATCATTCCCAGGAGTTTAAGTTTGCCCCAATAACCAGGATCATGTCTGTAAGCTATCATAGATTTATAAAGAAAACACTGCAATAATGCTAAACAACAAACAAGTCCTTGTTTCTATGCATAAAATTCATGTTTATGGAGTTAGTACACGAAGCTCTGTTCAATAAATGCATATGCTCACAGTGGCATGATTGACAACAGACCTTGAATCTAAGTTTAGTGCTTAACGAAACAGTTTAATGTAGCTTACCAAGAAATAGCCAATTAAAAACATTAGGAGTTCAATTCCAGGTTGGTAGATATTGATGCATTGGGAATGGTGCAAGGTAACAGCTGTATAAGTATCAATGAGCTTGACCAAACTGTAAAGTCTACTTAACCCCGTACATACAGAAGGACAAGGCAATCACTATAAGCTTATCATTAGATGCTGGGAGCATAAAACATGGAATGACTTAATGATATACATACACATTTAGCATTATCTTCCACTTGAAGCCAATTTCTAACAGTCTGCATGACAACTGGTGTTGCTTTTGTAACATCATATCCTGAAGAGATAACCATATGATAAAATAAAATATATATTTTTACTTATTTATCATGACTTCAGTGAACCTTAGAACTGATACAATTCTCTATATTCATACTACACAAATTGTATATATACAGTCAAACCTGTGAACAAAGGCCACCCTTGGGAAAAACATAGTGTAGCTTTACTGACTGAAGTCTTTATTCTGAGGTCATTGTATTTTGATTAATCAATGTCAGCTTTTAAAACAATGGCCTTTATTTACAGGTAGGCCTCATTCTGTGTCAGTGCTAAGTCGTTGGTATCTGAGATACAAATAACGGAGAGTTCAAAATAGTATTTCGTAATGACAAAACCTCATGACATATTCTGACACATTTATCAATACAGTCAAAACTACATGTAGTTATAACGAAGTTCAGGGGACTGGACATGGCAAAATTGTTTTATTTATAAACAAACTTAAATGTATAAATAATCGAAGAAATTCGCCGTCAGTGTTTGCATTCAGTCAGAGTGTCAGAACAATCATTCAATCATGTTATTTCGGGATTTCGATATATTAAGTGAGTTAGATATAATGAGTTTTGACTGTATATCTCTATTTTATAATATTAAGTAATTCAATAATCTTAAACATAGTCATTTTTTTTAAAAAGTAAGCTTTTAGATATTTTTGAAGAAATGATACACATCTTCTAAATCAAGAGCATTGGCACTGTCTCTTCAAAAGGACTATTATTTCTTGCATAACTTCCAGTTTATATTTTAAGTGGATGCACAGATAAACTAAATCAACATAAATATATTCTATATTCGTGCAATAAAATGCCTTCATAATAGAGACATGTTTTAAACTGTTATTAGTTATAATTATCATAACACAGAAATGCCATCATATGTACCTGCCCATTCCTGTTATTAATTGTTGCAATTGTAGCATTGTGACAGGAAAAATGCTAAAAACAGCCCTGAGGTTAGAAAACTAAAGATCAGCCTCCTAGCTCATATCTCATATCTTGTCTTTTAAGTTCTCTATATAAGTGAATTATGATCCGACAATAATGATATCATCGTTACATCAGTCAGACAAAATAATTAGCATGAATACATATTTAAACATTATTCACTTCTATCTTTTTGACTTTGAGAATGGAATTGAGATTTGAGTTTGGAGACTGTTCTCATGTTTTAACCTCTGGGTTCAAAATCTTTTGTCTATTTTTATGCTTACCATAAATGCCTGTTGATATACATGGAAAAGCCTACAAGCAAAAAAAACATCACATTCAATATAATACAATACAAAATATAAAAACTTTTTTTACATACAAAGGGCAGAAATATAACAGTATGCTATTAATAACTATTTTGAAATATATAATACACCCCAATCAACAATTTCATTATTATGTTGACTCCTCTTCCAAAAATATTAAGAGAAAACCCAAAATTCTTTAATTGTTGGACCATTTTAAGGCTAAAACTAAGAATATGTTTGTTTGGAGTGCTCCTACCTACTCAAGAAAATCCTAGCAAATAAATAAAATCACATGTTTTTTTGGGGGGGGGGGGGCATTCATTTTCTTACTCTTGTAAAAACTAGAGCTGTCACTGAGGTAACTAATACACCACCGCCGCTTTGACAGTAATGCTGCAATATTACACTATACGGCTAAGTTCAAGGGGACATAACTCTGCAATGAGTGAATTGCTGGGCATGAAAATTGTGTCTTGCACATCTACACTTCACGATGATAACATATTTCAAGTTTTATTGCAATAGCTTAAAAAATGCTGAAGTAGTTCGCTCCACAAACTTTATACGGACGGACGGACCAACCAATAGAAACATATATTTAACAAAGTTGTTATGCTACCATCTCTATTTTTTTAGTATCATTACTTATGTACCTGTAATCACCTCTATATAATACTTGTACATATCTAATTTAATGTTTTTGGATATTTGATTAAATGTTTACTTCCATCACACTATCTACTAGTTTATGTCCTAATTTGGATATCTGTGATAGAAAGGAACCCACAGTAACAATTCTGGAAAAATAAAACCAAATATTGCACTTATAAATATTTAAAGTTTATTTTTAAAATCTGTCTATTGATTCAAGTCAGTTAATTGATAAATAACTGATGAATAATTGATACTATTTATAGATTTCTAAGAATTTCTAAATATAGGTTTCTAGCAGAGCCACATGACTTCAAGAATCCTGAATTTCCCATAATGCATTTTCTTAGCACTTCCTTTTCAACCTGAGCCTGGTCAACTAAACTGCAGTATACCAAACACAGTCTGATATGAAAAAATCTTAAAATAAACGGTGATAACTTATTGCAATTTGGTTAAGTATGCATCAACACAAATATATCAATTCTAAAGATTCTCAGGTATCATTTCAACATTACATAAGTACTTACAAGTGTTCTTATATTGTTTTCCTTAGCAATATCGAGACAGTTCTTGTAACAGTTTGTAAGCATCTCTGGATTAACTCCTATAGGACCAACTGTATGTATAACATCTGAAAACACAAGTATCCATAACCTAGCAACACTAGTTAATACTCAACAAATTCAAAGAAAATACACCAAACGATTCATTCCAGCGATTTAAAAAAGTTTCCCTTAACTTCTTAAAGTTCCATGAATTTTTTGCTTTAAAAAATATATGCAAAAAATAAACAATTGCTGACATTATCCCAAGATAATAATTACCGATGAAAAACATTTCGCTGTGAATTTTGCTTTTGTAAACTTGAAATATATAGACGTCACTTTACCCCGTGTGTATATTATATGACTGTAGGAAAACACAGCTGTTCAATAAATAGTTTTTTTTTCAATGATATTGAAAAAAATACGAAAATGGTTTCGGAAACATTTTTACTTGCTATAAAGTAGTATGCACGGGAAGAAAACGCCTCTGATTCCTCTATTATAGGACAAACAGAAACTATTACAACCGATAAATTTATATGATTATGGGACTTTAAGTTATGATTTATCTATATATAGTTTTTTCATTGTTATACTTCAAATCATAAAACTTTTTTTCTCCGGAGTTCAACATCTTACCAACCACCAAGGTCATTCAGAGACTATTTAGTCAGAACTGTAGAAAAAGACCCAAGACAAAACCTGGGTAAAAGCACAGATCCTTGTTATTAATGCTAGCCTGACAGCTACCAAAATAAATTATACAACCAACATTTCAGTTTATATACCCATTATCTCTATATCTAGTCAATATCACAGTTTCTTAAGGAGGATATACTTATCTCAATTCAGAATATCAGATCTCATAAATTCATAATCTAGTGTTTGAGACCAATCTCAATAAAGACATTTTGTGAAATAAGGACTCTATGTTATCGTAAGAAAATTGTGAATACAAAAAAAAATGAAAGTGTTTAGAATTTTGCTGTCTAACAATACATGAATTTTTACACAACTATATAATTATATGTTCTGTTTGTAAAAAAATAATAGCAAAGATACATACATTTGGCAGGCAATTTGTAACCTGAAAAAATAAAATGGTTTCTTAGTTACATGCATAACAGTATCAATAGCAAAATTGATTCTTTACAGAATTTTCTGAAAAGTTTAAAATGTAGTAGGATAACTCTAATGATATGAACAATTAAAAATGTATCTTTCAGCTGAATTAGACCATGTCATTGAATACTGAATTAGACCATGTCATTAAATACTTTAATGAGTTACAACTTCTAAATTATTTCATTCAAATAAAGTTGTAATACAAAATAAAGTTATAGTACAAAAAACATATATAGAAAATAATATTAAACAGAAGTTGGTTTAATTTTAAATTCTTTCATAATAAATTCATAGTTTGAGACATCACAAAAATTTCACATTTTTTATTGTAAGATTATGGTACAAAACACAAACCTCCAGTCAGTTTAGCCTCGCCTGTAGGGCAGCCCTTCAGTCTAGCACATTCTGCCACTAGATTTTTACCAGCTGCTCTGTGAATGGAGCCATCAACTGAATAAAATAAGGTATTGAATATTCAATACTATACAGTTATATATGAAATTCACTTCTTCACTAAATACACATAGTTCGTTACCCAAGACAACTTTAGCCCTATAACCACTATAATTATTTGAATATTGTAGATTAATGTGACAGGCAACAGTTACATAGTACAATAAACAGTTAATTTTTCATTTGGGGCTTAACATCGCATCAACAGCTAGGGTAACTTTTCCAGCTTAAATGTTGGCAGATAACCCATGGTGTGCACCTGGGAAGAACCGCTGACCTGCCTTAAGTTAGCTAGACAGCTTCATCAAATGTGAAATTTCATCTAAGGTGGGATTTGAACTCACAGTCACAACAGTGAGATGCAAGTAAGATGCAATAACAACTCAACGTCCAAACAGTTCCAGCTCTATAGTATATTATACACTAATAGTGGATATTGAAATCTATTACCTCCCCCGCCTCCCAACAATGTAGAATTAGCAGCATTCACGATAGCATCAATTTCTAATCTAGTAATGTCCCCACGCCACATTGATATCTTCAAGTTCAATATCTCGTCAACAGGATGCAGAGCTTTTGTTGATTTCCGAACTGAAAATTAGGATTACAATAGAATATCATACAACATACTTCATGATACTTGTCAGGCTTGCAAGGATCATTATCATCACTCCTAAGCAGCTCCACTGAAATTTGTCTTTTAATTCAGAGATGATATTTGAAACAATTTTCTATGAAACTTAACACAACACACAACAGTGGTTTTCACCTTCTATAACAGAGGCCTATTAAAGGCCTCTTCCAATTGAAAATTTCATTTCAAATCATGCAGTTTTCCAAAAAATCCAAGCTTACACCAGTTATTTTATTTCCCAAATCAGCAATTTTAGCAATAATTCTTCCCAAAATGAACAGGCTAAGGCCTCTTCCCAATGAAGAGAGAAAAAATGCTGCACAACAATGGATGACAGACGAGGCAATCACTGTAGTTCATCGTGACTACTTGCGCTCAAGTGAGATAAAATCCTTGTGTCAGAGATTATAAGACTTGAGATGAATCTCAAGCTTTATAACCTTGAACTACAACCTCACCTTTGTCTTTCAAAGAATCAGCATAACATGGCCAGCTTGGTACATCATCTAGAAGCACATATTTAGATCCACATTTATAACACTTTCTCTTCTCATCTAGGGGTAGTTTCAAATAATGTTCTGGAATAAAAGATTTACACATAAAATGAAATACTTCAGATAAAGTCAGAAAAAATTATCACTGACTTTGACAGTGGCTTGACCTACCCTTTTTTGCTCAGAACCTACTTCCTAACTTTAAAATCCGAAGTACAAATAAACATGTGTTACTAAATAATTGTTATATAGGAGGAAGAAAATAACTTACCAGATGCTGGCTAGAACCCACGACCTCTTGCTTGCAAGTCAGATGCTCTACCAACTGGGCTAATCAGACCAGTGAATATCCCAGCCAATTATAGATACAATATACACACCGCTATATTCAGGGGCGGCAAAATCAATTGTCTGCATTGAACAGATTCTCCCTCAGCCTGTGCAGACGAGTGAAAATTTCAAGAATTTACTGTATTATAATTTAATGAATATCATACGGATAAGTTAAGAAATGTTTCTCGTAAAACTTTAAAGGGCAAGTAAGTCAAAATCAGATTTTGCCGGCCCTGGTATACATGAGTGAAGCGATGTGGTATATTGTATTATAAATTGGCTATAATATCCACCAGCCCGATTAGCTCAGTTGGTAGAGCATCTGACTTGCAAGCAGGAGGTCGCGGGTTCGAGCCCCGCATCGGGTACATTATTTTTTTCTCCTTCTATTACATTTAGTGCCGTGAGTGTGACTTTCCTTGGAATCCTAGAGCTAGGGTGAAGCAAATTGCTGGGTTAGTTTTTAGAGCCTGTGGTTGTCGCGATTAAGAGGAAGGAGGAATGTAGCGGTGAGGTATATTGTATTATAAATTGGCTGGGATATCCATCAACCCGATTAGCTCAGTTGGTAGAGCATCTGACTTGCAAGCAGGAGGTCGCGGGTTCGAGCCCCGCATCGGGTACATTATTTTTTTCTCCTTCTATTACATTTAGTGCCGTGAGTGTGACTATCCTTGGAATCCTAGAGCTAGGGTGAAGCAAATTGCTGGGTTAGTTTTTAGAGCCTGTGGTTGTCGCGATTAAGAGGAAGGAGGAATGTAGCGGTGAGGTATATTGTATTATAAATTGGCTGGGATATCCATCAACCCGATTAGCTTAGTTGGTAGAGCATCTGACTTGCAAGCAGGAGGTCGCGGGTTCCAGCCCTGCATCAGGTACATTATTTTCCTCCTATTACAATGTGTATATTTTAGGATAATGATTGCCGATATTACCACAAAATGTATCATTAGAATGTTATACAATGTTGCTTCCATCTGATCGATCATTCAATATCAAAATTGATCAACAGTAACTGAGCTCCTATTTAAATTGTAAGCCACACAGTAACTGAGATCGTTATTGAGATAAAAACTTGAACTCAATATTTTTTTTGTACTACCAGTGCCAAGTAAATATCAAATAACTGATTTATCAGAAAAAGTCTTGTGACAAAAGGTAAACATAATTCACCTCTATCACGTTTTTCAACTTCTGAAGCAAAGCTACGAGTTATTTTCTCCTGTCCCTCGTTTTTACCGAGAGTTTTCTTCCCTGTTTTGTCTTTTTTCAAGGAATTCATATTCGATGCACAACAAATTGATCTACCCGTGACAGTCGGTATAATGCACTTTGATACACGAAAGACGTCGGATGCCACTATCTTATAAAATCTAGAATGTAAATGTCGCGTTAATATTGACCAACTTAATATTTTTCTCACAAATAACATTCCTCCAGAAATTTGGCCGCAGACAACTAAATTTGAATTTCAATAGAAAAGGCCGAACTATTCCGAAATGTACGAAGGAACTCTTCAAATAGGAGACTAACGGTGTCAAAGTAAAATAGATCCTCAGCAGAAATGTATGTGTGTTTCTGCAATGCTATGAATATTCGTTTTTAGTTAGTGCCAATGACTTGAGTGAATAGAAGGAATGGACAAGAAAACGGTGAAACGACGTGGTCGTCCGAATCGAGGTGGTGGTAGGCATAATCATAACAGAGGTGCACGGGGCGGAGGTAGTCAGACCAGGGGCGGTGGTAGTCAGACAAGGGGCGGTGGTAGTCACAGGGGCCGTGCTCGGGGAACAGGACACCAAGACCGTGCTGACTTACCTCGAGGTCCAGGAATTGGTGGCCGTAAAGGTGGTGCTAATTTATATGACGATGATGATGTATACGATGCATATGGTGATGATGATGATGATAACGCCATGAATTATGATGTTGCTCCACCAGAAAGGTCTAAACCAGCAGCACCAAGAGGTTCTGTATTGTCAACAGGCCGTGGACGTGGGTATGTCTAATGCCTTTGAATTGTTACGTTATAACACTATTAGCTACAGTTTAATCAATTAATGTATCACACCCCTAACACTGTACTTTTCTGACATATCATATTTGCTGAATGCTACACAAAAATGTTAATATTACAAAAATGTGTAGTCCGGTTATCATTATTTCTTTGATAGCTACCTTGGGTACTTATTATATATTAATTTTAAAACACATTGTTTGTAAAAATTGCAGTTGTTGCCCTTGTTGAAAATTTTAAAAAATCTATAGATATTATTAGTGCATGGTGAAAGGATATTTTTCTTTATCTAATTGGTTTGATACTGTGTTACTGCATCTTTTTACCATGAGTTTTCAATGAAATGGATGTTATTTTTTCTTTAATCTTTGAAAAATGGCTGACTCCCATTAACTTGAATGCAAACTTTAAAGGGAAAATGACTCAAAGGAATGTCCTTGTTTTTCAAAAACCTCAAGGTAAACTATTTTCTATCATAGAATCCTATAAAAATCATGTGGTTTCTGAAATCTAACCACCCAATTTTGTGATAAAATGTTTGGGCATTAGGCATCTATTACCTTAAAACAAAATATTTAACATACAGCAGGCTGTGGTTCAGTTAGCACTCTAGACTTATAACCCAGATATCCTATTTCTAATCCCAGTTTCTGTTAGTCTTACGGGTCTATAAAAATTGGACAAAAATTTTGATTTTCCTTCATATGTGGGATCGTTTCCATCACCTTGTAGACAGTTAAGTTACTACTGGTTAGAATACGGTCTAGCCTTACTTGTCCGGCTTTTGATTGCCGATTTCATAAACAAATTCGGAAGGGCCATACTCTCACCCTTACAAAGGATTGCTTCACACCTTTTGACATGTTAAAGAAATCGTTCAATAGGCATGTCCATGTCTGGTTGATCAGAAATAATTGTTGACTTTGGATGACAGGTGAGAAAATATGCATTAGAATAATTGTGGGGACCTGTTATTCACTTCAGATAAGCCATGGTTATTTTACATTATGTAGGGAGAAAATAGGGACCAAAAATTCCCCTCTAATAACACAAGGGTTATGAATAATACCAAGTTTATATAATCGGATTTAATTGTTGATGCTTAGACAGGCTTTATTGTACCTTTTAAATACTATTTCAGCTATCGAGGAAATCGTGTTAAGGTTACTATGCAACATTTACACATGAGTGCAGCAAATCAGGAGTTAGTAAAAGGCATGTTGAGAGATTTACATGGCAATGATGTTGATGGTACCAGGTATAAACTTTACTCAAATTCTTTATCTGATAAAGCTTCCAAAGGTAGACTTCTTTTTTCTATGACCAAATTATCAGTTAGACATAGTATTACTTATTAATGCTGGAAGATATCTAAATCTATTGATTTGATGTAATGTTGATACAATGTGGATGAGATAATAATTAATGAAATATGTCATGATGATGTTTAGCAGTTTGACACATCTTCTTAAGTATGATATGTTTATTATCTTTTTTATACTGCACAAAAGATTACCCGTATATGTTGATGAGGTTTGTTACTGGATTTGAATAATCAGTATTACTTATATACATTATTCTGTTCTTGAATTTTAGTGAGGACGAATATGAAGAATTAGATTACAGAGCGGAAAACCAGTATTGGATTGTTAACAATCAGTTAAAACTTGAAGATAGTCACATACATAACTCGTCAGGATTTGATGCAGGGCAGGATGCTCAGACGTCCTCAATATTAAGTTCTCTTGCTGTTAATAAACTTATGAGGTAAAACTTAATCTCACTTTTGATATAGGGTTTCTTTTACTATAAAAGTGACACTGATAGTATGTGTCTTCCCTCTGAAAATAAGCTACATTTAAAGAAAAAATACTATAAATTTGCATTGTGAATATTCCCCAAATTTGCTTCTTAGTAGAACATTTCCCCCTTTTTCCAGTGCCCAATGTCTTCCACATTTCCTAAAAATACTGCTGTAATACTAAAGAAATTTATGTTGAAGCAATGGGCTATATTATATATCGAGATAGACTTTGGATATATTTTGATTGATGATATTGAATGATCTTTTGAAACTTTGATTAAATAATAAAATATTTTTTTCAAGATTGATCAGTGTCTCTATTGAATTTATTGCTCTGCTGTATAATGATTTAATTATGGCAAGCTTTGAATGCCTGGTCTTGAAAACATACATGTGTATCATTGATTCTTGTTAACCTGCATGTATTCAATGCCTAGTCTGTTATAGTCTTGAGATAGATTCTCAATTTCTCATTATTTTGTGTACACGTATCTCTCAGGTATGGTTTTCATAAAAGTAGAAGCAAAGAAGCTCTGCAAGTTTGTGATGGGGATGTTGGTTTAGCACTGGAATATCTACTGGCTGAATGCTTTGATCTAAACAATGGTGGTGGTGATGATTTATCAGCTAAAGAAAGAGAAGAAATTGCTGAACTTCGAAAAGATGAAATTATGGCATTACAGGCTATCTATGATGACAAAATTAATGAAAGGATTCCAGATAAAGTCTGGATAGTTAAACTGGAGTTGCCTTTCTTGGATAAGCTTGCAAAACCAAAAAATGATAGAAAAATGGAAATCACAGATAACAGAGAAGTGTGTCGATTTTTCTTGAAAGGATTTTGTAAATTTGGAAAAAGGTGTCGGCTAAAACATTCTGATCCTAAAAAGGCTGAATTGGGTGTTGATGAAAGTGTTTTAGAAAATGCTGAGTATAGCATTGAAATTAGGTTTCCAGAATATAATCGTTACCCCAAAGAAGCACCATTTATAGCTTTTTCTTCTACTTCTAATTTTTTAGAGAAACATATTTGTTTAAATATAACTAAATATTTAGTAGAAGAAGCAAAGAAAATGGCTGAATCTCATGAACCATCTGTGTTTACTGTGATAAGTATGTTTGAAGACGAAAACTTTCTAGAGAGTGCATTTGATGAACTGCCACATATATTTAGTCTAAGTGTAAATAACGAGCCTTACTTACCAATGAGTGGACACAAAATAGAAGTCCCAGTCTCTAAAAGAAGGGATATAGGTATTGATAATGAAAATGCTCCTTTGAGGGGTGTTACAAATTATACTGATGAAGATGATATGGAATTGGCTAAAGCCACTAAAAGTATGATAAAAATCAATGACTCTGATAGAAAGTTCAGTGATGACAGGCAACCATCTGAAGAGAGGGATGTTAAAGTGAAAAAGTCTACTAGTAAGGAGAATGTGAAGAGACTGAATCTTGCAGAGCTACTGAAAACTAATAGGAGACTTATAGAAGATTTCAGGAAGAAGAAGGTATTGATTTGGTGATTTTCTATTGCATCAATATTTTCCAGTAGCTAATGAACTTGTTTAGGGTCATGTTTTAGTAGTATAATTATTAATGCAAGTCTCATTCAATGGAAGTTAAAAGATTACTCTGTGACTATGACTCTGTATCATCAAAATGGTGCATTGATCAATATCCATATTAAATGTGACTTGATGATAATTGAAAGTACATTCAAACATGTATTAGCTGCAATCTAAGAACAAAGACCAACCTATGAAGGCCATAATAGTCATTCTGTATAAAACAACTATTTAGAATGAAATGACCTCTGAAAAAGGCCCCCTCAGCCGCCCCTGTCAATATTGGCCTCATTTGTCTTTCACAAGAGTGGCCTTCG
The DNA here is from genome assembly GCA_964023205.1 of Lutraria lutraria. NCBI lineage: Eukaryota > Metazoa > Mollusca > Bivalvia > Venerida > Mactridae > Lutraria > Lutraria lutraria. Next base: position 5,485,142 of record OZ026834.1, read on the forward strand.
TTCACATAACTGTTTGACTGTATACAGTATACCGTTATGAACATATTTCACCATTACTTTACTTGACATTTCTATTTGTATTGAAAAATCAGACTTAAATGTACAATAAAAATTACAGAATGTCATATAATCTTTGACAGGGTTCAGGGTTTACATCATACATGTGTATTTCAGAACAGTGGAAAATACAAGTCCATGCAGGAAAGTAGACAGAAACTTCCAGCTTGGTCAAAACAAGAGGAGATATTGAATGTGATTGATCGGCATCAAGTGATAGTTGTTAGTGGAATGACAGGGTAATTTAGTTACCAGGATAAATTCATTATATCTTATTCTACAAGATTATTTCTGTTAGAGAATACTTAACTTAAATTTAACAGACTTTTTTAATACCATCTTTTGGTAGTGATTCATTCTCGTATTAAAAACATGTATTATAATTATGTTCCATCATTGTCAGATACACTCGGCTGCTGGCTCTGGTCCACTACATACATCATACAGCGACCGTGGGTATTCGTCAATGATTTTCCCCAAACTTTTCTAAATAATCCCTTTTGAAAGAAAATTTGAAAGTCGCTCAGTATGCATGACTTTTTTCCATATAATCGGAGCATACAGTTCGGTGCTGTTGAACATTTGAACTGTAACTGTGATATTTCTTTAATAGTGAACGTTATATTTTATTCCTATACAGATGTGGTAAGACTACACAAGTTCCTCAGTTTATTTTGGATCTTCACCTGAACTCTGGTGATCTTAGAAATTGCAATATACTGTGTACTCAGCCACGACGTATATCTGCCATAGCTGTGGCTGACCGTGTTGCTGAGGAAAGGGCAGATAACTTAGGAAGAATAGTTGGATATCAGATTCGATTAGAGAAAATGCAGGTAATATTTTGGTTTATGCAAAATGCATCAATGTTCTACCTCGAAATCTACAAACACCAATTACTCTTGGCTGATATTTATCCATAGAGGTAAGACCATGAACATTATTATTGATACTGCTAGTAATATTAAATATTAATCACACTCATTTAATATAAAATACACATCAGTGTCCAGAATATAAAATATTACAAGAATGATTTTCCTTAGATTCATTGAATTTGAACATTTATTACACTCGTATGGTGATAAATGCACTATAGTATGCAGAATATATAGGATGACAAAATGCTTTTCATGCCATACATGAAATTTTCAATTGAAAACATGTGCCAAAATGACCAGACAATTTGTTTTCCAGTGTGATATTGGTATACATGCAAAAGAATGATTATTTGTCAATATGGTTTGATGTTACCCCAAGCATTCACCTAGATAAAGTCACATACTTTTTCATAAGATAGTTGAAAATCATCCTCACATGTGAAATTTATCTGGTCCCTGGGTCAGATTTGAATTAATCACAGTAATTGTCTATGACTTCTAGTCCATTACCGTAACAACTCCACCATACAGGCCCCTACAAATAATTCATAATTGATATTTCATTTATATTTTCAGTCTTCCATGACACGTTTATTGTTCTGTACAACTGGTATTGTACTGCGACGTTTAGAAGGGGACACTACTCTTGAAGGAGTGTCTCATCTCATTATTGATGAAGTTCATGAACGTTCAGAAGAAAGGTATTCATATTTCAATCAGTGTAGTCCAATAATATCAAAACAGAATATTCAAGTTTTGAAGCAAAGTTTCTTTATCTATCTTAGCCAGCTCACATAACTCAATAGGATGCCTCCGTGGTCGAGTGGTTAAAGCCACTGACTTCAAATCACTGAAACCTCTAACTGATGGAGGGTCGTGGGTTCGAACCCAGCTACCGACCATGTCTCTATATATGAGAAAGTAGGCAGTTGCTTACGGAGGATGGGAGCCTAGTACTGGTTCTTCCCAGGAACGATGCTTAGGTGAACTGTCCACCTCATATGACTCTGACTGTTGAAAAGGGGCATAAAACCCGATATAAACAAACAAACAAACCTGTGAACCTGAGAATTATGAGGTTGAATTCTGGGTGCTTAATGCGCTCTGTTATGGTCTAGTTGTAGACATTATGACCCAAAATATTTGTTCTCTGCTGCAGATTTGTATCACTACCAAGCCATGTACTGTGTCTAGAAAATCACCAGGCACACTAAAGAACTAGAAAAAAATTGTTTGAAAGAGTAGGAATGTAAATGCCTGGTTCTCCTGTATCTTATCTCCTCTCTCTTGGGCTGATCTGAAATGACCATAGCTGTTGTAGGGGCCGTTAAACAACAGATAGATACATAAATGATTATGTTATGTGGTATTATTCTTTTTGGTTTTCAGTGACTTCTTGTTAATGTATCTGAAGGATATGTTGCCACGACGACCAGATCTCAAGATAATACTGATGAGTGCAACTTTGAATGCTCAACTATTCTCAGACTTTTTTGGTGGCTGTGCTGTTATAGATATACCTGGTAAGATATTTGAAGAAAACTTTTAGTCGTTGTTGACCTTAAGTATCCGTCTAGGCCTGAGGTAATAAAACTTGAAATTCATCTCCAAGCTCAAATTGCATTTTATTTCTGATCTTATTTAAGACCCCAATTTATTTTTGTTATAAATGTAAGTGAATATTTTGATCCATAGATTTGGATTCAGTTATTGCTTGAAATTGATGAAATATTATTATACTTTCCTTGAGAATATTGAAAACACAAAATTGAGATTTGTGCTGTGAGAACAATCTCAAGTTTTATAAACTCTGATCACATGCTTATCAAATTGGATCAAATAGGTTTACGGTCCAAATTCTATTATTATAACAGCATTGCTAGATTGCAAACTAGTTAGAAAATAATGGCTATTGATGTAAAACTTGATTAAGGGCCCTTAATAGTTGTCCTAAGTGATTTCTTTCTTATCCAAGGATTTTGTTTTAAATTTAAGGAAGAACATTTCCTGTGGAACAATTCTTTCTGGAAGATGTTGTTGACTTCACTCGGTATGTTATGTCATTTTTTCTCTGAGATTAAATGTTGTACCATCAACCAGGATCATTTGTTGACTTTACCATCTTTAGTGATGGAGAAAAACCTAGGCTTACACCTGGGTGTTATATCTGATCTGTAAGTGAGCTTGGCAGATTCCTCACTTGTCTTGTTGCTGGTCTCGGGTGGTCATCGAACTCACTGAGGTGAGGGGCTACATGTAGTGATTACTAGTCAGAGAACACTTGACCGAGAATGACCCTATGTCAGTGTTATGAACGGGAACATTTTAACCATCTGGGCCCACAAGTTTTGTGATAAATCTTACATAACTTTATTTATAAGTTGTTGTAAAAAAATGTATGTAGAATGATATGATGTGAATAGGAGAATTGTGAATGTTGTGTGAAATAGCACCAAAGTCAACACTTTATGTGAAAACAGAAAGTTAATCTGGAAGCAAGAGATTTACTTTTTTTAGTTGACCTACAAATGTTAAAGATCTGTTTAAGATAGATTTTGTGGTACATACATGTTTTTAAACTGCGTGTTGAAAATGCTTGTCAGCCAGTGTTTCAAATGAATGGTGTTAAAAACTTTTGAAAACACAACATAACTGAAAATATCACTAGTTGCTCTATAATGTACTTAACCAGAGTGAAAATATGAATTCACGATTAAATGTTCTTAACCATTTTTTGACTAGATTCGTAATGGATGAGTCATCCCCATATGCTAGACCACTGAAGCATATGAATGCTGTACAAAGGGGTGTGGCCAGTGATGAATGGGAGGATGATACTAGTAATAGCTCCTCGCACAAAGCCAGTGATAGAATACAGGATCAGAATCTGTCAGTGAAACAGCTTTATCTAAGATATGCAGGTGAGGTTGTGGTATAGCAAGAGCATCCTTTGATATTACTATTTAGTATCCTCCATAAGATCTTGAAAAGTTTTAAAGTTTTAAACACATTAAAAATGTCGTATTTAATGTATTACACCCCTAGTATTGTACTTATCTGATGTTTGTGCTCAATGTTGCTCAAAAATATTAATAGTACAATAATAGTAATGCCCAATCATCGTTATTTCTTTAATAGTTACCTCAGATAGTTCAATTTATTGCATGACACATTTTATGACTTTTGTAAGAGTTGTTGCCCTTGTTGAGAAATGAAAGGAAAATCTTTTGATATTGTATGGTAACTTTTTTTATCTAATTAGTTTGATAGTGTGTTATTGCATCTTTTTCCACGAGTTTTCCTTAAAATTTATGTTCTTTTTCTTTATCCTTTGAAAAATGGGTTACTCCTTACTTCAGTGCAAATATAAACAGAAAATAACTCATGGTAAATTATTTTCTATCATGGAAACCTGTACAAAATTTGTCCACCCCATTTTGAGATAATAATTTTGGGAGTTTAGATCCTATAAAACCTATTTATAAAGTTTCTTATTTGTTTGTTTTACTTCATGGCTCGTTATTGGTAACTGTCTAAGAAAGTACATGTATAAAACAGTCAGTACTAGTTGTTGCTAAGCTTGGATGAGTACAAGGACTCAAAGAGATAAAATAACCTTCTGTTTGATTTAATTTAGTTTGCTAAATACAGTAAATCCTAAAATGTAAAGAAGAAAATTTATGGCATAATAGGCCTTTAATTAGAGTTTTTTTCTTGTATCAGTAACCGTTTACTACAGAGTTACTGTTTTTCGAATCAAGTTCTTTATTATTACCTGCATGACACCTCAAATGTGACTGTACTATTTTAGAGTACTGTCAAACCTGTGAACAATGGTAAACCTTGGGAAAGACTTAATGTGGCCTTTATTGACAGGTAGCCTTAATTTGGAGGTTATTTTGTTCTTAAGGACATATCTGACAGTTTCCACAAATTTACACATAGGCATATAGGCAAAATAAAAACATATAGAGATATTTTTTTTAAACTTTGCATGATCATAGCATATGATTATAGAAATGTTTTAAGATAAACAAAAATGAGGGTCGCGGTGCTCGTTTTTGAGTTAGTTGCCCTTGAATGTGAAATTATGGCTCATTTTAGGTCATATCAAGGGCAGATAATTCATAATGTAGGAAAACAAGGTCTTTCTATTTTCCTTTTTAGGTAGCCGACTTCTTTTCATGCAATAGCCCAAAATTACAAGAACTGCTAATGAGTGTTTTTGTATTTGTTTTTTCGTTACCGTAACCAATGCCAATTTTCCTAAAACTTGGTTTAATTTTGAAGAATTGTCAGTCTGTTAACTTGAACTGAAGAAAGCTAATAAAAATATTTAATGGAATTGCATGAAATTTTGTATTTCGACCAAGAATAAAATGAGAAACATAAACCAAAAGTAAAAATATGGTATTTAAGATTCATGTATGAGTGATCTGCCCTTGAAATGACACAAATTAAGCCAAAACGGCATAAACAAGGGCAGATAACTCAGAAACAAGCACCGCGATCCCCATTTTCTTTTTGATTAAAATGTTTCTGTTATCATATGCTATGATCATGCAAAGTTTAAAAGAATTCTCTCTATATGTTTTCATTTTGTCTATATGTTTAATAGTAAAATTAACGTCACGGATGCGCACTACGTTGCGCAATAGCAACTACCGGATATGTCCTTAATCATTAATGAGTTTTCTTATGAGAATGACCTTTATTCACTGGATAGCCTTTATTAAGAGGTGGCCACTAACACAGGTTTTTTACTGTATGATTTAATTTTTACTTTTTTCCAACTGCCTTATAGTAGAAGTTGAAATAAGTACTAATACATTGATTCCAGATTATCATAAGGCAACAGTGAAGAACATGGCACTGATGGACCATACAAAAATAAACTTTGACCTAGTTCTTGAACTCATGTCCTGGATAATGACCTGTAACCGCCAAGAAAATGAGGTAAACTTTATGAATAGTTTTGCTTTGTTTACATTATGTGAGGGACCTGAAATGTAATCAATAAAGTATTCATCACAGACTTGGAGGTTGTCAGCTGCCAGAACCTGCTACCTTCTGTCAGGACTGCATATCTTTGATGAACAACAATACTGATATATTTTATATAATTAATTAGTTGCAACTTACTAGCTATTACATCTTTGTTAGATCTCAATCTATGATTTATTAAGTATAAAATGGTACCAACAAATCTGTCTGCATTATAGTGATTTTCATATTAGAGGGTCTGGATATCAGAGAGTTACCACTGTATTTCTATACTTTCTTATTACCCAGAGAAAACTCCAATAAAATTTAAGTGTATGTGGTATTTCTATGTTTTGTAGTTGCCAGAGACTGGTGCTATTCTTATATTTATGCCTGGTTATGCTGAGATACAGTTGTTATATGACTTGTTGCTATCGAGTCAAGTGTTCGGGATGAGAAATAGACACAAGTAAGTGAGAGTAACCATTTCTTGCATACTGTCAAGTGGACCAATGTCTTATTATACAAATATGTGGTGTGGACTAGTCTCAGATCTCAAGTCTAAGACTAGTTATTTCTAAAAAAGTTTAAAAGTTGATCAATGTCAAGCCTGCCATTGAGGCTGGTAAGCAAACTATGTTTTTTTTACTTTGAGCCCACTCACAAAACTAAAGCATCTGATTTGTTCTGTCTGGTCTCTGATCTTGCAACCTGCCATTATTTAAATGGACAACTTCTTCACATGGCGAATTGACTTCCCAGTGTGATTCAAACACAGTGGAGGTATATAGTGATTACTAGTCAGAGACTACAACCATTTCATCCAGAGAGCCCCAATGCCAATATTACGGATTTAATGGAATTTGGATATTATGAACTAATAATTTGTGTGCCAGGAATTCAACACAACTGTATATTATTTATTTAGCATAATGTTGATATTTGGAAGGCTAATTTTTATTGTATTAGTTATTCTGACATTCATAAAATATCTTGGAGTAAAATATTTATATTACTTGTTGAACTTGTATGTTTAACATTTTGCAGGTACAAAATAATACCCCTTCATTCAACACTATCATCAGAGGATCAACATGCTGTATTCTCGTAAGTAACATATAAATATCTTTGAAAAGTCCATGCTTTATATCAGTATGTTGGAAATACATTGAAAATGTTGAGTTTATTACAGGGCTCATATTTAAGCCCTAAAATGGCATTTTTACTTTGAAATTGGCAAAACAAAGCTTCTGATTTAACTAAAGGGTCAAAACTCTCACCTGTGTCAGTTCAAACCACACATAGGACAAAATTTCACATGTGTGGAACTGCCCAGTGTGCTTACGGGAGATTGGTGGTTCTTCCTAGGTTTAACCTTTGGACCTACCTCAATTGTTTTAGCTGAAAGGTCATCATCATATGACCCTGGCTGTTAAATCGATGTTAAATTCCAGTGAAAAAAGGTCTGATTTGCTTGAATAGAAAATAGACTATATGTACTGTATTTGTATTATCTTTTATTTCAGAAAACCTCCTGATGAAGTGACAAAGATTGTTATAGCTACTAACATTGCTGAGACATCTATCACTATTGACGATGTATGTTTTGTTATTGACACTGGAAAAATGAAAGAAAAAAGGTAAACTTTTATAAAAACGTTAAGAATTAAGCTTCATGATTTGTTTTCATATTATACCTTCATTGTTGGTTTGATCTCAAAATCAACGTAAAAATGGGTTATACAAGATGGAAAATATATTACCTGGTAATTAATTATAGTGCCTTTGTTCTCAGGTGAGCGATAAAGGGCCATTTTGGCCCTCTTGTTTTAAAAATGATGGATTAAGATAAAAAAAGTGTCAATGAAGATTCAGAATTTATTTCGGAAATAGTATAAAGATTGAAGAGAAATACAATAATATCTATTTATTTAGATAATATACATTATGGAATATTTCCATTTCTGCATGTTTTTAGTACTCTAGAATTTGATTGGCTGTTTCTGACCACAGACCAAAAAATTGGCCAATGACTTGACTGCATTCTAGGACCGGTCTACAGACTCAATATTTTAGCATACTCTTGACATCTGAAGTTAAATTGGGTGTTTGTATGAAGACTATTATCCTGAAGCTGCATCTGCGGCCTCCATGATTGAGTGGTTAAAGTCCCATAATCATATCAATTTATCGGTCGTAATAGTTTCTGTTTGTTCTATAACAAAGGAATCCAGTGTGTTTTCCTACCGTGCATACTTTATAGCAAGAAAAAATGTTTCCAAAACCACTATTGTATTTTTTCAATATCATTGAAAAAAAACTATTTATAGAACAGCTGTGTTTTCCCGCAGTCATATAATGCACATGGCATGAAGTGACGTCACGTGCTCATGAGTGTTTTTAGAAGAAAAAAGGCTTGTTTTGTCGATAATATTTATTTTGGGATAATATCAGCAATTGTTTGTTTTTTTGCATATATATTTTATAGCAAAAAGCTAATGGGACTTCAAGGTCTCTGACTAGTAACCACCTGGCCCTCACCAATGTGAGTTAAAATCCCACTGATGACCAAATTCCACAATGTGCAGCTAGCTTACAGATACTGGTTCTACCCAGGTGTGCTCCTGGGATCTTTCTCAATTGTTAGATGTTTAAGCTGGAAAGTTGCCAAATCACCCTGGCTTCTGGTGCAATGTTAAACCACATTTAATTCATGATATTGATTTATGTAATATATGAAGTAATTTTTTAGGTCCCTATTAAATTTACTATAGCCATGTTCTATTTATTTGGGTTTAACATCAATTTTTTCAACAATTTTTAGTTATAAACTATGGTCGACTCACCTAACAATATTTTTTTCTGGATATATTCTAATCAGTACTAACTTACCCTTCCACAAGGAACCAGCAACTTCTGTGCAATGTGGAGATAAATCAACATTTTTGTCAAACTTTCGTGGAAGGGTATGACCTGTCGCGACCTGTAATCAATCCTAGATTGCCAGGTTACAAATTCAGCACACTAACCACTAGTGTAATCTACTGTATATACAATTATGTACTATTTCAGATATGATTCAACTAAAGGAATGGAGAGTTTGGATACTGTCTGGGTGTCTAGGGCTAATGCTTTACAGAGGAAAGGTCGAGCTGGTCGTGTCAGATCTGGTGTATGTTTCCATCTGTTTACAAGTCACAGGTTTGAACACCATCTACAAGACCAGCCGGTTCCAGGTATTTAACCAAGTTTTAATGCATTAAAAATAATTTTCTCAAAAATGGGGGGACAGATTTTGGTTTCCGTGAAAGAAAATGATTTTCTGTGAGAATTTAAAAAAACAATGAATTTCCTTTTGAATTATTTTCCCATTATAGCATAAAGGTCTATGAGAGTAACATATTTTTCAAAGATAAAAGAAAAATAAACATCCATTTCTGTAAAAATGTAGCTCACCATGCAATATCAAAAGAAATTGATATTTTTCTATTTTTCAACAAACACAGTAACTCTTACAATAGTTAGAAATGTGTTGTAAAATAGATTTAAGTATCCAAAATAACTATTCAAGAAATAATGATAATTGGGCAATTCTATTTTTGTACTTATAACTTTATTGTGTAGTGTTGAACAGATATGTCAGAAAAGTAGTGTAATGGAATGTAATACTTTAAGTAAAATTGAAGAGCCTTATTTTTAGATGGAATAATTTTTATTGTGTTTAATTGAGAATTTTTATTTCAGAAATACAGAGAGCACCATTAGAACAGATAAGTTTGAGGATTCGAATGTTGGATATATTTAAGAAGATACCTGTTCAGGTATGACCGAATTCATTAATTACAATCTTGCTTTTCTTCATTGCTTTTGTTAAATTTATATGAGGTTGTATGATACTGTGTTCATTTGAGAGTCATGTCAAATATTTTTTGGCCTCTAAGCCTCTGGTATTTATTGGTTGGATGTTTTTTCCTATCAGGAATATATTAAAAGCAATTATATATGATTGAAACTTTGCTTCTATTTTAACACAAGTCCATTCATTGTCAAGCATGCCATTGGGTATGCGTTTATTGAATACATCATCTTTTTCTTATTTTATCATAATGCCGAATAGTTTTTCCCTGTTCACTCTCTATCTCTGTATCTATAATTATTAAATAATAATATTTATACTAATAACAACTATTTTGTGTGGATAAGTTAACATACATGGTATAAAACCAATTTTCTGTATGGTCCACAAATATTTTATTGTAACAATATAAATTATTGGCTATGTACATTCAAGCTATTGAGTAGATTTCAATCAAACTTAGTGGAAAGTATTAGTATTGATTCTATGTGTATCCATTATCAGTGTTTTGAATTTTATCTAAGTTGAATAAACTTGTTTTTCAGTCTGTTTTAGACAAGTTACCCGAGCCTCCACAGTCTGAATCTATTGCTGCAGCTATACAAAGATTGGAAACACTCGGTGCTCTAGATAATAATGGTGTAAGTGTTAAATGGTCCATGTTCACTTGTTTAATATTTGTGGTAACAATTCTTAATTTACAGTTAAACTTTGTTTATCTGAATTTAGATTATCCAAAAAGCTAGTGTTGATGGAAATGAATTTTCGGTCCCGATTTTCTCCCTATGTTTTTCAGTGTAAAATAACCCTGATTATCTGAATCATGTAATCTGAACACCATGGCTTATCTGAAGTGATAAACAGGTCCCCACAGTCATTCTTATCTGTATTTTCACACCTGTTATCCGAAGTCGACAATTAACTCTGATCGACCAGACTTGTCCATTGAAGAATTTATTTAACATATCAGAAGGTCTGAACAACAAATTATGAAACCACTATGTTTGTGACATTTACATGTGATATTTATATGTGACATTTATATGTGCTATTTACATGTGATATATACATGTGATATTAATTTGTGATATTTATGTGTGAATCATTTGTGATATTTGTATGTGATATTCATACATGATATTTATGTATGAATTTTCAGGAACTGACGCCTCTAGGATACCATCTTGGTACATTGCCAGTGGATGTTAGGTATGAGTTTATCCTTCTCCTCGCATTTAATCTTCCAAAATACAAACTTTTATCAATCAAATGTTTTATGATTGTGAATGATGCATAGAAATGAAGCAAGGTCAGTATGGATGACTAGTTATGTTGTTAAGAAAGAACACATAATAAGGGTATGTTACATGTCAAGATGGAATCTTTCTTATTCCCCATACTTGTCATTTATGCTTTATAGTTGCCAATTAAAAATGTGTGAGTGAGTAAGAGTTATTATGTTGAAGAAAGTGATATACAACATGTATTGTAATATGCAGGTTTTTTTCTTTATTTTGATACAAAATTGCATGCTGTATATTAGACACATTTGATTTTCATTATTTAGTCAGTGTACTACATTTTCAACATTATCCTTTGAGTGTATCCTCATGTTGCATGTTCTTTACATAATAGACAGCAGCCATGGTACAGTGGTAAGTTAGCAGAACTGGCTAAAGTACAACCCAGGAAAAAAGGTTATGTAAACTGGCTGCCGAATAAAACAGAAATGTTATTGAAAAATGTCATAACGCACTTAAAACAAAAATATCTTTACATATAATCAACTTAAATCTTGCTTTTATGCTGATGATTTAACAGTATACAGAAAACCTATTTAGAATGTAGAATTGCATATTTTACAAATTCTATTTCAGGATTGGTAAACTGATGTTACTTGGTGCTATATTCAGATGTCTAGATCCTGCACTGACCATAGCTGCATGCTTGAGTTTTAAATCACCATTTGTAAGTTAACTGATTTTTTAAAGTCATCTCTGTGGGCACTAATTTCATAGTCATTGAATTCCTCACATGATAAAGACTGGGATTAGAAAAGAAAAGTTGCCTGCCTACTTTAAATGTTTAAGTGAAATAATCCTAAACTTGACTCTGTTTTCCAGACTTAGTATATTTATCTTATAGTAAGATCATTATCTTGGTCATAGATATCACATAGAAAATTTCATGATGTCCTCAGATAAGATTACTAGGTAATCTCATGAAGTATGAGATTACAAGATTATCTTGTATGGTTCATGTTGAGACATTGTATTTATACAGTCAAGCCTGTGAACAAAGGCCATCCTTAGGTACGACAAATTGTGTCTTTATTGACAGGTGACCTTTGTTTGGAGGTCATTTTGATCTAAATAATCAATGACCATTGTTAAAAGAATAGCTTTCATTCACAGGATTGCATTTATTCGGAGGTGGCCACTCACTCAGGTTTGACTGTATATTGATTGATTTATTCAGGTCACTCCCTTTGGAAAGAAACATGAAGCTACAGAGAAGAAGCTTACGTTTGCTGCTGGAAATTCTGACCATTTAACTATGCTGAATGCTTACAATGTATGTATAAATTCTGATATTTTTAGCTCACATGTCACAAAGTGACAAAGTGAGCTATTAGTATCACTCTCCATCCGGCGTTGTGCGTCGTGCGTCGTCAAACTTTTTGTTGTGACCACACTAGGGGCCACATTTTTGGCTCAATTTTAGCAAAACTGGGTCATAACGTTAATAGCAACAAAATCTCGGACAAGTTCGATATTGGGCCATTTTGGGTCAAAAACTAGGTCACCAGGGCCAAATAAGGGAAAACATTGTGAACACTTTAGAAATCACTGTTTTGACTGGATCTTCATGAAACTTTGTCAGAATGTTTATTTTAATAATATGTAGGTCAAGTTTGATAATGGGTCATTTCTGTAGTAAAATTAGGTCACTAGGGCAAATTGCTGGAAAACCTTGTGAACACTCTAGAAGTCACTGTTTTGATTGGACGATCATGAAACCTTGTCAGAATGTTTGTCTTCGTAATATCTTGGACGAGTTCGAACATGGGTCATCTTGGGTCAAAAACTAGGTTGCTAGGTCAAATCTTATGAAAAACCATGTTAACACTGTAGATTTCACAGTTATTATTGGATCTTCACCAAACTTTGTCAAATCGTTTGATTTAATGATATAACGGTCATGATAAATATGGGTCATCTGGGGTCAATAACTAGGTCACCAGGTCAAATCTTAGGAAAACTTTGTTAACACTGTAGATGTCACAGTTTTAATTGGATCTTCACCAAACCTTGTCAGAATGTTTGCCTCAATGATATGTGGGCCAAGATTGAATATGGGTCAGCCGGGTTCAACAACTGGGTCACCAGGTCAAATCTTAGGTAAAAATCTTGTAAAAGCTCTAAATGTCATGGTTTTAATTGGATCTTGGCCAAACCTTGTCAGATTGTTTGTCTTAATGATATTAAGGACAAGTTCAAATATGGGTCACCTAGGGTCAGAAACCAGGTCACAAGGTCAAATCTTAGGAAAACCTTATTAACACTGTAGATGTCAAATTTTGATCGTATCTTCACCAAACCTAGTCAGACTGTTTGTCTTAATGATATGTAAGACAAATTCGAACATAGGTCGTCTGGGGTCAAAAACTAAGTCACCGGTTCAAAACAATGTTTTAATGAGTGAACAGTGATTGTCATGTGAGCGATATAGGGCCATCTTGGCCCTCTTGTATATTGATATTTTATATTGATGTTTTATATTGATATTTTATATTGATATTATATATTGATATTTTATATTGATGTTTTATATTGATATTTTATATTGATATTTTTTACTGTTGGTCACTAATGGTTACTTCTCACCACTATGAGGTTGAATCCCACTCTGGTATTTGAGGAAGCTCTACAGCTAGCATACTGACAGTCAGTGCATCTACCAAGGTGTATGCCTGGGGACTTCAACCTCTAACAAAGCTAGAAATATTGCCATAATGACCCTGAATGTTGGTGTGATGTTAAATCCAGGATAATTGTAATAATAATTATTGAAATGATAGGTTGCTATCAATAATTTGACTTTCATCTCATGGTATTAGGGTTTGGGGTTACTAACTTGTGAAAAGACGTCAATCTGGAAAATAAAATGCAAATGATTGGTTGTTTCTGTGTTCAGTTTTGAAATTGACCAATGAGAAAACTGTATTTTTACAGTTTTATATAAAAATAAAGTTAAAAACATGAATGATGAATGTGTAACAAGAAGTATATTATGTTACTTTTATGAATATAAATTAAATTTTTATTCTATTTTTTCAGGCTTGGAAAGATGCCAGAAAGAAAGGACACCAGGAAAACTATCGTTTCTGTCAAGATAACTTTTTATCTAAACGTTCACTAGAGGTAATTATACTGAACAAACTAACAAACATTATCTGCCCAGTATTTGACTTAAGTAAAATTCTATGCTAACTATGTAACTGTGGCAGAGTGGTTATGGCTTAGACTATTAAATCGCTTGCCCACTGGCCCCACATGTTGTGAGTCATAATACCTACCACCTGCAACCGAATCTTACACATCAGGGAGCTGTCCTGAAACCTGACAGAAGGCTAGCTATTCTGCACCAAAGTGGTGCTCTTTTGGTCGTTCTCCTCCATTAAAGCTTGAATTTATCAACTGACCCTGGCTGTTAATGCTATGTTGAACCCCAGAGAAAAAAAACAACTACATTGTTCTGTACTTGGTTATTTTTTCTATTTTCAGATGTTAGCTAGCATGAAACAACAGTTTGTAGAGTTATTGTCTGATATTGGATTTGTGAAGGAAGGTATATCAGCTAAGGATGTAGAGAGATCAGCTCGTGGTGGAGATGACGGAGTTAGCACAATGACTGGACAAGAGGTAGGTAGTGGCATAGTTCATAAATAAAGATTTATGGATTGTCTCTTACTAATTTTCACTATGAGTTCCAATCCCATGTGGACGAAATTTCACATGTACAGCTAGCTTGCAAAAGGATGATGGTGTTACAGCTGTAGTGTGATGTTAAATCTTACTTTAAAGCCTCATCAACTTTTTGGATGTTAAAATTTAAGTGTTAAACTGACTTGCAATAAAAACATTCCAAAACTTTCTTTTTAATCATGTTAAAAATGTTTCACAGTATTTTTCTTTTTATTTAAAAAAAAGTCGGGGAAAGAATGTGATAACATTTTTATGTGTTGTGGCTAAAGAAAGGCAGTATGTAAAACATGTTGTTTTAGAGCAAATAAAATATATATCTCATATCCTACTTGTACTGTCATTTATCTGTTGTTCTGTATTACTTAATTCAAAAAGCTAATGGGCCTTCAGATAGGTTAATTGTTTAAATCAAACTAGAGTCCATTTTAATACATTTTTAGCTCACCAGAGCACGAATGTGCTCAGGGTGAGCTTTTGTGATCGCCCTGTGTCCATCGTGCGTCGTTCGTCGTGAAGCGGCGTCCATATTTACTTAAAACAACATCTCCTCCTACACCGCTATTCCGATTGCAACCAAACTTTGCTGAAATGATCCTTGGGTGGTCCCCTTTCAAAGTTGTTCAAAAAATTAAATTTCATTAAAAACTCTGGTTGCTATGGCAACAAATAGAAAAAACTTAAAAAATCTTCTTGTCCGAAACCACAGGGCCTAGAGCTGAGATATTTTGTATGTAGCATTGTCTAATGGAACTCTACAAAGTTTGTTCAAATTATTCCCCTGGGGTCAAAATTGGCTCCGCCCCGGGGGTAACTTGATTTTACATAGACTTATATAGGAAATTTAAAAAATCTTCTTGTCAAAAACTACAATGCCTAGAGCTTTGATATTTGGTGTGTAGCATAGTCTAGTGGACCTCTACCAATTTTGTTCAAATTATTACCCTAGGGTCAAAATTGGCACAGCCCTGGGGGTCACTTGATTTATATAGACTTATATAGGAAAATTTAAAAAATCTTCTTCTCCGAAACCGCAAGGCCTAGAGCTTAGATATTTGGTATGTAGCATTGTCTAGTGGACCTCTACCAAGTTTGTTCAAATTATGGCCCCGGGGTCAAAATTGGCCGTGCCCTGGGGTTTATTCTATTTTATATATGAAAATTTAAAAAATCTTCTTCTCCGAAACCACAAGGCCTGGAGCTAAGATATTTGGTATGTAGCATTGTCTAGTGGACGTCTACCAAGTTTGTTCAAATTATTGCCCTAGGGTCAAAATTGGCCCCGCCCCGGGGGTCACTTGATTTATATAGACTTATATAGGAAAATTTAAAAAATCTTCTTCTCCGAAACCACAAGGCCTAGAGCTAAGATATTTGGTATGTAGCATTATCTAGTGGACCTCTACCAAGTTTGTTCAAATTATTGCCCTAGGGTGAAAATTGGCCCTGCTCTGGGGTTTATTCTATTTTATATAGGAAAATTTAAAAAATCTTCTTCTCCGAAACCACAAGGCCTAGAGCTAAGATATTTGGTATGTAGCATTGTCTAGTGGACCTCTACCAAGTTTGTTCAAATTTTTTGCCCTAGGGTCAAAATTGGCCCGCCCCGGGGTCACTTGATTTATATAGACTTATATAGGAAAATTTAAAAAATCTTCTTCTCCGAAACCGCAAGGCCTAGAGCTTAGATATTTTGTATGTGGCATTGTCTAGTGGACCTCTACCAAGTTTGTTCAAATTATGGCCCCGGGGTCAAAATCAGCCCTGCCCTGGGGTTTATTCTATTTCATATGGGAAAATTTTAAAAAATCTTCTTCTCCGAAACCACAAGGCCTAGAGCTAAGATATTTGGTATCTAGCTTTGTCTAATGGACCTCGTTTAAATCTGTTCATATAATGGCCATGGGTCAAAAAACGGCCCAGATGGGTCACTTGATCTTACTTAGACTCGTATAGAAAACTTCAACAATGTTAATCTCCAAATGACCTTTTCTCCTGGTGAGCATTTATAGGGCCATCATGGCCCTCTTGTAATATGTATATGAACTAATGAATAGAATGAACGTCTTTTCCATATCCTTGTGTATATATCTAAGATTCCATACTTACTTCCAGGCCAATTTGAATTCTAAGAATTTGAAGTTAGTGTCAGCCATACTTGTTGGAGCCTTATACCCAAACATTGTTCAAGTTCTTACACCAGAGCAGCAGTATTCTCAGATGGCAGCCGGAGCTGTGGCTGTAGCCCCAAAGGCTGAGGATATAAGATTTAAAACTAAACCAGATGGTTATGTAAGTATCAAGGTTGAACTTATACCATGAACAGCCAAACCTGTGAACAAGGGTCACTCTTTGGAAATACATAATGTAGCCTTTATTGGCTGTTGGCCTTTATTCTGAGGTCATTTAGTTCAAAATAATCAATGATTGTTTTTTAAAGAATGGCTGTTATTCTGTGGGTGGCTTTATTCAGAGATGGCCACTGACAGAGATTTAACTGTATGTTGATTAGAACTGTCTGCTTTCTGTAAAGTAACCAGGCACTATTAAAACATTTTGTGATTATCTTTTCTCTTAAACAACACAAGTCACTCAGAAAGCCTGCTAATATTTTACTCTAGTATTGTCAGTCTGAAAGAATGGGCTTACTGTGTTTTCTTTTTTTTCCTCTACCCATAAAATTGCTTAATTATTTTTGACTCTACATTCAATCTGTAATTTTATTTAAGATTACTTTTCATCAAAAGTAAGGTGTTAATTAATTAAGACTTGTCTGTATTTCCTGATCATGTTTATTGTGTAAACTAGTGCTGAGTTGTCTCCCTTCATCTGTTGACCATGTTGGAAGTTACAGTTAATGTCACAGTTTGCGGTGTTACTTAGTATCATGCAATACAAATAAACCACATAGTAGTTATCTCTATTTAATTGAATATACTAGAATATATGATCAATGTAATGTCCTATATGATTTGCATGTAATACCACATCCAAGTGTGAATTTATTCAGTCTTTTACTTAGATTATTACTACAGTAATGAGTGCTACACTGTATTAGCAATTAGTTACCCTTTTTAGAAGGTTGCAGTTGAAAATGTCAGCTGCCATTAACCAATTTTTTGCATTCAGACTTACCTATATAATATTTTTTGATATTTGTAGATATGTAAACCTCAGATTTTTGTTGATTAAATATTTAGTTATGTTTGTCTCTCATTTAATTTGCAGGTTAAAATCCATCCATCATCTGTGAACTTTCAAGTCCGATTTTATGAAAGTCCATATCTGGTGTACCATGAAAAAGTGAAAACTTCAAGGGTAAGGAAAGCATTAGATTTACTTACCTAGGGTTGAACTAACACCAACTGTCAGGGATCATTAGCGGCTTTTTAAGCTTTAACGGTATAGAAAGGCCCTCCAGGTGTACTCCTGGGCATGATAGATCCACAAAATCTTCCTTAGGTTGCTGGACAGCTTCCTCGCATGAAAAATGTGGTCCTAGGTGGGATTTGAACTCACAGTGGTGTTGGGCTAGTGATTACTATTAAGAGACCCTAAACACTCAATACAGAGGAACCCAGATGTGTTCAGACTTAATAAAAAGCACATTTATTTCTTGTTATACAATACTTAGAAGCATGTTAAATTTCTTACGATCCATGAATTTATGGAATGATATTGTTACTCTGCATGCAAGAGAATATGACATATGCTTAATGTATGTAAAGGGTATTGTCAAAATTGTATAATAATATCAGGTTTTTTTTTCGGTATTTTGGGAATATGACCGATACCCTTGGGGTTGGGAATTTTCGCGGTGTTTTAATCAAAATTGGGAAAAAATGTATAACTACAATTTTTGCAATGTTCAACTTATTCTCCCATAGAACAGTAGTAGAATAAGGTATTTACTACCAATAGGGATGTTAATGAACTTATAATTTTGGGGGGGGGGGGGAATTGGGAATTTTTGTCTGTAAATTGGGAAAAAAAGATACTATTTTCCATTGGGATTATGACCGAATATTGTTTTACAATTGATCAGTTAAAAATGACAACCAAAAAAAAATGTCATGCAGGATGTTATCATATGTTTGGATAAGTTCAATTTTGTGTCTAGATTTTATATAAGGCTTCTAATAATTCTGTAAATGATTAGAAAAATTGTATTTTTGAATGTTGATGTATTTATTTTGAACTGGCAACAAAATTTGCTTCCTTATTTATTTGATCTTGTTGTTTCTTGCAGATATTTATTCGTGACTCAACAATGGTCTCTGTTTATCCCTTACTTTTGTTTGGTGGAGGTCAGATCGGGGTTGATTTGTCTCGTGGAAACTTCATCCTGTCAGTAGATGATGGTTGGATCAGGTTCATGGCACAGTCACATCAGGTAATAAGTTATATTAAGTTAGTGGTCAAGTGGTTAGTACGCTGGACTTGTAACCTTTTGATCTGAGTCTAGTCTATGTCAGTTCTGTGAAAATTTGACAAATTTCTTGTGGTAGCCTAAGTTAGTATTGTTTAGAATACAGCCCTGGAAAACCTCATGCATTGTAAAAAAGCAGTCACCCTTCTGGCCCCTGATTCAGCAAAAAAGAATGGTTTAGGCTTTGTCCTCTTGTTGTTATATCTGGGAGACTATTCTCAAGTTAACATTGAAGCCTTCAGTGTTGTATTATTAAAATCCGTTTTATCTACCATCCATTTCAGACTATAAGACCGATTTTTGAGACTCAAATTTCATACTTGGTGTCTTATAAGCATGTCCTATTGGAAAAGCAAAAGAAAATTAACAAAATCTCATACTATGGCCAGATTATTTCATTTTTTCAAATGTTACTTTCGTTTTTGCTGACAACCCTCCCCCAAAGTAATGCATATTTTAGTATTTAAAACCATTTTTCATAATGCATAAGTTGCATTTTCATGAATAAGAAACATAGCACAGACATAAAACATGTTATTTTTATTCCAGATTGCCGAATTATTGAAGGAGTTGAGATCAGAATTAAATCAGTTACTGTCTGATAAGATACAGAATCCACACATGGATCTATGTACATGTCCTCGAGGAAGCAAGATTATAGAAACTATTGTCAAGTTAATATCAACTCAATAATAGACTAATTTAGAATAAACCCTTACAATGCTGGAACCGAAAGTGCAAAGCTTTTGTCAGTAGGATGAATCCAGGCCAGTCTTAGCAGACCCTTTACTGTTGGGTTACTGAATTCTTGATTTTAGAATGGACTGTTCCAAAATGGAAGTTTGATAAGTCCATTCAGAAAATTCAGCAGGTTAAAAGTTAAATTATTCTTTTTCACTTTTCCACTCATTGTTTTTGAGATGATTTTTAAATTTCTGAATAATGCAGTCTTTCAAATGGTGCTCACTTTTTATATTGTCTGCTTGTTGTCAACGAAGGTCAAATCCTTCCATGAAAATTTGACAAATATGTCAATATTCCTTCATATGTGGAAAATTTGCCGATTCCTTGTAGAAGTTAGTAATAGTGATAATGCAGTCCATGAAAGTTGATTGGTGAACCAACTCCTGTACATGTCTGTAATATTGTTGAAAATTGGTGTTAATCCCACTGAAAGAATGAATACTCATATTCATATTATCTGTGTGTTGTAGTTATTTATTGGCAATATTTTTTTATTGAATGTTACGTCATTTACCTGTTAGTGCTACATTTTTCTCTTTAATGACGTCTTTATATATCTTTGGCGTCATTATATGCGGGTTGTCACAGAAAATCTTAAATCATATATTTATTGGTAACTGAATAATAGTTCAGATTTCCATAGCCATCTCTTACTCGGCTCGCTTGAATTTTGATGCGGTTTTTAGCTCACATGTCACAAAGTGACAAAGTGAGCTATTAGGATCACTCTCCGTCCGGCGTCGTGCGGTGTGCATCATGCGTCGTCAAACTTTATGTTGTGACCACACTAGGGGCCACATTTTTGGCTCAATTTTAGCAAAACTGGGTCAGAACGTTAATATCAACAAAATCTCGGGCGAGTTCGATATTGGGCCATTTGGGGTCAAAAACTAGGTCACCAGGGCCAAATAAGGAAAAACCTTGTGAACACTTTAGAAATCACTGTTTTGACTGTATCTTCATGAAACTTTGTCAGAATGTTTATTTTAATAATATGTAGGTCAATTTTGAAAATGGGTAATTTCTGTAGTAAAATTAGGTCACTTGGGCAAATTGCTGGAAAACCTTGTGAACACTCTAGAAGTCACTGTTTTGATTGGATGATCATGAAACCTTGTCAGAATGTTTGTCTTCATAATATCTTGGACGAGTTCGAACATGGGTCATCTTGGGTCAAAAACTAGGTCGCTAGGTCAAATCTTATGAAAAACCATGTTAACACTGTAGATTTCACAGTTATTATTGGATCTTCACCAAACTTTGTCAAATCGTTTGTTTTAATGATATAACGGTCAAGTATAAATATGGGTCATCTGGGGTCAATAACTAGGTCACCAGCTCAAATCTTAGGAAAACTTTGTTAACACTGTAGATGTCATGGTTTTGATTGGATCTTGGCCAAACCTTGTCAAAATGTTTGCCTCAATGATATGTGGGTCAAGGAGGAACATGGGTCAGCCGGGTTCAAAAACTGGGTCACAAGGTCAAATCTTAGGTAAAAATCTTGTAAAAGCTCTAAATGTCATGGTATTGATTGGATCTTGGCCAAACCTTGTCAGATTGTTTGTCTTAATGATATTAAGGAGAAGTTCAAATATGGGTCACCTAGGGTCAAAAACCAGGTCACAAGGTCAAATCTTAGGAAAACCTTATTAACACTGTAGATGTCAAATTTTGATCGTATCTTCACCAAACCTAGTCAGACTGTTTGTCTTAATGATATGTGAGACACATTCGAACATAGGTCGTCTGGGGTCAAAAACTAGGTCACCGGTTCAAAACAATGTTTTAATGAGTGAACAGTGATTGTCATGTGAGCAATATAGGGCCATCTTGGCCCTCTTGTTTCTGCATCCACCATGCAATTGTTGAACTAGTTCATGTTCCATGTTGCTGTGCAAGTTTATGTTAGTTCATTTCCATGAGTACTGTCAGTGATATGATTTATTTTTTGTGTCATTAAACAAGGGTCGTCACAGAAAATCTTGAATGATAACTTTATATATCTTTGGTATGTATACTCAGTCTGTATGAATGTTTTTACCTCATTGTCTTAAATTACTCCGAATTAAAAGTATTATGTTTGTGCAAAATAAGTACTCGAATGGTTTCAGTTGGTTTTAGGTGACCTATTATTTAAACTTTACACTATGTTAACCATACAGTTATTGGTAATTTTATTACGTTATAAGGAGTGTTGATATTCACATTAAAATCACCTGTATGTGTATACTGAAAAATTATTTAATTTTCTTTACACAGTAAATGTCACAATTCACAATTAACTTGGAGAGTTGGACAACAACATAGCGACTATAAATGCATTAGACTCAGTTATTTTTTTATCTCATCATTTCAAATTTTCGAGTTTGGTCTCAAACTGAGTTTGGAGCTCGTTTCTAAGCAGTGAGACTGAACTCAAGAGTTTTAAAACCTGGGGGCGATATTGTTCCAATATTAAGTGTTTGTTGTAATATTGTATACTAAGAATCATATTTAAATATCTTACCACAATTCATTTGAATTATATTTGTTTAGGTTGTGAATTTGTTCTTTGTATTTATTTATAGAACATCCAACCTTAAAATGTGTATTTGCATTTTATAGCTGTTGGATATGTTATGGCTGTGTCTCAAAAACATTTTAGGATGAATACTCATTCTCTGCTGCTGGGCAGTTGGAGGAATTCATGTGTTCATTGTTCTGTTAAAATATTTATGTCAAACAAAACTTGAAGAAGGTGTGGTAAATGCAAGTGTTTCCAGAGTAGCGTAGATGGTATAGAGGTTGATGATTGTTTAGTATACATTTATTGTATTAGTATTATTAAATCTTAGTGATCTAGTCATACTATGCAATGCTGTCTTCCATGATGGTATTGTCTTATAGCATGTGCATTGAATACATCTGTACATATTTTTAGATGCTCACACCCTCTGTTTTTTAATACCATGAAGGAGCTCATGTGCAGACTGACTGACTGACTGACTGATTTAGTAGGATACATACAAACTGTTTCTAGGTTTTAAATCTAGTTATTATTGATTCTTTGTATCTTGTGAAATAATACATTGTTATTTAGGTCCAGTAAACATGTTTGAGTGAATCTATTAGGTACATACATTGGTTTTCTTTTTTCTTTCTGGCTCTATAATCTTACTTAAACTCTCCATTTTCTGTTAGTGTTGAGTCAGAGATTAAAATACCTTGAGATCAGTCGATATTTTGAGGTCTATATTTTCACAGGCATTATGTATCACTTTACAGTGGATATTACATACATGAAGTTAATTTATCTTATATAATTTACTTTCACACACGATGAACAAATACTTTTGACTGAAATATGATGATATCTAAACTGATACAGGTCTGTATTACCCAGGGGGGGGGGGGGGGGGGGGGCTATAACTAATTCTACACCCTCTAATATCAGACAAAACCTAAAATTTGCCCCCTAAACATAAACTGCTTCTTTTGGGCCTGACATTGGAGCGAAGAGACCAATCTCAAGTTGTATAACATTGGACTCGGGTCCTTTCATTTACTCTCATCACCTCTTAAGTTTTACTAGCAAATGTCAGTTAACACTTGTTGATTAAATAATCTTTCTGTATGTGT
Source organism: Lutraria lutraria (assembly GCA_964023205.1). Lineage (NCBI taxonomy): Eukaryota > Metazoa > Mollusca > Bivalvia > Venerida > Mactridae > Lutraria > Lutraria lutraria. The sequence goes on from OZ026834.1 coordinate 5,508,698, forward strand.
AGTTATTGGTGCCTTTGTGTTCTTATATCATTGTTGGTATTTATTGCTTAGAAATAGCAGAGACATAGTTATCTATGTCTCTGGAAATAGTGAAATAAACAATTTATTTGTAGTATCCTTTCTGCTAAGTTTTATTTCTATGACTGTATATTGGAGGTCTCCATGGTCTCTGACTAGTATTCACTAGTCCCTCACTGCTATTAGTTTGAATCTCACTGGCGACTAGGCAAGGAGCTGTTCATCCAGCTTATGGAACGTTATTGCTTCTACCAATGTCTGGGATCTTCAAGCTGGGAAGTTTTTTGATGACCCTGACTGTTATACTAAGGTCTAAAAAAACGTTTGTTTCTAGTTACATGCTCGTTTAAACTACAAACTTGTGTTTTAAGTTTGGGAAAAACTATCCCAGTAATATGAGAAACATGATTCTAGTAATCAGAATAAAGTATTCCCTTAAATAAAGTAGGGTTTGCTGATTCTAAACATGCACCGCTCGTTTTCTCAAAAATTAAAATTACCTTGGAAAAGAGGGAAGCGAGGCCTGATCTAATATTGAAAAGATTATTAATTTCACCGAGTTATCGCCCTTCATCTCCATTCATAGTTCCTTAGTAAACTGGTTCCCGTTCCATGTTGCAGTGCACCTAAAGGCTTTGTACACACAAGTCAACGGGAACCAGTTTAAGTTCCTTAGTCGCTTCCAATATTCATAATTTAGATTTAAAGGTACCTGTGTGTGATACTTATCACAGACTTGGAATTTGACTAAGTCTTAGACTTAGCTAAGATGATCTTCAGATCCGTATTCAAGAAAGTTGTTTGAATCAAACTAAGCTGAGAATTAAAATAAAAATTAAGCCTTAACTTGGCTCATCTTAGAGTGAATACGGACCTAGCTTTGTGTCCGTCCTCGATCTCCATACTTATAATATGAACATCTTAGGTTGAAATCGTTTGTTAGTTATGTCCGTATACAAGACGATACACTATTGCTTCATTGACTTCTTACTTTTAAAGTCGTGGCTAATTAGCCGTTGGGTGATAATATATAATTACGCATTTGAAGTTTAAGCACATGTTAACATTTAAACGGATGTCGGCAATTTAAAGGTAAAGTCATTTTATATAATGGTTTATTTGAAACCAACGTGCGTTGTTGTAATGTGTCTAACATCATATATTTATACTTAAACTGTCAGTTGACTATTTCTGATCCATTCTTATTTTCACTAAGGCAACAAACACCACCCAGTCATGAACGAGATGAGGCACAAATGTATTTGGAAAATTGTAAACTTTTTAGCTGACATTTGTCTGAACCATACAAAGAAACATTGTATAATTAGTAATACATGCTTATCAGTTGTGTAATAGCCCGTCCGACAACTAGGGTCATTTCAGGGCCGCCCCTGAGAGAGAGGGGGAAGATAAGATACAGGAGAACCGGGCATTTATATCCCTACTCGTATTTCGAGTATTAGTAGTTCTTCCTGGTTCTGTATTGCGTCCGGTGTAAAACATACATGCACACCTCACCATTTTCCTGTAATTATCTAGACGTACAGTTCTGGGCTCGGTTGTTGTGATGAGGGCACTGAAATAGCGTCCCTGGTATAACAAGGTGGAGTCGAGATTCGAACACACAACCTTCTGATTGGTAGTCCAGCTCCTTACCACTCCACCATCAGTCCATCCCCAGTAGTTCATGCAAAATGAAATTCTGTTCTCTGTTTGCATGTTGTCCAAAACGGCAGTTTCACTAAATGATGAAAACTTAGTTCTATTAATACCCGAGATTACACGGATTTCTATACTATTCGAAAAAGAGAAATAATGGAACACGTAATAATGTTTCTTACACGTGTCACCTTGACATTTTACAATGACTTCAATGTACGAATTCTTATTTAGAGCGTATCTCAAAGATGCCGGAATTTGTAATACTGATACGGTGAACCTCTCTAAAGCGGACCCCTTTGACCAGGTTCCCTCCATTCAGGACCCTCCAAAATCGGAAATCACCCTTATCAAAACTCCAGAATCCATTTTATCCCAACATTACCGTTATCCTGATAAAAATTTAACATTTAAGGAAATATTGCCCAAAACGGTCAGAAAATGATATATGTCGCTACAGTGAGATGGTCAATGAGTGGTCTTCAACTGTTCTGATTTATCTAAACCACTGATTTATAAATAAATACAACTTCGATAAATATTAGTTACTATTACGCTTTATTACATGTACCATATATTTACATGAGTTATATTGTGTTTTACATATACGCCTGTTTGTGTGTGCCAAGTAAAGTGTATCTTTATTGTACAAAGGTCATTGGTTGCATAAGAATGATTGATGTTTTCTGGCAAAAGGCGATCTTGGTGTCAACATAATCGTTTGATATGCAATGTTATGTAAATAAATGATGTCTGAAGTGAAATAAAATTAGGTAATCTGTTATGTATTCGCGTATTATTTCTCATAATGCGATGTTAATTGTCATTATATTATTAGTTTAGTTGCGCAATAATAATAACGATGTGATTATGTTATCTTTCATTGAGGTCAGTATTAGTTGGACTTCTTACTAGTATTTGACTGTGATAAACATTGGTTAGCTTAAACTGAGCTTAACGTCGCACCAATAGCTAGGGTCATCTGGTTACTTTAGTGCTGTTTCCGCTCTTACAGCAAAGGAAGACACCATGCGTACACATGATTGGAACCATGCAACGACCTTTCGTAAGCTAACTGGACAGCTAGCTCACGTGTGATGTTTGTTTGGCCCCAAGTAGGAATTGAGCTCACAGCGATGATAAAGGGGCAATATAGTTAACGTTATTACTAGTCAGACATTATAATCATACGATAACCACTAGTCCCCTAGCTAATGTAGTTTTTTATTTGATTGACAAGTCATCAACCCTGTAACATAATGGTTGAGAATATTAAAATAAACGTCGAGTTTTTAATCCCAAACAGTGTTTAAGTTGTCATCGAGTGATCGTTTGATCTAGTCGCCACTTCTGGGTAATGTGACATTTTGCCTGCAGATTTTGTCTTACAAACTCTTGTGAGATTCGCCCAAACAATGGCGTGCTTTAATAAGTTTTTTATAACGTGAGAACGAATCGATTTATGAAGGGCGCATTATTAAAAATATACAAGGAAAATGCATTTTAAAGCTGTAGCATACGGTTCAAAGTTCGGTCAAGTCTACCCATGCCTGTATGAGAATGTCAAAGGTGATAGGTTGTAAGGTCACTCATATTACAATTCATAACAATGTTGTTCTCACGTTGCACCGTGCAGCCATAGAGGTCAACAGAGTTCAAAAGTATGGAGAAAGCAGGTTTTTATTTCAAATTGTTTGTATTCATGAATTAATCACAACTAACATGATCGTTCTTGTGATATTAAGAACCCTATAAATATTTCACCACATGTATTATATTTAGTGAATAGACGAAATATCAAAACGATATTCCGTTGTTCGGCAGTTACGCTTGTAGCATCTGCAAAGTGAGAAAAGCCAGAATCCTAGCGGAGCCAATCACTCAAAGTATTGTAAACTGAACGCAACATATCAAACAAGAGCATGTCACCAGCTTTTGAGAACATTTAACAGACGCAACACTTAACCAAATGTGACAAACAAAAGACGGAACACCCATCAACTTGATAGCAATTAATACAATGTATTTATTTCTCATCGAGACTTGGGCCTAATTCCAGGATTAACGTAAACTCGTTATTAGATCATCAAAATTATACGACAATCGTTATAAATATATTCTATTTCTAAAGACCAAATGCTACTCCAAATTCTGTGACGAATGAGTGATTGGCAATGTTGTTATATTCGTCATTTTTGCGAGGCGACTAGACGTATGAAATGTATGAACATTTGAAGCCAATTCAATGCGTCAGTAATGCTATGACAGTCAATCGTTTTATAAGGTTTGTTTTCTTTTTAAAGGTGTTGTTTAGCATAATGTTTGACTGTATTTGGTGTGAGCAAAACGCATGTGGTCGAAATTTAGTTGAAGAATTACAGATATATCCAGCCTAGTGATTTAAACAAGCTGTCCGGCACCGTATTTCTTCATCATCGAATAAAAGTGTAGGGTTTTCAACTGTTTACACCATTCGAGCGTTTTTGATTGAGCGTTGAAATGAAAGCCTCGTTAAATCCTCTGAGAATCAAACAAAGGGTATGCCGATGTATCAGAGATAAAAACAACACCAACAAATAAATATATTATGATTTATTCAAGACTGCCAAAATATTAACATCGTCGCTTCACAATTTGTCCAAAGCGTATAATTGACTGTGGAAGAAAAAATATTCGAAAATCTATGAATGACATGAGCTACTGAAAACAGTTACTAGTATCCGAATTAAGACTATGCTAAGACTATTCCGGAAGTCATTGGTCGTTATAAAGAGGTGATCGTAATTTACGTGATGGTCGGTAAGCGGGACATAAATGTACGTGTATGTTCAATCCATCTTGTAAACAGCTTAGGATAGCCCTGTTAATGTTCATCTAAGGTTTGCAGTATGTCAGCATTTGTTGTCAAATGATTTATTAGGACAGTCAAAAATTAGCTTCATCGCCTCATAATTTGTTCTAAACGTAAATGACGTGCAAAGAGAACAATCTTATAAAAGCTTGGAACTGCTCCGCATTGTATTTGAAATTTGGAATCTTGTTTGGAGAAACCAAGTCATGGATTTTTCCTGCACGTAGTACTATGTACAGAAATAAGGACACTCTGTGGATCAATTGTTACTCATTTTCCGAATTTTATGTAACGTATCACTGCCCCCGCTTCGCGTCGTGTGTTGTATATTACATAACTTTCAAAACAGCATCGATATCTTATATACATGTACATAAAAAAAACTAAAATCTGCATTATATTGATGTTGTTTGCTTACCTTTCCGAAAATCAGTGGTCGTTATAAAGAGGTGATCGTTATTTCCCTGATGGTCGGTAAGCGAGACTTAAATGTACGTGTATGTTCAATCCATTTTGTAAACAGCTTAGGATAGCCCTGTTAATGTTCATCTAAGGTTTGCAGTATATCAGCATTTTTTGTCTAATGATTTATTCAGGACAGTCAAAAATTAGCTTCATCGCCTCATAATGTGTACTGAATATAATTGACGTGCAAAGAGAACTGCCCCGCCTTGTATTAGAAATTTGAAATATTGTATGGAGATACTAAAAGTCATATATTTTTCCTGTACTACTGTTTACAGAAATAATGACACGCTGTAAATCAATTGTTGTTCTTTTTTTTTCGAATTTATGTAACGTATCACCGCTCCCCGCTTCGCGTCCCGTGTGGTATATTACATAAAATGCAAAATATCAATGATAACTAATACATAACAAACTTGAATCTCTTTTTTTTATCAACTTTATTTCAAAAGAAAATATCATAACATCATAAATTGTAATACATAATTAATACAAGCACAGACAATCATGTACGTGTTGCACGAAGTTCATTTACTATATAAAATGCTTAATACAGTGTCAATTAAGGCGACATGTCATTACGAACATATTGGTATAAACTGCTGATTGCCACAATGCTTGATATGGTCAAGGGAAAAAAATCCCTGGTCCAAGATATAAAACTAATTATTCTTAAAATAACACCAGTTGAATCATCGAAAGAATAGCAATTGAAATACTGTGGTAATGATACGAAGTCATGAATTATGAAATAACAATATTGTTGGATGACTCGAAGCACACATTTAAAAACTAATCTTTGGTTATGTACGACAATGAATTTACCTCGCTTGCTTTTGACCCATTCATGTCGAATAGCATGATTTAAAGGACGTACAATTATTTATGGAATTTGATTATCGAAAAATCTCACTGAATACTGTTATCAAATTATATTATGTACGTGACTCGAGTTAGAATTACACTGTTTATACTAAAAACATTTTTTACATGTATGATAATCGTTTTCAATGAACACTGTCACCAACCTAAAATATAGTATGATTAAGTACAAGAGAATATTGAAGAAAAATCTAAAATGCTTTCGTGGCGTGCATTAAAGATTTTGATTACGAACTAATCACTCCAAACAATTGTAATGGATAACTGTTCAAAACCTGACCTCTAAATTCCGGACCTCCTAAATCCGAAAAGTCATGTCAATATTTCGCTTCATACTTTTTTTTATCTTTTATGAAAGACTAAAACCCAGTATAGTCCGGAAACCTCTTTATCCGGACATTACCCTCGGTCCGGTCAAGCACAGATTCAAAAGGTTCCACTGCAATCGTCTCAAATATCAGACTGTTGACAAAGGCATGTTTAAACATAATTTATTTTTCAAATTGATAAATTCTGTTTGATTACTTTGACGCGTCGGTGACCATAGCGGGAAACCATTTAAATGCTAGATTTTATAACTGCAAAAAAAAGATGGACCATTAATCAATAAATGGCGGTAGGCTAATTGGAAAAAGCCATTATACTTTTTAAATCGGAGAACACCTTCTGAACACTTAAGATGACCAAAATGTTAGCAGCGATATGGCCACAACAAAAAAGGATGCATGTGAATAAATGATGTCCCTTTAAACAAATATCTAAAAGAACATTTTTTAAAAAAATGACCAATTGATGCAAGTGCGCAAAGCGAAAAGTTTTATTACAAAGCAACATGTATAAACACGTTTTACTTGAAAATTGGTACAGATAACCTACAGAAAGCCTTTGTTGACAAAACAAAGCAATTGGGGGAAAAGCCCATTATGGTATATTGGATTATTTTTTATCTTTAAACGCTTTCTAATTTAAAGTGGCTGACTTTGTGTCAATACAATAAAATAATAAACAGCAATATTTCTCCATAACAGCAAACACTGGAATCCAGCAAATAAACAATTTACAACAAAAATCTAGTTTCAAGAAACGAGGTTAAACTATTCGTATGTCACGATAGAACATCGATTGGTATTAATGTGATAAATGTTTTGTCAGACAAGATGAAAGAACTTACGTAAACCTCTACAAAAGAATGCGTCAGTACTGTGTTAACAAGTGGACAATGCACCTCGTTCATTGGCCAAATTGATTTCTTTCTTTTAACAAAACTATTATTGATTAATTAGAATTCCAACTGGGACCTGCTAACAGTTGGCAAACTGCCAACGTTGACATAAAATATTGATGTTCATTGATGCGGGATGAATCATTGCTTTTATGCAAGGAGTTACAAGGGCACAGTGGACGGCTCCTTTTTTTTGTCCGGATGGAGGAACTTGTCATTTGAGCATTTTGTAATATATTTGATTGTAATAATGTAATAAAGCACATACAAGTGAGATTTTGTACAAATAAATGAGACATCATATTGTTTCAATAAAATGACTTCATTAACATTCAAAGACAAATGATTGTAATGTTGTATTAAGTGATAGAAACTAATTATTTTCATACAATTTGACTTGAGATGAATTGGAATTCTCATAAGGTGACGTCACCATGTTTACATAAATCTCTTCTAATGGCATACATGATACATATACACAACGTGTTGGAACATTGGTTACAATAAACAAATAAGTGTCCACACAATGACCGTGTGTTTTGTAAGTTAAAAAATACTCATTCAAAACAAAACGTTCTTTTGTTAGCACATACAATTTACAAACGTTCAGAAAAAATCTTCGTCAAATAATCACTAAAATTGTCATTATTTTTCTCATTATTAATTATGGATCGATATTTACAAGACCTGATAACATCTTCATACAAAAACAGTTTCTTTTTTTTTTAAAAACAGATGGTATAAATCATCCTCATTAATATAATATATAATTATCACCATGCATTAATTGAGTACAAATTCGATTTACAAAGCAGTATAATTGATAAAAGAAACGTAATTATCAACTATGTAATCTGAATCAGAAACAAATATGGAGCGATAGGTCATGTTTACTCGTTGTAAACAGTCAGTCGTCATGGCAATATTTTTCTTCATTTTTTATTAATCTTCAAAGCAAAGTGTATACGTAATAACCAATAACAGTTCTTTAAAATAACAAAAGTTTTTTTCTCTGAATACAAAAATGTACCTGTAAATGCACTTCTTGCCTCTAGAAAGTCTTTGGAATGGCTATGTTTTTCTATGCCATCAATGCGACAGAGGGCAAGACAGAGAGGCGATGTGCCATTTACCTATTCTTGGAATAAGTCTAAGAAACATCTACTATACTTGTACATATAATACTATTAAATGTAAAAAGCACTTAACTGTATAAAAATCTAAAATTTTTGCACATTGATTTAAACAAAGTTTCGAGCTTACATAAGGATAAAATAAATGAATGTAATATGGACAACAAAATAATGGATGACTTGACGAAAGCCAATCATCAAAGCCATGAACAATTTAGACTACGCTGTAGTGAGCACATTGAAGATTGGCATATTTATTAGAAAGAAACTTTTAAATACACACACGAACCAGCGAATTATTCCAGAGCATAATTTAGCAACTTTATATAACAGAAAAGCATTTCTTTTGACTAGCATCTCATTATTCGAGGGTATATTCAACAATTGACCAGTTTCAATGCATTTTATGTATGGTATGAAGTTATGAACATTAATGAGCGTATAAATCATTATTAGACATAAAAAATAGAAGATTTCAATGCTGAACGGGTTGACAAGAGTAATTTAATACATTGATAAAATAGTAGCACACATATTATACTGACAGAGATCTGATCGAGGAGAAGGTGACACATATGAACCGTGAACATCAAAATAGTAACAACAATATTATTACCAATGGTTAAAATGATCATTGAGCTAGTTCGTTATATATAAACAACTTCTGTAAACATGGATACATTATTATTCAACATTATAAATTATCTGAGCGATGTTCATCAAAATAACAGTATAAAAGGTGACCTGTGGATTTAACTCATCGAATTGAATTAAGTTTTCATGATCATTATGTAAACCACAATTGTGATCCGCTGGCCCGTAGGAAGCTATTTCAGTTGGGAGAGGTAGTTTTAGATTTTGTCTGACATACGGGGGACGGGACTGTAAGAGTCTCTTTTCAATGCTATTACAGCCGAAATTATTCTATGGGGAAGCCCCCCCCCCTCGCCCCTGTTCCTACGGCCCTAACCTATAAAGTAAAGTGTTCGATCCTAATAATGCATCCGAAAAGATATCTTGAAACATTATATAATGTTATATATAATTATATAATAATTCGCCTTCTTATGTCCAATAAAAATAATCAATATGTACAGTGCAAATGTGTACAACAAGCATGCATAACTTGACACAGATTCAACAAATTGTAAGTTAATAGTCTCGGTTTCTGTGACCACAACAGAATTGATTGCGTGGCAACCATTTTGGATATACATGTATTATACGTTTCAAGGATTCAGTCAATTAATGGTAATGCAGAACGTCTAAGAGCTGTGGTCTATAATGCACAATTACGTGCCATGGCAATAAAGGTGTTCATAAGGTGATTACAGAAATGGAACCAATACGACCATCGCACATGCTCAGTCCTTAAAACAAGCCTGACATATCATAAGTGAATGAATAAATATAACATAATACAAACAATTAATATATATGAGGTATTTTTGTTGTATTTGGAAACATGAAAACCTGGACATAATATAGATGTTCATAAAAATATATATATCAAATGATTTCATAATATCGCTTTCAAAATTACATATTCATGAAATCAGTACATTTTATTATACTCAAATAGGAACATACAGAAAGAATATAGGCAGAATAATAGATTCAATGCAAAAAATTTAACCTCAGAATTTCAAAATCAATCATTTTCAATAAAAAAAACAACATTTTTACGCATTGGAAAATTAAATAAACAATCCGTTGTGTGCTTAAGTCTAACCATATATCCATTTCTTGTTTACGCTTTTTGAAGGATATTGTCAATAAATTAAGGATGGGGACAATATCAAACCTATCGCCAACTTTTGTAGATTTCTGTATTTTACAATTGAATCGCAAAAACAAACAGCGAACAGAATAAAACGTCACGTTAACTAGTTTTTGTAAACGGATACAATCAGGGTAATTTATTCAAGACATAAAATGTGACGAAATATATGAATTATCAGAGAGAGATTCAATGGAGAAAAATATACATTTATTTACAAAACAATAAGTGTAATATCACGACTGTTTGAGCATCATAATTATATAATAATGATAATGTTTATAGAGTTGCTTACAAAGTTGCCATTTCTAAGCATTTTACGGTAATCCGAAGTGGCAATGCTTTGTAAGCGACCCTAAAACTTCCCTGAGCTCAGTATTTTAACTATGTACATGATACAAGACAATACATATATATATATAGCACTTTAAATGATCAACAATGATTGAACATCATATCTCAATGGATACTCTTCATAAGGCTTCACAATCTACAAAATATTGCATAAAATGACACATTCCACTATAATGTTTCGACCATCGAACATACAAAAGCCTAATATCTCGTCTTTTTTTCTTCCCACATTTAACTCTCTTAGTCACGAATACCTGAGAAGTTAAAGTCGTTCAACCATCACACAATCATTCATAATCATACACCATTTTGATTATCTCCGCATTTTTTAAAGATGAAATGTCAAATGAAAATCCCCCAATAATAAAGAAGCTATTAAAACAGTGAGCAAACCCACAAGTCAATAAAATCCTGAGAGCTTTTTGTCGTGTGGCGGCATTCATTGAATAAACAAAAGGTTATTCCTTGCAAGCACCAAGCAAGTTGACTACGAGTCCACATTCCATTATACTCAACTATTATACAACATACATCGAAGTTTAGCCGTTTCAGTTTTTAAGGCAGCAACTTCAACTCGTAATTTTAGATTTTCTTGCTCAAGCAGAGCGGCACGTATGGCAATTTGATCTTCCTTTGCTCTTCTTGCATCGCGTGACCTCTTGGCTGCTTCGTTATTTTTTCGTCGTCTTTCCCAATAGGCCTCATCCTTTTGTTCATCCGGAAGCGATCTTGGGCGACGCCTTCCCCCAGCAGTTACGCCAGGTAATGAAGGTAAAGAATTTAGGCTGCTGCCGTTATTATTGGACGAATCACTGGCGTAATCTGTGGATGATGGTAAAGATCCCATTAAATTACTGTTTATCTCGTTACTACTTCTAGATAAATGCATGGATGAAATGGATGGAGGCAAAGATGAACTAGGTGATGATGATGTACATGTTGTGGTCCTAGATAGAGGTTGGTCCTGAGATAGTTTGATGCCTTCTAAGTATTTTTCGCGTTCCCTGAGCGCCAACAATTGTTGTTTATAAATACTGAAAACTTCTTCCGATGAGAGATTTAGACCCTGCATAAGAGCACTATTCTCAAAGTTCGTGAATGATGTCAAGTACTGAGGGATGGACTGGTTTCCGTCTACATGGACAGATAGAGAATCTTTAGGGTATGCTTTAAATGGACGAGTTCCTTTCGAATTTCCAGAATATCGCCTAGGGTCCATTAGAGCTGCCATTGCGGGGAAGGAATTAGCGATCATGTTAGCATTAGCTAACCCTTGGAGATCATGAATCATGTGTGGTATACCTGTCTCCGAAGGTGTTGGTTGACCAATACGTTCGTGAACGGGGGGTAATTGCTGCCTCAAATGATCATTCTTAAATTGTTTATGATGAAACAAAGGCGAGCGGTCAGGAGGAGACTCCTGTGATGATGATCCGGACTTACTATTTAAACCATCTGTGTCACTTTTTCTATCCTCTAGGTGACCCCCGGTATCGTTAAGTGAAGAAGCCGGAGAGGACAATGAGTCGGATCCGGAAGCTTCGTCATAACTCGTGGATTTCCGTTTAATGGAGAAGTCAAGCGGGGATTCTCCGGACTCCTCGGCAGAATCCGTTTTGTCAATATTTCTGCTGTCTTCAGCAGATAATTGCGCGTGTAGCAATTCATCGTGGTGGAAATGTGTCGTTTTCTCCTGTTTAATACCATTGTTATTATATGCCATATCACTCATACCCTTTCAATGAAGCCAGTTTGCCTGATGAGCAATCCTGAAAATATAAATAACAATAATCAACAAATTGATAAATAAAGAAGAAACTGTCATTAATTCAAATAATAGTGTGCGAGTTAAGATTTTGCAGTAACTGGTTGTCAGATATTGTTTATTTATACTTTTAACGGAATGGATTGCAATCTTTATGTTTAGGGCAATAATTTAGACATGGACAGAACTTGTTAATAAGTTTATTTTCAATCGTTTTACTTTTTGTAATTAATCACGATTTATTAATGCATGATAATAACTTTATTGAGAAAGACAAAATATGGCATTTGTTGACAGGTGACCCTTATTCGGAGATGATTTTGTTCTAAATAATTAATGACAAATTTTAAAAATTGGCCTTTATTCACTTGATGACCTTTATTCGGAGTTTATACAACACATTTATGGGGGGGGGGGTGTAAGAACAAACTGACTAAAACTGAAACTATTTTATTTGATTAAACGCCTAATTTTACACGAATTAAATCCATTAGCGTTACATACTGATATATTAATTAAAACTGTTTCACTCAAAAGTCAGAATCGACATATCTAGAGCTATTTTAGTGTTTGTGTAATTAGTAAATAATACATAACCCGATCTTCCACATACGACTAAACTGATTTTAATGAACCCCTACCATGCGAGAATTTCATCAGATTTAATCGTTATGCTTGTTAAAATAAATATTATAAATTTTGTTATAAATCGAGAAAACTTAAAACAAGAAACATAAACAATACTTGACCCCTAACTGTTTTGACCCCTAAATGTTTAGAGTTATCTCTTTTCAAGTAGGTTTATATATAGATTAGTGTACTGTATAACATCCATCTTTTCAAGTAGTAGTACGTAATATGACCCTTATACTTCGCGTTATTAACCAGAGATATTTCGGAAACACTTTGAACGATCAGTTACTAACAGTACAGCTATCGAATACTGTAACACTTCTGTTCAAATACTTATCCATACCTCATGAACTATTCACGAAATTTTCAGGAATAGTTCAAGAAAGGTTCATGATTTCATGAACTCCTTACGAATGGGAAGTACTTAGTAGTCGTAAAACCGAAGCATGTAATAGTTCAAGAAAGTGTACACCTATTATATGTACTTAAAATATAGGCAAACTTGGTATCTAAATGTGCAAAAATGTATTTGGCGTAATAACCCCTGTCAAAGAACTATTCATATTTCGTGAACTATTCATGAAAAAAGCAAGAACAATTCAGGGGAAATTCATATTTCACGATGTTAAACTTTTAATCGAAGTATGAAAAAACCAGAACATTGTTAACGCGTGAATAATTATTTATCTTGAGTTTATTTTGATATTTCCCAATTTCCTTTTAATGTTCGTAAAGATAAGACGTACGTGGTACGAAGAAGCTTTGCAAAAATATTATTAAACGATCTCAGAGCAGTATCATCTGAACAGACAGTAGTCAATAATGAGTGTTTAAGAGAGACCGAAAATTGATTATAGCCCAACATGTACACGAATTTCATAAAACATGCATTTTAGGGCTAAAATTGCTCAAATGTTGCTATTTGGTAAAATAGCAATTTTCGATAGATACTTCGCACCACACACTTCTTCATGTGTTAAATAAACACTTCACGATTTCAATACTTTAAGAGGATAGTTCATCAGAAAAAGGCATCTAAAATACAGTTGATATTTAAGATGACATGTTCAATATTGGGTCAGAGTACAATATTGACAGAGTGTCGCATTGAAAAAATATTTATACAGGGAAAATCGCGAAGATATTATTGACAAAACTATTGATATCAGATTGAAAATTCTCAAATCTTTTATTGACAAAAAGTTCAAGAACAGATCAAAGGAAATAATGAGGCTGGCAGACATTAATTATAACAGTCAGGATGCATCTATAGACTTAAAAGAACCACATGAGTAATGTTTGAATGTACGCTGAATTACATTAATGATATTGTTTATACGAAACAACCAAAACGTATACAAAGCTGATATAAGACAATGAATACACATACATAGTCATCAGTTTTATCTATATAATTGATATAAAAGTTTTAATTTCTATAACTCAAGTCAGGCGATTTTCCGGTCATATCCCTAGTCGTGTTAGCAACACGTGACACAGTTAACTTTTATGTACATGAATAACATTGAATAACAAATACAACACGAATCAACCAAACTGACAGGTTTGGACCTATTCCATTAATCTAATACTACTTACAGTGAGATTCTACCACAAATAAACTTTAAATGTGTCACATACCTGCTAGATACACACGTACAATTACTAAGTCCATTTCACAAACAGTAATATTAAACTATAGCAGAACATGTTTGACTTATTTAATTTCAATTAATCAAAAAACACTGCCCTCTGACCCCGTGTGAGAATTTTTTTTAATGAAACATGTAAAATGCCGATAACGTAACGCTACAACTCAATGCCCAATCGTAAACCGAGTGGGCACGGCTAACTGATCTTTTATCCGGTTCTGATTGGATATTTCAGTGCGCATGCTCAGAGTTGCGCAAGGATTTCGAGAAGCGTTAAGATCATGTACATGTATGTTTAAGATGTAACTCACTAACGATCTATCTGTCTCTATAATTATCCAGCGAGTCAACATGTTTATTTTATATAATATATCACCAAATCTCCATTAAGTTAAGTTAAGTTAAGTCGGCATGAAGTGTTCGATAATTATCACTGTACTGACGTACTTACAAAAGTTGAATTTTTATATCATCTATTAATCTAAAGTATGATTGTCCGGGATGCTCAAGTGTTGATTATAACTTGGTTATAATCAGTAAACTTCAAGGAAATATGACGGTTTTTTAATCACTTTCGAGTTCACAGTTCCTGTTTGAAAGTAAACATAATTATAGTGTCATAATAAGGCTAAGATGTAATCAGCCTTAGAAGCTACATGTATAAATTATGAAGTTCCAACATTTTATCTATTTGTTTTCCCGGTCAAATGTACGCAATTTGAACATAACTAGTAATAACGTAGAATTTCACCTTATTTCACAAAACCCATCACGCGACTAACGATCTTTTCTATTATAAATACTTCGAATAAGTTTGATTTCTTTGTCCGGTCTAAATCTCCAAGCAGACGCAGGCGCAACATGACATTTAGGCAAGACAGTGATGTTATGATTTAAAAACAAAACAAATTAAGATATTGTTTGTAATCTCAGTCTTCAAAGTAGGTATATTTGACATCAGTAGATCAGTAATAAGACTATTCATCGATATTAGTAATAAGCAATATACATACTTGTAATAATTAGTGTTTCTTATATCCCAGCATATCCAAATGATTATTTAAAGAATATGGAATCATTTCGCGCAATCAATAAAAACAATGCAGACAAACTTGAGATATTCGGTTAATTGTCAATCTCTTATCGTAAATACACCACGTTCTTTCATTCTGGTCTTCTAAACACGCGAATGTTTTCCTTTTTCACCGATGTATATCACCAATACAGTTCAGATACTTCAGCGCAATTGTGAAAACAAAATCAAATGAGCCAGCTAAGTGCATATAGAGGTTAACTTATTCTTAGAGTAAAGCATGCGGATAAATAAAGTTCAAAAGGCATGTTAGGTCAGTTACGGGTCACGCTACTCATAAAACATACTGCAGTCTTAAATGTTATACTGGTAAATATCGCTTATTGTGACTTTAAAATAGCTGGACTATCCTTTCGTGACGTGGTTGAGCAAAAATTATGATGAAGAATGCCGGGAGAGGGGGGGGGGGGGGGGGGTAATAATATGTTGCGAGCTAATCATTAAGTCATGTGACACATGAATGGAAGTTGTCGGTCATTCTGTAAGTAACAGAAATTACTTAATTTCAGCAAAACTGCGATTCGAAAGCTTAATCAATCTTAACATCACTCTATATGAAGACCACCTTTAGACGTGGTCTCTTTACGAAGTAGAAATATAATGAAGAAATACATGGAACCAGTCTTAATGCGAGCGTTCGTTATAAACCTCCGAATATAGGCCACTTAATGGCAATTCTTTTAAAATATTATATAGAACGAAGTGACCAACTGAGTTAGAGCCACCTGTCAATAAAGGCCACATAATGTATTTCGCTGTCGTGGCCTTCGCTCATAGATATCAATGGGAAAGTCTATATATTATCAAGGTTGATTCGCGAGTTTTTTTTCTGTCTGAGTCGTAAATTAAACAAAAGGTCAGAGTAACGTCACCCAATGATGTAAGTGTTACATAAAATTATGCACTCTGGAATGACTAATATTTCCCTCGAATCGTATAAGATGTCAAGATGGTTCCCCGATGATATTCACATTGTACATATAATATCATACCGAAGGCAAGGCACCATAAAATGTAGATAAGTCACCTTTCTTATATAACATATAAAAATATGTTTTTTTATCTGTAAGAATGGTTATAAAGCATATGTTTCTGTACTAAAAGTTATTAATTTTTAGAGAAAAGCTACTTACTAGAAACAATATACTAGTACCTTACCGTTTAACTCCGCATCAAAGAATTACAAATGAAAACTCACTTACTAATCATAGTTTAAGATGAAATCATTCGAGCACAAGTTTAAATATCTTATACTACTCATAAGAAGTTTGTAAGGAGATAAATAAACACATAAAAGGATACTGAAAAGCTTATAACATATTTATAATGCACATTTTTCTGGGCCTTTGTGAGAAATAGTCGCTCGTTTATAGTCATGACCGCCGTGTAAATATTACAACAAGGAAACGAGAAAGAAAATTTAATAATTTGTGATGCTACGAAGGACGGTATTTGCTACACATAACTGTTAAGCAACTGTAATACCAATTTAAATACTGATTTTAATGCCACGATAAATGTCAATAGTCTTGGTTTAATTATTAAAGCATCGATTACATTGCCGCTCAGAAATAGGTGAGATGATCAGTTAGTGGTATCAATAAATATTCATTTTGATGAAATGGGTCTACAATTAACGAGACTTTTAGCTATATAGCGAGAGTAAACAGGAGGCAGGGAACTGTCAACAAACGGTACAGATGTGAACAGTAATGAATGCCGAGAGAAAGAAACAGGACAATGCATAAAGCCTAGGCCACAGCACAAGTGTGTGTACTCAGTAATAATCTAAATATAACAATAAAAAGGAAGCACGCAATTAAAACAAAATGTTTCATTTTCTGTCTAATTACGAAATAACAAAAACTAATTCTTGTAACAATTTTACACTTTGTACATCGTAATCAAAATCATTTATACATTTTATAGCTCGTCAATATACTTGGCATTGACTGATTCGTCCGATTGTTCGTTCGTCCGTTCGTTAGTCTTTGTTACATTGTACAAGATTAATCAATGCTTAGACTTATAAATCAATCATAGTTCAATATCTGTATGTTGCATAATTATCATATCAATCCAACAAAAAGCGCGTGTATTATAGTAACTATGGCAAAACGTAAACATAATATACGACGTACGCTATCTTATCATTCGATACATTAGTTCATAACAATATTTCAATAAAAAAACACCTTGTAGGGGGGAAGGGTCTTCACAAACCCGATCCTCCACACAATACGACCATTTCATTATAACAACCACGTGTTTTATGTTGACAAGGAGACACATTTTAATATAAAATACCCCTTTGGTGGAAGAACCTACATATCGAGGTTGTACTGGACTGTATTACATTTCTTTTTATCTAACGCCCCAAAATCTAAGGCAGAGTATTTCATAAATGAATATTAGTATCAAAGCGCTGAATCACATCTTATATGTATACTAATTGGGTTAATTGAATATTTTGCGCATGTAATGCAGTTAGTATAACTATTTATTATGACAGTTTGTGTGTATTAGTCTGTAATAGTGATTTATGACCTGGTTCAGGTAACTCAGTAAAAATGTCACATGAAGATGATATTGAATGAATATTACTGTTATGTTCGGTACCAGATGACCAGTTATCACTTAACGTAATGGATTTCTTCGTAGTCCCATTTGTTAGATTATTATTTGGCTTTCAATTAAACTGTCCAAAGACTTTGTTGTTACCTTTGATTTTTTGCTTGATTTTCATTCAGTTAAGCGAAGTACGCGAAACATATGTTCGGTTATTTTCTCTCTCCCTATGACCACGTCAGGGAACGTACACAACAATGGAAAATTGGACCAGTTAATAATTTCGGACAGGCCACACACAACGCGCTATTGTATTAAATAAATGTAAAAACGTATGTTTTACTTGGTCAAAATAAAAACATATTCACTATACTCAGTATAATTAAAACCGCAGCACGAGCGTTGCCTGCATTTTAGAATATTACCAAAATAAAATGACAGCGCATACTTGATTTTAAATATTTGTCAATGAATAACTTTAGATAATAAATATAAAAAATACCTACGTCCTTTTAAATTCTGTATTGTTTTCATGTTTAAATCGCTTCTAAAGTGGAGCAATTTTAGATTTGTTGAACATACGCATGTTCATCAATATAAAAATCTTTTGATGATATTTAATATACATTTTCATTTGAAACATTGAGTACTATGTAAGGATTCCATTATAACCTTTTTAAACAACTTCAATGTACCAGAAAGAGAAACAGACAAAGAAGCGACGACTGTATTTCTAAACCCTATCTCACGCAAATTTGTATGGACAGTGAAAAGTTGCCAATTATATTCTAATTATTTCAGAGCAAGTATTGCCCCCAGAGATATTGATTGATGTGAGCACATTGCTGCAGCCCCATAGCACGTAAAATATGAAATGTAAAGTAGACTTTGACGTGGTTAGTCAGTAGACCATATCACATATCTAGATGGTCAGATTTTAAGCGTTGCAGCTGGTCAGCATAGGTCAACATGCGGTCAGTTTTGAAACCGCTGTCGAGCTTCTGTCATAAATTCATATTCATAACTTTTTGACTTTTCAGTAAAAATTTGTAATTGCGCTCGTTTACGATGTGACCGGCGGTTAATCAACATTATATGAATCAGTTCTCATATATTACTGACATTATGTAGTTGAGACATATTACAAAAATGTATGTGATTATTATTAACATGCGTAATTTTATCCATGGGATAGGCAAATTGTGTACTGTTAGAATTGGTTAGCTTTCTCTATATATAATTATGATGATTCATGGGGAAAAGGTGAGTATTGGAGAATATACTCGTATCATTATGTAACAAACTGCTGTTCTAAAATGATTACATAATCTTTTTCCTAATCCTTGTTGCTTCCAAAATTACAATCAGTCGGTCGAACCACAATGTAAACACAATGAATATCATCTTATTTTTCAAACAAAAAAATAATGAATTAACAATTTCGATTCATTTGGTTATATACGTAATAAAAATTGTTTAAAGCAGACTAGATAATATATCTGAAAAAAACATATTTTAAGATCTCAAACCAGGACAGAACTAAGCAGAACCAAATGATACAACGTATAACATCAAAAATAACAAGAACAACATCGGCAGTGACAACATCATCATCAGTATCATCAACAACAAGAACGGCTGTATCAACAACATCATCATCAGTACCATCAACAGTGACAACATCATCATTGTCAATAACTTTAGCAACAACATCGTCATCAACAACAAAATCATTAAACAACACCACAATCTTATAACTATCGTGATTTATTTGTATACCTTAATGACCATATTAGCCGGCTGTATTGTTCATATATTTCATTATAAACTCATCATAAACGGTTCGCTTGGAACAACAGAATAATTATTAATAATATTTCTCACAGTATGCTTTTCATTCGAAAACAACATAATCGTACAAGATATGTACAATCAGCGGCCAAACAAAACTACCTCTCCATCATTGTGACAGAAATGTCAAGTGAAATAGCTTTTGTTGCAATGCCGAAACTTCACAGTAATGACCCGAAGTAATTGCATCGTAGACGTTCAGAGGTAACCGGCTGACCTACCATGTGACCTGACCCGAGGTGACCCCAAGCTTCCGTACATTTTATCACACCGGACAATGATTCAGGTTTTGGGACATGAACTGAACTGAAATAACCTTGTTTTTCCCAATCTCTCTCCCCGGATAATTACCATAATATACGAACTAGTACTGTCGAAAGATTGAGATAGTAGTTGCAACTAGAGTTGAAACAAGGTATACAAGCAATGAGTGAGAATTAACCTTACTTTGTACCGAAAAAATGTTGTATTCACTAAATGACCCATGGAATATTCGCAAATAAAGAAGATGATTATGACTAGACGCGTTCATTCGTCGATTATTTAAACACGCTTCTGGTCTTCCTAAACTAGAATCGGTTCGCAAGAAAAATATCATAACATGTTACTAGGGCCATAGCATTGAAGAATAAGAACACTCATTGGTCATCGACTAATTACTATTTTCTTATGTCAGTGAAATTAGCAGCCTGACAGCCTTGCATAGAGATATCGAACTAAATTTTTTTCAAACAATATTCGATGATTATCAAATCTATATCAGCTGTTTGTTTTCACTTAGTCAGAACGGTGAACAAAAATCAAGAAAGGCAATGAGGAAGAGCAACACATGCACCCATTCTAATCTTCATTTTGTCTACTAAGTCAAAAATATTTTGTGAATCAGAAGCCGATCGGCACAAGGTGGCCTTTTGTTCAAATGTTACTATAAACACATAGTAAACTACATCAAGCAAATAAATCAATTAATGAATATGATAAAATAATAAAATCAAGAGTGACCAAACTCATTTATTCATAAGCGAAAGTTCCCCATGCATAATGATAGACAAACAAGTCAAAATGGTATGCGTGAACTATAAATGTAAATGCGTCACTACATGATAAGCATGAACAGGCCCGAAAATAACAATTAGAAAATGTAAGTCTATCAGCCCGAAATTAATATTTAACCAGAGAGTGCGTCGCTTCGTGTTTACGGACATAATCAGAAAACTATAAATTACATTCGGTTATGACTAATTCATCATCTTTTTGAATATTTTCATGTGCTTTAGAAAATTACAGTCATAAACTACACGAAAAAAAGAGGGTTGGTCACTTAATTATTTATGAGACGGTTTTTATCTCAACGAAACATCGCAATTTGAGCCTCGACTGCCCACAAGTTCTTTCACAACGTTCAGTAACTTTAGATAATTAGATTCACGCATGCCTGGGCTCTTGACCTCAACAATTCAGGTATTGCCCTGTCCGCTTATAACGAAAAAATAAGGACATTGTGAAATGTTCAATAACGGTGTTGAATCTTTGTTGTTAAGTTGAACTCAATCGAGTCGTCGTTTTCTGCTCTCAGTCAATAAACAACCACTGAGCCGTTTGCGTCAAGTGGTTTTAGAAAACCTCTTAAAATACATACAAAAAGTCAACACGATGGAAGAGGACAGTATTGTAGTTAAATAGATCCATTCAACTATGCATTTTAATGAGCAAACTGTATCTGTTTATGGTAAAAGTGAAGACACAGTTAACCGTATGTTTAATTGAAGGACTGCCAACTATCCTGAGTTTCGACTGGTTAATCAATGACTTGAACAATTAAAGTGAAAGGATGAAGTTGGTAGGTTTTTTTCAAAAATAATTCTAATTAATTAATTTTCAATTACAAGTACATGCAAATTAAACGTTTGCAAGCATTGCATATATAATGACATACATTCATTGTAATATTGTTCAGACTAGAGGTATTATGTCGACAGATGTTGTTTGTTTATTTGTTTGTTTATATAACACAACCAATGCTATTCAGTAACCCATCAAGACTAGTATGCTCCCGTCCCATTCGTGTAGAACTCTCTCCCTCATTGTATGGATGAGTAAAATGTAAGAGCGAATTAACCTTGTATGCAATATCTTCTGACATATTGTCGTAGAGAAACATGAGTACGCCCAAGGCATAGCATTCGACCCTTTGAACATTGCTCCGAATTACGCGGACAAGCAAGATATTCATAAAGTAAGTATAAACCTTCCAATGGTTTTGATAATAGTATTACCTTGTAGAAATACAACATTTAGTTATCAATAAGCTCATTGCTTTTAGTGACATCTTATATTAATCTCCGATCAAAATGATGACTTCAGGAACAGTACACCTTGCATTCATAAAGACATCCTTAGAACCAAGCTAAATGAAAATATTGAGGGGTCTCATTTTGAAGTTGAAGAATAGAAGAAAACCTTATTATGAGGTGGCCTTATTATGGTAGATGCCATTAAGAGAGATTTTAATACATTATAAGTTAGGACATTGTCTGTTTTAAGTAATGACCAAGCTACCGCAAACTATACACTCGTTTCATGAAATAAAAACCCTTCAGCTTATGTTGACAATCTATATTTGTATCTGTACTAATCGACTCGTGTTATAAGCTATCATTACAATTATATCACACAATGTCAAAAATATGGCATTTAGTCAAGCATTCCACATACTTCACATTCATAATATCCAGGGGTATGTTAACAGTTGATGCCACGATCTCTTTATATGCCGATTGTTCATTTGTAAAGTCTAGGTTTAAATCTTCCGCTTCAGTTGGGGCGTACTGAGCAATTTGCGTTCTAACTGTCTTACCAAAGATGCGGTAATATACACATAAATACTAACTGTCGTTAGATAACATTGTATTCGCTCCAAGTCACCATTGAAATGACCTTCATGCCGCTTATTACATTGAAGAAAATTCGGATATTGAATTACGTTTAATTACGAAACTATAGATCAGATTTCGGTAACTACCTTCAAAATATTAACAACGCTTCGTGGCTAACTTCTGTGTTTGTGCAAGCTCGTGAAAACTGGACATTTTTATCACAACACGAATCTTCCACTTCGTTCGCCGTATCATATTTTTGCCCGTCGGGAATCCAAACTGATCAGTTAAACATATAAACAGACTTACGAGTGACCCGGTCAGCTGGTTAAGTTTAAGATGGGGTTATAACCTTAAAGCATACAAAATTCCACTGGGAGAAGGTCAAGTTACTTCTATGATGATCGGACAAGCATCATTATACTTCACTCTGTATAAAACCTGGCATATCTCACCAGTGGCGGAAACCAGGAAATCAACATGCATTAACAGAAGCTGATTGTACTACCAGCGGCAGTAAAAATATACACTTCGGCCTTGATGTTCTGAATACAATTATGTATGTAAAATTTATGCATGCGAATATATAATCGGTCAAGTTATATGTTTTACAGTGGATATGCTAAACACATGCATTATCATTGTCGTGCTGTCCTTATCTGAGAGTTCGCAGTCAAGGTCCAGTAGTCAGTGCGCTGTCAAGGTCCAGTAGTCAGTGCGTTGTCAAGGTCCAGTAGTCAGTGCACTGTCAAGGTCCAGTAGTCAGTGCGCCGTCAAGGTCAAGTAGTCAGTGCGCTGTCAAGGTCCAGTAGTCAGTGCGCTGTCAAGGTCCAGAAGTCAGTGCGTTGTCAAGGTCCAGTAGTCAGTGCGCTGTCAAGGTCCAGTAGTCAGTGCGTTGTCAAGGTCCAGTAGTCAGTGCGTTGTCAAGGTCCAGTAGTCAGTGCGTTGTCAAGGTCCAGTAGTCAGTGCGCTGTCAAGGTCCAGTAGTCAGTGCGTTGTCAAGGTCCAGTAGTCAGTGCGTTGTCAAGGTCCAGTAGTCAGTGCGTTGTCAAGGTCCGGTAGTCAGTGCGCTGTCAAGGTCCAGTAGTCAGTGCGCTGTCAAGGTCCAGTAGTCAGTGCGCCGTCAAGGTCAAGTAGTCAGTGCGCTGTCAAGGTCCAGTAGTCAGTGCGCTGTCAAGGTCCAGAAGTCAGTGCGTTGTCAAGGTCCAGTAGTCAGTGCGCTGTCAAGGTCCAGTAGTCAGTGCGTTGTCAAGGTCCAGTAGTCAGTGCGCTGTCAAGGTCCAGTAGTCAGTGCGTTGTCAAGGTCCAGTAGTCAGTGCGCTGTCAAGGTCCAGTAGTCAGTGCGTTGTCAAGGTCCAGTAGTCAGTGCGTTGTCAAGGTCCAGTAGTCAGTGCGTTGTCAAGGTCCGGTAGTCAGTGCGCTGTCAAGGTCCAGTAGTCAGTGCGCTGTCAAGGTCCAGTAGTCAGTGCGCTGTCAAGGTCCAGTAGTCAGTGCGTTGGACTTGTAACCCGGCGATCAGGGTTCGAATGAAGGTCGCGACAGGTCATAATACCCTGCTATGAAAATTTGGCAAACATGTCGATCTTCCTCCATATGTGGGGAAGTTGCCGACTCCTTGTGGAATAGTAAGTTAGTTAGAAACTGGTGAGGTGAACAGGCCGCCGTATGTAACTGAAAATTGTTGAAAAAATCGGCGTTAAGTCCTCTAAGACAAACTAATCTGGTTAACATAATTGACCGATAAATCGGAATACATTAAACTTGAGGAATCGTCCAGATCTCTCTGTTATCATGGCTAAATTGGAATAAATCAATAAATGCCCCAATACATGAATGTTCAATTTCATATCAAAATAATTGTTAACGGCGTCTTAAAACTGGGGCTTATGAGAACAATTATTGTGACAGTGACATGAGCAATTCTCACACAAAACGTACATGTACTATTTTACAAACTAATTCAAAACCAATGTATATACATGCACATTTTGTGTTATACCTTTTCATGTTTTTATTTTTAGTTCAGCTCAATATAAAAAAACTCATATATACGAATAAAAACATATTCTATTATATCATTATAAAGCGAAGACGCAAAAGTAAGTCCAACTTTTATGCGACCATTTTTCTGTTCTATAAAATAAAATGACAATTGATGTTTGTACATTGTGCAACAACTGGTATTATTCATAGGATAATGGTAAACAGTGCATAATTACGATTGTAAAGGTTCGAAAAAAGACAAATTACTGATACGAATTAACGGAAGCGTGAAAAGCGGTATTTAAAATTAGTTTGCTTCAAGGAATGCGCAGTTCAACGAGAATCACAATGTTAAAGTTACGGACACGAAGAACCAGATTTCTACGTTAGTTGATAAAATACAGTGTCACGATGTTCTTCAAAACTAAACAAAGCCAAGAGCATAATTATGTACGGTGTTATCATACGCATGAAGAAATAACCCCGATCATTTGTCCAGGAGTTCGTAAATACTTGGAATGCGAGAAACCTTGTCCAGAGTAGTCTGGTAAAATCATTATCATTTCTAAGTATTTGGGCGTGCAATAAACCATTATAAAGACAGACGTATGGTTCATTCGGTACAAATAACTTACACACCGACTTTTCCAGACATGAAGGAAGTTGGTAATACATGTATACAATAAATAATTCTAAAACAGAATACCAAAGACATGCAGGTAGTGTTTGTATAACATGGCTTAGTCAGAACTCAGAAGGGAACGCAATAGACTCTTACAAACATTCACACAACAATACAGATACATGTACTACGATTTCTGTATGAATTCGGTATTTCATTAATTGTTTTTAACATAGAGTACGATAAAAAAAACTCATTTTAATACGTTGCTCAGTATTTGAAATCAAAATTCAGTCAGCCTTGTGTTTACTAATATCAGTTAATAAAGGCCACTATGTGACCAATGGCCACGCTTAGGTTCAAATTCATTATCAAAGGAAATACTTTTATTCACAAATGAAGTGTCCGGTCTAACTGTGCAGTATTAAAACATTATTTTCTTTTAAGAATGGTACATATAAATTCAGCCAGTTCCTGTAAAAATCTTTTTTTTCACACCAACTTGAACATTCAATGACCACCTGTGAACTTAGGTCGCCGTATGACTAGCATGCAGTTACCATGATACATAATAATTTCGTAGTGTTTAGTGATTCAACATGTACAACTGTGCTCTCTTGGCGCCATCCAACACACACATACTCATTGATCTTTCGTTGTATCATAAGTTACACTGTCTTGTTCGTTCTAACGTGACCCTGCTTTGGGTGTGATTTGACATTAACTTGTAAGAGTTCGGTGAAGAGCATCCAACAATTACTTGAGGTAGCTCGTGTCGGATGATTGCCATACATTCATAAGTTGTATAAGAAAATTGATACGATTAGAGGAGGTCGTAAATTCTTCTATAATTACGTATTCAGCATGCAAACCAATCCATAAAGATCTTGTGTGTCCAACGCTTAGTTTATTTTCAAATTGCCATCATTTTATAACGAAAACTGGCCATTTTCAGCTAACTAACAGAAATTTGACAGGTTTGGACAAGGAAACACTGGAATTTGTCAGCTTACTATCAGACACCAAACAAGTTTAGACATTTCACAACGAAACATTGGACATTTTCAGATAGCTATCTTCTATTGGAAGTTTTACTGCCCTCGCGAGGATGAATACACGAAATGCATTCCATATAAAGGGTCAGTCGACTACATCGATCGATGTACCAAAATAAATACGGAATGTTTTCGTACAAAGAATGTATTGAAAGCAAACACAGGGGTAGTGTAATTAATAGTGGTTGGTCAGAGCCGTGAATCATACATTCGATAGTTATGGAATGCTCACACACGACCAATTTACAAGAACGATGTCTTAATTTTCTTCGACTCCGTTGACTGGAGTCTTATCGTAGACTTTGGTGCGATCTTGCGGAAAGTGTTTAAATATAATTGCATTTTATTTTGACCCTAACTATTTGAAAATTAGGGCATGCTAATATAAATGATGTAAGACAATAGTTATTTTTTCCAAAAGCATCTTGCGACCATACAGTTATACTAAAAAATAAAAGTATTCCATCCATTATGAAATGCGCAAACAACATAATTTCGTAGAATCGAAGTTTTACTAATGTTGTCTTCTGAAGAGCAATATCTTAATCTGTGAACTATATAATTATTTAATCAGTTATAACGACAGTCGGATAATATTTTTCAGACACCGCATTACTAGTAATTGTTTGCTTTGATTATGCAACAGAAATTGGCCATACCATATACACGTATACTAAACATTTCTACATTTCCAAATGATAATGCTTTCATCATTGTACTGGATACAATGAGTTAAACCCATATTTAAAAATGAAACATTTGTCAATACACACTAAAACGTTACGAATTGAAGTTTCAATATTAGCAAATATGGCGTTTATGGGTTTCCTTACATTCCCATAATCCCACTCCTGGTAATTATCCTGACATTTAACGTTTTTAATCTGTTTGTGAATTAAATACAATTCATCCTATTTACGCCATTTCTAGCGGCCAAGCAAATACAATGCATTGAGCGCCTTGGTTCAACTACCGGTTTCGACCTATTGCCTTTTTTCAAACAACGTTTTTAAATCGAAAATTGATACAATTCAAATAAAGCTGACGATATTTCTGTCTGATTTTGTCATTTTTAAATAGTTAAATCATCACTCCATGGAAAAGGTGTACAAATAAACTTTGTCTAATACTTCCGAGTTTGATTACGCATAAAATTACACACTTATTTCAAATATTTATGGTGGGTCAAATTTCCCATTGTTAGTAGTGTCATAATAGCTGCCGTATCATCTCGAATGACGTCATATTGTCAATGGCTACTATTCTTCAAACACATTTATCATGAACTAAAATTCTGATCTAAAAAAATATCTTTGAAATTCGTTAATGTTTGTGTTTTGATAATTGTGCAAATATTGGTTTAATTGTAACAAAAACTAGCATGAGTACGATTAAAATTACAAATAACTTAATTGGATGCTGAGTGCTTTGAACAAATCGAGATCAAACACAGAGGGAGCCACCATCACAGAAGACATCCACGCATGCGCGAACTATAATGACACAAAAAGCAGCGTTACATTATAGTTTCTGTAGAACAATTGGACAACAGTAAAGGTATTGCACGAATTATACAAAGCGTGCATTCAATAACCAGATTATTGATAAAACATTGGTATCTTACTTGATTATTAATGGACAGTTATATGATGTAATATAGATGTTAAAATGGGCGTTCGATTGACACATGACGTAAAGCTCCCCTGTAATAGGAGGCCGCCATTAAGTATATCATTGTAATAATGATGCAATCAATGTCTGTCCATGATTGATATTTCACTCATGTGTAATGATTGTTAGCTAATTTAGCAATTAAATTGCACTTAACGTAATGATGAACATCGGAGGAGATACGAAGGCCGTTATGTGTGATAATGTCCGCAATGGAAAGATAGGATGTGATAAAATACGGGGAGTTTGGATTCAATTACATGATGCCGTTAAACTGATATCATTATCACTTAATAGAAATGTTTAAAGGGAAATTAAAATGAGATAGAGGGATAACTAGCGAAAGAGGGATGGAGTGGGGATAGAAGGGGTAGGAAAAAGAAAGATAGAGAGAAGGTGCGAGACAGAAAGGGAGTGGAGATGGGACCGAGGAAGAATGAGACATGCAGAAAGAAAGATGCGGTGATGGATAGAAAGGAGAAATGAGAAAGAAAAAGATGAGTGTAAGACAAAGAGACGAGCGGGGCATTGAATGATGTATAGAGGATGATAGGGATGACAGGGGAATGGTAGTCAGAGAGAGAGAGAGAGAGAGAGAGAGAGAGAGAGAGAGAGAGAGGGGGGATACGAATGTTTTGGTCTCGATGTTTGTGATAAACCGTCAGATATTTAGAGTGTTTTAGTAAATGATTTAGTACATAAATTTTGGCATTCAAATGTTCGAGCATGAGCGTCAGTATAGTAGAATCGTTCAGAGAGATATAACAAAGTTTGTGCCTTACCAATAAAATGTTTAATTACTAGTAATACCAGAGACATAGATAACATCTATGTCTCTGATAATACAATGGAACAGAAAACTGCAAAATAAAAACCTAAGTAGGCTTTTGATGAATCAAGTTTTTTAGAGAAACAAAGACCGTTTGTTACATCTTTTTAAATAAAACTATAAGAAATGATGAAATAACCAAAGCATTTCCAGTTAATCCTAAAAGTTCCAAAATTTACTTGGAACAGCAGCTAGTACTCTTACAGTACAAAGACTTATAAGAGTTCATGACTTCTCTAGATACTTTGTAACTAATTTGTTCATGTATTATAATATCTTATAATATAATAATGATGGTATTAAAATACTTAGAGACACATAATACACTGATAATTACCTATCATTTGACTCGTGATTTTCTTTTCAACTCTGAAGTTAACAAGGTACGCTTTTAGCGGCGATCTATGCCACTTGGATTCATATTTAATACTTTGACTCCGAATTGACCTCAAAATTTTCTTAGACTGAATATTGGAAACAAAGGTGATTATTAACGAATCTGAAGCAGATTTTAAGTTACAAGTACATACAAAGCAAAACTGGTTAATATCGCAACTTTCATGTATACAGACAAGCGTCTGTTTACACAGAAGGGTATCTCCTACCGTTATACAACGTACTGACCACTAAACCACGGCCGCGGTCTTACGTATTTTTAAGAACCATACTTAATTCAATTCAGAAGATAATTCATAAGTATCCTAATTAACAATAAATGAACAAAATGTAAACAATTACATAAATTATGTGCTAAGAATATTTTTTTTTAAAAATTACTTGATATTTTTTATTCCGATACCTGTATGTAATATAGTACAACCTTTTTCAGAACCGTCCTCTCTTGAACAACAACCTTCATTCAACAACAGCTTGATTTTTCCCACTGTACAATTTAACTATTAATTTAACCTCTCTAGAGCAACAACCTCTTGACAACAACATAACCTTGCTTCTCTCAACGGGTGTTGCTTTGACGAGGTTGCACTGTTCGTATGTTATTTTGGTCTCGTGTTGTCATACGTTGAAAATACGCAATATTATAATTATACAAATATACACTGTTTATGTTATTTTGCATTTAAATTATAAATAAAGTATTTCAGTTATTCATGTTTCTTTGTTAAAAGATACTTCATTATGTTATGCGCTAAGCTACGTGCCATGTCCTGATAGCTGAAACACTGGTTCGAGCAAAGGATTTAAAAAAAAACTTTCTACATAGTTTCGTACTGTTTCATCTACGTAAAAATTGGCTGTGCCTAATATCTGTTCTAAGAAGTTACGTACATTACCAATACCCAGATACCGCGATTTGTTTGATTATAACGGTTTAAATCTCGGACATGTTTACCTAAGTGACATTGTTTATTTATGATACATGTTTAAAGCATGTAGAATTGTAAATATAGTGAACTTATCAAAATTAATGGGACTCGAGCCAATGTAACGATACAAGGTCACACTGACCTCTACAAGTATCAATCATCATTGTTCTCAAGCGATATGATATATTTGTCTTCAAATACAAACTTAATAGTTCGAACCCTAAAGTGACCGCTTTAACCTTTTGTTTCGTATTGCATGATCGTAATTTTGTTATAGAAATACGATTTTATAGGCATCTTATACATAAACGCACTCAAGTTTTATAATTCTGCACTGGAAATACACACTTGACCACCTTGGATATTACTGGTTATTTCTAATTTATTGCCTAAACAAACCCTGACCAGAACATGACTTGCCATAATCTTGACCTCTCCACTCAAACATTGCTCAACTCCGTTATCTACACTTTATGATCCAACAAAACTCAAATATTCGTACCACTCAGAAACAAACAAAGAATACAAATATTGATTATTTAACCGAGATATCAAAGGGAACAGAAAAGTTGTAATTAAAGTACATTAATTTGTTACCTGATCAGATCCGTTGAATAATATAGATTAAATAGTTAGCACCAGTTACTATCATCATTTTATTAACACATCGCGTCAACACAGACACATTTATGTAATGTTTGTCAAAGTTTGTCAATATTACGCGGAGATAGGGCAAAAGTTCAATTAGATCTACCGGCCGTGATGTTGGCTTATGTAATGTAAATATTCATTTGAATAGTATTAAACATATCGCCGTCTATATTAGAGATGACCTTAATAGGTCACGGGGTCAGTTTAGGTCATCCCTGTACTGTTATTTAACCTGACCACAATACCGGTCCACTCTGCATCACCAATGACCGAAAGAGATTTTCAATAAAAGTTGTTAAATTCTAACGGACAAGATAACTGGTTACTGGATTAATGTCCATTTCATGACCCTGTCTCCGTGAAAAGATGACAATGATTTAGCTGTCGAACGGTGAATTCAGCCTTGGTCTATTGATAGACTGCGCATCGGTTGTTCAACACCGCAGTCGAAACCAAAATCAAACCAGTCAACCGGAAGTTGCATATTTATTCACAAGAATAACCACAGCTCAAATCGATAATACTGCTATTATCAATTAAGGAAATTAATAAGCAATTAGTGGAAGATTTAATCTGAAAATACGAGTAAATAATAGTACTTGCAAAAGCACGAAATGATATAAATGATGAAAATCACATACATTTACTTTCATAAGTTAAATTTTCAGCGTACCGCCCCTGAATGCGGTTGTAAATTCTTTAAGCAATAGCGATATTGAGTTTTCTTAAAACGGCGAAAAAAAACAATTTTGTTTTTAAGAACTGTATTGAAGTATAAGGACATGCTTGTTAAGCTAATTATTTTTAACATCACTTGCTGCAATACTAATTGTCAAGACATTTTAAAGTTGCATTAAGCTAGATCAACACTCTCTGATTGACAAATAAAACATGTAGAAAAAAATGCGTAGAGTATTACTTGACGCCATGAAAATGTCTAACAATGAAATCAAAAGTATAAGATGATTGCCCGTCCGTGTAGAAAAATCGTAAACAAAAGAAAAACATGATATCCGTAGAAATAAATTAACAAGACTGGGCCATAAAAATGTAAATTAGTATATGGTACTTGGGGAATGCTTAAAGTTAATGTACATAATGTGGTCAGTATGAGCACACTGGTAACATTTCTGGACCCCGCGCATTAAGATAGTTTTCGTACATTTTACACACAAGTGGTCATGCAGACCAACATCAAAGGCTTGTAAATCATCACACATGCTTTTGATTAAGTTAATGTTTTGTGGTAAGTAATTTTATTCAGGAAGGCAAAGTTTATGTCAATGTTTGTTCGTTAATTTACAGCGGTTTTAGCGCGTAAGCATATACCGCTGACCGCGTTCATACCGAATGCATATACAATAAAACCCATTAAAACCGGACCTCTGAAAACCGGACTGAGCTAAAACTCTTAGTTTCAGAGAATTCCGTTTTTCAGAGAATGTTTGATAAAATCCGAAATAATAGGACTTGAAAAATCGTCCGATTTCCATGAAAATTCCGGTTTACATGAAGTCCGGATGTAAGCGGTTTTACTGTATCGTAATTAAGTATAATTATTAACACGAAGTTATATCTTACCAGTAGTTTCGTTTCAGTAATAATTAATCTCCATTTATCATTAGTACATCTCAAAGACTTATAAGTTGGCTAAGTTTGGTTGATATTTTAAATGATGTTTGTAATAACAAGGCTGATGTTTCAAGTGATAGACCCTTTGTGCATACAGCATGTGGTAAATGAATCTGTATTCCTTTTCGTTTTATGAATGATATCCATTTAGCATATTAGCATATTTGCTATAATTCCGCAGAATCAGAAAAGACGGCGCTCTGTAGGATGAATTAATACCCAGATATTAAGATAACCTTTTCGACCAAAGAACATTTTATCATACACGTATTGTTGAAGAAGTCTTATGTTCAAGTTGAAATAAAGAAAACATATTAAAAACCGGTTCTAAAATATTTGGTACATGTTATTAAATTGGCCTATGAGTGAATAATTTATCATATTCATTAACAAATGTTTAATCAAGCTCCGTTATATATGTTAATACAGTCGTCTAAAGGACGTAGCCAGCTCTTCAATTCAAATATTCTTTGTCTTCTATTAAAAAAATATTTCATCACTCAATGTGTACCTTATTTTATTTGAACCCAGTGCATTTGTGAGGAAAAGGTAAGTGAAAATGACCGGACATGCTTCTCACGTAAGTTTTTTTCTCCCTTGTTATCGCGTGTACATATAAATATTGTGCGAATTTAAAGTCCATGATTAAAAACAGAAATAATCACATGGACTATCCGTGTTCGTTCATATTGGTTTAAAAGATAAAATCATTTTAAGATAAAAGCCATTGTATGCCCATGCAAAATGATTGCACACTATGGACTCAAAATATCAAGCGCAGTTTCAAAAGAATTTAGAAGTGAGCCTTTCACAATCATATGATCAAATTTCCAAGCATTTTTCCCAGCCTAGGTCAAAGGGACTTTTCGTGCGGCCGCGACACAAGCAATGACCGTTGGTCGTTGCACGTACGAGACGAATGAATAAGCCAACGGGAAAACTAATTGACAGCTACACACATCATATTTCGAGACGGATTATTACCGACAGAAAATTAAGACGTCCGGAAAAAATAAGCCGCGTATATTTATAAATTATCAATTTGAATGTCCCCAGTCATTATTGCGAACCAATTTTTACAGAACAATGCAAAACAATGATAAAAATATTTTTATAATAAGAAAATCTCATTTAAATTCGTAATAATTCTAATTAAATAAGACAGTATTGCCAATAAAATACTAATTGACATTTTCAAACATCATTGTCTTATTTACATGTATATCGTTTTAACCATTTGAGCAAATAATCAACACATTTATATGAATTACTTAATTGGAGCAACATTAAAGCAACATGAATAACTATTGTCTGCATTCGATCATTTTTTGCACAACATAAGAGTACATGTAATATTAATGTTTAATGATCTTGCAAACACTTTGTTTATAGTTATGACAAAAGTTAAATCATATTATAATTATAATCTCATTGATAAAGAGTAATATGAAGAACCTAGATCGATATACGATTAAGCAGATAAGTTAGACAAGTTACGTAATAGAATAATAATTTAAATAGAACGGTATTCAACGTTAGAAACTTCAAGTAAGAAATCAAATGAAAGATAAAAAAAAGTGTACGTACCCTTTGTAACAACTTGCAAGAAGCCTGTCTGTTGTCTTGTGTACTGGTGATTTTAACCATAAAACACATTTAATATTAACATAAATATTACATGCTCAGCTGTGTCCACTTGTCAATTAAAGACCGTCGGTTTTAGTAACCAAGTTTGCCAACTGCGCTGATTTTAAAATGAATTGTAATTTTTAATGTCCAGTCACAATACAAATGCGAGACATGCGTGAGTCTATGCGTTTATGCAGTTTTCGTCAGTGCGTTTATGAATAATCGACTAAAATATGGATAATGGTTGCAAGCACAAAGAAGGCTTTTATTTTGAGATGGTCAGTAGAAAAATCGCCTCTGCTACGTCATTAGAACTGAGCAATACAGAGTAATTTTAGAGAGGCTCCTGTGGGGGAAATGCATATGAAATGCAGGACGCGTTATTTGCAAAAAAATTGATTTTTGAACAACCAACACTAAATTATTAATGTTTTTTTTTTGTTATGAATCGCGTCTTGGTAATGATAAGGGTGAAATATTAGATATCGTAAATATTTACGTTTAAACTTACTGCGTTATCGTATTAATTTACGAGAGTCATAATGCTCTGTTGTCTTTGTTTATGTTTAAAGAGGTAGAAAAATCGCACAGGTATTATGAATTGGTTATATACAGTATAAGGCTGGTCGTGACCCTTTGTTGAATTATAATAGAATTTCGTTTCATAATTAAATCGAAATACTTTTCTTTTTTTCTTTAGATTAAACAACAAATTTTCAATATTATTGATATGCTAATTTATTTCACTTGAATGTTTATTTGTATATTTTCGCTGATGCAGTACAGGCCCCTTTTGGCCCCTTCCAGAAATGAAAGAATTATAAAACGAAGCGAATGGCGCAACCTATTGGTGGATGAAGATTTGAAAAAAGTTGGATAGGTGTAGTCTCTTGAAGCAGGGTTCAATTTTAAGGGATTAATGAGATCACGTGCTATACTGGAATCACGTTGTACAGTGACGCGTCCACTAATTTGTCGAGTAAAATTCTGATATTTGATAGAAGAAATGTTAAACATTTTTATTGAAATTCATGTATATTGACATTGCAGTCAACGTCTGTCCTTTTTCATTAAATTCTTAGATACAATTGCGATCACATACAATGATAAATGCGCAACGATAAAAAAGAAAAGCCGATTTATCAAAAAAGCATCAAAATGATACGTGGAAACGTTAACATTTGTGTTTTTTCGTCATAAAAAATCAAGGTCACGTAAATATATCAAAACGCCAGTGAATTCATAGAACAATTATGATCAACAGAACATTTAGTACCTAACATTTTCAGATAAATAATATAAACCTAATTTTATAAAATTTCGAAATCTAACGTTATATCGTCCATTGTCAGATTTGTGTGATATCTCGCAAACACATAGTAAAATAAATAAATGAACCAAAATTAATATCGATCAGAAAAAGATTCTAAGAAATCAACTTAAAGATGACATTAAACATTGATTGACTAAGTTAAACCCGAGAGACGCGAACTATGCCTTACATCCGTAGTTGGCTTTTAAGTAAGGGTTCATTTGAAATATGATCAATGTACGCATTGCAAAATGGACTTTTATTTGAATTACGATCTATGACCTTTTCATAGTCATTTATTCAAAGACTAGTTAAAAATAAAGCCCTGAGCGCAGTAGGTCTTCATACAGAGGTTTAATTGGTATATTTGTTTAATATTTGTGATATTAAATGTGGTAGTTATTTAAATGGTAAATATCTATATTCTGATAAGTGACAACTCAGATTTTACTGAGCTCGAAACGTAAAAATGATTATGAAAGTCTTCTCAGCTATTCACTTTATACACCAAGTTTTGTAACAAACTGAAACATACATATATAGTCACGCCTGTGAACAAAAGCCACCCTTGGGAAATGGATAATGTGGTCTTTATTACAGGTGACCTTTATTCGGAGGTTAATATGTTCTAAAATATTAAGAATAGTTTTAAATGAATGCCCTTAATTCACGAAGTGACTTTTATTCCGAAGTGGCTACAAACACAGGCTTTACTGCACATAATTAAAACATACACCTACATGTATATTATATAAATGTACACTAGTATACATAATATAAACACATACATTGTACATTACATTAATATCACATCTTACAGTGTGTGTTAGTTTCATTTAAATGCTTTTAACGTCAATATATCATTTGCATTAGTATTAAATACATGACAGGTTTATCAAAGATTTAGTTCAGACTGCCACGAACAAGTAATGGATGGATTTTTGTAAGAAGAACGCGTATATAACGCTTACCCTACCTGACCCTTTTCGAAAGTGACCCCTAACTGACCGCAAGATTGTAGTTAAATATGCAAAAACATTAAACGGTAGAATAATGAACGCATATCTCTGAGCCCCGACTTGTATGTCATAAACTAGCGTACATTCAAAAGAAATACTTGAAATGACATTTCGATTGTCGATAACTATCAGCATAAAGCGAAATAAAATATGATGCACCACGGTTCACCCTTGATTGAGGCAGCGTTACCTTACAAAAATTACTTATTGTAATGAGACGGCGCATTCGAAAGGCATTGACCTTAAAGCAACCCCTTGGCCATCGGGAAGTGGAAACATTGTAATGGTTGAAACATACGCTAGTAGTTGATTATGGTAAAACGTCATACAATATAAATCAAAAGGTCAGTTGGTCTGGATTCAGCCTATGGTGTAGTTAATGCAACTTCAACCAATGCTGAAAGGCGTGACTTCGTAACAATCATTTTATGATTTTTATGCAAAATGCATTTATGTTTTACAATAACATACGAAACATTGTGAGAATAAAAATGCCAAAGAAATTGTTTGTTGAGGAGTCCGTGGTTATTCACAGTTTAGTAGGGTAATATATATTCAGAGGTCAGTCCCAAACGCAATATAATTATATAGACTTGCTCATCAGTAGTTTGCATTCAATGTACGTTCTGTAATCCTAAATAAGTTCAATGTTAGCCTTCTAATATCTTCCGATGCTCTTGGTTTTGTCGTCTCTAAAGCTTTTACAGCCGACATGATGGTATCTCAATCATATGAACCAGTCGTGTTATCATTTTTCCGCTTTTCATACCTGACTAAAATATCTCATTAAATTTTGACCTCTGTGTAAGTGTACAATTGCATATTGTATATATTCACCGAGTATGGCTTTATCATCTTGTAAAGTGTATGTGTTGGATAATAGGATGTACGCTTATTATACTGTGATTTGATGTGTTCCCATGCCGAGCCTAGCCGTAGCGTGGTGCGGTGTGCCGTGTCAAGCCGATCTGTGCTGTGCTGCGTTGTTCTGCCCTACGCTGCACTTCTGTGCTGCAGCACTGTCTTTCCTGTAAAACAATTAACTTCTTCGTTCAAGAAAACAAAAACGAGATCGTGGCCACCCCCTCCAAATCTCACACTGATCGTATTAGTAATATTACTAATTTCTGTACGTGAAATAATTGAGGGCTGATAATTATACATGTTTTTCTTGTCATTTTAGATACATACATGTGTATCTCTGCATTAAAACGCATGTTTTATATGAGTTGATTAATCGTGTTTTTGTCACGAGCATAAATGTTAACCACACAATGGCGTTATTACCATTTTCTGTATAATGCGCGTATTTCATAACCTTCATTGTTTCAGCGACATTTTGCAGACAATGTTATGAACACTGTTAAAGTCACGTGGTTAGTATGTTGTGCGGTATTACTAGTCATATTAGTCATATGGAGTTTCGGGAAGTGAATCTGTATTAGCTTCGTTATATATTAACGGAAATTGTGTCAATGCAAGCAACGTCGTTAATAAAACTGTGCTACACTGTGCTATACATGATCTTGTCTGAAAATGTTGATTCTAACTAATGATGAGATTGTCATATCTTATCTAGCCA
The DNA here is from genome assembly GCA_964023205.1 of Lutraria lutraria. Classification (NCBI taxonomy): domain Eukaryota; kingdom Metazoa; phylum Mollusca; class Bivalvia; order Venerida; family Mactridae; genus Lutraria; species Lutraria lutraria. The sequence continues at coordinate 5,546,810 of OZ026834.1, forward strand.
TTATTATACTCATATCTGAAGAATTCTGGCAGTTAATTTATTAAATGGATTTTCGAGATTGTGGTTTCGTAAACAAACAAAACAGCTAGTAGTTTTACATTGGCAATAGATCGTGTTGTTCCACAAAAACACAAGTATCAAACAACAACAGTGTTAATTCTTCACGCGTTTACAATGTCTCCGTTTTAGAACATCTCAATAAATATTTTCAACTATAGCATCGTGCCACGTGACATTTTAATTGTTCAAATCGGTCAATTTGTATTAATACGACAACAGTTGGCGATGCAAATACTGAGAATATGGGTAATCGACGTTGCCAGTGCAAACCATAAAAGTCAATGTGTGTCTGGAGTGAGATATTCCTTGGAAAACATATTTACACTATCGTGTGTACACAGATCGTTCTGTGAGAGAAACATTGCAGTTGAATGATATCTCTCGATGCGTGCAGTAATAGGAAATATAAGTGAAAAAGAATAAGTTAACCCTTCGGAGACTACAGTACGGCACGCGAGCGGAAGGTCATGACGAGGTCAAAAGTAACTCACACCACGTAATCGCTAAGATTTTCATGGAAATCTCCAACAGCGAGACTGACATTAGCTGTATTGCAACTGTGATAAATATTCGCTGCGGCATGATAGTCTCAGAGCGAATGCCAGGATGTCGAAACTCCGCAACAAGAGCAACAAAAACAAGCAGACGAAACTAAACAGTTAGATTGATTCCTATATATATGACCGAGGTTATGAGGTCATAGCAAGTTCATTTTATGTTCATTTTACATATCTGTTAATTGTTTGACCGATATGCTCGTTTATATTTTGTCTGCATTAAAATGCGGAAGTTATTGCATGAGGAAATTTGCCATTCATCTCAAAGGTACTTTACTGATCACGAACGCATACATGCAATTTAAGATTAATCTGATAGTACGGTTTCAATGATGCTTTCCCTATTACCAGTGATTGTATTGGTTTCATTTTAATAGTACTTTTATATGGTCATGGTATAATTATGCCTTAACTGTAGTAAGTTTTCTGTTGGCTGTATGTTAGTCATTAGTTACGTGTTTGGTTGCGTCTTCTATCTACATATTAGTGGAACGTATTGGCTTGTTCGTGAGTCCAGTAAACTTTGATGTTAAAAGCATCATCTGAACCGAAAAAGTTCTTAATATTAAGGTTTTCTCTTTTTTTATCACATTGCAGTTACATACAAAATAAAAATTATAGTACCAAAAATAAATTCATTCTGAATAATGGGGTTGTCGTGATTTTTAAGTGGTTGCTTATATGCGCAAATATGCCCAAAACGTTATTCTACTAACGTAACGGGAACAGCAGCGTTTGCCACATATTCTACATCCTGGCCATGTAGGCTCACGGTCAAAAAGTAAATTTTGCACTTTATTATGTGCTTAATTAGCATCATTTGTGTCTGAATGTCGTACAAAGTATATAAGGTCAACATATACAAAAAAATCATTAAATGTAAAAAAAATAAATATTTAGTTTGTACTGTAAGTACATCGTAATATCATATTTTCAAGCAACCTACTAGTATTAATTAGTTGCATGCTGATTAAGGTTCTCTTAGGTTTCAGACAACAATTAACGTCTGGCTTTTCAAAGAACAAACATGTATATCTAGGAACTACAAAAAATTGGTCAAAGGTAGATATCGAATACAGATAAGAAAAGAATATCAGGAAAATCACATACAAAATAATCCCACCAAACTAATACCCTCGCCAAAACCCAACAACCCAAACAATACACAGAAACATGTCACAATGGCGGACGAAACACGTACTTTCCGATGTGTACCCCATTTGGAGCGTCAGCAACAAATCTACATAGTACATTTGCTTCCGGGTAACCAAACATTAAACTACACAAATTAAAAAAGGTACTGAGACAAAAGAAGTACAATCGGCAGCAAACATAAATATACTACTAGTGGCCCAATAACTTTCATCGCGTGATACTTGATCAAATAAGTTTGTTAAACATTTTTTAATTTTCAAAAGGGTCTGGTCGAGAACAACATCATGGTCGTCCAACCGGCAACTTCTGTTGCACAATGTTGTGGAAAATCGACATTGTTGTCAATTTTTTCATGAAAGGGTATGAGCTGCCGCGACCGGCAATCGAACCAGGATCGCCGGGTTACAAATACAGCGCAATAACCACTGAATCACAGCCTCTCCGTGAACTGCATTAACGTGAACAAGTAACCAAGTACAGAACACAAAGATAATAAAGATCTTCAACATAAGATGCATCGTTCGATACTTAAATTTCTATTTACTAGGAAACATTGACGTAGACAATGGAAAGTACTGAATGATCTGAGAATGATTAATGGACGCATGGATCCTTTTGTTTACACCAATTATTGTTCATTTGTGGTTAGAATGCACTTTAGTTTAAAACAGCCAGAAGTTGGAATCAATTACGATGGTTGATGAGCGCGAAGCATTTCTCCTAGGGTAATGACAATAAAATACGTCTCTTGACCAGTTCTGAATGAGACATCTCTCTAAATCATGTCAGAAAACTCTTACTGTAAATATTTCTGGAAAATAATGAATGGAACGCTTGAATTGAGATACGTATTTATTTTATTTGGCCTAAAGATTTTTAGGCGTAAGTGTACTAGTATTATCTTATGGTTTCACTGTCACACAGTAAGACTGAGTAGAGTTTGGTAAAAAAAAACTTTTTAAGGAAATGGGGTCCGAAAAGAAAAAAATATCCAGTAATTATTAAGCTTTTCTAAACGCGCCTCCTTCGCTGTTTTAACATTTAAGGAAATGTTTTATCGATCCATTTTAAGGAAATGCTTGCTTTATGAGTGTTCAAATGCTTAAGAAATTGTTTAACAAAAAATTTGAATGATTTATAAATATGAGTTAAACATGCATTCACTAGCCAGTCCATGGAACTGAAAATTATTGTATCAGTTCAGAGTACAATCTAATATATTAGGACATTGGGACAAAAGCATCTGTTGTAACAAAAACCAAACTTGCAATGATTGTAACAAAACTGTTTTTATTACAAGAATGGTTGTAATGTCAAACCAGTTTTGTGATATACATTTTCAAGCTGAAGTCAGCTTCTACTTTTACTGATGTGTTCCGCTGCCTAACTTAACAGGATTTGTGCAAACCAAACTTACTTCATAAACACTTAAAATTACATTCATTTTGCGTAAACCGTCTGCCCTTATAAATGATAGTTGTCATGTTTGGGCTTATTGATTTTATTACAACCATGGTTGTAATGTCAAAACACTTTTGTAATAACCTCTTTTGTAATAAAACACAGTTGAAATTGAAAACAAACAGATGAAATATTGAAAATCGGTCTTAATATAGGTGGTTAGTATAATAATAATGTAATCTTTACATCTAGGTGGTCACTAAGTTATACTGTTTTGCAACAGAATAAATGGCCCATTATCAGAACAGTATCATTGGCAGAATTACCCGGGAACGTGACGAACGGTGCCAGAAGTTGGCCTTCCAGTACTGACCACCTGGTTTTCGTCAGAACCTCATAATTCATACTGAAAAATAAACAGGCATTCATAGGATAAAAAGATGAAAATCATTTCTGGAGAATGGAATCACATTCGGTATCTCTCTGCTTTTGTCCCTCAAGACAAATGTCCATTGTATAGTATTACATCAGTCCAGTTTTGAACCAAACGGTAATTGTTATTTTCAGGCGCCATATCTGTACTATAGACACTACAATTCTGAAATATTCATGTTGGGAGAAAAAACACATGAAAGCCCCTTTCATTTGATCTTTTGTCATCGGTGACAGCATATTAAAATAATGATGGGCATAACATCGTTCCGTAATACAATATTCATAGGCGATTAATGTCGGTCCGTTGGAGGTTTTAGACGGGACAGCTGAAGGAAACTTTCACCCGCCGGGGAATGAACGACTTTGAATCATATCAAAAGAATTGGATTAAAGACACCCATTGCCCCACTCACAGAAAAAAATCCTTAATTACAGTTCGGACAGTCACCTGTCATATAAGGACAATCAATTTTTGCGTCACTGGACAATATTTATTGAGCAAAGAATAACCGTGTGACGTTCAGCTCATTGTAATTCGATTGGTCATTTTATTGGGACGACACTTGTTATTTTCCCTCACCCAATTTCAAAGGATGCGCGAAATATGGCGAAATGTTAGGAGATTTTATGGCCCTTTATCAATGGAGCATTGATAGGGGTTTTATTGATGAGAACGGGTATAGTCGCGTGGACCTTCAATAGATACAGGTATGGTGAATCTTCATTTTTAAATTGAGGGGCGGCCATTAATGTCTTCACACCAATATGGGTGTCAGGTGGGGTCGCGAGCCAACACCGTAAACTGACAAAGGATGAGTTATGTTGTGTCAATGAAGTATCTAACGGTATCTATGAAGGAGACAATTTTGTTAAAGAAGATACAGGCGTTAGAATACAGACCAATTGTGAATTAATCACGATTCCAATGTTATGTGTAGATAGATTTGAAACTAAAAGATTAAAGCTTATCAGACACTGTAGCCAATTAACTCTTCTTTTTTTAATATCATTATTTCGACCGTAGCCATTATCAAGAATGAACATTTAATTTATACGTTTGTTATTTGAAAAGAGGAAATCAATTATATTTTTTATATTATAGTTTTCATATTTTGAAGTGTACGTAAAAATGGATGAAAGCAAAGTTTAGCGTTGTTTTTAAAGTGTAAGGCTATTGTTTTTTTGAATTGGTGATAAAATTGTCCGCTTCAAACGAACAAACAAACAAAAACAACACGCGGCTAATTCACAAAGAAAAGCCTAGTTAGAATTACTTCCTGACACTATTGACAGATATAGTCATTGATGGGTCGAAACAACGTCTCCTTCAGAACATTTGAACATGAACAAAAACATTGTTGATATGAATATAATTGATAGTAATGAGCTGAAAATTGGCAGAGGAGCCATGTAAATTGTCTATGACACTTTACTCCGTGCAGCTGCGCAAAAATTAAAAACTATATTCAATGACTTTCAATCATTGACAATGATTTCAAATTTTGCACAAAGGTCTTAATATCAGATCAAATTATTATATTTATTGTGTTCATTATGGGTGCCCTTAGAAACTAAAGTTCAAGAAGGCGAAATCAAAAAGCGAAAATCAATCTTGCATTTTTAATTTGAATAATGAATATGATATGCTTTGTTCTGATAGGCCACTCGGGTTGTTTTAGGGTCCGGCTAAGGGCCGCTGTCAGTAAGGGGTCGACCTTTGGCCAAGAACTGACCCCTTATCGTAGCTTCCCTAACCGCGTGCCACGGTGACCAATGATGACCACAAAAATATAATTGCGACGTGAAAGGCTGCAATTTTGGTCACATTCTATGAACCGCGGACACTTATAACCATTTAGCACTCAACATGAAGAATTCGAGTGAAAAATTAATTACAGCTGATAGGGCGTTTTGGCGTTCTTATGTTTTAGCTTTACAAGTTTATTCCATTGTCCAGTCTGGTCATCCATTGACCAGTACCCCTAATTATGAACAGGTGAAAAAAGAATATGCGCTTGGTAGACATTTATGAAAGTTCAATATGACAATTAATCATCAAATCTTGACCAGTCGATGACAAGGTTTTATTTTTTGTTGAATTATAACAATTGAAATCAATCCATCAGAAGTGATGAAAATTGACCACGGATTATTCCTGGGCGTGCTGGAATTTTTAAATTTAATTGATTTCCATGCAGATTTTACAGCCGTGCTGTAGTTCGTTGTATTTGTATTGCAATTTATTATTCTGTGTTTTCCTTTGATTATAATTCTGTCAGCCTCCTACGTCAAACACACAAGAGATACTAGAACTTCGATCAGTTAAACAACGTCACTTCTAAAATGAATGAAAAGAAAGATAAACAATGAATTTTAAACGATTTTAACACGCTTCAATTTGTTTTAATACATTTGTTGCTGTTTTTTTTTGCAGATGATTTGAAAAAACACCTGTCGTACAAACTACTTTGCATTTTTACAATTTTATTGAAGTTTATCTATAAATCAATAATACCCACCACTACGATAAATCTGTTGAACAAGGTGATAACCACATTTCATCTGATAACATTATTTCATGTATGTATTTGTATAATAATTATGTGTTCTTGAAAACGCCAGGCCATGTTTTTTTTATTTTTCGTTTTTTTTTTAAATCGTGTGAGTTTATTTTTTGCAATTTCGAAATAAAAGTACTGAAGACACGTTTTTATCCCGCAGATCAAATAACGGCGCATATTAGATTGCTTACACTTTCCTTTAGATAATGACATGTATAGGTTTTAGTTCTTCTCATACCAAAATCTAAGAACTGAAATATAAAACGTTCTGGTCTGATATAAATATTAATTTCATGATCATTTCTAACAGCGAATATTGCTCCCACTTACCATTAATATTTAAGTCAATTAAAATCTTACATTATTTATGCCAATCTTCTGCCATATGCAGGACCGCGGTGGTGGTTCAGTGGCTAATGCTATTGATTTGTAACCCGGCAATCCGGGTTCAATTCCAGATCGCGGCAAGCCATACCTTTCCATGAAAATCCATGATTTTCCTCCACATGTTGAGAAGTTGTCTGTTCCAATCTGAAGGATAAGTTAGTGTTTACAAACAAATTGGGTTTGGGAGACTCTAGGGTTAGGGTTAGGACTCTTTGTTCAACCGGAGTCCCTTAAAAAAATGTCCATAAGTGGATTTATGTGGCTAAATTTGAACAAATTTTAACATGAGGAAGCCACTTAAGTATCCTATCGTTAGTATGTATGGGTTTCCGTCCAGGAAAACTTGTTTGGTGAATCGCCTGCTGTATATAACTGAAAGAATGTTGAAAAATGGCGTTAAACCCAATTAAATAAATCTATCCTATGTCTAGTCAGAAATAATGTGAGAAAACGTACATAAAAAAGTTTGGCCTCATGTTCATATCTTATCATCATCCTGTAACAACAAGCATTGCGCCCCGGTTATAATTCTGTTTTAGTCATTTAAGGTTAATTATTTAGCATTTGTTTGTTATGGCAGTCCGTCCCTGGTACGTGGTGTCTTATAACTCGGAGCAGACGCATTTTTCGTAATATGAGTAAACATTATGATCAAAGATTATTGAAATGGAAAAGAATTGTACATAAAGAGGTCGATTGTCCCAGCTGATGCGGACCACCCTTACATTATATTTTACTAATAAGGAAGTGAAACCACACTATTTATACATAGTGATCTAAAACCACCAAGTGGTTACCACTGGTACAGAAATTAATGATATTTTGTCAACATAATTCACTTTTTACATTCCTCTTTTGACCGCAACCATATACAAATGTATTAAGTGTGTTATAAATTAGATCATTTACGATATGATCGTAAATATTTATGTGTTTCGTTTTTTAAAAGATCCAGTTTCAAACAAATCATTTTTGCGCAATCTGGGCATTGAAATGTGTCTCCCATTATGCGTTCAGTTCTTTTTAATATGATAGAAATAAATCAGTTGCCCTGGTAACAGTTGCTATATGAAGACAATAATTGTCATACGTCCTACATGTCATTTACGTGCGTATAAATTGCACACTAGGGAGGAAACGTATAATAGATTTTTTTCTTGTTTAAAACCTAGACAAACACGATGATGAAATATGTCTTCACGTGTTCTGCAATAGGTAATTAGCATTCAAATTACCCCACCCACTCCCAGAACATTACAACAACGCCATTAACTTTACGTATTTGGATATTTGCAATTAAAATGCATTGTAAATGAATAAAAGCTTGGTTGTAAAACCAGGGTAACAAAATTGATTTTTGCTTTGCTTGAAAATATTAGTTTCGCGGTCCTCAAGAATGAAACTGTACACCCTTATTTACTACCATTACTCAGTGTGTCACAATTTGAATTGAGCAATTTTGGGCACTGGCTCTGTAAGCCGATGGTAATAGAGAAATATCAAGAATTAACACATCAAACAATGTCGGAGCAGATTTTGTTCAATGGCTCTCTATGGTATAATTATCGGCACCGAAATTGTACAATTTCTCCGAGACGTATAATTGTGCAGTGGTCATCAAAGCTGCACGCTGGTGGTGATTCATGCATGTTGTAATATAGTTATTGATTGGCTGTCTTCTCAGTATCATTATGCATCTCGAGTTAGGGGCCCAGGGTCACTTATTACGATGATATATCTTCATTTAGAAGCCAATTTTAGATGGACTCTATTGATTTTGACTTCCGCAGCGTGGTCATTGGATGATTTGCGTAATGAATTATCCTGTCATGGCTTGGGTTTGTTTACCCAAGGTCTTTTCTAGGCATTATCAGAATGTTGCAAATGCAACTCTTTAGTGTGAATTCAGCCACTGTATGGCAGATAAATACTAGTATGTTCATTATTAAGTTCAGAGAAAACAGACCATTTTTAAAACACAAGAACAGTGCAACCTCTCCAAAGCAACAATATTTGGGAGTAGCAAAATCATGTTCTTGTTGAGAGGTTGTTACTGCTCTAGAGTGGTTAACTTAATTATAGTTAAATCATGCAGTGGAAAAATCATGCTGTTGTTGAAGGGAGGTTGTTGCTCAATAGAGGGCCGCTCTGGACAGTTTGCAATGTATTTAAAATAAATGGTCTTCACATTGCCCATGTCGCACGCACGATCTGATTTAAATGTCGAAGACTTCCAGAAAACGTGTCTGAAAACAAAAGGCTGCTTTAATGAGTTGGTCTTAATATTGGGGTGGTCTCTCAATAAGGTTCTTATTGTTGGTCTACTTATTGCAAAAATAAAAAACAGACAATGAAGTCCAAATATGTCTTAAAGCTTATTTTTTGTTTTATTTCCAGTCAAATAAAAACATAATTATAAATAAGTACATGGTTGGAATGGTGCACTCAGTTATTAAAACAGACCATTTTAGTTACATCTTCATAACATAAGTTAATGTAATAGCGATGTAGGCCGTGATACATTTGTTAGTCTAGCTGTATAGAGCAAAAAAGGCTCGTAATATTGAGGCGTATTTTTCGTTGTCTTTCTGGTTACCCCAAGGCTTACGCTATATTGTCCCCCGCGACCTTTTATTAATCCCGATGAACGGTACATTAACTTTCTCACATTTTTTACCTTTCTTCGCAGTTTCCAAAAGAAATAATAATAACAAGTACAAATGTTGCTGCGGAGGCAGCAATTGGGAAGCTCCGCGCAAAACAATGTGCGTTAGCCTTTGAAATTGTAGTGTTGCCCCTGTTCATGAGTAAACACTGGCCATTTACTATTTCAGTTACTGTTTGACCATAAACCAAATGTTTTAAGATCATGGTGTACTGTATAGTCATTTGGTACGCACTGTCCATGACTGACCAGTAAATATATATATACCTTTGAAATATGTTGAATAAAATGATTAACATACTTAGCAATAATTCAGTATGCGGGAATAATTGGTAAGTAAGTCAGTAAGTTATAATTACAGGATAATCATATTTTTATCATGCTTTTTGAATGAAATGCCCGATGTTGTTACACATGTAACGTTTTATTTGCAAACGGTGTCGTGAGAATAGCACGTAGTCGTATTTACAAACGGTGTCGAAAGAATAGTACACCGTTTTATTTTTCAAGCGGAGTCATAAGAATTACACGTCGTTTGCAAATGGTGTCGTAAGAATAACACGTCGTTTTATTTGCAAATGGTGTCGTGAGAATAACACGTAGTCGTATTTACAAACGGTGTCGTAAAAATAACACGCCGTTTTATTTGCAAACGGTGTCGTAAGAGTAACACGCCGTTTTATTTGCAAACGGTGTCGTAAGAATAGAACATAGTCGTATTTACAATCGGTGTCGTAAGAATAACACGTGGTTTTATTTACAAACGGTGTCGTGAGAATAACACGTAGTCGTATTTACAAACGGTGTCGTAAGAATAACATGCCGTTTTATTTGCAAACGGTGTCGTAAGAATAGCACGTAGTCGTATTTACAAACGGTGTTGTAGGAATAACATGTCGTTTTATTTACAAACGGTGTCGTGAGAATAACACGTAGTCGTATTTACAAACGGTGTCGTAAGAATAACACGCCGTTTTATTTGCAAACGGTGTCGTGAGAATAACACGTAGTCGTATTTACAAACTGTGTCGTAAGAATAACACGCCGTTTTATTTGCAAACGGTGTCGTAAAAATAACACGCCGTTTTATTTGCAAACGGTGTCGTAAGAATAGCACATAGTCGTATTTACAAACGGTGTCGTAAGAATAACACGTCGTTTTATTTACAAACGGTGTCGTAAGAATAGCACGTAGTCGTATTTACGAACGGTGTTGTAGGAATAACACGTCGTTTTATTTACAAACGGTGTCATAAGAATAGCACGTAGTCGTATTTACAAGCGGTGTCGTAAGAATAGCACGTAGTTTTATTTACAAACGGTGTCGTGAGAATAACACGTAGTCGTATTTACAAACGGTGTCGTAAGAATAACACGTAGTCGTATTTACAAACGGTGTCGTAAGAATAACACGTCGTTTTATTTACTTACAAACGGTGTCGTAAAGATAACACGTAGTCGTATTTACAAACGGTGTCGTTAGAACAGCACGGCGTTTTATTGGCATTACGGTGCCGTAAGAATTGGACGTCGTTTGATTTACAAACGGTGTCGTGAGAATAGCACGACACAAACTAAGAAACAAGGGCGTATGTGCGACTCTACCGAGAGAATCGCTATACACCAGATCATGAAATGATAACCATAGCATAATTTCAACACCTTTTATACCCCTGTGCTAATGCTTGTAAACAACTTTTAAATATGTATATTTTATACTAAAGGTATGTCTAATTAATCTATTTTTGTATCTACAGTAATATGGGCTACTTAGTGCCTTTTTATTTGAGTAAGAAAATACTGAACAATTTAATAGGTATATACCAAAACTTAAAACATGCTTTAATTTACGTCCATATTGTAATATTTGTGCCCCGGGGATCAACGTAAACCATACAAAACAATTTAAGGTATAACAGTTTCACACCTTCATGTAACTAACAAAACAAAATTTTTATTTTATGTGAATAAACTCTGGACATTAGATAATAATTATGTGTCTAAATGTTTCATGTTCACAATTAGCCTGTTTAAGTCACAACTGTTTTTTTTTTGGTTGCATTTTATTATTATTTGTTGAATTATTACTTTCAACAATACGTATTCAATTATAGAAGCACTTGCAATCAAGAGAATTTCGATATTTACTTACCTGTGGACAAATCAGTCTGGTTTATTCTATATATTCATCGTATACATCAACATAGATGTATTCAGTGTACAGATATACCGTCGAGTAACCCTAAATCGTGATACCTTCGTTTTCGTTATACCGGAAACATTTACATAAAGCTCGCGCTATATTTTGTTGAATGACGTCATACTCCTGAAGCCAACTGCAGAGACCACAAACTACTGTCGGCAATAAAAAAATACTCCGAATAGCTCTTGAAAGCATAAGAAAATAGTTTCCTTTCGTATACTATGATAAAACCATGTAAAAAAGATAATTCAATTAGTAAACCTACATCTTACATTTATTTTTCAAAATATATCAATCTTTCTCCAAAAATTTCTTTAGCAGCCGATTGTTTACATTTTTGACAGTTACGTCATGACTTTGGATGACTGGTTCCGAGGCTGATATTTAAATAACGAAATGGAAGGAAAGGTTACCTCCTAAATACGGTTGGAGACTCATAAATTAAATGTTTTGTCACTTGTTTAAAAAGTCATCTTGTAATATGTTGTCCCAAATACAATAAGTTATCAATAAAAATATATTTCCCCCATTCATATCAAAAGAATGTTCGAGCCACATCAAACCTAAATCTGGCATACAAATTTAGATATATACGGTATACTAGCCCACATCAAGCAAAACGCAAACATATGTTGTAGGCAGTATTCGCCAACAATTCTAACATAGGCTAGATCTATAACTGTTGATGAATTATGCCGAAAGAAAAGATAAAAAAACTACAAAATTTATATAATTCTAAAAACGGATCCAAAATAAACCTTTAAATACATAAACTACGTATTAAAAGGGATCTCTTATTGCAATATCGCCAATTTCGTTTAATTCAACTATTTCGCTAAACCTCACGAAAACTGTTCTACCATACTTAATGGAAGTCTGGTTTTGTACATGTTTGAAACTGGCTGCGTCCATGAGTTAGCAAGTGGATAATATTTTCAAAAATATTGCGAGATTATACATAATAAGTTGTGTTATTGATACGTTGTTTTTAAATTTTGTTGGAAACAATATTGTTCTTGAGTGCCCTCGATGTTTCCTTAACCTCACGGAAACTGGTTACTCGAGGGTACCTATTTGATACACATTACAAGTTAAAAGAATTTAAAGGATATTTAAGACATTAAAATATTCTGTAATGTGGATGGAAGGATACTAAAATTCATGCAGTCCGTATCATACAACATAATAATTTGAAGTAATAATCAGTGAAACAATATCTCCAATGTTGAGTTGTATTTTTAAACATCATTAAAAAATGAAAAGTGTTAAAAAAGTAAATAAAGACTTTAACACATTGACTTCAACACAATGATTATATATCAACACAACTACAAGCAATGTCAAAGCATTTCTAATTAAATCTTGTAAACAACAGAGCAGGTAGATGATAACATCTACGCAGACATGAAACTTAAAAAATATATCTGTGAATCAAGTATTTTACAACAGTCAAAGGCAACTTAATGAAATCTGTATTATAAGATAATAAACACCACGCAATATGCATAAATGAAAGTCATTTATGAAATAACATTCATATTCCTGAGTTCATAGTAACGTCTGTACGTTCATATTTCTGAGCTTATACTCACGTCTGTACGTTTTTGTTTTATTTCTGACTGTGTGTTCATATTTCTTAGTTAATAGTTACGTCTTTGTGTTCATACTTAAGTCTGTATATTCATATTTCTGAGTTAAATATTTATCTTCATATTTCTGAGTCAATACTTACGTATTTACCTTCATATTTCTGAGTCGCCCAGAGAGGACAAAGTGATAATGAATGTAACAAAATAATATAATGGTTAGTATTATTTTAGGATTCAGGGCTGGAGGGGAAAAATAGCCAGGAGGGTAAAAATTGCCAAGACTGTATGATTTAATAATATTTGACGACAAAGAGAAAAAGTGGCCAGGAATGTATGGTTTAATTATATCTCAAGACATTTTTTAGTGGGAAACGTGGTCAAGGGGTAAAAATAACAGCAAACAACATTTGAACTGATTAATTTTACAAAACAAATCTTACCTCATATACAATTTACCAAAAAGGATCAACAATGTTTAAGTAAAATGAATCTGAACTAAATAATATATTTTTCCATAATATATTAATACTATTATCAAGTATATCAACTGTCATTGTGCAGAAATGAACTGACAATGGTCATTCCTCATACCCCACTGAAAACAGGGGGAAATCCGAAAAGAAAAAAAAATATCATAATATATTCAGTCTTTCCTCGCCCTTTTTTAATCGTTGGGTTTTCAGGGCTTTCGATTGACCCTTAAAATGACAGTTTGACTCTTGAATCTAGCAAGATATACATGCAGCTTCACACTCTTGAAAATTTGAGGCAAAGGGACTTAACTGTAAAAAAATTACATTCGCAGGAAATTTTGTTGACTCTTCAAATTTTTATCAATTAAGGATATTTTTTTTACCTTCAACTTTTTATGTCTAATAAGCACCCTCTTTTTATTCACAGATGTCCATCAACTAGGGTCGGACTGTGTATCAATGTATGGTCCAAGTTTCTCGAGGGGTAAGAAAAACGGGTTTGTCTGTTTTGTCCAATTTGGACTGATAAAATCTTGTAAAATACAAGTACATTTGACATTAAGTTCAGCGTCATTACCAACCATTATACATCCAGGTATTTCTTGTTTACACAATTCCGTACGGTTGTAAGGTGAATCTCTGTAATGGTTAGTCTTGTACTCCTGTAACTATTCATGAAACATTATCGTGTCGGGTTCATGGTGATGTAGAGATACATAAATAAACATATCTCCTATCTCAGGCGGTCAACCTGATACGATCTCTGATGATCAACTGTGGACAACGTTTCTTTTCCCATTAAAAATCGTTGCACATACTTTCAGCTGTTGCATATCCTCGCTTGACGTGGTCAGCTGTTTGTATGTGCTCAATCTCAATAAAAAATGAATAAATAAATAGACCTTTATTTTTCCTTTTGTTTCTGGCTACATGGTCATTAAAAATAGGGAAGGTATGTCGTTTTTTTTTTGCTCTTGAAAAAAGGTAAAAAAGCGAGAAAACGGATGTACCGTTCCGCGGGCCTATTATAAAGTCAAGATTAGCAGGAGAAAAAATAGAGGAAGTCGCGTAACCAGAAACACACCATTTTTACGCGCAACGCATTGGTACCAAGGGAGGCAATTAATGTTACAAAAATATTGAGTCATAGTAGAGTTGTCTTTCTTGTTGAGAACGGATAATCTTAAACTGGTTCCCGTTCCATGATGCAGTGCACCGAAGGTACACACACACAAGTCAACGGGAACCAGTTTAGGATAATCTCTATACAGAGTTGTCGTTTCTAATAATAATTAAGTCTCGTACTAATCTCATACATCTCTGTCAATGTCTGAATAATAGTTCAAAAACATTTCACTGAGCCCCATTTAGTTTCAAACTGATACTTAAATGTTTGCTTTCTTTTTTCTCTAAATGCACTTATGGTGCGCTCTTTGTTTTGTATGCTTTCTGTCAAAAAATAGACAGATAGTGCTTGAAAAAATGGGTGAAGCATGTATCTGTGCTTTACACCAGCCACGATAAACAACCAGGATTTAAAAAAAAGAGTAGAGATATAAATGCCTGGTTCTCGTGTAGCTTAACTCCGCTCTTTCTGTGGTGGCTCTGAAATGATCATAGATGTCTAAAGGGCTGTTCAACAACAAACAGAGACCTTGACAGAGATGTATGTGAGGGATACCAAGTAAAAACTCTACATGGAAATTTTGGCAAAATTTATTAGCATTACTTCTTGAACCAAATGGTCTCAGATAACTAATGGACAAATATGTAGACAAAACACACTGATATAATGATATATATGTGGAGTATTACTTGTTCCCAGGTGTTCAACATTGCATAAACAGCCAAGGTCACCAGGCAACTTTAAGCTTAAACAGAGGAGGAAGACCAAAGGCATACATCAAGGTAGAACCATTGATCTACTATATAAGGTGTGTCAGGTCACATGTGGGATTTGAACCCACAGCAGTGAGAAGTTAGTGATAACCTAGTGATAACCAGTCAGAGATCATAACCATTCAACCATTGTGGCCCCTTCATGTAATACCTAGAGTGTGATAACATCTAAGAATGTTAATGTACCAGCTTTAGTAGAATTTTGGTCATTCTGTTAAAACGTACAATGTACATGTAGTAAACATCTATAATATAATGTGACTCAGTAACAATAAAAGCATTAAACAGAAATCTATATTTATTCATACATTTAGTAAAGTACCAAATTTGTACAATTTTTCCAATTCACAAAATCAAACAGTTCTTATAACACAGTGATGATTACATTGTACAACAGCATTCATTGCAATGTAATGAAACTAAAAACAAGAAGTGTTTGTAAAACACAAATGCCCCTAAAAGCCAACTGGACCTTTTTTGACCTTTGACCTAAAATTCAATATGGGTCATCTGCATGTGTTGACCAACCTCCCAACCAAAGCCCAAGAGTTCTCTAGTTATTGCCCAGACAAGGTTTGTTTACAGATGGACGGATCAACCAACATGTGCAAAGCAATACACCCTTTCCTTCAAAAGGGGGCATAATTATAACAGTGTATAATAGAACATGCTTATATCGAATTCCTGGGGATCTGAAAATTACTTCATTATATCCAACCTTCATTATCACTGGGAAGATCAAATAGTTCACCGTATCCACTACTGGTACATCAGATTCACTATAACCCTGTTCTTCAGGGTAAAATGAGAACTTTGATCAACCATTGGCAAGCTTTTGAAAATTAAATGAATAAATAATAAAACAGCTTGAGCTTCCACTTCTGAGCATAGTATGTTAGACATAAAATAGGAAAACATAGGCAAAAACTGTTACAATACTTGTATTTATGAATCTCTTAAGGAGACAACATAATAAATAAAAAATAAAAAAATTAAAAAAATATAATCTTTGATCTGATGAAAAGTTGATGCACTCATTTTTACAATCAGGACAACACTTGGTGCCCAAGGTTGCTATAAGCAATGGTTGTCCGTAAATCTTAATTTCTTATCACATGTCACACATTTCATTATTGCCTTTATGCTTTTATCACCATGGAGACTGATGACTATGTGAATGTCCGTGACCTTGTCCATGTGAGTGACCGTGACCTTCGTGCGAATGACCATGGCCTTGGCTCATACCATAATCTCCATAATTTTGGCCGATCAAGGGTGTTTTGTTACTTCCCACAACTGGAGATCCTTGTGTGGGTGAAGCCCCTCTTGCAGGGAGAAGTGGAGGCCCTGAATAATGATAACTGGATGATAATGCCGGGTTATTGCCGCTAGTAGACATAAAACTGTAAGTAGATGCTCGTGTCCAATCGTCTTTGAATACTTGTATAGTTAGATTTGATACAAGATTAGAGAGTCTGTTATACACATGTGCTAACACAAGTTGTTCATTGGCATCTCTTCGTACACGTACTTGAACTGAACCAGCCTGTAAAACAATATTTCAACCATAATACATCAGTATAAATCTACATGACTAGTATTTCATACTTATTTATCAGTTATTTAACGACCCATTGGACAGCTATAGTCATTTCAGAGGTGCCTCAGTAAGGGGAGATGAGATACAGGAGAACTGTACTTACATTCCTACACTTTTCAAATAGTTTTCCTTTTTTTATTGCGCCGATACAGGCCTCGCCCTTTTCCCTGTGATTTTCTGGACACAGTACTTGGCTCGGTAGTTGGGAAGGAAACACTGAACAAGAGGGCCATGATGGCCCTATAAATGCTCACCAGGAGAAAAGGTCATTTGGAAATTAACATTGTTGAAGTTTTCTATACGAGTCTAAGTAAGATCAAGTGACCCATCTGGGCCGTTTTTTATCCCATGGCCATTATATGAACAGATTTTAAAGAGGTCCATTAGACAAAGCTAGATACCAAATATCTTAGCTCTAGGCCTTGTCACTGGTTTCGGAGAAGAAGATTTTTTAAAATTTTCCTATATAAAATAGATTAAACCCCAGGGCAGGGCTAATTTTGACCCCGGGGCCATAATTTGAACAAACTTGGTAGAGGTCCACTACACAATGCCACATACAAAATATCTAAGCTCTAGGCCTTGCGGTTTCGGGGAAGAAGATTTTTTAAATTTTCCTATATAAGTCTATATAAATCAAGTGACCCCCGGGGCGGGGCCAATTTTGACCCTAGGGCAATAATTTGAACAAACTTGGTAGAGGTCCACTAGACAATGCTACATACCAAATATCTTAGCTCTAGGCCTTGTGGTTTCGGAGAAGAAGATTTTTTAAATTTTCCTAAATAAGTCTAAATAAATCAAGTTACCCCCGGGGCGGGGCCAATTTTGACCCTAGGGCAATAATTTGAACAAACTTGGTAGAGGTCCACTAGACAATGCTACATACCAAATATCTTAGCTCTAGGCCTTGTGGTTTCGGAGAAGAAGATTTTTTAAATTTTCCTATATAAAATAGAATAAACCCCAGGGCAGGGCCAATTTTGACACTGGGGCCATTATTTGAACAAACTTGGTAGAGGTCCACTAGACAATGCCACATACAAAATATCTAAGCTCTAGGCCTTGCGGTTTCGGAGAAGAAGATTTTTTAAATTTTCCTATATAAGTCTATATAAATCAAGTGACCCTCGGGGCGGGGCCAATTTTGACCCTAGGGCAATAATTTGAACAAACTTGGTAGAGGTCCACTAGACAATGCTACATACCAAATATCTTAGCTTTAGGCCTTGTGGTTTCGGAGAAGAAGATTTTTTAAATTTTCCTATATAAGTCTATATAAATCAAGTGACCCCCGGGGCAGGGCCAATTTTGACCCTAGGGCAATAATTTGAACAAACTTGGTAGAGGTCCACTAGACAATGCTACATACCAAATATCTTAGCTCTAGGCCTTGTGGTTTCGGAGAAGAAGATTTTTTAAATTTTCCTATATAAAATAGAATAAACCCCAGGGCAGGGCCAATTTTGACACCGGGGCCATAATTTCAACAAATTTGGTAGTGGTCCACTAGACAATGCCACATACAAAATATCTAAGCTCTAGGCCTTGCGGTTTCGGAGAAGAAGATTTTTTAAATTTTCCTATATAAGTCTATATAAATCAAGTGACCCTCGGGGCGGGGCCAATTTTGACCCTAGGGCAATAATTTGAACAAACTTGGTAGAGGTCCACTAGACAATGCTACATACCAAATATCTTAGCTCTAGGCCTTGTGGTTTCGGAGAAGAAGATTTTTTAAATTTTCCTATATAAAATAGAATAAACCCCAGGGCAGGGCCAATTTTGACACTGGGGCCATAATTTGAACAAACTTGGTAGAGGTCCACTAGACAATGCCACATACAAAATATCTAAGCTCTAGGCCTTGCGGTTTCGGAGAAGAAGATTTTTTAAATTTTCCTATATAAGTCTATATAAATCAAGTGACCCCCGGGGCGGGGCCAATTTTGACCCTAGGGCAATAATTTGAACAAACTTGGTAGAGGTCCACCAGACTATGCTACACACCAAATATCAAAGCTCTAGGCATTGTAGTTTTTGACAATAAGATTTTTTAAATTTCCTATATAAGTCTATGTAAAATCAAGTTACCCCCGGGGCGGAGCCAATTTTGACCCTAGGGGAATAATTTGAACAATCTTTGTAGAGTTCCATTAGACAATGCTACATACCAAATATCTAAGCTCTAGGCCCTGTGGTTTCAGACAAGAAGATTTTTTAAGTTTTTTCAATTTGTTGCCATAGCAACCAGAATTTTTAATGAAATTTAATTTTTTGAACAATTTTGAAAGGGGACCACCCAAGGATCATTCCAGCCAAGTTTGGTTGCAATTGGCATAGGGGTGTAGGAGGAGATGTTGTTTTAAGTAAACATGGACGCCACGTATTCGTAACGACGCACGACGCACGATGAACGCCGGGCGATCACAAAAGCTCACCCTGAGCACATTCGTGCTCTGGTGAGCTAAAAATGGGCCGCTGAGAAATTTGAAAGGCAGAGCTGATAATCAAATCAAAGATCTTTCATTAAGAAGTCCAGCGTGTTACCATTCGACCACTGATCATCCCTGTATTTCATAACAGCAATATTTTGAAATTTTCCCACAAAATGTTCATTTGGTCAGAATTAAACTCAGTGCATGAGAATCTTCCATTTACTCTTTTCTCAGTCTAACATAGCAGAATCACACAATATATATTTTTTTAAAAATTAACACGAGTTGAAACCATTTTGGCTATTTTTAGCAATATTGACTGTCTCCCAAAAACTTGCTACACACTAGGTTCAAACAAAACTAAAGTTATCAAAAGGAAACCAATTGTTTGATGTTAAAATCAATATTTACACAACATTGTTCACAATATCATTTATAAAAAGATGAGCGTCCATTGGTTAGTGATAAATAACCACTGACCCCTCATCACTGTGAGTTTGAATCCCATTCCGGACAAGATTTATTTCACACGTGGAGAAGCTGTCCATCTAGCTTACGACTGGTTGGTGGTTATATCAATGTGTATGTCTGGAGTTTTCCCTCCACTTTAAAGCTAAAAAAGTTCCAAAATGACCCCAGCTCTTGGTGCATAGTTAAATCCTAGTGAAAAAAGTCTTACCAAAGATCCAAAGGACAAAGTCCAGAAATGTTCCTCTCTAAATTCTAGAACACCATCTAATGTTGAGGCTTCTCTTAATACTTTATCCAGTTGTCCCAACATATGTGCAGGGGTCGTCTAATACAAAATGAAATAGATTAATAGAAAAACGATGTAAGAAAAGTGTCATCAGATTCAATACAAATGAATATAGTCTATATGTCTTATTCCAAAACGTGACCAAGTTGACTGCATATGAAACAAATTTTGATTCACAAAATTCATAAATAATTCAAAACAAAATAACCTCCAAATAAAGGCCACATTAAGTGGTGGCATTTATTCACAGGTTTGACTGCACTTTCAAAATATGCCACATTTTATCACTACAATTACAACTATTTAAACAATATGTCACATTTTTATCTGTATAAAGCATAGAAGTTATTTACTACCTGTAGGAGAATTTTGCCAGTATATACAGCCATAGGAAACATAGTACCACATGTCATAAATGCTATCAACATAGCTGAAAATGTATCTGATGCATAATAATTTCTGAAATACAAGAGAATTAAGATTAACATTGCATGTTCAGTGTCCATCAGACAGACGCATGAACAAAAGGACAGGTTTTTTAAGGATACATGGCACATGATACAGAACATATACATATATATATATGTATATACAAACTTGAAAAATCATGCAAATTTCAACATTCTGAATGCAATACAGGACCACAATATTCATTCACAATGAAACATTCTTGTTGCTTTCAAAATCTACGTGTTTAATACAGGCAAACCTAAATTGGTGGCCACCTCCGGATAAAGCCACCCTGTCATTCTTTAAAAAACTGTCATTATTCAGAACAAAATTATCTCTAAATGAATGGACATCTGTCAAAAAAGGACACACTAATGTCATTATGTATTTCCCAAGGATGGCCTTTGTTAACAGGTTTGGCTATATTTTATTCCTTAAAAAAATTCTAACACTTCAAAGAACTGGGAAATACAATAATACAAGACACACAGGAATGATACTATGATTTATCATAAAAAATGTTGATAAATAGATAATCACAATTTATCAGAACTTTTTGATAATTAACTGAATTTTGATAATTGAATAATATAGGAGGGAGCATAGATATGTTCCCCTAACTAGTAACCTAGCTAGTCGATATTGGAAAAGTTACTAAATGACCATGGATGTTGGTGCAACCTTAAACACCCCCCCCCCCCACCCCCTCCCAGAAAAAACGGACAGTCGAAAATATAAATATTTATAGAGGATTACTTACTTTGTATCTATCAGAATGTGTGTGATAGTTAACATAAATCCTCCAGCAAAAGCTATCAATGCCAGTGGGTTGATCCTAGGTAATAATAATTTACTGAGGCCCGGTATAACATGACATATGCTGAAAATAGAAATATACTGTATAAGAGGGAATTATCACACATCAAAATGTTGGCGAATCTGTAACTTATTTTGCATTTATAAAATCTTGTTTGTGAAAATTGATTTTCTGACAGATGCGATAAGCGCTGATAATTAAGAACAAACACAGTTTGTGCAATAAGTAATTTTCACTATTAGAAATGTTTGTGAAAAGAGGCCATTGTCAAAATCACAAAGATTTTCATGAAACAAACTTAGCCACTGAATACAGTATATATTCAGTAAGAAGTACACCCCAAATTACACATTGGTTTATAAATACCATCAGAACTCATCATGTTTAGTTGATGTAAAAAAACTTTGATGTTACAATCTTAGCTGATATATTACTATCAGATTTATAGTGCACTTTTATTAAACTGTCAAAGCTGAATAATTACACGGTGTCAGTAAATGCGTTTATTTTTAGCTTCATACCACAGTCGATAGTTTCTGTTTATTTTACGGCAAGGCAATGCTCTGTAATATTTATAAGTTTTAATACATGTACATTCAACAATCAGTTTAACAAAGATCATTGCATAGCTTATGAAAGTAACAAATCACGTAGCAACTAAAAATAAATGCACACAGGTTAATAAAATCACATAATAACTAACAAAGACATAATGACGACTTGGCAATACTATTTTTGTGATATTAATATCTGTGTGTATCATTGAGCATTTTATTATAAAAGTATACCTTTCACTTATATCAGTGGTATGTTCTTGTAACCAGCTGGAACTAGATGCCTGCATCACATGGTTTAATGATTTGTTATCTACACTATACACCAGAAACATATGTAGGAAAAAGGCAAACACAACACCAATCAGTAGACGACCACTGAAATGTATGAATGAATCAATCAATAACGGATTAATATAAATTAACAATAACACGAAAATGACCTCCAAATAAAGGCTCTCTGTCATTAAAGGCCAAACGATGACCAAAGTTCACAGGTTTGACTGTACTAATAAGAATTATTATAACAGCAAAATTTATTAAATGGTTGCAAAAACATATATGTTTTGAAACTAATTAAAGAAGTATTTTAGAAAGCTGAGAATGCAGTACATGTTCCCCGCTAATTTTGCATTTGCAAATATAAATATTATACAGCGGTGTTTACTTACGTGTGTATTTCAGGTTGTTGTATAATTCTTTCAATGCTGAAATAAATATTCCACAAAGAATAATTTATAAGTTTTATCTTCATTTTAATTAAGACTACTTATGTAGCATCAAATTTGAATATAATTAAATAATTAATTCCTCTTTTGTTTAACGACCCATTCGACAGCAATGGTAATTTCAGAGCCACCCCAGAGAGGAGATAAGATACAGGAGAACCTGGCATTTATATCCCTACTTTTTTCAAATAAATTTTTTACTGGTTCTTTATCAAGCCCTGTGTAAAGCACTGATACACACCTCACCCTTTTCCAGTGATTTTCTCAACACAGTTGTTGGCTTGGTAGTTGGGATGTGGGCACTGAAAAAGTGTCCCTGAAATACTGATAGGCGGAGTCGAGTTTCAAATCCACTACCTTTTGTTAACTAGTCCAGCACATTACCACTGGATCACAGATCACCACAGAGTATTTGCAACCAATTTAAATCATCACCAAAGATTACCATCCAAACATCATTTAATTTAATAATCTTAAAGTAATTTAACAGTTTAATTTAACCAATAATACAATACAGTAAAATATCATTACAAGGACTCAACAGTGAGGATAAATAGTACTTTTTGATTTGGATTTCAGGTTTGTTAAAAAATAGGATAAATCAGGTAGCATGTGATATCTATGTATAAACATCCTGTACCTTTCTTTGATGATAAAAAGGGCCCCAAGTATGGCTAACATTGTACTTCCAAATGTAGCCAAAACTTCAAATCTTTCATGTCTGAAAAAATAGATAGGTAGATGAAGAGTCACACACATAGAGGTCACGTAAGATACAAGATAATATTCTAAATAATTCATAGTCCTGACACACAAAATATGACAACATAGTCATTCTTTCAAAACAAGTAGAACTAAGTGGAAGTAAAAACAGGACTGATGTGCAACAATGTGATAGTGCGAAAGCAAACTTTTCTTGTCCCAGATGCCAGAAAAGCATTCAGGTTACTTATGTCAAAGACTAGAATCACCATTTGATGATACTGAACAAGAGCAGAACTAAACAAAGAAATAAGATAAGAAATAAGATTAAAGTGAAGAGATCAATCTTAAATGGTATGATCTCAGTTTCTAATGTTTGTACTTGAATCACCTACCCAAATGAGAAAGCTGGCGTAGGCCGTTGTAGTCTAACCCAAATACTCAACAAGCAAGTCAGTAAACTGAAATATAAACAACAATAAAATTATAACTTTTCGTAAATTCTATGCCTGATTTCTACTGTATTGCAGTTGTATAACAGAGGCAGTAAACTTAACCAGTTTTCCTGGATTGTGTTCCAGTACTAATCTTGTTCTCTGTCAAGTAACTACAGTACAACCTCACCAGTTCCGCCCTCTCTTGGACAACAATCTCCCTGCAACAACAGCATGATCTTTTCCCACTGCTCGATTTAACTATAAATTCAACCTCTCTTGAGCAATAACCTCTCAACAACAACATAATTATGCTTCTCCCAAAGGGTGTAGTTTTGGAGAGGTTGTACTGTACCAACTTCTTCAGATAAATCACTTGGATCAGTGCTGAAGGATAAACTCTGTCTCAGACATATTACATGAACATAGAGAACATGTACTGTTCCATACTTGACATCTGAACATTATTGATAATGATCTTATCGCACTATAATACACAACCAAGTGACCTGAGCAGACAGACTGAAATGTAACGCAAAAATTTAATCTAATAAAAATATTTCAAACTGATTTTGTTTGCAATAGAATGCTTTAGTAATTAACATAAACAACTCATTGCAGTAGCAACCTGTAAAGATTCTTAGACATAATAATTACTCACCTGAAAATATCAAAGATAGACAAGTAGGTGTAGGCAGATAATGCTGAAATAATACAAAAAATATCATTAATACCTAATACAGATGTATACCGTTCATCAAATGCATCAATCATTACTTTTTTCTCTGGGGTTAAGCGTTGCAACAACAGCCAGGGTCAGTTTTGGTACATTTTAATTAATTTAAGCCCTACAAATCTGCAAAGCTATTGACCAGGCAAGTCAGCATACCGATGTAGTCTAACCAGGCTCTTTACTGTTGGGGGACTGTCTTCTTTTCATTGTGATATCCCTGAATAGATAATGGACTGATTCAAAATGAAAGTTGGACAATTATTTGAGGAAATTCAGCATGTCAAGGCTAAAAATGTTGAAGATACTATGCTTCCTCATGTGCTATTTTTCTGATGCTGGGTCATTTCAGAGAACTGGGCATTTATAGTCTTATTCTTATTTAGAATGTTTTTTTTCCCAGTTCTAAAAGCACAATACCTCCCAACACATTTCCAAGGATTTTCTAAAGATAGATCTTGGCTTGATAGTATGGATGGGGCACTGAAACAGTTTCCCTGAAATAATGGATGGCAGAGCCAGGATATGACCCACAACCTTTCATTCAGTAGCTAAGAGCATAACCACTAGAACATCAAACCAACAGCCCCTTAGATACAAATAGACAACTTACCCATACTATTTGTATCATGGCACCATACAAACAACATACCAGTACCAGTCACATTTAACATGAGAAATACTAATATCTTCTTTGTCTGAAAGCAAAACAAACCAACTATTAATAAATATTTTAGTACACTGATCAAGTCAAAAGAGATAGACTTCATTCTAGTATTTGCTGGACAGTTATAGAGAGAGAAATTACAGAAAAACTAGGATTATATTATTATATACACAAAAGGTCTTACCGGTACATTAAATAAGTGACATTAAAGACATACCATTTTAGTACAAGCAGATTAAAAGATGAAAATGAGGATTATTAGGAAATACATGTGAAAAAATGGAACTAAATTGACAAAGGAACAACTGAAGTACCTACAACTCAGCTATACATTGACTCATATTAGATATGATATCAATTTGAAATATTTAGTATGTAAAAAACAGAATATTACTAGTATTATTTTCAAATAATATCCATACACATAAAGACAGAACAAGAGTGCCAGGTCACAAAATATGCCCGTCAAGGGCCATAACTCAGAAGTACCTGGGCCGATTTGGGCTGGTTATCGAACTTGACCGAAATCTCATGGCCATAAACATTTCCATCAAGTTTGGTGAGGATCCGAATAAACTGTTCGAATTAGAGAGCGGTGTGTTGTGGACACCCTCCACCCACCATGGGTGTTCAAATAATACGCCTGTTTTCAAACGAGCATATAAAAATGATTTATCAATATCATTCTAAAAAGCCACCTACCTCTGTAAGTTGTAAAATTGAGCTGAATGCTGAAGCTAAAGAACGAAAGAAGGATTTCTGAGGTCCAGCAAATGGATAAATGGTTTCCTAAAACAAAATGAATATTATATATATATATAGAATATAATTGAATATTACATCGCGAGAATACTCAAAATGAGGGATGCAATTACTGAAGAAGAAGAAAAAGATAATCCTGATGATCTGTAAATAAATCATATAAAGTTAGTTGCATTTAGACAAGAGTAATTTTTCACTCAAAAATAATTATCCATACATTCATACAAATATTCAACTTATTAATTTAATCAGGAGGACGGATAAATCAAATACAGAAAACATTAATCCACCACATTGTATGAATAGGATTAATTGTTACAATTTAAGCCAGGATGAAAATAAAAATAAGTTCATTTTTATAGTAATTGTAATGTTGAAGAATGAAGAAAAAGCATAATAAATTAATTGACATTCAAACTGAAAATACCATACTTCTATAATCATATTGAAAACAATACTCAGTAATATTGATATAAAATCATACTACTGTACACTACACTTATATAATAATGATTATATATGTATTTTAACAATCTTACGGAAGTGGAGCGCTTTGTGGTTCCATCATCAAATCCTGAAACTGAACATAAAAGTAATATTGATAATTGCAGTTCTAATAAAACAAGTTCTGAAAATAAAACAAACAACAAGTCAAAAGATAAACAAAGACGAAATGAAAACCACACACAGAGGTGTAATAGGAGGAAAATATTGTACCCGATGTAGAGCTCGAACCCGCAACCTCCTGCTTGCAAGTCAGATGCTTTACCAACTGAGCTAATTGGGCTGGTGAATATCCCAGCCAATTTATAATAGTATATTAATTAATTTAATACAATATACCACACCCCTACATTTCTCCTTCCTTTTTATTCAAAGTAATTCATCGTGACAACCACAGGCTCTTTAAACTAACCTAGCCAAGATTTCACCAAGGCTTTAGGATTCCAAGGCTATTCAAACACTCACGACACAAAATGTAATAGGACTATTAGGAGGAGGAAAATAGTGTATCCGATGCGGGGCTCGAACCGCTACAGAGAAAAGCAAATTATGATGTAATGTAAGCCACAGTAAGGTAAACTAAAAGCAGGACAGAAACAGCAAGTTGTATTAGGGGCTGATTAGTCTCTGTTCACCATGTATAACATCAAATCTACGGGTTAAAGTAATTTGTCCGAAATATGATTATCCGAAATCTGTACACTTTATGTTATCACGTCAGAAAATAAATCTAGGCAGCAGATAGGAAGTTTTGTATGAAATGTAATAACCTTTATTGATATCCAAGTTAACACTACTACTGATGAGATCGGGAACAGTGCCGTAGGAAGCCATCAAACAAAAAATGTTAAGTGTCCACTGCTTGTTGGCAGTAAACGTATCTTTCGTACTCAAACATTTCGTACGGCCAGGTGTAAAACGCGGATCCGCGGATCCAGATCCATCCAATAGAATAAAGTGGTGTTAGGGATGCATTCATAACTTCTTTATTACTTGGCCAAATAAGTCAACTTTAGTACCGACTAAATGCCGAATATAGCAGCATTGTGTTTCAAATGGAAAAACAAAAGTGTTATTAAAAATGAAAAGTGAATAATCATACTCCTTGATCCAGTTCGATCAGCAATATAAAAAATGAGTGACGCGGATCCCTTCTTAATTAACATCTTTTATTTATCGATATAATATAATAAATCTTGTATTAAAATATAGCTGAATATTATTATAGCATTGTAAACATGTTTAATTTGCTATATTTGACGGAAGATTATTCTCATATTTATATTTTATTTGGATATATTTGATACTGTAACAGCTATATATGGACTCTTACAGGATGATCTGAACAGACTGGAGGAGTGGGAGAAAAAATGGAAGATGTACTTCAACGTGGACAAATATCATATCATACACATTTCTAAACCAAAATCTAAAAAACCTGTCTCTTATAACTGTATACTCTCTACACAACCAGCCCTTGTCAGTAATACAACATGCAACTTACCTTAGTGTGGAACTTTCATCTAATCAATCTTGGATACCACACATAAATAAAGTAACAAATAAAGCCAGCCAAAATCTTGGTTTCTTAAAACGAAACTTACATTCTGCTAAACCTGAAACAAAGTCAGCAGCCTATAGTAAGAACTTCTTTGGAATACTGTGCATCCGCATGGCCATTATAGTCCGGATGGACTGTTTGCCATTATCAAAGATGATGATGATGATGAACAGGTTCCCAGTATTCTGATTTTACAATTTAATGCTAATAAATACGAAACGCTGTTTTATAAGTTATGTTTATTCAGTTATTTGATTAGATAAATTGTTGGTAAAATATTGTGATAGTTTAATATATAGGCTATATTCACTCGCGTTTTAACGCAAGACTCGATGCATGGGTAGAATCATACTAAAATTTATATTGAGGCACAAGCAGGGTTAAGATAGAAAATGGGAACCATTGACAATATTTTTGTACTAAACTCATTAATCTCACACTCTCTGAATAACAATGAAAAACTTTTTTGCGTTTTTGTTGATTTCAAAAAAGCTTTTGATTTCATCGTCAGAGACATTTTATGGTACAAGTTAATTAATCATGGCGTACAAGGCAATATATTCTTAAGTCTGTTTTTGAAAAGACTCTATAAGTTTACTAATTTATCTCCAAACATTCTCTTGAACTTTTTGATAAATTGATTACACTAAATAATTCATCCGAAGTATGTGGGTTTTTTATAAAGCGTCCGATGTTGAAAAACTCACATTTCTGCAAACGTCTGCTTGATGTAAAACTAAGACTCAAAATGACTTGAATATGGCGAACTGGGCACTGGTATGATATGGAAACTTCGAGAATATACAAAAAAAATATGCTATGCACAAGACAGAACATTTATAAAACAAGCTTATCTGTTACTTAAAACTGATATTGAATCAAAACTGCGCACGGTAAATTGGGCCTCGCGTGGCTTCCACGATGTTTGGTTGAACCAAGGCGTAGTCAATGATAAGTATTTTCTGGCACAGGTGAAACAGAGAATTCGCGAAATTTGGGTTCAGGATTTTAATTCAAGATTAGAAAACTCACCAAGGGCTTTGTTCTATAAATCATTTTCTAACTCACAATAAACATCTCGAGATTATCAACATTTAAAAGTAAAAAATATCTATGTCGCAATTAAGAATGTCTTCGCATCGGCTGCATGTGAATTTGTCAGTGGACAAATACCATTTTGTCATCCAATGTCCAATTTATAAAGAGTCTCGAGAAAAATTAATCAAACCTTATTATTGGCGGCGAAATCCAAATATGTTCAAATTTACACAATTAGTTACCAGTGAAAATGTATCTGAAATTAGAAACCTAGCCATGGTGGATAAAAGCTTTATTAGGCTTTTGCTAAAAGACGATACTTACATACCATATTATCTTAATATAGTTCATTCGCATGTTTACGATTTTTTGTTTATTGTCAGTAACTGTTATTTATTGTTATTTTGTCATGTGCATTAGTAAATGTATTGTATGCTTCTTTCTTACTCGAATTTCAAATCATATATATATGTAACCACGCACCATTAAGCTTACCTTGTGTTTCGTTTCGACAAAGTAAACTGTATAATGGAATCATTGTATTTCCTTGAATAATATATCAGTCATTTATCCGGTATTGTATGTAATGCGGAATCGAATCCCATCTTTAATTTAAAGAGATATAACGCATTTATAACATAAAATGGCAGTGCACATGTTACTGCCAGTGTAAATTTTCTAATAACATCTCTCCCGGATCCGTACCAAAATTCAAAATATGTCTCACCCGTTACATATATTTATAAACGATTTTACCACGTTTTGGTTAAAATTTCATCATGCATATATTCACGCCATATGTCACCATGTTATTTATTGTGAAATGTGTATTATTGCTGCTTTGTTAAATATCCTTTTCAGGACTAAATATGCAAATAAATATATTCTATATATACAGAAAGCAAGCGTATTGGGTACTAGTATGTATATGCACCTTTCCCGAGTCTATAACTAGGAACAGAGTCTTCGTCCTTATGTCTGTCGCTTGTAAAACTGAGATTAGTCTATTACTAAAATATGGGATTATCATAATAAAAGTAAAGCCTACCAAGACAATAATGATTACACGCCTTAAATTTAGACCCGACCCCCCTAGTATACTGAATTATTAATTACATGTATAATTAATAATAATAAGTGGCCAACACAGACTTATGTACTAGTTATATACTTGTCAGTCGTGTTTCAGTACACCCTGCGTAATCGTTTTGTAATCGAAGAAAAGTTAACCAAATCCTAAATTAACCTTTTCTACCGATGCCACTGAAGCACATCCTGTGTATGCCTAGCAGAGTGTGGACGGGCGTCATCCTGTTGGAAAGAAGTGACGTTACGTTGTTGCAGAAACGGCACAACTACTGGTATGATAATCTCGTCACAATATCGCTGTGCTGTCAGATTCCCGAAAACCGTCACAATCTCTGTCTTACCATCATGGTAAATTCTCGCCCATACCCACACCCGTAACGAAAATGATTTATGACGTTTTCAGGATCAAACCTCTCAACCCTTCTCCTCCAAATCCTACCATCAGCAAATGACATGTTAAATCGTGACTCATCACTAAATAGAACGTCATTCCATTGTCTGCGTGACCACCTGCAATGAATCTGAGCCCACTGAACACGCGCCTGACGATATCTATAGGTGTCAGAGGGATACCGACGTAAGGGTGACGTCCTCTTAATCCAGATGCTCGCAGCATGTTTCTGACAGTCATATCAGAAATCCTAGTCCCGGTAGTGTTCCTTAACCGGATAACTAACCGCCGGCTCGAGATGAAGCGGTTATGTCCTGATGACGTCACTAGGTAATGGTCCTCCCGTGGTGTTGTTTTTCAGGGCCTCCAGTACGGGGTCGATCAGTAACGTTGCCTGTTTGCTGGAATTTGGTCTTCAGGCGACTGATGGTCGACTCATGAACATCGAAATGCCGAGCGATGTCTCTAGCAGACATGCCAGCCATTAGCATTCCAATAGCTCTTTGACGTTGATTTAACGTCAAAAAAAAATGTTCCAGGACGACGTCCTATCGGTATTTTCGGATTTAATTTGCGGTTTATTTTATTTTTAGCTTACGCTTAGAAAGAAAATGTGTAATGTGCCACTGGATAGTCTACCAATTCAGCTCTGCATGGATTGCACGTGATTTCCATTTATCTCACGTTTCGACGTGATTTTCGATGAAATTGCACGGAAAAATGGAAATAATTCTGTTCTATAGGGTCAGGCACACCTTTTTACTACACAAACATGTTAACATCATTTATCTACACAGAAAATTTGGTGTGACGAAAAACTTGCTTTGTTATCAGTATATTAACGAACGATTTTTGACAGTGTTAGAGTTTCCAGTAGGTTCGATATCTAAAGCCATTTTCTCAGCCATAATACGGTTACATTGTCCTGTTGTCTTGACGGGCAGCTACAATTTTCTAGTGGGGATAAAGTTACAATTCTCTAAGACCCTTTTAATCATTTTACAACAAACGCAATCATGGTGAAAACTAAACGGATTTTATCGTTATCAACAATTTCTTCAGCCAACACTTTTTTGTTGGATTTTGGTTCATCACCTCTCCTTTCAACATCTTCGTCATCAATTGTTGTGGCGTTTTTGTCTATTAAACTGTTAACTAATTCTTATTGTGTTTGTGTATTTGTTACGGACATTGATTTTATCATTTCGGTTTCAAAAAGTAATTTAGTAAAATTTTGTGTTATTTTCGTTATTTTCTTTATTTTCATTTCCTGTGTTGGTAATCTATCTTTCAAATTACTAGGTCTGTTTGCATAGAACTTTTCAATTTGTTGTTTTGCCTGCTTTAATATTTCACCAGGATTGCCTTTTAATTGTGAAACTTTTCTATCCGAGGGTTCGATTTTTGCAAATTTAAATTCTTTTTAATTTGTATCTCCCAAACCTTGCTCTGTCGCATTGGATTTCTGTAAAAAAGTACTTTTGCATGAACAATATAGAGAAATAGAAATCATGTCAACCGGAAACTCTTAATTTACACCTTTGAAGAGATTTAATCACGTTATTCATACGAACATTCCGTTATATGGATTGTATATTTTAAGTTCTTCCAATATCCACCAACCCGACTGTTCAAGAATAGCCGACTTAACATGTTTATGAAAATATTCCGAACTTCGTGTGACCATATATTTTTAAGTTCCTCCTTTTAAGTGTACAATCAGATTATCTGTGACAATTTAAGAGTGATTCGGTATGATTTGTGTGTACGAACAGATCGACTTTGGTTGCCTCCAGTTTAATGGGTCGTGTTTTACATCTGTTTGTGTGATTCCAGCAATGCACTTTATAGGTAAATGTGGCTATTTTATTAATAGCATGTTGGATGCCAGTAATGTTGCATGTTTAACTTTGACGAATTTGAAATGTGGTAATCGAAAAATCGTTCGTGAAATTTTGTGTCACGCCTATCGCACACCATAAATGGGAGAGGAATAACTTCTGCATCCTAAAACATTATAATAATGCTGGTAACTTAAAACACTTACGAATACATCACCAAGTTTATAAATATTTAACTTATAATAGTACATAAACTATAGCTAACAGTAAATTCCTCCAGTATCTCACCCATACATGAAACACAAACGAAGGATGGGAAAACATCTATACATTTTATTTGCTCATCAAATCTTTTCAAGTTCATAAGAAATTTCGCGCAAATTATAAACATCATCATTACTGAGCCTAATTCCCTACGAATTGTGTGTAAATTATTTTTAACCTGATCAAGATTTCTAGCTGATTCGATCAACACCATGTTCTGCTTTATTTTTTAAATTCTCTTTCAACTAAATTTGCGCCCGATGTTTCGTCATGAGCTCTAGATTTATCTAATTTCTTGAATAACAGGCAGACAGGTTCTACGAAACATATACTACATGTATGTGGATTTTTCGAATTACCACGTGATGAAGATTCAAAAACTGTATCGTCACCTAAATAGTGTAATACCACAAAACTACCACCTTCAAAAGATTCAAAAATATGTTTCTGAAAAGATTTTGAATGAGTTTTGTTTGGTTATTTTACTTCGGAAATGTCTTATATAATTTTGGATTTTTCTTTGGCTGTTGTCGTTTCCCGTCATTTATCCATACATAACCATCGACCTTCACGTCGTTTTTATCTGTTAGTGCAGAAGTACTAGTATCTATGACGTAAATGTCACCTCCTTTAGCTTAGTTTGTAGTGGAATTGTTCAAAGTGGAAATATCTTTTTAAAATGTTCACCGTCAATACACTAGCTGGTACTCCTTCACAACATTAACACTTCATCGGTCGTTAACGGTTTCTGCCTAGATTGAAATAAGTTGTATGTACACAACTTTCACCTCTGCTCTATCAGGAAGTTGGTTCGGGTCATTTATCCAATTGACATTGTCAAGTTCAATAATATATGTCTCTGGCTTGAACAGATTGCACTGGTGGGCGAGGAACCTTTTTCTTCCGTGTTGTTTGTTTTTGCGTGCACTAGTGTTTCAATACTTCAAAATTACAGTTTTGTATTGATCTTGTCCTTCTCTCCAGGACAATGACTTATGTATGTATATATAATAAGTCCTTGTCTCTGACAATATTTGTGAATGTGGCACTTCTTTTACTGGTGCAGTAGTGGCATAACAGCTGGTCACTGGTCTCCTTTGTTCTGTTTCTTGGGACATTAAGTTGTGTCTAAGCTGGTAGTTTCTGTGTAAGTTGCGAACATGGAGGGACATGCACATGATCAGTTTATTGAGTTATGGGAAATTATTATAACTACTACGCTGACAACACCATGTAATTATAAAAGTACTCAAATGTATATTTCAATTATGATAAAAATTAAAAACTGTAAAGACTGGTTTTAATAAAAACACTAGACAACTGAATTTTCAAAAGTAGTCTACAATCATTACACACTACTCATATAAATATTAGAAATTCATGAAAAAATATTGGTTAAATGGTGTCCCTGGTTTACTATACCAATTTTTCATAATTTTATATACATCATAAATTTCATTATTAATTATTAAAATATTACAAAATTTATGTATCTATATGTACTGCAAAACTCCACGTTCGTATATTTTGTGCAGGTGCGCGTCTGTGCAAGGAATTTAAAAGCAGAAATGGAAAGGAGAGAGGAAGTAAATACTGATGTTTTGCAAGGCTGACAGCTATAGTGTCATATAAAGAAGAATGTACAGATAAAGGGGTTATAGCATCAGGTTACCATGTTTAAGCTGTCTGGTTTATTTTGGTCACATTTTAGGATGTTTGCCAGTAGAAGTTCAGCTGTGAGTTGATTCCATAAGATTATGGTGGATGGGATAAAGAGTATACTTGTAATTATAATTACAGGAGCACTATATATACATGCATCGATCTGGGTGAATGGCAATGGATGCATGATATGTCTTGTTAGACGAGATGATGGATTGACAAAAGTAGCCAGGTATTAGCACTGCAACCAGACCATTCACTATTTTATGGAACATGAGTAGTCGAGCATCTGCTCTTCTATTTTCTATGGAACGCCATCCTTTTTGGCTGGTCATGTTGGAGACACTATGTATATATAGCTGTTGTAAGGGGAGTAATCACGTTTAACCAAGCGCGCAGCTAGCTCTGCGTTGAATCATTTCAATCTGGTTTATGTTGTGTTGGGTGTATAGGTTCCAGACACAAGCTGGAGTCTGATCAAACTTTATAAGCAAATTCTCTCATGTTTGGGGTTTTGCATAGGATGTTTCGTTTAACAAAATTTAAGTGTTCGGCTTGCCTTGGGTGTAACCAAATATATAAATATAAAAAATGTATGTCTTTGTCCTCATACAGCTGTTCACGAACCTGTTTATAAGGCTTCAGTATCAGTTTATCAGATACATCATAATGCATTTAATACTTCATGTCTTTTCGTGTCTTTGTGATACTTTACGCTGCTTTTGTGTGTCTTTTGTAGTATTATGTAGGTCTAAAGTTTTCTAATATGTCACCCATTTCGATTGGCTGACCGAGATAAATCTGACCAATGAAATCGTGACCTATAACGGGGAAAAGTAAATAGCTAACGGAGAATTCCCGAAACAGACCAACCATGAACAAAGTTATTTTTAGCTGCGAGGATTACATTGACCTTGTTTCTCTATACCGTACATAAACAAAAAGTAGATGAGTTTT
Organism: Lutraria lutraria; assembly: GCA_964023205.1. Lineage (NCBI taxonomy): Eukaryota > Metazoa > Mollusca > Bivalvia > Venerida > Mactridae > Lutraria > Lutraria lutraria. The sequence continues at coordinate 5,582,141 of OZ026834.1, forward strand.
CGACTAATGAACAGTTGGACAATATATTTCAATTTGCGTTAATTATGTGAGACAGACTGTAGTCAATAAGATGCAGATAGCTTCAGTGAAACAACACTGTAAAGATTCGGTCATATATTGATATTTAATTGATTTTGGTTTTGTTTACAATATATTGAACTTAATTTTGGATTTAATACGGTAGTTTTGTAAGAAGTCAATGTTTACCTAATTTTACCAAAATGTCGAGTGGAAGTAGCGAGCTTGTGTTTTATGTGAATGGAAAAAGGGTAAGTTTCTGTGTGTTTTCGTTGCGTTAATTTTGATTCGTTTGGAAATGCATCGTGCTAAATTTCGTATTCAATAAGTCAACAAGTAGTAAATCACAAAAACCTCGTTGGCAAAAAATGTCAGTAAACCGCAATGTAGTAGTGTCATTCTTTGGAACAGGGTCACTCAAATAGAATTTGAAAGACCCTGTTTGAATTCAGTACTGTCACGTATCTTTGTTTATTTATTTTCATATACAGTACATTGTATACTTTGAAGTACCCAATTAAAGACAAACAGAAAGTGCAAATGACACTCATGGAAAAATCGTTTTAAAGATCTTTACATAACCTTTAATATTTGGGGCACCTCTTTAATTATTGGAGCTGTAGAACACGAGCACGTGATATTTGATAAATTGATAGGATATGATAATAACATTACGTCATGACTGCCATAGCATATATGGTGGTCCATATTCTTTTATAGTTTTCCTACAGCCTTTTTGCAATTATAATAAATTCATGTAATATGTTCTGTTCAAGAAATTTTTAACTGGTGCTTAACGAGAGTTATGGCCTTTTCACAGGTAACTGTATCATGAATAGATTATAAAAATATGAAAAAAAAAAAAATATTTATTACTATATTATCATAATTCCAGTAACTACCAAGTTATCTAGACAATGTATAAGCTTTTTTACCTTTTCCAAAGCTTGCATGAATAGTAAAAAAATCCCTATCTAAGTTCTAACCAATTTTTAATGGACTTATGTAACCAGAAACAACAGTTTTGTATGCCTTATAAAGCATTTTGTTGTTCTAGTAAATGAAAATAATATATATATATGAAACTGTAAGCTGTATTTTCAATATTTATATATATATATTTTTTGGCTAGGGGTGCAACGATATGTCATAATCTGTATTGCCGCCATTATTGCGATATATTGCTATAAAGTCAACCCATATTTCATCATGTAATGCAATACAGAGAAGTGATGAAAAACACAATAAAACTAAAGCCAAGTGCTGTCAACTCAAGTGTGAACCCATTAATTACATAGACATATTGTTACATACAGTATTTTGTATAATGTACAACATTCATATAATGTTACCAATAGATGGCTTATCAGTACCAATATATAAACTTTCAGTTTTACACACTGTACCACTGAATACAGGTTTATTTGAAAAATGCAATAAATTATTGAGACCTATTGAGACCAGTTCATCCCTCTAAATAACAAATCATTGATTATTAATGATTTGTTATTTAGAGAGATGAACTGGTCTCAAAAGGATTCTAAATAAATGAAAAAATTGTGATACAATACAACCATGTAGTATCACAATATATACCGTATACTGCTATATCATTGCACCATTAGTAATGGTACTCAAAATTTGTTTTTTAGTCAAGCGGAATTAATTATTGCCAACTTCATGCAATCATGAATACAAATGTACATACTGTACAGTTATCAAATACCTACAAATGTATGTATACATTTAATCTTATGAAGCTTCAGTGTCTCAATTGATTTTTTTCTTGTTATATCTTTAAGTACTATTTCTTCATGATTAAAGTCAACAGATAATTGTCATGTACATTATATGATTAAAATGCCTGTAGAAATAAGGTCATTCTTAGGTCAGTAAAATTATCTTGATGTATAGTTATTAAAGTAACTTAAGCATAATTTTATACATGATTTTCTTATGGAGATTATTTGATAACTTCATTTGAGAATGACTGTGTATTTATACTACATTGTATTACCTAATACAAAATAATGTTCAGTACAGCCTCTCCAGAGCGGCCCTCACTTGAGCAACAACCTTCCTTGAACAACAGCTGATGTTCCCCCAATGCATGATACAACTATAAATTTAACCTCTCTAGAGCAAAAACCTCTCAACAACAACATAATTTTGCTACTCCAAAGGGTGTTACTTTGGAGAGATTGCACTGTATTTATAACCAGTTAACTGATCTACCTTATTTTTAATTAGCATATGACCAGAAGCAACTATTTCTTAGGCATACTAACATAATAAAATAATTAAGTTAACTCATTTACAAGGGGCCTATATGTACTTAGTAGTTTGTGAAATCCAATCATCGAGTTTCATCCTTAAAATATGTTAATGTTTGTTTGCTGTTATTCCCAGAGAATTTTCAGTGGGTAGGTATAGATGGCAAATATTTTTTGCTTTTGATTTTTTATATTGTACGGTTGTACCCAAAATATGTCAGTATGCATTTTTTATTGAAACTAAAAAAATTACCCAAGAGGCCAAAAAAGTTTGGAAAGCGCTTTTTTGGTGAGAAGTTAGCGATACCATATATATTTTTTAAGGATGGCCTAGTATTTTATGTCTCATTGTTACACATAGCTGGGTAATGTTCCGTAGCACTACCATGTCACCAGTTACAAAAAATCATTAATTGATACAAAAATAGTAAAATAAAGTGTTTATAAATCTTTGCAAAAAATCCTTTCCATTCACAGTAACCGTTATCAAGAAAAACATTTTCTGCTATTTACATTATAACTGCCACATTTTTACTGCCTTGACCCCAGGATTTCACTATCAATTCAGATAAAACTAAATTTTAAGTCAACACCTTAGCCACTGGACTAAGCTTAACCAGTGTCCATTAACAAGGACAGTATTCATTGATAAGATTAACAGTACTTATTGAGTTGAAGATAAAATGTTTAATACAGTGTACACCATATCTACAATCCTCAGATCAAAATAGGTGAATTTTATATATTTTTTCTTTACAAACAAGTCTGAATTACCTGCATGAGCACACACATTTAACCTTTTGATAGTGATATCATTACATTACTTTTATTGTTGCATGGTACATGTACTAAAGTTAACTTACATAATAATTTCAGCTGAATATTAACTACGATGTATATATATAGTATAACAGAAATATTAGACCACATTTTATACTAGACAAAAAATATGGACGTAATGCTAATGTGGTTTCAGTATGACTGCATAGCAAGAAAATAAAGCATAGTCTTTTAAAAATGATTTCTCTAGAAGTCAGTTTTGATTAGATCTTTATCCAACTTTGTCTGAATGTTTGTCTTAATGATATGTGGGACAGGGGTGGCATTTTAGTTTAGGGGCAATGTGGACTCCTGGTCCATTTGGCTCATAGGTTGTTGGTTGAAATCCTAATCTAAAGTTTATTTTGCCTGAATTGATTCAGTCCTGTGGAGTTTAAGTCAGAGAATATCCATCATAGGTGACCCAGGCTTAAGTTATAACATTATGATTTTACAATCAGTGTCAATTACATGTAATTGTTCTTTGACTAACACTTAAGTATTTTATACAAATCTTTTCTTGAAATTGCTTCCAGGAAATATCAGCACAGTCAGACATTCAAGGAAACATTAACACCTTTGAATTAATACTACGTCACATACTTTTAGTTATTTCTGGACCGACTTTAGTGTTTTATGAATTTTGTGGCTATATGCCCAAGTTTTAACCTTCATTTTCTGTTGTTTACCTTCACATTTGCTGTGAAAACATTTATACACAGAATCAATGAGTCAAGGCAGATTGTAAATGTTTGATGTACTTTTATGTATGCAGAAACAAGTTAAGCATCAAAGTGCCATCAATTAAACAATTTAATGTTTTTACTCATCAGAAGAAATATCCAAACATGGTATAAAAAATTATTTGCTTCTCAGGTTATCATACTTGACCTGTGTTAATTTTTCCCTGTTACCCTTGACTATTTATTTTCATAAGGAATGGTACTTCCACTGTCTTACATTTTTATCTGTCTGCATGTTTTTTAAGGATAAAAAGTCCCACTAGAGAATTTCCCTAGCTACTTTTCCTATTTGTAACAGGCATGAAACCAGAAACTAACAATTTTATGCCCAAGTAATGTAAGCTGTAATTAATCCTTTTTGTGTTTAATTGTGAAACAATATACTGGTAACATCTCGGTATGAAGACCAATGTTTAGACCAAAGTGAACTTAAAAATAATAAACTGGCTTTAGTGTCAAAATGGTGTGTCTGTTTGTTCTTTCGTTCCTTCCTTGTTCCTTCCTTTGTTCCTTCCTTTGTTCCTTCCTTTGTTCCTTCATTCCTTCCTTTGTTCCTTCCTTTGTTCCTTCAGTCCTTCATTCATTCATTCATTCATTCATTCATTCATTCATTCATTCATTCATTCATTCATTCATTCATTCATTCAATTTTTTACATAAAACCTTTTATTATGACTGAGAGACAATTAATTGGTGTATTAGTCTCAATGTGCAGAAAATCACATGGTACATAAAAATGTGGTACACATTATTCTTACTCTTGTTCAGCCTCTCATTGTCAGGTGTGTACGTATACTAGTAGCTTTGTCATTGATGTTGGTTTATCTTATGAATGGTTAGAACAACATAAGGGGATTCATTTTACAAGTCTCAGTCTTATAAAGTGTTGAAACATAGACTGTAATAATTATGTCACATGGTTTTCATGATGCACAAGATTCAAAATGATGTGATATTACTAGGCTGTTATTCAAAGATAATTTGGATGACATTAAACTTGTAACATTGTAGCAGCCTATATAAATGACCTATATGATTATGAATGTTATTATGTTATTTAAGTACACTTTCAATTCTTTTTGTTGCCACATGAAATCAAAGTACTGGGAGCAATGCAATATACTCAATGGATTGATGGATTTATGATAATTCTAATTTTCTATTCTTCTTTTTATTATTGTTGCATTATTAAAAGGGATACATGCAAATATATGAAACAATCATCAATATAATTCAGATACTTTTTAGATAATTAAGCTGATATTTTAATCCTCCATTCAAGAGGTCAGTATTGAAGGCAGAAGCAGTACTGACACTGACAGGGTTAATTATATTTGTGAATAAAAAAATTCTTGAAATGGATACACTGCTCTGTAACAGTGAATTTATATGACTATACCCCCAGCAGAGCAATTCAAAAAGTGTCCTCTAACGTTTGTAAGAGCACACATTTCAATAACTCAACTTTCACAGATCGTATTTTCTTCAAAAGTGTCTTCGGTTTGCTTAGACAAACAACCATTTGTCCTCGGCTTCGCCTCGGACAAATTGAAAAACTCGTACTGTATCTATTACATACATCAGCAAATTTTTGGAATCCCCCCCACCCTGTAATGATAGATTACTTTTGGCCTGTCTGTCTGTTTGTTTGTTTGTTTGTTTGTAACAAACTTGCCTAGGCTATATAATCAAAATGCTTTCACCTACAATCATCAAACTGACCTACTCATTTTCAGGTCAGTAGGTCAAAAGTCAAGGTCACCCTGAGCAGGGCTCCAGATAAATATTTGGGCAAGGGGTATTTTACCCCCTACTTTCTATAAGCAGGGAGTATTTCACCCCTTAATTTTTTTTTAGGGGGTATTCAGATTTTTGAAGAGTAATGACAATCATGGGAACCACTCCTTAGGGTATTCACTTATAAACACAAACACACACTGAAGCCTTACCTTTTAAATGTATATTTAGTTGTATAGCGTACGTTCTTCTATATTATTATTATTATTTGATATGAACATCATTTTCATTAACTTATTTTGCATCCAGTGAAGAATGTACATGTAGCTTGTATGCAATTTACCTTTGCCTTATTCAATATGTTCAATTAAATCACTAGTCACAGTTTTGATAGACCTGAGATTTTAAGTGCGTATCAGTACGCTCTAGAAATAACTTTTATGCATATTTCTGGAAAACTAACGCATATTTACGCAAATACGTCCTTTATCTGGAGCTCTGACACTGAGAGTGCATTATGTAACACATCATGTTCTTAATGTACATAGACTTAACTCCATGAAGCTTGACAATAATTTATTAACAAGAAACAGATGACTATTTGTTTTAACAACATAATGCTCATAGTTATTGTTGTGTTATCAAAAGCAAAATGTGTTCTGGTTTACTGCTCCAGTGAACTGATTCCCTGTTTGTAATTAAGTAATATGAATGTTGGGTACCAACTTATCAAAATTACATCCTTTTGATTTCCATGCTTTTTGAGAAATTTATTTAGTAAATTCTTCTTGAATCAACAAAAATATGAATCATCACTTTGATTTTTATATCTTCATCAACTCAACTGTGTCAGTTATTGGAACTTAATGCTTTGGTCAATTTTAGGAGCCATATTTCATCAGGACTTTATTTATTTTCCTGTAATGCTCAGTGATCTGGTTGTAACATGCTGGACTGCTGAACTGACGGTCATGAGTTAGAATCTTGACTCCGCCTTCTGAAATTCTCAAGGATGCTTTTCCAGTGTCCCTGACATTCCAACTACTGATCCAAGAAATAGAAGTAGGGATACATAATTATGCTCGGTTCTCAAGTATCTTCTCTTCCCAGTCTCTCTGGTGCGGCATGAAATAACCAATTAACTAAACTAAACATTTATTTTCCCATTACACTATTATTTAGGGTTTCTTTTTTCTCATTTCAGATTGTGGAAGAAAATGCTGAACCTGAGACTACTCTTTTACAGTATCTCAGACAAAAATGTATCCTTTCTGTACAAAAGATGAAATTCTAGGGATCTAGGTGTGGACTGGGCATGCATGGCCGAGGCATTTTTTAGTGGTTTTAATGTTGCATCAACAGCCATTGTGGTTATTTGGTGACTTTTCCAACTTTTACGTTGGAGATAGACCCTAGAAGTCAACCTGAGTTGATCTTCTGATCTAGTCAGTCAAATTCCTCACTTATGAAATCTATCCAGTCCTAGGTGGCCAGGGATTCAATAAGTTAAATATTTTAAAAGACATTTTTATGTCCCTGTAATTTAAAGAGTGTTGAGGTGGCATATTGTGTTGTTTTATTTTTGAGTGAAACAATATGACTGCATGTCACATGCAATGATGTTACATATCATACATTCCTAATGTTTGATATCTTATTTCAAACAAGGTAATGAGAGAATGATGTACCAGATGGGATAGATAAAATAATGTGATAATCTGACTGTATTGATTTTGAAAAGCTTTTCTGTGAATGATTGTAGTTGGGAACACTGTCTGTGAGGTAAGCTCTCAATTAAAATTCCCTCGAGTATACCCCACAACCCTTTTTGAGAAAAATAAATATTAGCCTTGCTTAAGCAGTCAGCAGTCATCAAACTATGATATTACCAAACAATGTACAACTTACAAAGATAATTTTTTATAGCAATACTGGTACTTCATATCACTTAATATACAATGATAATAATTGCATTTTACAAGAAAATAGAACATACTACACATATTATGGATGAATAGAACCTAATTTTTTAAAACTTAAAGGATGTTTCTGTATTGGAAAGAGATTTTGCACCTTCTGGAAAATAATCTATGGGTACTAGTATACCCGGGCTAACTCTATTACACTGGGTGTGGGTATAAAATATAACAAAGTTACAGTAATATACTACTGTCAAAACTGGTAGAAGAACACCAACACAATTGTTAACTTCAATCAAGGTTTAATGCAGCTAGCTCTAACATGGAATGGAATATGTCATGGAATGGAATATGTCATGGAATGGAAATGTCCTGCAATATACAATAAATAAAGTCAGTCACATGAATAAATACATACCAAGTTCTGAAACACTATTCTGCATCAATAATTAATTATTTCTTTAAATATGATCGTTCTCTTACAATAACAGCTGATTGACTGAAAATCACGTGACGTTGAAGAGTATCAATCACAAAAAAGAGCCAAAGTAAATTAAAATACAAAAAGAGACGCAGTCACACAAAGCACCAAAACACGAAGATAAAAGTAACCCGGTTACACACTCCCCCTCACCGAAAAAAATGACGTCCCGTCATTTACGTCAGAATGTCAAAGGTCATCTTACACTAAGCAGTAACTATACTACTTACCACAGAATAAATAGAACTACACTACTCTACAATACCACTACAAAGCTATAAACATTGCAGCTGTAAATGAACAAAAAACAACAAAAAATGGTAATAGATAAAACAAAAATATAAGATAATTAGACATTTTACATTATAGGTCTAATCAGTTCACAGACCAGTGTATCCATGTTCCACAGCTAAATTGCTACAAAGCCAAACCATTTAATGTGTGCAACAAAGAAAAAAATACACTTCAACAAAATACTAACTCTTATCAAATGGTACAGGCAATTAAAATGTACAAAAATATGATTACATAAGCCAATTACAAATGTAACTCACTTAAGTAAAAGCAAAAAAAAGACAAAAATACAAAATCATGGTCAATGCAATCATAATCTTAGTCAAAATGACTCAATACAAATTTAATCACACTGACAAATAGACACATATTTAATAAACAAAGAAATAAAACAACAAACATTGCTATCTATTTCATTGTTTTAAACAACAAAAAAACATCAATTCTCTAAATCCTTCTCCTCCTCCTGATGAAAACGTGTCCACACGTAAACTCCAGAATAACTTATACACTGTATATAACACTGTAAAGTCTAACACCATACATATCAACTATTCACATAAAAAGCACAAATGAAAGTTAATGTTGAATAAAACAATATACATATAAAACTTATTTTTTAAAAACTGCAGCTAGTATCCTGTGAGCTGTCTCTGAATCCAATTCGTTGATGACACCACAATTCAGCAAAGTATTCATGGCCTGAATCTTTGAGTCCACAGGTCTAGCAGCAGTATGTCTAGAAACTATCTGTTGGAACACATACTCACCATATCTTTGAGGCGCTCTCCTTTCTCTAACAGATCTTCTCGACTGAGGAATAGGTGGCGAATCTCTATCTAGAATTCTTTCAGCATCATCTACATGCTGCTCTGTCTCTGGATGAGCAATAGCTTCATCAAGCTTTCTTCTCTCACCATCATCGTCAGACTCATCTTCATCATCATTTCTGACAACAACATCACCATCTGTTCCTTCAACTTGAACATCTTCTTCATTATCATGGTTATCATCTTGACTGCCGTCACTAGCTTCTCTATCATCATCTTTGACATCATTATCACCATATGTTCCATTATTTCCGGTATCATCATCGTCATCAGTTCCATCATCTCCACTATCATTATCATCAGTTCCATCATTTCTAGTATCATCATCATCAGTTCCATCATTTCTAGTATCATCATCATCAGTCCCAGTATCCTCATCTCTGTTGTCCATATGTTCTTCGTCTTCCTCATTCACTGAATCATTCCTATTAGACTCAACAACATCAGAAATTGAATCATGTTCAAACTCCTTCAAATGATCGGCTGTGAGTGGGTATTGGGCGTCCCCAACACGGTCTGTAGTAACTACTGACACGAACCCCTCCTCGCCATCACTGTCCTCTCCTGTGATGTCACTAATATTGCATTCATCCTTGGATGCATCCCTCTTCTCATCATTCTTCTCTGATTCCTCTGCTTCACTATTCCTGTTTTCCTCTGCTGACTCCACTAAAAACAGCATGTTTCGATGTAAGGTACGCACCTTGTCATCATCACTTTCGATTCTAAATACTGGAATATCTGGTCTTGGGTGTTCTATGATGGTACAAATTGTGTCTTCATATCTGTCTGCGATCTTATGTTTTCCATCAAAGCTTTTTTTCCTCACTAAAACCTTATCGCCCACACTGAAATTGACGGTCCTGCTCTTCTTGTCATAATAGTGTTTCTGTTTCATCTTTGCCTTCGTCAAGCGATCTTCCACTATCTGTCTGGTTAAGAATATTTTCTCTTGGAGGTCTTGAATGTATTCTGATGGTGGTTCTGTTTCTTCTTCATCTCCTATGGCCAGGCTGAACATGCTGTCAATCGGCAACTTTGGTTTACGACCAAACATTAACTCGAATGGTGAGACTCTCGTAGTCTCATGAGGAGTACAGTTGTAAGCAAACACGAGTGGTTTGATGTATTGGCTCCATGTTGGTTTCTTGTCTATGTCCAGTGTTCCCAGCATGTCCAATAAAGTCCTATTAAAGCGTTCTGGGCCTGCATTGCCCTGTGGGTGGTATGGCGTTGTTTGGCTTTTTTTGATGTTCAGTAAGGTACAAAGTTCTCGGATTAAATTGCTGGTGAAGTTTGCTCCTTGGTCTGTATGAAGTTTAGTTGGAATACCGTAGTTTAAGATGAAGTGATTGAAAAAAGCATCTGCTGTAGTTTTGGCTGTCTGATTCTTTGTTGGAATAGCTAATGCAAATTTTGTGTAGTGATCTGTTATTACTAGTATATTTCCTAATCCTTTTGAAGGTTCCAAGGTGACGTAATCCATGCATACAAGTTCTAAAGGATATGATGTATTAATTCCAACTAATGGTGCTCTTTGTCCTTGCTTATCCTTACGTTTTAGACATCTATCACAGTGCCCTACCCACTCTTCCACTTGGCTGTACATTCCCGGCCAATAAAATCGTTTCCTGATCAAGCGCATGGTTCTCTCTCTACCAGGGTGTCCAACGTGGTTGTGCAGGCTTGTCAAATAAAAGTAACCCGGTTACACAAGTATAGCAGGATACTTTTTCCACAAATCACTTGAAGCATTTAAATACTTCATTTCATTATGATCCAATTTTGATATAAACATCTCACTAATAAAACTTAGTCTTGGGTTATCAACTTACAGACTTGTACTTTAATATTTTGATTGTTGCAACTTTGTTAACTACTAACCTTTAAGTATGCTCAGATGTTACCATGTGAGTCTATGCAAAAACTGATTGTTCTCAAGCTTGGCAAAGTATTATTTGGACTGGCAAAATATTGCGTAATATCAGTACATTTGATCAACTTAGGCATCAAAAGAAATTGTTTGTTTCTGCACGGTTACCTGACCTTTCCAAATTTTCTCCGTGACCCTGTAGACCTTTTATTTGGCCCGAGGAAGGTAACATCTGACTTTTTACCTTTCCACATTTCTCAACAATCAATCAGTTTTAATTTTCCTGCATACCATTAATTTACCATTAACCTTCCGCCTACGAACGTAGTTCCAATTTTTCAATTCAGTGGCAAAAAAATACAAATTCAAATATTACATGCATTCAAGTCAAAATCAGATGGCTATGTAAAATCGTAAACCAGCAATACAAAACAGTCGTAAATCCTCTACCTCAGATTACTACATTGTTTACTATCAGTACACTTCAAGGAAGGATGACGTCATAATTCACATGCTGTATATGGTAATTTAGTCTGGTTGCTAGCTTCGACAATGCAATGATAACTGTGAGTCAACCAGATATTTAACAAAGTGGTTCATCAGTAAATTTTTATTATTATAACGTGTAACTTTTTCTTCGAGCATGTCTTCATGTATGAGATATTTCATTCTGCATAATTTGTGTATACGAAGGTGCAGGTAATGCAGATTATTATATGCTAATTGCTGAACTACTTTTTGTGATCAGATGGGGAAACCTAAATCAAAGTACTGAAAGCACATGGAATAGGAACAACTTTAACAATTGCATGGCGGGTGTAGAAAAGCGTAGTACTTGAGTTAGGTCTGCATCAAAATTCATGCACAAACAATTGTTCGGTTTCCAAAACTCAGCCCAATAATTCACCCTACAAAGAAATTCAACTTTGTAGTTCCGAACAAAAGCAGAACCTTCAGAGCTTTGATTATTGATCGTATAACCAGAAACAAACAATTTCTTTTTACGCCTTGTGAAAGTTAGTTTTTTTTGTCTATGAGTCATTTTTAGCTCACATGTCACAAAGTGACAAAGTGAGCTATTAGGATCACTCTCTGTCCGGCGTCGTGCGGTGTGCGTCGTGCGTCGTCAAACTTTATGTTGTGACCACACTAGGGGCCACATTTTTAGCTCAATTTAAGCAAAACTGGGTCAGAACGTTAATATCAACAAAATCTCGGACGAGTTCGATATTGGGCCATTTTCGGTAAACAACTAGGTCACCAGGGCAAAATAAGGGAAAACCTTGTGAACACTTTAGAAATCACTGTTTTGACTGGATCTTCATGAAACTTTGTCAGAATGTTTATTTTAATAATATGTAGGTCAAGTTTGATAATGGGTCATTTCTGTAGTAAAACTAGGTCACTAGGGCAAATTGCTGGAAAACCTTGTGAACACTCTAGAAGTCACTGTTTTGATTGGATGATCATGAAACCTTGTCAGAACGTTTGTCTTCATAATATTTTGGACGAGTTCGAACATGGGTCATCTTGGGTCAAAAACTAGGTCGCTAGGTCAAATCTTATGAAAAACCATGTTAACACTGTAGATTTCACAGTTATTATTGGATCTTCACCAAACTTTGTCAAATCGTTTGTTTTAATGCTATAACGGTCAAGTGTAAATATGGGTCATCTTGGGTCAATAACTAGGTCACCAGGTCAAATCTTAGGAAAACTTTGTTAACACTGTAGATGTCACAGTTTTAATTGGATCTTCATCAAACCTTGTCAGAATGTTTGCCTCAATGATATGTGGGTCAAGGGTGAACATGGGTCAGCCGGGGTCAAAAACTGGGTCACCAGGTCAAATCTTAGGTAAAAATCTTGTAAAAGCTCTAAATGTCATGGTTTTAATTGGATCTTGGCCAAACCTTGTCAGATTGTTTGTCTCATTGATATTAAGGACAAGTCCAAATATGGGTCACCTAGGGTCAAAAACCAGGTCACAAGGTCAAATGTTAGGAAAACCTTATTAACAATTTAGATGTCAAATTTTGATCGTATCTTCACTAAACCTAGTTAGAATGTTTGTCTTAATGATATGTAAGACAAATTCGAACATAGGTCGTCTGGGGTCAAAAACTAGGTCACGAGGTCAAATCTTAGGAAAACCTTGTCTATGCTGTAGTTTTCATGGTTTTGATTGGATCTTCACCAAATTTTGTCAGAATGTTTGTCTTATTTATATATAGGACAAGTTCTAACATGGGTCATCTGGGGTCAAAAACTAGGTCACCGGTTCAAAACAATGTTTTAATGAGTGAACAGTGATTGTCATGTGAGCGATATAGGGCCATCTTGGCCCTCTTGTTTTATTTATATTTAGTATTATGTACAGCACTATATAAGTATTTAGTGACCTACAAAGTCTCTGAAGGTTTTATATAAACAGTTGCAAGTCATTATAGGCTTTGATTCGCAGGTACACGGAGCTTAAGGGGAAATCATTGTGCAAGAAATTACTCTGCAATTCTTTAAAGTACAGTATAGTTACAATGTTTGTACACATTCTGTTGTTTGTTACTTCAAGTGTTTTATTACCACTTATCTAATTTTGTCTTACTTTCTCACAAGGTGATTACCGTACTAAGAGAATAAAGAGAGACATTTTCTGCGCATCAAAATTTTCTTCCACTTTCATCAGAAGTGCATTCCCTAAGTTCACCTAGTGTTATTACTGATGTGAATCATTTATTTATGTGCATAAATTATCTAATTGATATGCATAGTCATTATGATCTCATGTAAATAATTTCCTCTTGCAATTAGATCAGTTTAATCGTAGTATGCTTGTCTGGGGTTTGTTATAAATTAATGATCCTTCTTAATTAATATATACAGTACAACTAGAGTTGACCGCTCTAGAGCTCCAATCTCCCTTCAACAACAGCATGATGTTTTCCCACTGCATGATTTAACTATTAATTTAACCTCTCTTAAACAACAACCTCCCAAAGGGTATTGTACTATACATGTATTTCATTCTGTATTTGTAAATCAGTACATACGATGACTTAGTACTCAGGGCTCCAGATGAAGGATGTATTTGTGTAAATATGCATAAAAGATATTTCTAAAGCGTATCGATACACACATAAAATTCCAGGTAAAATGTTGTATCTGTGACTAGGGATTTAATTAAACATACAAAATGTATTGAATTAGGCAAAGATATTGCATACATGTACATGATTGTATAAGCTACATTCTTCACTGGGTGCAAAATAAGTTTATGAAAATGATGTGCACATTAAATAAAGAAAAACACAATACAATTAAGTATACATTTGAAAGGTAATTTTTTAAGGCTTTAGTGTGTGTTAGTGTAGTAAGTGAATACATATATGGGTGATTCTCATGACTGTCTGACATTACCCTTTAAAAATTTGAAATACCCCCACACAAATTTAAGGGATGAAATACCCTGTGCTTAAAGAAAGCAGCAGTAAAATACCCCTCGCCCAAATATTTATCTGGAGCCCGGGTACTATACGCAAACAAGAGTTATCTAATTTATTGTTGGACTCCAAATAATTCTTTGTACATCATCAGTTCTGCAGAAATTGCAATTCTTGGTGATACTCCGAAACAATTGTCTGTTAATATATAATGATTGATTAAGATTGTTGACAAATCTTGACATGTTAATATATCATTCTGTTATTGAATAATCTCGCTTGTTACTCTGAATGCATACAATGTGAGACTTATGTGATAGATTGTGGGAGCTGTGCTTGTCCGATTGTCTGTAAATAACCAAATATGTCCTAAGAAATGCCCCTGTCCTGATTGTCTGTAAGTTACCTAGTATTTCCTAATGAATGCCCCCCTGTTGATATCCTGATTGTAAATTACCTAGTATTTTCTTATAAATGTCCCCCTGTCATTACTGTCTGTAAATTACCTATTATTTCCAAATAAACACGGGTGTCCAGATTGTTTGTAAATTAACAAATATTTCCTAATAAATGCCCCCGAGGTGTTAAAATTTACAGATTTTTTCCAATTTCTCAATGTAGTGTTTCATGGTTTATGATGTTTTGAATATACATAAGAATAATTAAATCTCTTACCATGAGTCACAGTTTCTAGAGGTGTTATTAAGTAAATGGACATGCTTAAGGTATTGTTATTTCAAGTGTCTAATATATGAAGTATTAAATTCCGAGTACCAAAATATTTTTAAAGATTTGAATAATATGGTATGATCAACTTTTTGATCTTGAGGTTTAAAGTTGCACCAACAGCTAGGGTCACGTGACATCCATCTTTAGCGATTGAGGAAGATCCTACAGCATACACCTGGGTAAAATGGAAGCTAGCTGGTTAGCTATGTTACCTTACAGTGATAGCTAGTCAAAGACCATACTTAACCGGATTATAGTTGCTTGCTCCCCTTACATATTAATTGGGGTATAATATGTCATGAATTAGAATAATAATAAGAGGATTATATTCCTAAATGTATTTTAATTTATTTTATTAAAAGTCTGAAGTTTCCAGCTAACTGGTATATTTTGGACCCTGTGAACAATGACCATGTTTTAAAAGCTCATATTTATTGCTACATTGAGCCTTTAACACTTATTATTATGGACAAACTGTATTTAAAACCATGTAATGTGTCTGCTTTTAGTAATGTTTGAACACATAGTTGACTATTCATTGATAATTCAAATGAGAGTGTATATAACTGTTGCAGAGTTCAGTACGAAGGTCATGTATTCTATAATGAAGAAATTATATGCTGTTGCATGTGTCAAATGTACTGTTATCACAACGCTGGCTTCTATATAGTTATTGTAGTGTGTTAAAATGTTTGAAGTATTACAGTATAACTATACATCTGCAGATAAACTGCAGTTTTACATAACTTGCTTCAAATTATCATAAAATATATATTCATATCATGTCACCACAACCCGGTATTTGGGAATTTGGTTCTTGAAACATTCAGTACCTTGATTAAGGTTACAATTAATACATGTATACATGTACAGTTATACATGTACCCATGAACAAAGGAAAGACAAAATACTGCATTTATTAACAGGTGGCCTTCATTGAGAGGTCATTTTATTCTAAATAATCAATGACTGTTTTTAAAATAATGACCTTTATTCACAGTGTGGCCTTTATTTGGAGACAGTTTATTAAAGATGGAATGAAAAATGCGTTTGATTTAAACAAGTCATGAAACAGATTCAGAATAATTCTCGGACCTTACTGGTTTCTGTATGGAAAATCAAGAAATCTAATACACATGTTCAAATATTTGCATAAATTTAGATATTTGCATAACCTTACTGGATTCTTTCTGATGATGCAAGCAAGAAAATATGTGTTCAATGCATAAGTAAATTAATGCTAAATACATGAGCTGTGGGAGTGATCTTAACTTGTTATTAATCATAGAATTTATTCTAGAATTATTTAGTATTCATCAAACTTTTCTGGTACAGTTATTCATTATTTATCAAAATAAGAAAGTCTACTTAAAGTATTTAGTATTTATGAAATTAAGATTTCTTGTACAAATATTCACAGTACAGTGTGTTAATCTGGTACGCTGTACAGTGCAACCTCTCCAAAGCAACACCCTTTGGGAGAAGTAAATTTATGTTGATGTAGAGAGGTTGTTGCTCTAGAGAGGTTAACTTAATAGTTAAATAATTCAGTGGGAAAATCATGCTGTTGTTGAAGGGAGGTTGTTGCTCTAGAGAGGGCCTCTCGTGAGAGGTTGCACTGTACTATTGAAATTTATATTTAGTATAATCATGTAGAAATAAGATGACTTGTAGCTATAGATAGATGAAAAGAACATGTAAAGAAAAAAATCAACATCAAGATGTAAAACCGAAACTTTATTTATGTAAGCTGATATCTGAATTCATGATAATTTTCTACTTTACTCTATGTAAAAGCCTGTATGATATTACACCTAGCTCTGTTATAAAGCCAGAATAAAACATGTTTAAAGTAATCTGACTGGGCTAATTTTTAGTGTGGATCGTAAAATCCACTCCTGAAATGGTCCTTGGGTAAAATTATTGTTGATGCAATGTGATAACTCGTAAAATCAAAGTACTGAAAGTACTCATGGAAACTGAACTTACATATACAGTGCAACCTCTCTAAAACGGCCCTCTGTAGAGCAACAACCTCTCTATAACAACACCTTCAAATTTACCTAAGCTGATATTTACTATAAATCTAACCTCTGTAGAGCAACGACCTCTAAACAACTGTCACTCCCACAGGGTGTTGCTCTACAGAGGTTGTACTGTACAAGCGTATAGTGGATGAAGAAAAATGTTGTTCTTTGGTCCGCATCAAAATTCATGCTCGCCAAGCAGGTGACGGCTATGGAAAGCTGAACTGTCGTTCATTTACCAATTAATGGTACTTGTAACTCATGAAGTATTCTATATTTAGAACAATTTCTGGTTTGTGGTCATGTGACACAAACTTTAAGAAGGTGGGTAGATAGATGGGTAGATAGGTAGGTATGTATGCATGTTTGTTGTAAACATTATGTATAATAAATCATGCTTTTACTGCAATATGTTGCTGGGTAAAGAATAAAATCAAAATTGAAAACATCGTTCATAAAATTTTCAAGGTTGGAAATCTTTTCACTGTGTTGGTCACATAACAGCAAACCTATCATTTTTAAAGGATGGCCTGTCAAATAATATTTTTGTTCAAACTTTTATACTACATATACTTGTGTAAGTTGTGTTTCATTTTATGCATATCTGGGTAATACTGATCTGAAATATCAAATGAGTATAATTAGATCTTTTGTTTACTATTCTAAGTTTTCATGCAGCTAGATTAAACCTAAATGTTTGCAGATATTACCTGGTAAGATATTAAATATCTAATCTGAAACATTTAGTCAAATTGCTTGATAGATAAGTATCTTATCAGATACATTTATTTTTCATCATCTTCTAACATCAGGCATATGATGCTGTTTGAATCACAGGCTACCGGCGTGTGATAACAGCAAAATAAAGTTTCATAAAAAAAAATGTTTTTTCACCATATATACTCTATAATATATATGGTGATTTTTTTTTTTTAAACTTTATTTTGCTGTTATCACACGCTGGTAGCCTGTGATTTGAATGGTTAAACTAAAGATCTTTGATATTGAAGATAAGTTAGAAAACAGGTTATATGTACTGAATGTTTGGCATTTTCTTTCTCACAAGTGATTGAGCATAGACACCCCTGGTAGTAGGAGATCTCCATATTGAGGATGTTTAATAAAGATTAAAAACATAAGACAAATCTGACTTCCTTGAAATACCGCCTTACCAAAAACCCAAACCCTAAACCTGCCCTTGTAAAGTCTTGAGTTGTTAATTGTTTTGACTCTAAGCGGATGCATACAACTCTTTTATTTCATGTCTGATTACCGATATTTCATGGTATTCAGTCAGTGATATATTAGTCATTATTGTGCACCCACTCTGAAAAATGGGAATATGAAGTTGTGCATAAAGGATGTTATATCTGACAAAGGCAGATTACTCTGGAGTTACATGCTCTTATGTTTCGGTGTTACATTATGAAAATCTTGTGTTAAACATGTATGCTAGAAGTGTACAATGACCATAGAGTCAGGGCATGGGAGGTCTTTGAACATATTTCTAGTTTTCTTTAACTCTGATGTCAGTAAGTCTTACTGGTACCAAGCTTGGTTGTGGTGAAGGAGGATGTGGTGCTTGTACTGTGATGGTGTCTAGGTATGATCACACAAGGAAAAAGATATGGTAAGTAAAATAAAATGTACTATACTTACTTTAACTTATATAGTGATTACTGGTACACTAACAGAGGTCACACTTAGGAAAGACAAAATGTGGCCATTATTCATAGGGTGGCCTTTATTCAGAGGTGGCTGCTAACACAGGTATGACTGTATTTTGTTTAGTGGTGGACACAACTGCTTGCACACATCCATAGTAAAAGTTGATTTTGACTGATCAGTTTTAATACTCTACTGATTGTAATTAGATGTTTCATGAAGGTTTGTTTTGTGAACCGAGTCCGGTACGGTAGTTATCTAATCTCACAATATTCAGCAAACTCAACTGTACACAGCCACCTCACCAGAGTCACCGACAGAAGCCAGTGCCTTTCTAAATTCTGATAACTTAAAAGTTTTCATGCTTGGAACTAAAACTAGTGTTGCAATTGAATGGCGGATGTATAAAATCATAGTATGTGTACTGTGGACCTCATCAAAATTCATGCTAATGCCAATGAAGTGCGTGACAGCTATGGAAAGGTGAACTTGTAGATACTGTGTATACTGTGATTAATGATAACTGTTTTCATTTTTGTATTATCTTAATGACATCACTATTAATGTTTTTCTTTCAGTCATTTCTCAGTAAACTCCTGTCTAGCTCCACTATGCTCTCTACATGGTATGGCAGTGACCACAGTGGAAGGTATTGGTAGTGTGAAGAATGGGCTTCATCCTGTGCAGGTATTTCTTTAAAACAGATTTTTCTTGTTTTAGTATCAACACATAATGTATAGGTTTATTTCAGAAACATCAAGATTTTTGGACATTATACAACTGTAGAATACTTATTAATACTGCATGAACTATTCATGAAGTGTGCAAGAAAAGTTGAAGAAAAATTCATATTGGGGAAGTTGTAGACGTTTGTTACATGCTGTCAGACCTGACATTATGACTGTGATAGTTTGAATGAAATGAAACTCGAGGTTATCAAAAATTCTGTTAATTATTCTTATTTGAATGTGCTGATGTCACAGCTCATTAGAAAACAATTGAGAAGTGTACTGGTATGGTAAGCAAGCAGATAATTTAGTATGCTGTAGACAGGATTTAGCATAACTTGCCTTCCTCTAATGTTTTTGTTGTTGATTTATTTAAAACCGAGTCTGGATTTATTATTTTCTAAGTACAAGTGAATGAAACTGGTGGTAATAGTTATCAGCTCAATAACAGATTATTTACTGACATTAACATCAATGCATACCAAACATGCTCCTCCCATAATTAACCTTCTTATGTGGCCTCCTTGGTCGTCAAGTGGTTATGGTCACAGACAAGTAATTACTGGCATCAAAGTGCTGTGAGTACAAATCCCAGAGAAATTCACATGTGAAGAAGCTGTTCAGCTAGCTTACAGAAGGTTGAAAGATTACAGAAAGGTTCTACCCAGGTGTATATCTAGGGTATTCCTCCACCTTAAGTTGGAAATGACCAAATGATCCTGGTTGTTGATGTGTCATTCATTTTATTTTATATGTTGTGTTGCAGCAATGACAGGGTTTAAATTGTTATAAAATTACCTATTTACATGTGTGTAGAATTTAGTCTCTTCTCAAGTACTTACTGATGAAGTGTAGTTAGATTTCCTGTTTGTTATATATGATGGACTTGTTTTATTCATACCGTATTGGTTTCAGGAAAGACTTGCTAAGTCCCATGGCTCTCAGTGTGGTTTCTGTACTCCTGGTATTGTCATGTCTATGTATACATTACTTAGAAATGATCCACAGCCATCTGTACAACATATGGAAAAAGCCTTTGAAGGTACAGTATAACCTCATTTAGCAACCACTACATTACTCGACCACCTCCGTATAACATTCACTTTATATCTGTGAATACCTCATTACACTGACCTCTTATATGGAGGACTGTTTCATGTTGTTATTGAGAGGTTATTGCTCAAGAGAGGTTAATTTTATGGTTAAATTGTGCTGTAGGAAAAAATCATGCTGTTGTTGCAGGTAAGTTGTCATTCAAGAGAGGGCTGCTTTGGAGAGTAAGTTCTGTATAACTTAGATATTGTTGAAGTCAGGCACACATCCTGTAATTATGGATATGATTCTTGTTTTGCAGGCAATCTGTGTAGATGTACTGGATATCGTCCTATCTTGGATGGATTTCGTACGTTTACTAAGGTGAGTGTTTTGTGTACATGTTATGATGCCTGAGTGTCTTAGCAGTTGATTTTATTGAAATTTAAGATGTTTATGAGTTTAAGAAATTCTCTATGATTTTTGCTTCATTTTCAGGAATTCTGTCAAATGGGAGAGAAATGTTGTAAGAATATGAAAATTGTGGAAAACCAGTCTAAAGATGGGGTGAGTAAGAAAACTTACACAAGAGTGTAACTTCCTGCAGATTTTTGTGACTAGAATGATCATTAAATAACAGCCAAACCTGTGAACATTTAAGGCCACCCTTAGAGGTAGTTGTCTTTGTTCTAAATAATCAATGATGGTGTTTGAAAGAAAGGCCTTTAATCATGGGAATAATTTTGCAGTATCATGCAGGTAAGGTCGAGGCGTGATTTGGCAAGACCAAGAATCATAGTTTATAATCTTATCAAGCGTTACAGTATAAAGAAAATACAAAAAATGTATGTGTAATTTTTTGTGTTCATATATCTATATCTTGTATGATTCTAGTAATGTTTCATCATTATCGAACAGTCAAAAGTGTATATATTAATTGTTAAACACCTGTATACACTGTATAAATGGTAAACACCTGTATACACTGTATAAATGGTAAACACCTGTATACACTGTATAAATGGTAAACACCTGTATACACTGTATAAATGGTAAACACCTGTATACACTGTATAAATGGTAAACACCTGTATACACTGTATAAATGGTAAACACCTGTATACACTGTATAAATGGTAAACACCTGTATACACTGTATAAATGGTAAACACCTGTATACACTGTATTAATGGTAAACACCTGTATACACTGTATAAATGGTAAACACCTGTATACACTGTATAAATGGTAAACACCTGTATACACTGTATTAATGGTAAACACCTGTATACACTGTATAAATGGTAAACACCTGTATACACTGTATAAATGGTAAACACCTGTATACACTATATGAATGGTAAACACCTGTATACACTGTATAAATGGTAAACACCTGTATACACTATATGAATGGTAAACACCTGTATACACTGTATAAATGGTAAACAATTTCTGTAATATTAATACAGTCCAACCTGTGAACAAAGGCCACCCTTGGGAAAGACATAATGTGGCCTTAATTGACAGGTAGCCCTTATTCAGAAGTCATTATGTTCTAAATAATCAAAGACCATTTTTACCAATGGCCTTTAATTTATTCACAGGGTGTCCTTTATTTGGAGGTGGCTGCTAACACAGACTTGACTGTATGTTCCAAGCTGCTTACCAAAGTCCTCAATAAACTTTTTGTATTGTATTGTACTGCATCATGCTGTAATTAGTCCATTTTTAACTAGTTGATATCTGTGATTCTGTCATATTGATTTATATTGTGATCTCTGATGTATTCATTTCACTGAATTTGTCATATTTTGTTTGTTGTTGCTTGTGTTTACAGCTAATTGTTGAAGGCTAAGTATTTTGATTGATTGATTTATTTGAATATTTCAGGTTGGATCTTGTCTTCCTGATAGCAGAGACTTCTTACCTCTTGATCCCTCACAAGACCCTATATTTCCACCAGAATTACAGGTTTGACAAAATGTTATACTTAATATGAAAAAAGAGATATTTACATACAATTTTCTTAACCCAAGTTAGGGAAAATTCATTTTTACAAAGAATGCTAGTTTGCTAGAAATGTGGAAAATAGAAAAAATGTGTTAGTATTTATGAGTCAATATGCCACAGATTTACATGTTATTTGAAATTTGTTTTGTTATTTTTGCCTATGGTAGGCATTATTCCATTTCTCTTTTTAACATCACTGCAACAGCCAAGGTCATTTTCCATTTTTTCCAGCATAAAGGAGGTCTGGAGCCTGTGCATACACACTGTAAGCTAGCTGGTTGAATCCAGTGCTGTGAAAGGCTAGTGATTAATAGTCAGAGACCATAACTATTAGACCACAGAGGCCAGTTTTCTAGAACACTTCCGTTAAATTATAGATTCAATAAGTTACTGAATGGTTGATAATCTAAATGTTATATATAAAACAGAAAATGATGTTTATTTTTCAGACTTGTAGAGATTTTGATACTAAATCATTGATGTATAAAGGTGAAAGAGTTGTATGGTATCGTCCTACGTCACTAGATGAACTTCTAACATTAAAATCTACCTATCCTGATGCTAAAATGGTGGTTGGTAACACAGAGATAGGTATACATTATACATGATATTCTCTTCTATATAAATTATGTGAAGTATTATCATCAATAAAAAAAATCCCAAACCCATATTGGATAGTGAATGTGCATGCTTATATTGTATAATTCTATGAAAATACCATTGTATGGATATGTCTTTATGTTTTTCCTTGATTACGTCAACTACATGTATAGTTTTCTCATTTCTAAAAATCTTGTGAGATTATATTATTTAAAATGTATTTTTAGACCATTCACATTGTATTGGAAACAAAGTTTTAATTTAATTCCAAGATCACAAACTTTCAAACTACTACAGAATTATTGGAACAATGTTAATCAGTCAAAGACTTGCTTTAACTGTCTTATGTCTTTCATAAATATTGCTAATGACATCAAACAGAAACACTTGATGAAAGATAAAAGTGATCCCATTCATAATGATCCTTTGTTTACTATAATACTTAAAATATGATATTTACAAAGTATTATTTAAGAATTTAATTTTCTTCAGGTGTGGAGATGAAATTTAAGAATATGAAGTATCCTGTAATGATTGCACCAACTCATGTACCAGAATTGACTGACATCAAACATACAGATTTAGGGATCAGATTTGGGGCTTCTGTGACCCTTTCTAGGATTGATGAAGAATTGAAACATGCTCAAGAAAAATATCCAGGTTATTATTTTTTTTTGAAGATTTATCAGTACCAACTGAGGTAGAAGCTTACTGTCAACTTATTTTTCAGGTTTGAAACCAAAGAAAGAGTATTGGTGCATTATGCCTTTTAGATTCTTATCATATTGCATACAGTACAACCTCTGTAGAGCAACACTCTGTGGATGCTGCAAATATTGGCTGTTGTTTAGACGTTGTTGCTCTTCAAAGGTTAAATTTAGTAAATATCAGCTCAGGGAAAATTTGAAGGTGTTGTTACAGAGAGGTTGTTGCTCTGCAGAGGGCCGCTCTATATACGAAACACATGGTTGTAAATGACCTTAACAGTCAGGTGCTATTTTTGTACTATGGTTATTTGTTAAGATTCCCTGTGATACCATCTGCTTAATATATAAAATATGCTATCGTATGTTTAGGTTTCTGCTAGTATTTATTGACATATTCAGAAAATATTGATTCATTACCAAGTTAAAATGTTTTTGAACTTCTGAAGCCTTACCTAGCAGCTATACTTACAAACTATAGTATTTATTTTGATATTCATGTTTTCATTGTACATATTATGTAAGTATATACTTGTTCATTGTTGTGCATATTATACCTGTCCATATTTAGCATGAATATTTGGTGCTGATTGTAGCTAATATACTGAGAACTGTATTGTTGTTTATATTGACAAGCAGATAAATAACTCTAAGAACGTTGACATACTTAGTTCTACATGTTATAAAGTTTTAGGTTTATCCCCAAAAACTTGTTTAAACTGAATCTAGCTTTGCTTTAAACTGTTCCTAAATGTTACTCCCTGAGAGGCAGAGATTTGTCCTCAATGTTTTGTCGGGTCTTATCTGTTGGATGGGTTTTGGAGTAAGGGGCTTTGTGGGAAGGTAGTACATTTTGTATTTTGATTTTGTGGAAGGTGGTATTTTTTATACATGTTGTTTTTTAGAAGAATCCTCGTCTTATCTTAATTCAAAATATAATGACTAATTATCTGCTTTTTCTAGGAATTAATTTTTTTTTTCCTGTTATATATAGAGAATAAGTCAAGAGTTTTTACTGCGATGCGTGAAATGTTACGATGGTTTGCTGGATATCAGATTAGAAATGTTGCTGTAAGTTCAGTTAATTATTTATGATAACATTCTTAATTATACAGTACAGTTAAACATGTAAACAAAGGCCACCCTAGGAAAATACATAATGTGACCTTTATTAATAGGTGGGCTTTATTCAAAGATCAGTTTGTTCTAAATAAATTAATGAATGTTGGTATTTAAAACAATGGTATTTTTTTCACAGGGTGGTCTTTATTTGAGGGTGGCCTTTATTTGAGGGTGGCCACTGACACAGTTTTTACTGTATATGCTTTATTTATAAAATTTGTATTTAAAACTTCGATAAAAAACTCATGCTGTAATTTTCATCTTAATACTGTCATGCTTGATTTCATGAGAATGTAACTGCATGATCGTTAGTCAAAACAAACTTATCATACTTACTTAACGACCAAATTAATGGGGTAAGTAGGTAAAAAAATTCAGTTTTAATGTCTATAAAAATATTTTAAGTTGTCTAAATATGGGGTCAGACAGTTAACTGTGAACATGACATTTCTTGTCACATTTAGTGATGCTTATCTATTGTGTTTGTGTTTATTTTGTTGTGACTAGTTGTAGTTTTGTGCAAAAAGTTTAATATTTGTGTATTTGATATAAAAAATAAATAACATTTGTCAAAATACAATACAGTCATATATATATTGATTGATAAATTTTATGTATACTTGATTATTTCACAGAAGATGGTGGTAATACTACTAAATAAAACAAATCTGACTTTTTCAGGCTGTAGCTGGTAATATTATCACAGCGAGTCCAATCTCAGATCTCAACCCTTTGTTCTTAGCCTGCGGTGCTGTACTAGAAGTAGAAAGTAAAGGTAGGACTGTGATGTGTACAGTATAATACAATAATAGTTATTATATAACATGGGGTTAAATACTTTTAACATCAGTATTTTAACATCAGTATTTTACATCAGTATTTAAACATCAGTATTTTAACAGTAGCTAACTTTATTTCACACTAATTGACATGATCAATCAAGTCTTTCAATAAAGGTCAGTTGTATACATGTATAGTAACAATATTACAATACATGTAGTAAGATGATGACAATATTTATTTACCAATGAACACTTGAGTCATTAAACTTCTTCTATCAGGTGCCTTGCCATAATTATGGTGTTGGCAAAATTTCCCTAAACTACAGTCTTACCAAATCATTACGTAACCCTTAAGTGTATGAATTAGAACTGGAATGATTCGATGAAATGTAATTGATGTTACTTAGCCGATGTGCAGTTTAATGGTTCTTGATCTTTTCTAGACAAATTATACTTACGAGTATTTGTTTATTATAGCTGTTTGCGAGTACTTACTGTTGTGTCTATTACTATTTTGGCTAATCCTGACCATTTGATTGGCTATTGGTGATTTCGGTCATTTTTGATTGGTCAGTCATTGGACTGGCTATTCATCGCATTGACTGAATCTGTTCGTCTGCTCTGTTGTTGAAACATAAGTAAGTAATGTAGGCATCGTTCTATGATGTTAACGTGGCATAATATTGGAAACAACATTAGATGTAAGTTTAATGTGGTTGTATCATATCAGACTATGGTGGATTTGGTAGTATTTAGGGTGTACTTTATTCCATTGATGTATGGTATGGTAATACCATGTACATGTGAACTATATACATGAATGTATTCATTTGTCAAATACTCATGATTGTCAAAATATGTGTATTATCTATAACTTGTAAATATGTTATACTCACCATAATGGTGGAATTTATAAAGTAGACGGTCAATATCCTTTATGAAAAAAGCAACTTCATACAAAAAACTTAAGCCAATGGTTCTTGTAATTTGTCTATCTATAACGTTTCGTTATAGTTTTTCTTGTTCTCTATGTTACAGAAAATGGAAGAAGACAACTAAAGATGGATGAAAATTTTTTCTTAGGTTACAGAAAAACTGCCATGAAACAAACAGAGGTTGTGATCAATATTTTGTTGCCATTCACACAAGTGGTACGTTCATATGCTCAAAACTTTATTATACATTGTACTTTCTTCTGTTTTTTGCCCTTAACAGTTAAAAGGGAGAGAATTATAAAAAAAACGAAAATCATAATATCAAAAATCATAATATCAAAAATTATAATGTTTAATTAGAATATATTGTATTAAAAAAATGTGCAGATTCTATTTACAAGTTTATCATTAATGTTTATGACTGAGGACATTCATCATTTTAGAATGAATATTTTTATGGGTACAAACAAGCATACAGAAGAGAAGATGATATTGCTACAGTTAATGCTGGTATGAGAGTTGTGTTTGAAGATGGTGGATGTAATATTAAAGAATTAAGTCTAGCGTATGGTGGTATGGCTATAACTACAATGATGCCTGTTAAAACCATGTCTGCAGTGGTTGGGAGGTATGTGCCAATATAGACATATAAATTATTGTTTATTTGCAACAGGTATGTATTGTTGACTAAATGATAAACCATAAAATTGTGGCCAACCTTATAATATAATACTGATATTTTATCTAATACCTCATCATTTCTGTTCTGAAGAATGTTTGATGTTTTTAATTATGCCTTCTTTCAGGCATAATATTAGATTTTTTTATTCGACTACCTGTTCATTTTATTCTCAATGATATTCGTATTATTTCTCTCTCTACTGATTTGTAGAATGCAGTCAAACCTGTGTTAGCGGCCACCTCAGAATAAAGGCCATCCTGTGAATAAAATACAAATGTACATTCTTTTAATGGTTCATGATTATTTGGAACAAAATGACCTCCATGTCAGTAAAGGTTATATTTTGTCTTTTATGAAGGTGGTCTTAGTTTACAGTTTTCACTGTAGTTCTGTAAATGTAAGTACATGTACTTTTATTTTCGCACAAAATTTTCGATTTTCAACAGGAAGTGGGATGACAGTCTGGTACCTGATATATGTCGTCTGCTAGCTGATGAACTTCCGTTACAACCAGGATCTCCGGGAGGAATGGTTGAATACAGAAGAACTTTAACACTCAGTTTTTTCTTCAAATTCTACCTCTCTATTCAGATGCAAATACAGTCTGTGGTGTGTATTTCTGACTTTATAAAGGGTGTATATTATATCCTCCTTCTGGAAGATTTCAATTTTCAAATTCTATACATTTTGATCAAAAGTGTTCAGGCCCAAGGTTATAAAACTTGAGACAGTCCAAGAGCTCAGATCTCAATTTCTTCCTCAAAGTATTATGGTTGAATGTTTGAATACAGATCAGTTATGCTGTCAGACTAATGTATCAATAATATCATCATTTCGAGATCTTAATTCACTTAGAAACATTAAAAGATAATAGGTTTGAGCTCAAAGACTGATCTCAGGTTTTATAACTTCGAGGCCAGATCTTGGTAGAGCTGCTAAAAAAGATGCTATGGCCATGGTTCCTATGGTGTGTTGGACTTGTAACATTGCAAACATGGGTTCAAATCCCAGTTTAACCTGGACACACTTCTATGAAAATTTGACAAAAAGTACTGATTTTCCTCCGTATGTGGAGAATTTGCCAGCTCCCTGTGAGGGGGCAGATAGTGCTGCTTAAAAGGCAGTCAAGGAAAACTGGTTCGGTGACCTAGTCACCATGTTTAAAGACGTTTGGGTAGTTCGCTACATTTTTTCACATAGACATATATAGGAAAAATTAAAACTGATCAATGAATTTTTTTTAGCATATAATAACAGAAACAATTTAAGCGAAAAAAAATTGGGGGTCACAGATCTCGTTTTTGAGTTATCTTCCCTTAAATTTGAATTTTTTGCTTATTTTAGGTCATTCCAAGTGCAGATAATTCACTAAAATTGAAAGCAAGGCCTTATCTATTTTAATTTTTATGTAGCCGACTTCTTTTCATGTCATCGTGAAATATTTCATGAATTATTAAGGAGTGTTTTTTTGTATTTTTTTCTTTCTTTACCTAAACCAATGCCAATTTTCTTAAAAATGGCCTAATTTTGAGGATTTTCAGTCTCTTAACTTCATCTGAGAAAAGACAATATAAATGTTTAATGGAATTGCATGAAATTTTGTTTTTAGACCAAGAATAAAATGAAAAATATTAACCAAAAGTAAAACCATGGTATTTGAGATTTATGTATGAGTTACCTGTCCTTGAATTGACCTAAAATAAGCAAAAATTCAAATTCAAGGGCAGATAACTAAAAAATGAGATCAGTGACCTGCAATTTTTTTTCGCTTAAAATGTTTCTGTATCATATGCTACGATTATGCGAAGTTTAAAAAAAATTCATTGATCAGTTTTAATTTTTCCTATATGCCTATGTGAAAAATGTAGCGAACTACCGAAAATGTCTTTAACTGAAAAAGCATTGAAAAATATCATTAACACTACTGAAACGAACATCAAAAACAATTTTCTTGCCCTCAAATGTCACAAACTCATACTTCAGCATTATTAAATAGATTTTGTTTCTTTTGATATCAATACTATATATATCTGTGTTCATCATTTATTTGATGTGTTCTGGACTGAGTTCAATTTTTACTTAAGTCAGGTATATGTTGCATAGTTTTGCACTTTCTTATTTAATACCACAATAAGATGCTTAAAAAGAATTTGTATTTCAAGAATATTATACATGTCAATCAATGCTAATTATATGCCATCGTTTCAAATCCAGCAAAACTCAAAACCCAAAGTACCGTCATACTTTCAAAGTGCGACTCCAACATTCCACCGAGACCCATCTAAAAGCTCACAAGTATATCAAGAAGTGGCCCCAGGACAGTTGGAGCAGGACCCTGTTGGGAGACCTATGGCTCATTTATCTGCTATGAAACAAGCCACAGGTGAAGCAGTCTATGTTGATGACATACCAAGTTTCAAAGGTCAGTATTGTCTTCCTGTAACTTAAAATAATTTTGGTATTTATTCTTTAGATGCCAATCTTTAAAGAACTTGATTTTAGGGTATTTTATTTTTGACCAATCTGTTTCGAAGGGGAGAATTCTTGTGAAGTACAGTAAAATTGATAAAGTGGATTGTTGTCTGCAGAAGAAAATATGGGATAGCTGATAGTTGTTTGATTGGATGCAACACAACACAAAACAACGTAAAATTTAATTCTATAAAATCAATTTATTGCCAAGGCAGATAATGTAAAGGTGTTTATTATGACTTCATTCAAAATTATGCTGCAGAAATCACTTCCTATCTTCTCAGATATAGTTGCCTTTAGCTGAAAACAATCTTTGAAGTACTTTGCTTTCTGAGAATTGACAAATTTATTTTGGTTTTAAAGAAACACTTTAAAACATATAGGTCATGGTCGTAGTTTTAGTAATAACAATTCTGGTTTTGGTGATGTATGGGTGTAATAAACCAATGAGGGCATATTACCGAGGAAAGTTCTACATTTATTAAGTGAATTTCAAGTGAAATTAATATATTTTCTTATTTTAGATAATATTATAGAGAGCCTCTATGCTGTGGTGACAATTTCTTCAAAAGATGTCTATATTTTGAGCATATGATTTTTCTTCAAAAGATGTCTATATTTTGAGCATATGATTTTTCTTCAAAAGATGTCTATATTTTGAGCGTATGATTTTTCTTCAAAAGATGTCTATATTTTGAGCATATGATTTTGGTTGACTGTTAATGTGTCATGCTAGACTTGCATTTCTATGTCTAAAGAAAACATTTTTCTTATTTTAGATGAGTTATATATGGGCCTGGTGATGAGTACTAAAGCTTACGCAAACATCAAAGCTATTGATGCTTCAGAAGCCTTGTCTATGCCTGGAGTTGTAGATTTTATCCACCATGTAGATGTACCAGGACATAATAAATGGGGAGCTGTAATGCCTGAGGATGAGGAAATATTTGCAACTTCACAGGTAAGTTTTCTCATGTTGACTTCAAAAGTCTAAATTAGCGATCATTTCCCATTTATATTATTTACTTATTATTTAATATGTACTGTGTCTAGTGATAGAACAAAGTTGGGGTCCCTGTTTGAACATGAAAGGAACCTTTTATAATTTGAAGAAATCTTGACTTAGGCCTTAGAAAATGTTTTTTATTTTATAATGGCTATACAATCATGGTCAATAAAATAGGGTATGTTGATTGGGGATTTTTTGGGTGGAAAGGTAAAAAGTGAGAAGGTGGGTAAACCATTTCTCAGACCTTGTAAAAAGTCATGCAACTATGTGAAGAAATAAGGTAGGTCAGATATCCAGAAACAAACAATTTTTTACACCTTATTTCAATCTCCACAGTCAAGTACAATGTATGTGTTAAAATTATTTTTTAAAATTTTGAACATGCAGTTGGCAGTAACACGTTATAGTTATCATTATTTATTCATTGTATTTTTATACAGGTGTTATGTCAAGGTCAGGTGATAGGAGGAATTATTGCTAAAACTCAGATACAAGCACAGAGAGCCGCTAAATGTGTGAAGATAACGTATGAAGAATTAGAGCCGATAATTACAATTATGGTAAAAAATGAAGATTTTTACTAAAAGTTCATTTGATCATTGGAAAATGAATTTATCATTCACTTCTAAATTCAATTTTACCAGATTATCTTGAAGAATTTTTTAAACACAGGTTTATATTAGAATTAGAATAACACAATGTTAAAGACTGTGCAAATTCATTTCAAGATTTGCCAAAAAATATATGTGTAAGCAGCATTTGGTGAAACAAATAGTTTTGTATGTACTTTGTATATTTGTTTTTTAGGCACAAATGTGTTTTGTCAATGACAAAAAACAAGTGAATGTTAATGGTTAGATTGAGTTGATAGTTGTACAAATGCTTGTAAATATTCTACCATTCAGACTTTTTTTTGATAAGTCATGGCACTATAAATAAGAGGTCTCTTTGAACAATGGCAGCATTTTTGCACATATTTTTTTTATACAGAACTTGGCCATTGAATCATGTGAAGGCATCTGTGACAGTTAATATGCTCAGAGTTTATGTATATGAATATCAGCAAACATATAGTGACTTGTTCATTTCTTATCGCACACAAACCAGAGATTAAGACCATCTAAGTAAAACAGACCACTTTATGGACTTGGGAAGCTCTGTATTAGCACGAGACTGCAAGAGACTGAACTAATCTCTGATCAGGGCCTTTTTACTTCTTTAACAGAGGCCAAAATTCAGTGACTTCCCCATTGCAAAAAAGCTCTTATTTTCCCAATATGGGGACAGAAATTCCGAAAATTACAATACTATTCTAACTTGGTTGTGTAACCAAAATTCGTGTTTGAATTTTCCCAAAATGAAAGGCTAAGGCACCTTCCCAATTTTTGAAAAAAGGCCCTGCTAATGTAAGACTACTTTTTCCATATAGCAATTCACAGCCTTTGTTGACAAATTTTGACCATAGGGGCTATGGTTTTGCCTTTATGTTGATGTCAGCATAAAACATCGTGATTTTGTTCGTTTATTTCAGGATGCAATCAAAGCCAACTCTTATATAGGTCCACAAAATGGTATAGAGTGTGGTAATATTGATGCAGCGTTTAAACAAGCTGATCATGTAATTGAAGGTGAATGTCATGTTGGAGGTCAGGAACATTTTTATTTGGAAACAAATGCTGTACTCTGTGTACCTAAAGGTGAAGATGGTGAAATGGAAGTTTTTATATCTTCACAGAACCCCACCGAGAACCAGGTATAATATACAGTGAACTCTCGTTGGCTTGCATGAACTCACTGGTACCCAGTTCCAGCTTTCCAGATTGTGGCCATATGTTGTTGAATATAATTAGATAGAACATAATTATAACAAGAACAATTGGATCGAAGAATTTTCAGTTGGTTCTGATTCATCACTAAGCTGATTAATGCTGGTTCCCTTTTTTCCAAATTCTGACATAGTTACATACACTGGCTCCTTGTTTTAGCAGAACTTTTATATGTTTCATATTATGAATCAGTTTTCAGAGGTTTTACTGTATCTGTGATAGGTTATGTCATGGATGTCGAGTTCTGGCCTGCAATTATAATGGTCTGTTGAATTCAGTTTGTTTTGAGCATTGTGAAAGTATTTAACTTTTTAGCTCACATGTCACAAAGTAACAAAGTGAGCTATTAGGATCACTCTCGGTCCGACGTCCGGCGTCGTGCGGTGTGCGTCGTCAAACTTTATGTTGTGACCACACTAGGGGCCACATTTTTGGCTCAATTTTAGCAAAACTGGGTCAGAACGTTAATATCAACAAAATCTCGGACGAGTTCGATATTGGGATATTTTCGGTAAAAAACTAGGTCACCAGGGCCAAATAAGGGAAAACCTTGTGAACACTTTAGAAATCACTGGATCTTCATGAAACTTTGTCAGAATGTTTATTTTAATAATATGTAGGTCGAGTTTGATAATGGGTAATTTCTGTAGTAAAATTAGGTCACTAGGGCAAATTGCTGGAAAACCTTGTGAACACTCTAGAAGTCACTGTTTTGATTGGATGATCATGAAACCTTGTCAGAATGTTTGTCTTCATAATATCTTGGACGAGTTCGAACATGGGTCATCTTGGGTCAAAAACTAGGTCGCTAGGTCAAATCTTATGAAAAACCATGTTAACACTGTAGATTTCACAGTTATTATTGGATCTTCACCAAACTTTGTCAAATCGTTTGTTTTAATGATATAACGGTCAAGTATAAATATGGGGCATCTGGGGTCAATAACTAGGTCACCAGGTCAAATCTTAGGAAAACTTTGTTAACACTGTAGATGTCAATTTTAATTAGATCTTCACCAAACCTTGTCAAAATGTTTGCCTCAATGATATGTGGGTCAAGGATGAACATGGGTCAACCGGGTTCAAAACTTGGTCACAAGGTCAAATCTTAGGTAAAAATCTTGTAAAAGCTCTCAATGTCATGGTTTTGATTGGATCTTGGCCAAACCTTGTCAGATTGTTTGTCTTAATGATATTAAGGACAAGTTCAAATATGGGTCACCTAGGGTCAAAAACCAGGTCACAAGGTCAAATCTTAGGAAAACCTTATTAACACTGTAGATGTCAAATTTTGATTGTATCTTCACCAAACCTAGTCAGACTGTTTGTCTTAATGATATGTAAGACAAATTCGAATATAGGTCGTCTAGGGTCAAAAACTAGGTCACCGGTTCAAAACAATGTTTTAATGAGTGAACAGTGATTGTCATGTGAGCGATATAGGGCCATCTTGGCCCTCTTGTTATGAATACTTGAGCGATTGACTCAAGCCATGAACCTGAACTATTACGGGTCAAAACTTGTTCACATTATATACTTGATAGAATTTCTTACTGTTCTGAAGAGGTCTTTTTTTACCAGTGTCTGCTCTTGTTATTGTTGTAGAGTGTGATAGCAGAAGCTTTGAATATACCGGCCAATAGGGTGACAGTGCGTGTTAAAAGACTTGGCGGAGGATTTGGTGGCAAGGAAACAAGGACCACACTTTTTGCAACACCTTGTGCCGTGGCCGCTAATAAGTATGTTCATGTATTTTTATACCAGTATTAAAATTAAATTAGAAACTGAACACCATTTTGAAAATTGTATTACCAGTAAAGAAATGGAATTGTAACTATTAATATTTAATGCTGTCTACAAGACCGGGTACCAAGGTTATAAATTTGACACAGTCTTCAAGCTCAAATCTCAATTTTCAAAGAAGAAAGAGCTGATTTATGTTTGAATACACCTTTAGATGAATTATGCTCTCAGACTAATGTATCTATAATATCAATATTGTCTGATCATATTTAACTTAAACATTTTAAAAGTCAAGATATGAGATTTGAGATCGGAGACTGGTATCAAGCTTTATAACCTCTGAGCCATGGCATGAACATGTATCTCCTTAGCTACAAAGATGGGTCATAACAAGTCAGTAGAACTTACATGTTTGAGTGTGAACAGAAAAAATATGTCTAAGCTGTTGAAACAACTTATCCAAATTTGTTAAAAGTCTATAAATATAAATAATCTAAGTACTGAAAGTACTTATGGAAACTGATCTAACATAGACTTGGTCTGCAATATGGAATGAGATCTAGTTCAACAATTTAACATGGCAGATGTAGAAAAAAGTAGTATTTTGGTCCACATCAAAATGCATGCACGTCGAGTTAGTGTTGGCTATCTAAAACTGAACTATCATTCATTTTCCAAAAATGACAGATTTGCGCTTGCATCTTTTTTCTTGACTTATTTTACCTATTTGAGACATTGTTTTGCTTGTCAGGACTAATTATTAACTCATTAACTCATTCCTTGCCCCCCCCCCCCCCAAAAAATGTACAAAAATGAGGACAAAGAATCATAGGTAAATCATTGTTGTCCACAATTTTATTGATGTCTGAGGAAATCGCATTATTAGCAATGCTGGTTATTAAAAAGAATAATATCTATTTCAGACATGGTAAACCTGTCCGTATTATGTTGGACAGAAATGAAGACATGGTTACTACCGGTACCAGACATCCATTCTATGCAAAATATAAGGTACAGGATTTTACGTGTATAGAACTATCTGTCTTGTGATAATTATGTCTTGCTTTTTATTTGGGTTTACATTTTTATGCCCCCTTGTTCGTCTGTCCATGCGACATAAAGTTAAACAAATGAATAATGCAATGAAATAAGTTGAGGGAACACATTTTTCATTCGAAAAATAGGCAATTTAATCGTATGTAGAGTCAAACCTGTGAAAAATGGCCACCATTGGGTGAGACAAAATGTCCTTTATTGACGTTTTTTTTGAAAGAATGGCCTTCTTTCATAGGGTGACCTTTATTCGTATGTGGCTGCAAACACAGGTTTGACTGTATTTACCACTAATCAGTGAATTTTTAGCTCACCTGATTCATCAGGTGAGCTTTAAGGATCGATGAATGTCTGGCGTCCGGCATCGGGCCACAACTAATTTGTTTGTAGCATCCGCAGCTCTTTTAACGAATCCTGATCAAACTTGCTCACAATGTATATGGCCACAATGTCTCGGCTAAGTTCGATTACGGGCAAAATCGGACAATAACTTCTAGAGTTATGGGCCCTTGACTTAGAAAATTTGCTTTATTTAGCTTGTTTACACTCTAGCGCCTTCATTTATTCACCAATCCTTATCATATTTACAGTAAATGTGTATAACCAATAGATATTGGAAAAACTCGATTATGGGCGGAATCGGACCCAACTTCAAGAGTTATGGGCCCTTGACTTTGAAAATATTTGATTTTGTTTACACTCTAGCGCATTCATTTATTCACCAATCCTTATAATATTTTCATTTAATGTGTATAACCAAAAGATCTTGGACACGTTTAATTATGGACGGAATCGGACCCAAACTTCAAGAGCAATGGGCCCTTGACTTTGAAAATTTGCTATATTTTAGCTTGTTTACATTCTAGCGCATTCATTTATTCATCAATCCTAATCATATTTACAATGAATGTGTATGACCTTACGGTCTTGGACAAGTTGAGTTATGGATGGAATTGGACCAGAACTTCAAGAGTTGTGGGCCCTTGGATTAGAAAATTTGCTACGTTTTAGCTTGTTTAACAATTTTATACCTTCATTGTTGGTTTTGATCTAAAAATCTACATAAAATTGGGTTATACGAGTTGGAAACTATATTATCTGGTTTTCAATTATTGTGACTTTGTTCTCAGGAAAGCGATAAAGGGCCATCTTGGCCCTCTTGTTTAAAAGAGGATACAATTTATTCTTTAATTTACGAAAATTCAGTTAGTTACATATATAATTATGTAGTTATATACTATAACATTTGATTATGTCAATGAAGTAAATTGTTTTTTATATACATATTACAGGCTGGATTTACCGATACAGGCAAGATAATGGCTCTGGATGTAGATATTTATTGTAATGCTGGTATGTCCTTGGATCTCTCTGGAGCTGTAAGTAGTTCTTAGATTAAGATTGTTTGAGCATCCTGTTAAAATGCATAAAAAAAGTAAAGGATAGGTTTATAGTCGGAAATTTATATACATATTCAGTCAACTTTCACAAGTTCCCCCCCCCCCCCGCCCCCGATCACTGGGTTATAGGTCGTCTGTTGATTTGATACTCTAACATTAATATACTGGCAGGTATGCAAGAAATGATATTCCCTGTTAACATACTAGGTACTGCCAATGCTTGAAATAGAAGCAAGTATGATTATGTGTATGTGCAAGATTTATAAATTTACGCAAAAAGTATCTTAAAGGTTACTTATCTATTAGTAATGTAGGTTCAATGTGAAGGTATTGTTGTTGAGGTCTAAGGTCAAGGACAAAGTGAGATGTAACATGATAATTGTATCTTACATTTTAAGGTTATGGACAGAGCTCTATTTCACTGTGATAATTCCTACAAGATACCTAATGTACGATGTCAAGGATACATCTGTAAAACTAACATACCATCTAATACAGCATTCCGTGGATTTGGAGGTCCACAAGGTATGATGATAATAGAACAATGTATCACTGATGTGGCTTATACATTAGGGGAATCACCTGTCAAGGTATAGTATTTTCTATATGCTATAAAATTGTTATATACATCTCTTTGATAATTAAAACAAATACTGCATACAAGGCTATTTAATATGATATACAGTAAAACTGTGAACAAAGGCTTTTATAAATAGATGGCCACTATCATAGGTTTGACTGTATTTATTACTCTTGACATTGGTCTCCAAGCTCAATATCTCATTCTCTGTCTTTAATTACTTTAAAGTCAATTACAATACCAATCATACATTAATCTGTTGGTGAAAGTTAATTAGAATAAGTATTTGAAATCATTGCTAATTACAACTTGTATTTGTTGTAGCTAAGGGAGTTAAATCTGTACCAAGAAGGGGACAGAACACACTATGGTCAGGAATTAAAACCATGTCAGATTCAGAGGTGCTGGGACGGTTGTTTGTCACAGAGTGAGTTCAGCAGAAGAAAGAAAGAAGTGGATATATTTAATAGGTAATAAAAGTATTCAAAAGTGTGTAATCGACTAACTGTGAATAATTATCTAGTAACAAAGGCCCCTCGAGAATTAACCTCTGAAGAAAAAGTAAAAGGGGCAAGCCCTGGAACTGATGCGTCTCCAATAGCAATCAAATTGGTATCATTTTAATGCCTAAATCGGTTAATGAAAGCCCTGTAAAATATTTATGAAATATCCCGCTAGTTTACTCAAAACACACATTTCAAGATTTACCAAACCTGCCGATTTCGGCATCAGAAATTATTCTTCATTTTCACAACTCGACCCTTTCGGGATCTGTCAAAACTGAAAACATCGCGGAAAAAAATGCAACAAACTGAAATGGTAAGTATTGCTCATGTTATGTTCATTTGAAAGGCAGCGCACATGCTCAGTTAAACTCTCAAACGAATCGGAAATATCGTTGTAGTCAATAAAAGGCTGACAGCCTTTTAATCAAACCGACATACAAATACCGACGCGCGTTATAGGGTAATTTTTGAATGCACATTCTTCTTTGATTTTTTGGTAATAATTGGTTTTACAAGTGACAAACGCATTTTTGGTGTACGAAAAGCAAGACACAGCAGTTCCTGGACATGCCCCTTTAACTGTTGGAGTCAAATTAAGTGTATACACACAATCATGTATTGTGAAAGGCTATCTACAAGGCATGAATCAGTACTCACAGGACTGGTCTAGATTTGCATATTTACAGATCTTATTTAGATATCTTCATCCACTTGTACTTTGTATCTACCATGAAAAGAATTTGCCCTGTTTTTGTATCTTTTTATAATTATACATTTGTAATTACTGTTTTTATTTTGTTCTCCCTGTAAACTCCCATTGTTCATTTATTAACAATATATAGAAAATTTAAGTCAGGTAAACTATTAGTTTGGTAGGGATGATATTTGTTGTGACAGAGGTTGAATCTTGTGGCTTTTATTAACTTAGTACATAAATACATTTATTTGATTTCTCTGTAGTGAAAATCGTTGGAAGAAAAGAGGGATAAATGTTGTTCCCACCAAGTTTGGAATCTCATACACAGCTCTTCATCTAAATCAGGTAGAAATTTACCTTAATTCATGTATATCGAATGTTATCTATTACTCAAGCTTTTTAGTTCACCAGAGCTTAATATACTCATGATGAGTTTTTGTGAAAGCGTTGCGTTTGTCAT
This sequence comes from Lutraria lutraria, assembly GCA_964023205.1. Lineage (NCBI taxonomy): Eukaryota > Metazoa > Mollusca > Bivalvia > Venerida > Mactridae > Lutraria > Lutraria lutraria. The sequence continues at coordinate 5,621,333 of OZ026834.1, forward strand.
GAAGTGGCGTCCATATTTACTTTAAACAACATCTCCTCCTACATCTCTTTGCCAATTGCAACCAAACTTTGCAGGAATGATACTTGGTGGTCCTCAAACAAAATTGTTCAAAAAAGTTCTATGGCAACCAATAAGGAAAATTTAAAAAAATCTTTTTGTCAGAAACCACAATGCCTAGAGCTTAGATATTTGGTGTGTAGCATTTCCTAGTGGGCTTCTACCAAGTTTGTTCAAATTATTGCCCTGGAGTCAAAATTGGCTCTGCCAAGGAGGTCACTTGATTTTACATATCTTCACTGAGAAAAAAATGAAAAATGTTCTTCTCTAATATGCTTTTTTTTCAGGTGAGCGATTATAGCGCCATCATGGGCCTCTTGTTTACTATTTTAGATTAATGTTATTGTAAACCACTTTAGAACAGGTGTTATGAAAAGGTGCTATTAAAAATGTGGTAAAATAATTATAAATAAATCATAGTCTGGTTTTGACATTCACTCTCTATATTTCGATAACACTATCTTTGAAGTGTTATGGAATTGCACAGGGTTGACTTAGAAACAAAGTGGTTGAAATCTGAGTGAAATTTATATGAAGAACTAACATTATTCCATTTTCATGTACAATAAGCTTAACATATCTAGTTAATGTATGAATGTAAAAACTACTGTTATTAGCATTTATTAAGTAACCAAAGTTCTGAAAGTACTCAATGTTAGTTGAACTTAATGCAAGAGTTTGACTTGATTAGTTAATTGAAAAGTTCTCTGTGTTTAAAATGGTAATTGTAGTTATAAATGATGGGAAGTCTATCACCAAATTTGAAAAAAAATCAATATGGTTAAATTGACTTTTAATGTTGTTTTATCATGATTAATGTATTGTTATCCAATGTTATCTTTTAATTCAAGGCTGGTGCTTTGGTACACATCTATAAAGATGGTTCAGTATTAATGACTCATGGTGGTATAGAAATGGGACAAGGGCTTCATACGAAAATGATACAGGTAGTGTAAATGCTTGGTCAATTTAGTTGTGTTTAACCATCAGCTGGTCTAAAAGGCATTTCAGAAGTATTTACTCAGATTACAATTGTCCTGAAAGCAACTGACAACTTGTTTATAGTAATTGAAATTTCAATGTATAACTACAACATTAAGATTAGACTTAGTAAACAGCTTGATTTGGATGGATAAATTATAACAAAATATTTCTCGGTAAAATCTATCTTGATCTCAGTAAGTCCGCCCGATTATAACAACCACCTGTGTTCAGAAAGGTTTTCAATATTCGGTCAATATTTCATCTCGATGATGATATTGCTTCGATTTTAAGATTGATATGCTTGCTCCCAAGTATGGTCTAAATGTTAAGGTATTTGTATGTTGTACAGTACATAATATTTCTGGTGTTTTTAGGTTGCTAGCAGAGCTCTTGGTATCCCAGCATCCAAAATTCACACGAGTGAGGTTGGCACGAACACAGTACCTAACACGTCTGCTACAGCTGCCAGTTGTGGCTCTGATCTGAATGGAATGGCTGTGAAGGTAGTTAAGTTGTTGAATGTTGTCCTCTGGGTGTAGTTTGTGCATAGCAAAATGGTTGATAAGACCTTCAAAAGGGGCTCATTTGAAAAAGCACTGAATTTGTGCATGATTTTAATTTTGATCACCATTGCAAAAAAAGTTGAGCTGTACTCAGTGTATTAATCAAAGTACTGAAAGTACCCATGGAAACTGAACTAACATACCGGTAGTCTTCCACTACATCGTTGAATGGGAACATAGTGCTTTGGTGCACATAAAAATTCATACACTCCGAGTGAGTGTTGGCTATGGAAAGCTGAACTATTGCTCAGTTTGCAAAAATGCTTTTGAAGGTTGTAAAGTTTGTGAAATTCTACCTAGATCTGTAACAACAGCCAAGGGAGCCTTTGCAGTAGACTGGTTATAGTCTCTGACTAGTAATCGCTAGCTTTTTAATTCTCTGCTGGATCAGAAAAAGTTCACATATGAGCAAGAGTCCACTGTTGTGTTATTTGTATTTTCAGAATGCTTGTGAAAAACTGTTGGAGCGGTTAGAACCAGTGTTTAAAGATAATCCTAAAGCAAGCTGGGAGGAAGTGATCTCAATGGCTTACATGAAAAGAATTGGACTGTCTACAACCGGATTCTATATGTATATTTATATACAGTAAATCCCTGAAATCCGGAATCCCCAGAGAATCTAAGGACTTAAGTCGCATTTTTTTGAATTCATCAAAAGTTCTCAGCAAACCATAATTCTCAGAAAACCAGACTTTTGACTCAGTCCAGAAGGGGTCAGGTTTCCAGGGGTTATACTGTACTAACATGTTTTATGTGCTGATAAGCCTAATTTGTGCTATTCTTTATTCTAGTTCACCTAATTAACATGCATAATGACCAATAATAGATCATTGTCTTCGCTCTAATTGTGCAGTATTTCTGTGTTAAAACTATAAGTAGGCTTTTGAAAAATAAACCATTTACCCTGAGCCCCATTACTCATTTTTGTGGAAGTTCAATTATCAGATTAGAAATCTGTTTGTGCAACGCATAAAAATATGTTTGTCTGTAGTATTAGTTTTATTATCACGTTTTGAGATGAGGTAAAATAGTGCAATATTTTGAATTTGTTTTTAGGACACCTGATATTGGTTATAACTTCAAGACAGGTCATGGAAAACCTTTCAACTATTTTACTAATGGGGTGGCATGTTCAGAGGTAGAGATAGACTGTCTGACTGGTGACCATCAGGTAGATAACATTTTTGATTTCCTTGTTAGTTTGATTTTCTGTGTGAAATAATAGATAACAGCTTAAGTTAAACAGTCTGAAAACACACCAGTCTCTTCACTGACGTGTACAGTGAAACCTCAATGTTTAGACCTCTTTTCAGACTTATAAAAAATGGTTCTTAAACTGAGGTTATTAAGTTGAAATCAGTGGGCACTATATAGAGGGGGTTATATTATTGAGGTGGCTGCTAAGTAAAGATTTCTGTGTTTAAAAGATGACAATATTAGGCAAACATGTTTGTCTCTATGTTTTACAGGTGTTAAGGACTGATATAGTTATGGATGTTGGTCAAAGTTTGAATCCAGCCATAGATATTGGACAAATTGAGGGTGCATTTGTACAGGTAATTTATATAACAATCATTGATTTAAGCATCAAGTATACAAATCTAAGTATATGTTTAAATTATGATTTATAATGGAATGATAGAGCAGACCAGTTATATTGAAATGATAAAGGAAACTTTTGTACTTAAAAAATGTGATATATTAATTGGACGGTTGGATTTTCGAACTGGTAGAACTTAACTGTACTATGATTTTAGTGTATTTATATATTACACAGGGTTATGGTATGATGATGATGGAACAACAGAAAGTATCCAGTAAAGGTTTTCTATTTACACAAGGACCTGGTAATTACAAGATTCCTGGTTTTGGTGATATTCCTGTAGAATTCAATGTAACTTTGCTCAAAGGTAGTGACAATGAAAGAGCTGTCTACTCTTCCAAGGTAACTTTCTAATTATTTTTTTTGAAATTCTTTGGTGTCTACTACTTAGCTTTTCGACTGATGTTTAGAATGAGTGAGAATTGCCCAGATAAATTTGAATGTGGCTGTTTTTCATATTTTATGAGTATGGAGTAAAAGAACAGAATTTTACTATTATACACTACCAGTTAATGGGGTTTTAGTTGCTCTCGATCTGTATAATTATGAGGGACAGCATAATTAATATCTACCATGTCTCTGTACTAGCAGATTCAAGGGAAATGGGCACATACCTGGTGCATGCCCCTAAAAGTTTCCGACCATAGAATTTCTGATAGAAATGAAATTTATCATGTAATCTATGATATCATTGTTATTACAGGCTATTCTTATCATGTAATCTATGATATCATTGTTATTACATGCTATTTTCATCATGTAATCTATGACATCATTGTTATTACAGGCTATTCTTATCATGTAATCCATGATATCATTGTTATTACAGGCTATCTTTATCATGTAATCTATGACATCATTGTTATTACAGGCTATTTTCATCATGTAATCTATGATATCATTGTTATTACAGGCTATTTTCATCATGTAATCTATGACATCATTGTTATTACAGGCTATTTTCATCATGTAATCTATGATATCATTGTTATTACAGGCTATTTTCATCATGTAATCTATGACATCATTGTTATTACAGGCTATTTTCATCATGTAATCTATGATATCATTGTTATTACAGGCTATTTTCATCATGTAATCTATGATATCATTGTTATTACAGGCTATTTTCATCATGTAATCTATGACATCATTGTTATTACAGGCTATTTTCATCATGTAATCTATGATATCATTGTTATTACAGGCTATTTTCATCATGTAATCTATGACATCATTGTTATTACAGGCTATTTTCATCATGTAATCTATGACATCATTGTTATTACAGGCTATCGGTGAGCCTCCATTGTTTTTGTCATCATCTGTTTTCTTCGCTGTAAAAGATGCTATTGCATCTTCTCGAGCTGATGCTGGATATGATGGGAACTTTCAGCTTCCAAGTCCAGCAACACCTGAACGTATTAGAATGGCTTGTAAAGACCAGTTCACAGCCCTGGTAATAATAAACATATAGAATTCTTGTGTTTTCTTGACAATTTGTTCTTCTCTGGAGAGATTCTAATCAGCTTTGAATAAAGTTGACAGTCTGGGATGTCAAACAACATCAATTTTTATTATGCCCCCACCATTCAAGATGGCAGACAGGCATAAAGTGTAACCCCTGTCCATCCGTACGTTCAAAGTTTGGTTCTTATACTGGTTCTTGCTATGAACGATGGTTAGATGAGCTGTCTGCCTCTTATGACTCTGACTGTCGAATAGGGTTGTAAAACAAACATAAAACATAAATTCTAAATGGGTTTGCATGTCAGAAGTGACAAACAGTTTGTATTTTATTTTTATGTTCATCTTTAAAATGTGAACTATAACTTCACAATGATTTAATGTCTGAAGTTAATATCTATATCAGAAATGTTTAGTTTAACACTGTTGTTCAATGATAGTTCAGTTATGTATGGTGGTTGGTTCATGTATGCAGTTTACCTGGGCTGTATTCTTACCAGTACTAACTTATACCCTTCCACAAGAAGATGGTAACTCCTCCACATATGAGGAAATTTCTACATTTTTGTGAACGTTATATAGAAGGGTATGACCTGCCACCAACAGGATTCAAACCCAGGTTGCAGGGGAAAATATTCAGCATACTAACCTTCTGGACCAAGGCAGTGGCCCCCATGTAATCTGTAGCTAAAATAACGTCTAAATGTTTATTTAAATTACTTAGTATTAGCTATGCGCAATACCTTATAATCATTTTCTAGGCAATTTAATAAAACTTTAAAATCATGTATATGTATTTTCAGATCCCTGAAGCGAAAGAGGGCACATACACTCCATGGTTTGTTGAATTGTGATGAGTACATTTCAGCAAACTTCTTCAGATTTCATAAGGCATAAAAAAGAGATTTTACAAGTGGATGCACTGTCCCTAAGGCCATAACCATGGTTACCAGAAAAAAAACTTTATTTATGCCTAACTTGTATTTTGGAATTAATGTAATGATCTAACTTTGTTAAGCCTTGATATAGTCTTAACTGAGAGATGCTTTTTTGAATTTGGCTTCTGTATGTATATATATCAGTGTGATTTTTGCTTATTTGACTTTTTCTTTCCTATATTTTTTATATAAAGACGGGGCTGGACAATTTTGTTCAGGCTACTGGTCTCACTGTACATTCAACTAAGAATTTTAACCAGTTCAACAGTAATTTCAACTCATCCTGAGTCGATATCTACTCTTAATTACCAGGGGATGAGTCAATTTGTCTAGCCCTGATAGAATTAAAATGTGATAAAATATTGAAAGAGTGTGATATTGCAGATTTGACTTTGTATACTAGTGTTTGTGTGAAACAATCATTTTTCTTTATTTTTCTTTATTTTTTGTTGTTTTGTATATTTGATTTCTATTTTTTGTTGGCTTACTCTAAGAGAGGAAGACATATTGGGTCATATTTGTATTTTTTACTGAAAGTATTATGAGTAAAAGAGGTAGGTTCACTTAGGGCCAAAAATGGCCCTGTTTCAATTTCTGTCCAAAATCTCATAATTTGTTATCTATTCACAGTATTTGAAGAAAAGATGAGTTCAATTATTGAAAGCGTGTCATGGCAACAAAAAGAACATTTTTGTTAGAAAATGAAAAAAATGCTATTTCTCAACTACTGAGAGGATGAAATGTGATCAGTTTTGATGTATATGTAATGAAAAAGGCCATTGTCGATATATATAACTGTATACTTTTAGTTGCCATGGTAACATATGCATGGATTTGGTTTGTAAAAAGTAATAATAAATTTGATTCCATAATATCAACTTGGTAATGTATATTATCTGTATTGGATTATTTCACAATGATTAGTGCTGTTACATTGGGATTTTTCAGCTGATTTTATGATTATGGGAAGCATTTTGTGGAGCCTGTGAATCTAATGTGTAAATCTGGTCATGTATAGGAGTTAGCTCATTATCCTAAAATGTGTTGATCTAGTTGTCAGTAGAATCAATAGTACACATACCTGTACATTATGTCTATTTTTTAACAGTTTCTAGTCATTATGGCTTTAAAAATGTCTGAGTCCAAATCCCCCTCCATTTTTTTATCAGCTACCTATCACATCCCCGTAAGTGATATTTTAGACAGTGTAAATTTTACATGAACATAGTTAACTTAGCATTCACATTTTTTTGTAGCGTAAATCATCGTTATGATGATATATTTAATGTGTTTACAAATTGCTTCTACAATCAAACCTTCGTTAATTGTCACCCTTGAATGAAGGCCAACCTGTAATTAACTGCATCTGATTTACACATGATTTTTGTAACAGCCAGAATAAACCTTAACCAATGGCCTACTTAACCTTCAGGCCATTTTTCTTTTATCTAATTGGTGGTTTTTGTCACAGATGTAGGTCGTAGATTGTATTATATTTATTATGCCCCCTTTCAAAAAAAGGGGATATATTGCTTTGCACATGTTGGTCAGTCGGTCCATCCATAACCGAACCTTGACATTAACTATAGAATGGTTTGGCCTACTTTTGAAATTTGGTTGGGAGGTGGGTCATCACATGTGGATGACCCATTTTGAGATCAAGGTCACAGCAACTTTCAACAACTTGTCTACCCAAAGACTGGAGAACAATTTGTCCTAAAGTCCTCACACTTGGTTTGGAGGTTGGTCATCACATATAGATGACCCCTATTGACTTTAAGTTCAAATGTCAAGGTCTTACTATCCAGTTGGCCTTAAGGGGGCATTCATGTTTCACAAAATAATTTCTTGTTTATACCATACATTGCATGAATCATGTACCTCATTTCTTGTTTTCGGTATATTTTTATACTCAGGATCCTGCTTTTGCTGTTATCCTTTTATAAACTTTGTTATTATGTCCGGTCTTCCCAGTGTATAATAGTATGGTCACATTTTATAACAATTATTTGGTGTGTCTCCATGGTAACAGTTGAGGGAGTGGTACCAATTATTGTGCTACAATTTATATGTGACTGATTTATATTGTCTGTTGTAGTTTTTTTTTAAGATATACAGTAGAATATCAACATTATAACCACCTGTAAGACCACAGTCTATGGATTGTATTCATGTTGAAGTGGCGTATTGTCAAGTTGACAGATACGAGAAAGTTTGAAAACCAGTCCGAAATAAGTTGTTGCTTTATACAGGTGATGTTGATATTGAGGTGGTGTCTATAAGTGTGTATTTACTGTATTGTTGTCTGTTGTCACATTTAGGTTATAAATTCCACTTGCGCTGGACCAGATGAGCTTATGCATTGATAAATAGGTGTTGATCATCTGTCTGTTTGTGAAATAAATTGTTATAATGCTTTCTACTCATACTTGATAGTGTTTGTCTGGTTCCAATAAATATACTGCATGTACATCCGAATTAAGGCCACCTGTCAATAAAGGCCACATTATGTCTTTCCTAAGGATGGACTTGTCCACAGATTTGACTGTACACATTAACACGAAAAAGAAAGTGTGCACTGGTTAGAGAGGGAAATTCTTTTATACTTACAGAAGCAAAATATAGCCTGCGTGATAGCCTGTGGTCAATTTTAAGACTGTCTATGTGCTTAATTATTGTGTAAATGGCGTGCATATTGATTATGATAAATTCCTAATTCCAAACTATATAACAAAAACATTATGCCCAATATAAAAAAGTACCTACTTTCTTTTTCCTGTTAGTATACTTGTGTGTTCATAGTTTTAACCAAAATGCTCCTGTGAGGAAAAGCTGTGTATTTCCTAAGGGGTGAGAATGTGCAACATGTGCTGGAATGTCCAGTTTTCTTCTGTTTCATATCTTTTTTATGTGTGTGTGTGTGTGTGGGGGTGGGGTTCTTTACAACCATCATAGTACAGAGAAATGTAACTGATTAACTTATCAGGTTTGTAAATGTGCAACTTTTACCCATGTTTTATCAGGGCATTAGTAGTATTGAGATTTATATTGTGTTGTATAAATATTGCCATTATCAGAATAGATTGACACTAGAAATGTTGTATGAATTCCTGGTTTAATAATTGTGTTGTGTGTTTTCCAGGAACACTGTGTAACATGTAATAAAGTGTCCCTGTTTCTTTATGGAGTTTTGTAGATTTGTTATGAAATAGTTGCTGCTTGTGATAGGAGCTATTGCGATTTCCAAGCCCATAGAATTTGAGTATTTAAGTATGCAGTCTGATCTCAGTTAAGATGACCTCAGAACATTATGACTTTGAATTCCACGTCGGTGCTGTGTTATTTAGTATTATTGATTTACTGTCTGTTTACCAGTTCCTTTTTTTATCATCTACTTAGTCTTCTAAGTTTATTAGGAAACAATCATGTAAAATAGAGACTGATGTGTTGATTTGTTCTATTTAATATACATTGTTTTCCTTTTTGCTGTATAAAAGAGTTATAATGAACTTGTTTACGTGAATGATGATTTTTTAAGTTTAAGTCGGTAAAGCGCCATTTTTCAATGATTGTTGTTTCAGGAACATGCGGCAACCAATTTACCTAACTAATTATCCTGGTCTGTGTTTTAACCAGTACATATAATTTTCTCTCTTCTAAGATTTTCTTTAATTCCATGTTATTGATACCATAACAGTAAAATAAGGTTATGAGGAATTTATACCTTACCAAAAAAACTTTGTTTCTGGTTACATGCTTATTCAATATAAGATAGGTGGGGGCTTTCGTGTTTACTCATGAAAGAATGTGTGGAAAGGTTAAATAGTAAGAAAGTGTATTGTCCGTTCCTCTGGCTAATAAAAAGTCTACAGAGGAAGGAAATAATTAGGGTAGATTCAATAATCAGAAATAATCTTTTGTTCGCCTTATATTTTTCTTGTCTCCATAATTATATTCATATTAACTCTACTGCGAATCAATCAATTCATTGGCATGATTATTAATTGGCAAGTATTACTCATATATTTCTGTTTACAAATCTTATGTGGATTTCATTATTATATTGCATTGAAATTGTAGTTTGAAATGTACTCAGATATAATCAGATAGCATATGTTTTATTGACTTGATATTATTTTTATACTCATGATTATGAACAATACTATAATATGATATTTTGGTAAGACAACCTTTTGAAGTCTATCATTGAGTTCAGGATGTTTCCAGGGTATTCAGAATCATCTTATTTTCTACTTATTTTGATCCTCTCAACCATGTAATTGGATGCATTAACTGGAGGAATTTATCTTTAAGATTTTGTCAAAAATTTGTTGTTCATTTTAATTATTTTTAAAACAAATTTTAAAGTATCTCCCTACCATATGTAGAGCTAGATTTTTTTGTAGCATGGTAAAATCCCTTAGTGTACAGTCAAGCCTGTGAAAAAAAGCCATCATAGGGAAAGACTAAAGGTGGCCTTTATTTACAGGTGACCTTTATTTATGGGCATTTTGTTCTAAATAGTCAGTGACAGTTTTTAAAAGAATAGCCTCTATTCACAGACCAGTGTTTATTTGGAGTTGGCTGCTAACACAGGTTTGACTGTATATATGATTTACTATGTCAGATAAGTTAATATAAACTTCATTAGTAATATATGTTAAGTTAGTATATAATCATTTGTTAGACAGAATAATATAATCCAGACAATGATGTACTATGTTTTCCATGTTTTAGTCAGATGCTCATGAACTTTTATATAATTATTATAAATACAAATAAAGGGGAATTCCTAGAAAAAATCACTTACAAGACTATCCCGCCTGTGAAATCCTGTCTTTATGATAACAAATTGTTTTGTGTGTTGGGAAGTTTGCACAAAAAACTCTAGATAATACTATGCTGGTTAATGTACACAAGGACTTATATACAAGTCCTTGATGTACAGTAAAGTTTATTTCAAGATGATAAGACTATCACATACGAATCAAAATGTATAATAATTTGACATACACTTGATATATATTTTAATACTAAGCACAAAGTACTGAAAAATGTATCTACAGCGCCTCAGATTGCATGATTTACTTATAATCTGTGCACAGCGTCGATACAGATTTTCCCCGGCCTTCCGAAGAGAGCCTGTACAAAGATTTGCATGATTCCAGTACATAATGTGAACACATATGCTGTAAACTGTAGCCAGTTACAATGTCAAAAAAATCGTAGGCTCAAATATCATATTGTGCCCATGTCAAATGCGAACCTGGCATTACATTTTCAATTTCAATTATGTATCATAGCAAAATATTATGTCTATGTGACAAATAACATTTTTTAGAATTATTTCAACTCCTATGAGAAGTGGTTGATAATGCTACTATGTAGCGGTCACTTAATGAGTTTTGTTTCTTTATGTATATTTTGTTTCTAAATACACCAAAAATGTCATTGAACAGTTTTGATAGAATGAATGAATTTCCAAATTGTAGTTAGTAATTTACCAATGTTCATTTTACACTGATATAAAAAATTGTGATGTAATCTGTGATAGTATTAATTTGATGAACATGTTATGTGTTGTTTTTGCATTCATTTTGAATTTACTGTAAAAAAGAATTTTGTATCAAGTATTGAAATATCAATGAATTATCATTTTGTTAGCAATTTTGTGAAGAATAGATGTAGTTCGAAATGCATACATTTGAATCTGTAACTCAGAGAGTCAGAATTTTTCTAGGAATTTTATGAGGTATTTTTTCTATGATACAATGTCATGTAGACTTAATATACGGTTTATTGTTAGATAACATAGTATTTGTAATTGTTTATGCATATATCTCTAGTTGATTTAATTGTTTCATCTTACAAATATATTTGATAAATGCTAGAAGCTGATTTACTATAATTATACAAATAAATGATTTAGATACCATCTGAATATTCAGAGCTACATTGTTTTATTTTTTACTACAGTCAGCGGCCATCCCCAGATAAAGGTCACCCTGTGAATATAGGCTTTTCTCTTAAAAACAGTCATTGATTATTTATAACAAACTGACCACCAGGTTTACTGTATATCTTGTTATGACAAATTGTGACACATACAACAGACAGATAGCTCCCATGACAGTTGTCCACTATTTTGGTATTCTGACTCCATTCCTCTCAGAACTTGGTCCAAAAGTTTTATTGACGGCATCATGTCAACCAAGTTTGGTTATTTTGGCAATACAAAGTAGCAAAACCTTTTTGTTCATATTTCCATTCTAGCAATATATCAGGATATTCATAAATGAACATGCAAAATAAATTGAATCAGTGGGATTTTATTTACAGTTTATGAATAAAATATTTGGGTTTTGAAGAAAGAATAAATTTTCACAAGATGTGATTTTTAAAATACAATGCCATGTGACCTACTGACCCGATTATGCACAGGTCCTGTAGAGGTTGTCATGAGGAACCTACATATAAAGTTTAATGATTATAGGTGGAAGTGTTTTGATTTTATATGCAAGGTAAAAGTTAGGTACAAACCTACAAACAGACTTGTAAAAAAACAATTTATATGCCCCCAGTCTATCGTAAAGAGGGCGTAAAAAATAATATGAATTCTAAAATAGTAAACATCTTAAGAGTTCTGTGTATGTTGGCAGTATATCAACAGATAAAAACCAATCAATAAGAGTTATTGATACTTTATTTAGACCTATACATCTTAATTAAAGTGTATTGATTAAAATAATCATGTGAAGAAAATTGGCAGTTACAAGTATTATGCATGTGTAAATATTTACTAAAAAGCATGTACATATATAAATACAAAATAAATAAATTGAATACAAATATTCCAACTTTTGCCAGTATATGAGTATATTACTAATACATATAAGTATATATAAAATAAGATTATAAATAACATATAATACATTCAACTAATTGAAAGAAATAAAAATATTATTTATCCAAAGTTGTTCATAAATGTTCTTTCATTGCTATATGTATAAATGTTGCCAAATTTTTAACAAATGAACACTGTTTATGTTCATGATGTTGTTGAATTTATTCATGGTAGGCAAGTATAATAATATTTAGGTCCTTTTTTATTAATTATAATACAGACATACTAAAAGGTAATGGTATTCTGATTCAATTTATAATATAGAAAAAACACCACTTTGAGGATGACTATCATGCTGCAGCTGGTAAACAGTCATTTGTAGTAAACCTGAGTTTGAAGTATAGACGTGTTGGTACTACTAATGTTTCTACACAGTCAAACCTGTGTTAATAGCCAACTCCAAATAAAGGCCACCCTTTAAAAACCATAATTGATAATTAAGAGCAAAATAACATCTGAATAAAGGCCACCTGTCAATAAAGGCCATTATATGTCTTTCCAAAGTGTGGCCTTTGTTCACAGGTTTGACTGTGTATCAAATGCAGAATAGAATGAAATCTGTCGAAGTGATCCAGCATCACTTCTGTTACATCTATAAACTCATCATAATTCAACAAACCAAGGAATGTAAGTCTCCTCTTTGGCCTCAGGGAACTGAAAAATATAGTTATAAAAATGTGAAATATTCAGTAGAAGAGACAAAACAACATTAAGATACAATATCATTAAACCTTGTCTTCAACAGTCAAGTTTCAGTAAAAATGATCTGGACCTTGATCAAAGAAGCCCTGAAATTATTATGTAACAATCCCAAACGAGGCCTCCTTAACATCTTGCTATATACATGCTTAAAGTTTGGCATCAAAAGGTAAATCTAAACAAAAGATGTGAAATGGAAACCAGCTGAAAGCTGATTAGAATTTCTTTGGAGAATACAAATTATCAAGGAGACACATTGATATATTATACACAAACACAAAGAAGAATTCTATTTACCAGGGCTGTGAACTGGTCTTTACAAGCCATTCTAATACGTTCAGGTGTTGCTGGACTTGGAAGCTGAAAGTTCCCGTTATATCCATCATCAGCTCGAGCAGACGCAATAGCATCTTTTACAGCAAAGAATACAGATGATGACAAGAACAATGGAGGTTCTCCAATAGCCTGTAATAACAATGATATCATAGATTACATGATAAAAATAGCCTGTAATAACAATGATATCATAAATTACATGATAAAAATAGCCAGTAATAACAATGATATCATAAATTACATGATAAAAATAGCCTGTAATAACAATGATATCATAAATTACATGATAAAAATAGCCTGTAATAACAATGATATCATAAATTACATGATAAAAATAGCCAGTAATAACAATGATATCATAGATTACATCAGGGTCAATTGAATGGTTCTATTTGAGTGACAATTATTATGTTTAAAATTATCCCAAAACCTGGAATACATAGGATAAGATGGATTGAATGATATAGTTTATAACCACACTGACTAAGCAGGGCTGTTTGAACTGTAGGGTCACTAAAGCTAGGGAGAGGGTGGTCTTTGGCTGTAACCCAGTTTGCCCCTCCCCCAACCTGAAATTGCTTCCAAAGCATTCTAGATCCAAAATGTTAATCAAATTGTTGTTTCCATAATCTGTTTAGAAAAGCTGAAATATGAGCAATTTTGATAGTCATATCTTTGACCACAAAGATTATACAGGTATATCAATAACATTACCTTGGAAGAGTAGACAGCTCTTTCATTGTCACTACCTTTGAGCAAAGTTACATTGAATTCTACAGGAATATCACCAAAACCAGGAATCTTGTAATTACCAGGTCCTTGTGTAAATAGAAAACCTTTACTGGATACTTTCTGTTGTTCCATCATCATCATACCATAACCCTGTGTAATAAATAAATACACTAAAAAAAGTAAAACCACCTTTTTAACAAAACCAAATAAAAGGACCAAATTTTGAGATTATCTCAGGATATAATTCATCAAATGTTTGGTGAAAAAAAATGTAATCATTCAATTTAATAATACAATGTACTTTGATTTCATACATTTTAGTGCATCAGTGCCTCAGAGTGGGCACAACACTTCACTGGGAAGAAGAAGAAGAATGTGCAAAGTATAAATTAGTTATTCATTTTATATGATTTGACATGTAAATGAACTTGATGATTAAGTCACCGATTGTTGTATAACTTACCTGTACAAACCCGCCCTCAATTTGTCCAATATCAATGGCTGGATTCAAACTTTGACCAACATCCATAACTATATCAGTCCTTAACACCTGTAAACCAAGCATAGTATTGTCAAATTTGTGTACAAAGACCACCTTTGAGAAAGTTATAATATTGAGAGGTGACCTTTATTTTGAGTATTTTTGTTCTAAATAATCAAAGACGTTTTTTCAAAGAATGGCTATTATTCAGTGAGGTTGATGGTCTTTATCCAAAAGTGGCGGCCATTACAGGTTTGACTGTACATGTCCCTTATTGAGCCTAAATCTTATAGATAACACAGTAAAACCTCACATCTTGACCAACTTCATATTACAACCTTTTCATTCTAAGACCATTTATTTTCAGACTGGTTTCCATACTTTAACATCATACAATGAGATCACCTCAATTCTTCGACCTTTTATCAGGCCCTGAAGGTGGTCTTAAAGATCAAATACATGTATACAGAAAACCACAACATTGAATTTAAATTCAAAACCTTAGTAATTTATATCATATTTATACATTATTTCAGTAATCTGTAATAATATGTGAACATTGCCATTTTGGTTACTTCCGTTTTAAGTTTTTGATAAAATATTCTGATAATAGTATTAAGTAATTTTGTTTTAAAGACACATACTGTCTGGGTATTCAAGCAATTGTATAATTTGTACTGACTCATGGACTCAATTTCATTTAAGTGTGTGCATTAATCTCATTATGACTACATATGAAGGGAACCAGACAATAGTTACACATACCTGATGGTCCCCTGTTAGACAATCAATCTCCACTTCTGAACACGCCGCACCATAAGTAAAGTAATTGTAAGGCTTTCCCTGGCCTATCTTGAAGTCAAAACCTATATCAGGTGTCCTGAAAAGTAAATCCACAGTATGATTTATAAGAAACCATTCCATTATATACAATTAAGATTGTTATATACAGATAACGAAAATCAACAGTACATAATATAAAAAAGCATTTAAATGGCCCTGAGATATGTTCATCTGAGAAACAACTTTTGTAATATCACTCACGAATTTGATTTAAATTTGAAAACAGACCTCAGGGATATTATTTTAGAAATTTTGTTAGAGGCATATCTAAGCTCTAAACCTTGTGTTACATACAAAAAGAAATTTTTAAACAGTTTAAAGATAGCTGAATTCGTTCTATTGAAGCCATTTAAGCCATATTGCAAAATGTTCCGTCAAAGATCATTAAACTGATTTTGATTAGTTTAAATATCTCAAACACATTCTGAATCACTGCATGAAATAATCTTAAAATATAATAGAAGAAATCATAGAACAAACAAATGTATAAGAAAGTAAATTTACATATAGAATCCTGTAGCTGACAGCCCAATTCGTTTCATATATGCCATGAAAATCACTTCTTCCCAGCTAGCTTTTGGGTTGTCCTGAAACACTGGTTCTAATCTACCCAAAAGCTTTTCACAGGCATTCTGAAACAATATATGATAGACTTGTAACTGTGATAAAATGAATCAAACCATAGAGCATATTCTGATGAACAAAGACAGTCCTGATTGCTAAAATGACATTTATGAGCATAGCAGAATAACGAACCTTCACAGCCATTCCATTGAGATCAGAGCCCACACTGGCTGCTGTAGCCACTGTATTTGGAACAGTGTTGGTTCCTATCTCACTTGTATGAATTTTTGATATTGGTATACGAAGAGCCCTGCTGGCTACCTGCAATGTATCATGGTTATTCATCAGTTATTTATACAATGGCGGTACCCCACATCATCGCGTTCACTGATTGTATTAAGAATATTGGAAACAGTAGCTAGTTTGCTCTCTTAGATTATTAATCTAAAGTACATAAATCATTGAAAATAAAAAAATCCACATATAAGTATGATGCAACTTCCATTCAAACAACCCTGATAAGAGAACTTCTTCTCTGTTGTTTAACGGAATACAAACTGACATGGTCATTTGTCGACTTTTTCCAATTTAAATGATGGAGGAAGACTACAGTTATCTTTGTTAGCTAGTTGTTTTACAGATTAGAAACCAAGAATAGTTGTTCCATAATTATATCAAAAAGGAAAGCTTAAATCTAGTACAATCAGTTGCAAATTATTTAATCACAAATGTCTATAAGATACTTCGGGAGAAACCGCCATTTCATGATTTTCTAGAAAAAAGTATGCAACTCTAAGAAAACACTAAACCCACCTGTATCATTTTTGTATGAAGCCCTTGTCCCATTTCTACCCCGCCGTGTGTCATTAATACGGAGCCATCCTTATATATATGTACCAAAGCACCAGTCTAGTATCAAAATAAAATTACAAAAATACCACATGTTTAAATTACGTAGCTTGTTTTCATTTCTTGGCATTAAAAGTAGTATAACCACTGGAGATTGAGACACAGTCTAGTAATCTTCTATAAATATATGCTTAAGCACAATCCCACGTGATCTAAGAAAATTTGCGCCCTAATCATTCCCATGCAGGACACCTCAGACGATTCCATACCTCACTTTGTATTTAGACAGTACTAAGGGGTGTGCCAATTATATACCATTACAAATATCCGGCCTATTCTCAAACGATGACAATCAATTCAATATTATCTTTCAGATGGCCTCTAGTGGCATTATTACAATTGTCAGCAAAAGCTTACTTTACTTCACAGGAACATATTTAGGCATAAACAATTGTATGTTTCTGGTTAATCTACTCTACTTTTTCCCATGACACTAGACATTTTATTAGGCCTAAGGAACAGTACATCCGCTTTCTCAGTCTTAATTTTTCCACACGCCTTCAAGAGCAAAGGCATCGACCTGCCTTCCATAATTTTAATGAGCATGTAACCAGAAACAATAAAAATTGTTAGACCTTAGCATCATAGTAGGAATAGTAGCTTTCGTCTATGTGTGTTCTATAGAAAAACATCAAGTCCTGTGAAATGAGGTCTATGCAAAATGCTTCAAATAGCTTTAGAATATATTTTACCTGATTTAAATGCTGTTCTACGTATGAAACACCAAACTTTGTAGCCACAACAGTTATTCCTCTTTTCTTCCACCGATTCTCACTACAGAAAATCAAATAAGGAAATACAATCTTACACGAAATGTTGTTCTTGATTGCAGTTATATATTTTTACAGGCATCTTTCATCTTTTATGTAACTTTATATTTGTGTATGGTCCTATGTGTTTGTTTGGTATTCGGTTTGGGGATTTGGGGAGCGTGCACTTTGTGGAGAGGATTGTCTTGGTCGTGTGTCTTAGGAATTTCTGATATATCTGAGGATATTATACCCTCATAAAAAAGTCCAATTTGTTTTCAATGATGAGATTCATAGTGGTTTTCTAATTTTTAAAAGCTGAAAAAATAGTTTATGAAAGTTATGTTATATAAGCACAGCAAAACAATATCATTATACAGAATTGTCTTGGGTACACAGTTTTACACGTGCAGAAGAATATTTCTGATACCTATTAAATATATCTACTTCCTTCTTTCTTCTGTTGAAGTCACTCTGTGCCAAACAATCATCCCAGCACCTCTGTATCTGACATGGTTTTAACTCCTGACCATAGTGAGTTCTGTCCCCTTCTTGGTACAGATTTAACTCCCTTACCTTAAAAAATAACCAATAGTATTACTTCATGACTTCGGTATACAGGGCATAGTTTTATATTAAACACATGAAATACAATCAATATCAACTTTGCAAATATCTCGATAATGAATAATATATTAAGTCACCCTTTGCATTGTATAGCCTATATGTAATAGGAAATGTGTGACCTTATTATGCAAGTGATACATTAAAACTACAATAGACGTAAAATGTTTTCCGGCGACCCAAATCTTTTTATTAAGTCAGAGGAACGGTACATCCATTTTCTCACTTTTTACCTTTCCACACATTCTTCCCAAACCAAATTGAATGAAAAATTATAAAAAAATGTAAACCTACCTACCCTATTTTTAATGAGCATCTTACCAGAAACACATTTAGATTTTTAAAAAATTACAAATGAACAATACTATACCTTGACAGGTGATTCTCCTAATGTATAAGCCACATCAGTGATACATTGTTCCATTATCATCATACCTTGTGGACCTCCAAATCCACGGAACGCTGTATTAGAAGCTATGTTAGTTTTACAGATGTATCCTTGACATCGTACATTAGGTATCTTGTAGGCATTATCACTCATCAGCAATGCCTTTTCCATAACCTTAAATAAAGTGTTATAAAGTAAAATACAGTTTACCTTCAAAATCAAGACCACATGTAAGACTAAATTTTATACCTTAACTTAATATATTCAAGTTGAAATGAAGAGAACATTTTGAAAGCCAGTTTGAAAGTAACTGGTGATTATTTTAATGTGTACTTTCTATGCTGAAGTAGTTGGTCAACTTTTATTGTATTTCGTTTAAAACAGTATCCTAGTCCTTGACTGAGGGTTCATGGAGAGGCGTATCCTTACTTCATTGAATTAAATATAGAAACTTTAACAATATGTTAGTCGTAATCAAAGACACGAACAGATGATGCACTTACGGCACAAGAGAAATCCAAGGACATACCAGCATTACAATAGATATCTACATCTAGAGCAGTTATTTTGCCCGCATCAGTAAATCCCACCTGTGAATTAAAGATATTAATCGAATCAGACATAAGACCTTGAAGGGTCACCTTCCAATGATGTTTGACATAAAGGGAGTGTACAAACCATGTATAACACTTGTTTGATATTCGTATTACATTCTTGCAATGCGGAATAATTCCGTTTAAAACTAGTCTGGGAATTACGCAAACACGTTGTTATTTTTGAACAGTTAAACTGAGCATCGGAATGGGTTTTTTTTACAATTAACACGTCACCTTATATTTTGCATAGAAAGGATGTCTGGTACCGGTAGAAACCATATCTTCATTCCTGTCTAATGAAGTACGTACAGGTTTTCCATGTCTGAAAAAAGCAAAATCACTTGGAAGTGGCAAACAGTTCTTTCTTAACAAATAAGTCTTAGACAGCACACATTCAAGTAGTCGAACATTTAGGAGAGTTAAGACTTGCCCACGATATTCACAGTTCAATCAGAATTATGAATAAGGAGTCTGCTTTTAAATATTTTTACACGAACCGTAATTGACTATCCTTGTAAAGAACTAGCCAATTAACCATTTGTAACACAATTTGAAAATTAAGTTTCCAAGAAAATATTATTTATGAATAAAACCCCTTTCCATTGATGTGTAAATGTCAAACGTAGTGAAAACGACAGCCTTGTTTTATATATACAGGCCATTGGCAACAGTTAACCAAATCAGTTTTCATAAATTCTGCACCAGTAATTAAATGTTTTTCGTTAGTAAAGGCCAATTTCTCCACAATGAATTATTAGCAGTAGTGGTTGAATGCCCTCATACGCAATATTCAAACCCACAAACTAAAGGTTTATATATATATTGCGCTAAGAAGGCAGGCAATAAATATCGGTAAACGTGTCTGCTTATCGTTTGGAATATTTCTTTAACCGTACTTGTTGGCAGCTATGGCACAAGGTGTGGACACAAGAGATGATCTTGATTGCTTTCCTCCAAACCCTCCGCCTAGTCTCTTAACACGTACTGTAATTCTGTTAGCTGGTACATTCAATGCTTCTGCTATCACCGACTACAAGATAAATCATAGTAACTTAAGTATATTTTTATCATACAGATAGGTATATAGCTCATGGAACCAGTTGTTACAAAAAATGTAATAAAAATAATGAAATGCTTGTTGTTTAAGATAGTCCTGGTAAACGGTAATTAGTCCATCTTTGTGTTCTGTACCATTACTTTTCAAACAAACCAGTCATAGAAAAAACACTGTCCTGTATAATATCACTTCATATTACCAGAAGACATATTTCAGGAATCACAAACGTAATACGTTGTTTAAGAGGAATTTACGATGCAGCAAAAGGAGCAATAAAGCATATTGAGACCGATCATGCACTCACCAGCGAACCAAACCAGATCATCAATATAATATGGCATCCCTTAGTTTGACAGTTTTACACTCTGCGGACAGAAGTTACTGATCAGGAAAGTCCGATATCAAGTTAAGAAATTTCTGTTATGAAGATACTTTAGAGAATAAGCTACTGAGACTTGACCTTAGACATTTAAAGGTGATCTGTACAAAATATTAAAAACAAAACTTCCAGCTATCCATACCTGATTCGCTGAAGGGTCCTGAGTTGATACAAACACTTCCATTTCTCCATCTTCACCTTTAGGAACACATAATGCAGCCATTGTCTCCATGTAAAAATGTTCCTGACCACCTATATTACATTCACCTTCAATAACATGATCAGCTTGTTTCAGTGCGACATCAGTATTGCCACATTCTAATTTTGGATTGGCATCAAAGTATGAACCAGCTTTGATCGCATCCTGAATTACAAAATAAAATCATCTAATGGTATGAATATTATTTATTACCTCAAAAATCATATTTGTTTGTGTTTATTTATGTTTAATGCCGGTTTTTTTCCAGTTATATACGGCAACAGATTCACCTGACTAGTTCTCCAGGACTGCATGTATTCTAAGTTTCTAACCCGCACTATCTTATCCTTCCACTAGGAATCGGTTACTTCTCTAAATGTGGAGGAAAATCGTACAATATTAAAAGTCATCGATTTAATATAAGTTATTTGAGATGGGTACTTTCTTTAAATACATTGATCCAAAAACTAATTTATCAGCATTATTTTGATAAAATATAAATATACAAAAAATCAACGATTTTTGGAGACATTCTTCGAATTTATACTTGTTTTTACATTATGCACAATATTTACTTTGATAGTGATTATAGGTTTCAATTCTTCGTATGTTATCTTCACACATTTAGCAGCTCTCTGTGCTTGTGTCTGTGTTGTAGCAAGTATTCCTCCCATTATCTGACCTTGACACAAAACCTACAAATTCATAGAACGTCATATTAACTGCCTGCTCAATATTAACATTTTCCAATTTTCGTTAAATACCAAATTGATTTTGAATCACAAAAATATTAAGACTGCTTAATTTCTAAAAGGTTTCTAAAATTTTGAGGTTTCACTGCATTATTATGAAATTCATGTTGTAATATAACAGAGGCTGATGTGGATGAGAATAAAAGATTTTTTTCTTAGTTTTCGCATAACGCTGCTGTTCTCAGTCTACACGATTGATCAAGACTTCGACGAGAATGTACTGACCTAACCACTCTCATATACAGACACATCGTTCTTTACATTTGCTCTAATGTAAAATACAAAAGTGAAATCGAAGGAGAGTGACGCTATACTTGATGAAAATACAACCAGTGTAAAATGTGATGATAAAGCATCACATGTGCAGTGTAACTTGAACAGATCGACCACTTTTGGGATGAGCTGTACGTGGTCTCAAGATTAAATTGTTAATGCAAAAGACTTTTCGGGAATAAGACATCGTGTTCAAATAAGTTTACATATTTTAAGAACCTGAGAAGTTGCGAATATTTCCTCGTCATCGGGGATGATAGCTCCCCATTTATTATGGCCTGGTACATCTACATGGTGGATAAAATCTACAACTCCTGGCATAGACAAGGCTTCTGAAGCATCAACAGCTTTTATGTTTGCGTAAGCTTTAGTACTCATCACCAGGCCCATATATAACTCATCTAAAATAAGAAAAATATTTTCTTAATCGTAGAAGTACAAGGGCATTCCGCTATTTTAACAAATCAAGCGTACTACTATCTACTGCACCATAATTTTGATGATATATTAATCCGTCAACAAATTTTGATTTGAATATGTATTCAAATATTTTACAGTGATATGTAATAAACCAAAATCATTTGAGGTTTGAGGTTCGGGGACCAAGTTCACAAAAATACACTTAGTCATTCAGTATCCAACTTAGATCAACTGACCTTTGAACCTTGGCATGTCATCAACATAGATTGCTTCACCGGTGGCTTGTTTTATGGCAGACAAATGAGCCATAGGTCTCCCAACAGGGTCCTGCTCCAACTGTCCTGGGGCCACTTCTTGATATACTTGTGAGCTTTTAGAAGGGTCTCGGTGGAATGTTGGAGTCGCACTTTGAAAGTATGACGGTACTTTGGATTTAGCGTTAGGCTGAAATACGAAATATTGTTTAAATAGAAACTGATATTCAACAAGAGATGTCACATATAATGAATGATAAAATTATTATATAAAACCGCCAACCAAAATTTTAAGCGGCTGGACTTTTTTTATCAAGATTGACAAAACATCATGTTCAATTTTTTTAGCAATATTTGTGCCATCATATATGCATTGGAAAGAGTTAATATGTTTACATGTATACACAAGAAAATGAACGGTGAATCGTGTTCGATTGAATAAAGTTGCACGGATTGAGTCAATAACAAAAATATCTTCAAACGTACCCCAGTTTTTATTTGTATTTGCATTTGAACAGAGAGGTAGAATTTGAAGAAAAAACTGAGTGTTAAAGTTCTTCTGTATTCAACCATTCCTCCTGGTGATCCTGGTTGTAACGGAAGTTCATCAGCTAGCAGACGACATATATCAGGTACCAGACTGTCATCCCACTTCCTGTTGAAAATCAGGTGAAACTATGAGTACTTAGACTAATGGAATGATTCTACATTTGAAGAGAATGACTTGGATTGTTGAGGAACAATATTGTATACAGTAATTGTATAGATAAATTGGCTATGATATTAACCAGCCCGATTAGCACGTTTAATTGTTAGAGTATCTAGCTTACAATCTGTAGGTCGCGGGTTCGAGCCCCACATTGGGCATTTTGTTTTCCTCTTCCTATTACAAATGGTGCTGTGTCAGTGTGTGACTAGCCTTATTATTCTAGAGAGCTAGGGTTGTCGCAATTGTTTACATTAAGAAATAGGGAAGACGAATGCAGAGGTATTGTATATAGTATCGGTATAGATAAATTGGGTGTGATTTTATCCAGTCTGATTAGCTCAGTTAATTGGTGGAGCAGATGGCTGCAGGATGTCCAGGGTCTGCACATACCTTCCAACAACTGCAGACATGGTTTTAACTGGCATCATTGTAGTTATAGCCATACCACCATACGCTAGACTTAATTCTTTAATATTACATCCACCATCTTCAAACACAACTCTCATACCAGCATTAACTGTAGCAATATCATCTTCTCTTCTGTATGCTTGTTTGTACCCGTAAAAATATTCATTCTAAAATGATGAATGTCCGCGTTAATAAACATTAATGATAAACTTGTAAATAGAATCTGCTTAATATAATAATGTTTTAGTATTTTTAAAAAAATATATTTTTGACATTATGATCTTTAGTATTATAATGTTTTGATATTATGGTGTTTTGTTTTAATTGTATATATTTTAACATTATAATTTTCAATATTGACATAAGAGATCAAATTGTTGAACGTACCATTTGTGTGAATGGTAACAAAATACTGATCACAACTTCTGTTTGTTTTATGGCAGTTTTTCTGTAACCTAAGAAAAAATTATCATCCATCTTCAACTGTCTTCTTCCATTTTCTGCCAATTGAAAGAGAACAATATAAAATCAAAGTACTGAAAGTACTGTCGGACTTGATTTTTACCATACGAGACAAAAGAGAGAAATGTGTACCCACATCGTTCGAGCCCATACAAATATTTTAAAATTACGGACCGATTTTTCATTCATATTGTAGTGCAGGTCATATGCATAGGTAAATGACATAAGCTAGGGCTTTACTATAGTCCCTTTGCTAAAATTTAAAAAAGAAAAAGCCTGATATTGGAAAGTTTAATGATTAGCACATTAATTGAGGACTATGTAATTGTATTAAAAACTCTTTATTGTACAAAACTAGTAAACAACACTTCAGTAACAGTAAATAATTGATTCTTCTGGTTTTAACACAACAGAACATCGTCGCATTGAACACATTCAGGGTCACTCAAATCAAAAAGGTCCTGACACAGTAGAGTAAGACCTATATGACCTATAGTTAACCCGATGTTGCATGAAATTCAGACGTGATTATGTAATTCTAATTAATCTGACGTAAAAGGAACTCTTAAACAGTAAATTTTAAAAGCACGTATCCAGTAATTTACGTTCGTATTTAGCGACTCGAATTATTATTCTTAAGCCGCAGTTTTAACATTCAACCTTCGATAAATCAAACTCCCCACATCGGTTACGCTTTGCTACTAGGTACTGCGGGGAGTGAGTCTATAAATAGCGATTCCGTCTTCAAAATAACATTGGTGTGAATATCACGGAATAAGATTATTAAATGAGAATTCGCTTTGTAATATTAAGAAATGTTAGAAAGGCACAAAACACACACATCGATGGTAGATTGTTGCAAATGCATGAATACGTCCGAACGTAGACCGAAAGTAGAACTACTTTTATTGGACAGTGAATACGCGGTTTTAATTCTACGCATTTGAAAATCTCATGTATCTACCGACAAGCACTTATTTAGATACATGACTCTCCATGTAGTTACAATAGAATGATTTGAAATGTATTTAGATCTGACACACTTAATTGGGGAAAGATTCCAGATACTTCTATATAAACATACCATTTAGTTGCGCACTATTTCCTTTATGTGGCATTCTTTTAACCAAGCTGTTATGGAGTCCAGCGACAAATATAAGTCAACGATTACAAAGGACTTGATTTTGATAAAAATCAAGTCCAAAAACTATACATTTACATCTTACCGTTGTTTGTTAATATATCATATGAATTTGTATATATTGTCTATTCAATTGTTCAATCCGTAACTATCTGCTTAATTCTTAAAGTTCGCGCACATTTCTTGATAAAGTCTGCAGCATCTCTTGAAGCGATTTAATAATGGTCCAGTAACTTTTTAAAATGGTCCGGTGTTATTCAACAATGATCTGGTACAATTTAGAAAATGGTCTGGAGTGATCCTAAATCCTAAATATGTTTAATATGTGATGTCTACACAGAGTTGTCGTTCGTTAGGCCTTGCACACATGTATGTGAGAGATAAAGAAAGACAACTCTGGATAGATTTAACTGTATCAAAGACTTATACTATGTATAGAACAGGTCTACAGCTCAGCTCTGTTATTCACTGCATAATGGTATATTTATTGAATCAGACTAATTGCATTTATCATTCTGTTGATATCCATGATATAAAATCTTAATACCATGAATTGCTATACTAAAACAAACTAATACAAAATAATAAATCTAAGTATTGAATGGTCTCATTCTAACATTGGTTATCTAATAAATGGCCGTTCTATTGAAGTGGTCGTAATATTGAGATGGTCGTAGTATTATAAAGACGAACGTTATATTGAGATGGACGTTATATTAAGATGGTCGTTACATTGAGATGAACGTTATATTGAGATGGACAATATATTGAGATGGATGTTATATTGAGATGGACAATATATTGAGATGGACAATATATTGAGATGGACTTTATTATTATAAAGACGAACGTTATATTGAGATGGACGTTATATTGAGATGGACGTTATATTGACGTTATTATTAATAAGATGGACGTAATATTGAGATGGTCGTTACATTGAGATGAACGTGATATTGAGATGAACGTGATATTGAGATGAACGTTATGTTGAGATGGACGTTATATTGAGATGGACGTTATATTGAGATGGTCGTAACATTGAGATGGACGTTATATTGAGATGGACGTTATATTGAGATGGTCGTAACATTGAGATGGACGTTATATTGATATGGACGTTATTGATATGGTCGTAACATTGATATGGACGTTATATTGAGATGGACGTTATATTGAGATGGTCGTAACATTGAGATGGACGTTATATTGAGATGGACGTGATATTGAGATGGACGTTATATTGAGATGGACGTGATATTGAGATGAACGTTATGTTGAGATGGACGTTATATTGAGATGGACGTTATATTGAGATGGACGTGATATTGAGATGGACGTTATATTGAGATGGACGTTATTGAGATGGACGTTATTGAGATGGTCGTTATATTGAGATGGACAATATATTGAGATGAACGTTATGTTGAGATGGACGTTATATTGAGATGGACGTTATATTGAGATGGACGTTATATTGAGATGAACGTTATGTTGAGATGGACGTTATATTGAGATGGACGTTATTGAGATGGTCGTAACATTGAGATGGACGTTATATTGAGATGGTCGTAACATTGAGATGGACGTTATATTGAGATGGTCGTAACATTGAGATGGACGTTATATTGAGATGGTCGTAACATTGAGATGGTCGTAACATTGAGATGGACGTTATATTGAGATGGTCGTAACATTGAGATGGACGTTATATTGAGATGGTCGTAACATTGAGATGGACGTTATACTGAGATGGACGTTATATTGAGATAGACGTTATATTGAGATGGACGTTATATTGAGATGAACGTTATGTTGAGATGGACGTTATATTGAGATGGACGTTATTGAGATGGTCGTAACATTGAGATGGACGTTATATTGAGATGGTCGTAACATTGAGATGGACGTTATATTGAGATGGTCGTAACATTGAGATGGACGTTATATTGAGATGGTCGTAACATTGAGATGGTCGTAACATTGAGATGGACGTTATATTGAGATGGTCGTAACATTGAGATGGACGTTATATTGAGATGGTCGTAACATTGAGATGGACGTTATATTGAGATGGACGTTATATTGAGATGGTCGTAACATTGAGATGGACGTTATATTGAGATAGTCGTAACATTGAGATGGACGTTATATTGAGATGGACGCTATATTTAAATGGACGTTATTTTGAGATGGTCGTTGTATTGAAGTGATCTGAAAATGAGGTTTTACTGTACTGTGTTTCTATGATAGTGACCTACCTTTACTTTCTATCTCAAGTACAGCACCACAGGCTAAGAACAAAGGGTTGAGATCTGAGATTGGACTCGCTGTGATAATATTACCAGCAACAGCCTGAAATAGTCAGATTTGTTTTATTTTCTGCTCAATATTAATTTTCTTACTATCGTTCAAATGACTTTTTACACGCATGTAAGTTTTAGGACGAAACTATGTTCCGGGTTTGCATCAAGCAATCAATAATTGTTAATATGTTACTTTCACACAGATTTTCGGTGACAGTTTCAATCAAAGTACTGAACGTACTCATAGAAACTGAACTTACATAGAACTAGTTTAAAAATTGCATGGCGAATGTAGAAAAACGTAGTGGCTGCCATGGGAAGCTGAACTATTATTCAATGCAGTTCTCATGAATTCATAAATATTCTGTAATGAAAAAATTGCTAGTACGTCATTCGGTTTGGGACGTACAAACAAAAATACATTTGTAGTAACCGAAAAAGAGTTTGTTAAATTATATAGCACAAGAGAAAACATTTCAATCATTAAGAAATAAACTTACTGCAACATTTCTGATCTGATAGCCAGCAAACCATCGTAACATTTCACGTATTGCAGTAAACACTCTTGTCTTATCCTCTGCACAGAATTAGAAATAATTTTAATCATATATGTATTGTGTTTGAAGTATTCAGAATAAACAGAGCGTTTGAACAATGGACATACATTTAACAGAACGACGTTTTACTAACATTCTCACAGAACAGAATTCTACCGCCTGAAAATCTAAATTTTATGCATACGAATCGAATACGATTATCAACAATCTTAATGTTATACTTTTTAACATCGAATGATTGTTCGTTCTTTTTTTGTACGTTAAAGAAGAATGTCTCAAATCTGTATAATCCGACCGTGACCAGACAACATTGCATGCATGCTGAAGTTTTCCAGCTAGCTTGTGAAAGGTTGGTGGTTCTACTCGTATGTTTTGGGTATTTTTCAACCTTCAAAGATGAAAAGTTGTCGAATTACCATGGTTGTTGTGCGGAGTTAAACACTAGAGGACATAAAAAAACAACATATCAATACTGATATTATATGCTATATACGTGATAATCATTCGTCTAATGACATAAGATTTCACTGGCGCAATTTATTTCGATTTTGGATGATAATTTTTTAGAGGCGTATTTCCATATAAAATCCTTTGTTAATCAGGCCTCTGTTTTTTTTTCTCTAAATTGCCAAAGCTTGAAAAAATCTTCAAATAAAGTGAAACCTGTATATTTTTCTTGAGCATGTTTCAATTCTTCATCAATTCTAGAAAGGGTCACAGAAGCCCCAAATCTGATCCCTAAATCTGTATGTTTGATGTCAGTCAGTTCTGGTACATGAGTTGGTGCAATCATTACAGGATACTTCATATTCTTAAATTTCATCTCCACACCTGAAGTGAACAAAATCTTAAATAATACTTTGTAAATATCATATCTATTTAAAGTATTATTGTAGACAAAGGTTCATTATAAATGGGATCACTTTTATCTTTCATCAAGTGGTTCTGTTTGATGTCATTAGCTATATTTATGAAAGCTAAAAGACAGTTAAAGCAAATCTTTGACTGATTAAGATTGTTCCAATAATTATGTAGTAGTTTGAAAGTTTGTGATCTTGGAATTAAATTAAAACTTTGTTTTCAATACAATGTGAATGGTCTAAAAATACATTTTAAACATTGAAAATAATATAATCTCACAAGATTTTTAGAAATGAGAAAACTATACATGTAGTTGACGTAATCAAGGAAAAACATAAAGATATATCCATACAATGTTATTTTCATAGAATTATACAATATAAGCATGCACATTTACTATCCAATATGGGTTTGGGAATTTTTTTATTGATGATAATACTTGACATAATTCATATAAAGGAGAATAATTATCATGTATATTGTATACCTATTTCTGTGTTACCAACCACCATTTTAGCATCAGGATAGGTAGATTTTAATGTTAGAAGTTCATCTAGTGAGGTAGGACGATACCATACAACTCTTTCACCTTTATACATCAATGATTTAGTATCAAAATCTCTACAAGTCTGAAAAATAAACATCATTTTCTGTTTTAATATATGTAACATTTAGATTATGAAACATTCAGTGGATTTCTTTATTGTGATTAAAGGGTCATAAGGTATCTGATTTGTAATCCCCAGGCCCTCACCGCTACACAAATTTTACACGTAAGGGAACTTTCTATTTAGCTAACGGAAGGTCGGTGGCTCTACCTAGGTTGTACGCCCGGGGTCTTACTCCGCCAATAATAGATGGAAAAGGCGCCGAATATCTCTGTCCGTCGGTGCAATATACCCCCCCCCCCCCCGAGACAAAAATACTTTCATTATAAATTAAACATTAAACACTGAATTACTCACTAAATGCCTGTAGAACTCATTTCATTACTCAACTATTTGGGTGAGAAATTATATCCAGTCCCAATTTTAATCTATTATAATGCACGATTAAATATTTTTGTCGTCAATTTTCTGTTTCGGACGTTATTTCAATATCCATTTTCAATTTTTTTCTATACCTGTAATTCTGGCGGGAATATAGGGTCTTGTGTGGGGTCAAGCGGTAAGAAGTCCTTGGCATCAGCAAGCTTAGATCCAACCTGAAATATTTTTATGAATAATTCAATAGTTGTTTTGTGTACTCTTTCTATCGTATGTTACAGATAATTTAAAATGCAAATAAAACATTGTAAGATTCACATGAATATTGCATTGTCATAGATTCCGTTTAACTGAATTCTAAAAACATTGCCATCCCTTGTTTGCACATTGCAAAGCTTTATCCTAAACCTGTTTGCGATTTATTGCCAGCAACTCTCAGCTAAGTCTCAACGCATACCATAAGTAAGCAAAGAAATGTCTACAATACCGGCAGCTGGTTCTTCAAGAAAAGCTTAATTATAAATAAATCAATTGCGATGGAATTTCGTAATACTCCTGTCACTCTATGCCGCTTTTCCACTGCATTGGCACGGCGTTATTTTATATTTCCAGAGTGCCGTGAGTTCGCAAGAAAAGTCTGATATTTTTCGTGAAAGCATGGTGTTTTCAATGCGCTCATGCTGCGCTGATAGCGTTTTGAAGACATTTGTATAAGCGCGGTATAGACTCAGTGACATATCAAAGAACGCCATACAGTCTCCGTGCAAAGTTGCAAACGACTCCGACAACCAGCGTTCGCACAGCGACATCTGTGCGCGCCTGCAGAGCTCCTGTGGTGTTGTAGGAGATCTTACTGCGCTGTTACAGCGACCTTACGGCGATCGCATTGCGTTCTTACCTGAACGCCGAACAGAGGCGTTTTTTATGCATGCTCAAAGTGCACACCGTCGGTCGGCGTTCTGTGCGATCCTAACGCGTCCCCTGGCGATGTCATTGTGTTGCTGCGGTGTTGCTGCGGCAATGTTCGCGGTCGTACTGCGCACATGTTGGCGTTCTGCATTTTATTGGACTCCTCAGCCCTAGTGTGACAGGAGTTTAAAAAACGAAGCTTTGATTTACAAATGTATATCTATATCATGACTATGGTGATCATTGAAACCAATATCTGATTTGCATACGTACCCAATCTTTTGTCTGGTTTTCTTTATTTTTCATATTCTTACAACAATTCTCCCCCATTTGACAAAATTCCTGAACATATAATAAAGAGAAACTAAAAACGAAATATGTAAAAGAACCATGGCTCTGTAGGACCAACGTGATTTCTAAACAAGTCAAATAAAACAAATCAAATCATATGTCACGTGTGCTTGATTGCTACATATATGATCATATTTAAAACACATATAACGAATGAGATCTGTAATGAACGGTGGTTTTACATAGCGCCATAGAAAAGTACATACATGCATAAAAAGTATAAAGTGACTATTCGGATTTCATGAAACATCATTACAGAATTATTCTGACTATGAGACAGATATAATATTAGATGATATTAACCTTGGTGAAAGTTCGAAATCCATCCAATATCGGGCGATATCCAGTACATCTGCAGAGATTTCCTGCAAAAAAAGTATTCGTTGTACGACGGTTGTATGTAAAGATATTTTGAAATCCGGAAAGGACAAAGCAAGTTCTGTTGAACGTATTGTAATTTTTTTCGAAGGCACGCCTATTACTCAGTATAACATTGCACGCAGAAAAATACCTGAATAGCCATGTAAAGCTACGAACCATTTCGTATACGTCGAACATCAGTTATTAAGTACAGCGGGTATTATCCAAATTCGATATGTGATATAATAAAAGAACACTGGTATTCATGAATATACAGCAAAGGTTAAAAAACATGAGTTGAGGGGGGGGGAGGGGAGTAATACTCAGATGAGCCTAACGAGTGATAGTCTTGTGGAGCTGAACTAAGTTCAACTCACAAAAATCGGTTAAAGAACATGTGATCGCTTATTTATATCAAAATAACAAAGATTTAAACCATTTTGTACGGTATTATCCAAAAACAATGTTTGTTAGACAGTTTGCCAACAGTTACTGAATGTGTAGGAATTCCTTCGCCTTGGTCCTAACTTCTTGAAGATAATAAACAATAATCACAAATTCACTCATTAAAACTTATCTTCTATTGTAAGAGTTCATTCTAAGATAGAAAAATGTACACCGAGAAACAATGTCCACCACAACTATAGTAAAACCTTTTTATTAAGACCTCCTGTAGTACCGACATAGACGGTCATAGAGGTGGAAATGAAATGATTGTTATACAGAGATGGATGTATTAATGTAGTGGTTGTTATATAAGGTTATACTGTACCTTCAAAGGCTTTTTCCATATGTTGTACAGATGGCTGTGGGTCATTTCTAAGTAATGTATACATAGACATGACAATACCAGGAGTACAGAACCCGCACTGTGAGCCATGGGACTTAGCAAGTCTTTCCTGAAAACAGTATGTTGTTTTAGAGATAAAATGTTGGTTATGGAACAAAAGCTTTATTTGTTGACACCAATACAGTAATGCAGTGTTATTACAGTTTTAATATAACTTTTATACACAAACCATCACAATGTTGGTAACTGAGCATAAACTTGATGTCTTTGACACAAATACGTACAGTAATTGGGTTTGTACACAAATGAAACACTCAATGTTTTAGTGAAAACCCATCACATTAGTAATTGTAATAAATATTACTACTAATAATAATTTGTGATTGAACAAAAGCACTTGGTGTTTTAGAGATAAACCCATACATTATGTGTTGATACTGAAATAAGAAATATGTTTTAAAGAAATACCTGCACAGGATGAAGTCCATTTTTTACACTACCAATACCTTCCACTGTGGTCACTGCCATACCATGTAGAGAGCATAGTGGAGCTAGACAGGAGTTTACTGAGAAATGACTGAAATAATAGCAATATTGTTTTGAAACATTTGTTTTGTAGTACTGTTAAATGTCTCAATGTCAAGAAATGTCGCTATTAACGTTTAATGTCGCCACGCTCTCGTAAAATGTCACAATTACCATTAAATGTCGCAATTCCGTGAAATGTCGCACTTACCAATAAATATTGTAATGCTGTGAGATGTCGCATTTACTATAATTTAAACGTCACAATGCCGTGAAATATCGCACTTACCATTAAATGTCACAATGCCGTGAAATATCGCACTTACCATTAAATGTCACAATGCCGTGAAATATCGCACTTACCATTAAATGTCACAATGCCGTGAAAGGTCACACTTACCATTAAATGTCGCAATTCCGTGAAATGTCGCACTAACCAATAAATGATGCAATGTTGTAAAATGTCGCACTAACCATTAAATGTTGCAGTGTCGTGAGATGTCGCACTTATCATTGTTGCAATGCTGTGAGATCTCGCATTTACCATAATTTAAATATCACAATGCCGTGAAATATCGCACTTGCCATTAAATGTCACAATGCCGTGAAAGGTCACACTTACCATTAAATGTTGCAATGCCGTGAGATGTTGCACTTACCATTAAATGTCGCAATTCCGTGAAATGTCGCACACACCATTAAATGTTGCAATGTCGTAAAATGTCGCACTTACCATTAAATGTCACAATGTCGTGAAATGTTGCACTTACTATTTAATGTCGCTGTGCCGTGAGATGTCGTACTAACCGTTAATTGTCGCAAACACCGCTAGATATCTCATAATCAGACGTCAAATATCGCAATCTTAACGTTAAATGTCACAGACGTATGAGCGAAATGTGTAGATTTATGAGCGAAATGTGTATAGTTTATAGCGAAATGTGCAAAACTTAATAGCGAAATGTGCAGTCTTATGCCCGAAAAGAGAAAAAAATCATTTCGACAGTGACAAAAATGTAAATTGTACAAATTAACGAATAAAACGCACCGTATCTTTTTCCTTGTGTGATCATACCTAGATACCATCACAGTACAAGCACCACATCCTCCTTCACCACAACCAAGTTTGGTACCAGTAAGACTTACTGACATCAGAGTTAAAGAAAACAAATTTTGGCTAAAAAGGATTAATTGCTTTATAACACCGGGCTCTTCAACAGGCTCCCGTTCACTCTTTGTGTACAAGGTGCACTGCGACATGGAACATGAACCAGTTTACGGGCTCTTAAGACTAAAGTGACATTATTCGTTTAAAAATGGCTTTCAAGGATACATTTTTGTCTAAGGTACTGTAGGAGTGTTGTCTCTGGATCCGGACGTTCCTCTACGATCTTAAAGAATAAATAATATAGTAACATGAATATATAAATATGTGGGAACAAGCCATTTTATAACGAATGTTTTGAAAGTAAAACGTCAATATAAAAATCATCTTTAGAATTGAATAGTTGCACAGTCAACCTTTATTCGGAGGTCATTTTGTTCTAAATAATCAATGGTGATGTTGTCAAAGAAGTGAACTTTATTTGGAGGTGTCCACTAATTCAGGTTTGACTATATGTAGGTGGTCTTTTAATTTCTGATAACATTAAAACTTGTTTAATGGTAGATGACCGCTATTTTGTAGTTTTAATAGGGGGTTGGTATTTAATTGAGATTTTTCAACATTAAATCCAATTTTCGGGGCCAATAGATGATTCGTATACCGAGTCTATATAGATAGTACATATACAGGCAAACCTGTGGACAAAGGTCATCTTTGGGAGAGGGATAGTGTGGTGTTTATTGACAGGTGATCTTTACTCGGAGGTTATTTTGTTCTTAATCAGCATTTATTTTTTAAAAGAATGGCCTTTATTCTCAGGATGGTCGAGGTGTAAATTTATCCGAGTTAAGTAAAACCTCAATATTACGGCTTTCTTTTGACTAAAAAAAATCAGTGAACTTTATTCATCCGTTCTTTAACCGGCCCATTCGGCAGATATGGTCATTTCAGAGCCCGCCCCAGAGAGAGAGAGAGAGAGAGAGAGAGAGGAGATAAGATACAGGAGAACCGGGCGTTAATATACCTTCTCTTATAGAAAAGTTTACCTGGTTCTTAATCATGCCCGGTGTGAAGTACCGATACACCCCTCACCCATTGACCCCTTTTTAACATAGTATTGGTATTGAAGTTGAAATAGGGACAATGAAAAAGCGTCCCTGAAAGACCGAAAGTCAGAGCAGAGATTCAAACCCATGACGTTTCGTTTGGTAGTCTAGCGCTATACCAACAAACATCCGTTCAATGAACTTTATAATATTTTATTACAGATAACCTATGACATACATATTAATGTACAGAATTTTAATTATAATTCAAGATCATACACGAACAATGATAAATACAACCTGAAACGTGAAAGCCTGATTAAACATAAGTGTACACAAGTGAATTAAATAATTTTTGTAACAGGTTAAGTAACATACAAACACATTTACAAACGTGACTTTCACACATTTTTGCACGTAGTTGGATAACAGTAACCATAATACATATTCAGTATTCCAGGTATACATCACATGGCACTTAACCTGACCAATGTTCCTTAGTGCCGCCCACTTCGGACCTGGTTCCCCACAAGTTACTACCATCTTTTTCGCATAAATCTCCCGAAAAAACGGTATTCATGTTTGCATGATAAAATGCAAACTTTCTGGGCCGAATAAACTTTAAGTGGACCGAAAAAAGTACACACAAAAGCAAATGACACACGACGGTATTGAAAAGACATTAACTGATATATATTTTCATTTTTATGCAACCTAGTACATTGTGTAGTTCCAAACATAATAATTATAAACAATTTTGATTGACCAAACATTGGTTGACTTATACCCAGTCTTTTTTTTTTGTATCATCTGTTTGAGAGTTAGGTCAATTTTCATAAATGTATCTTCATTTGATTTTAAGGTACTATTTTACGTTAGGGGTAGAGGAACAAAAATAGTCGTAACTCTCTTAACTGACGGTAAAAGTTTTTTTAGATTCACTTGTAAATGTCTTAATAGATATACAAAAGAATAGCACTATTTTTAAAAAAAAAACAATCCTTTAACACATCATATTATACTTCGAATACTTTAAGAGTTTTTCTTTTGTTCTGAAATATGATAAAATAATAACTGAAAAAAATACTGCATACGGTTGGGCCATTGACCTTTTCAAAACTGGACCGATTACCATAATGGTCGACTTGGTTTAAATTGAAAGACTTCTATGTTAAAGACATAATTATTTAAAGACATATTTAAAAAGTCATGCTGAAGACCACCTAGATTCAAAGCTCAATGGTCAAAAATCGATTTGAATATCTATTTCAATTTTGTTCGTAATTTTCAACTTGAATAACGAGTTGAATGTATTCTTCGGAAAGAATGCATTTTATAACTTTGTCCACTTTAGACTTCGATCTTGTGTTCTTGTATGCGTATTATTTTCTCCTACTTTCTATTTGTTATTTACGTACATTTTGTATCTATTCTTACCCTCATGTTGCATGATTATTTTACATATATTTTTATATACTAATAACAATGAGTAAAAACTCAAGTTATACAATAAAATATCTGTCATGTTCTGTTCTGTTCTGTAATTTTATTGCGTGTCAAGATGATATGTTCTCACTTATAAAATCCGGAAGACAGTAAAAAAGGTCATGTTTTATTGGATTTTTATCATCTTTCGAAATACAATCTTATGAAGAAATGGTGATAGTTTATAGAAGTCATTATCTCTTAAACTGTACATACTAAATAGTATACATTCAATTACATAAAAAAAATGTACATAATTAAACCAAAATGAATTACATCATCATACAACAATACGACATGAAGGCTATAAATTTAATATATGGCTACATTATACAGCAGAGTACGACAAATTAGTATAATAATCCGTTTTAAGGTCATACTTATTTAGGTTAAATAGGTGATAGTTATATATTACTACAACAAACAAAAATAGATAAACCTATTTTTATGAGTAGGTTAATTATCAATCATATCTAGAATTACATGTCATAAATCACTGGGACATGATGAATAAAATTAAAAATGAAAGACAACATTTTTACAGTTTGTCCTAGTTTCTTTACATACAGAAAAAATGACCTCTTTTTTCCTATCAGGTTTGTTTGGGAGTAGCAAAATTATGTTGTCGTTGAGAGTTAAAGCGTGCAGCTGGATAATATTGTTGTTGAAGGGAGGTTGTTGCTCAAGAGAAGGCTGCTCTGGAGAGGTTGTACTGTACTTTCATCGACAGTATATTAATAAAATTAGACGTTAGCACTTGGGTAATTCGCAAATTAAGTAAAGTTCAGTCGTGCAGAAAACGGAAAACGTTCCGCATAAGATGTGCCGAAAATCTATCGCTATCGCTCGCTCCACCCCTTCTTAACCAATAAAATTTTGCTTAAAATAGTCTAACTATTACAAAGTGTTTGCCCTATTTTTCCAGCCAATCAGCAGTTGAGATTATTTGAATTTTGTACCGATTAATTTCATGAAGACGGCTGTCTGGGTTCTTCAGCAGATAGAGTCTGACCTTCATTCATTAAGAGTACGATGGGAAAAATAGGGCAAAAGTGTCTAAAATGACTGTTCTACATGAATTAGAAACGCCGGTCGCTCGCTAACGCTCGCTTCCCTTAGCGTTCTTAATTTCATGAAGAACAGTCATTTAAAAGACACTTACCATTACAAAGTACTGCGGTGCAATACATTCTGCTCATACGTAAATCAATACATACACTTTTGAATAAACAACAGAACAGATTGAAGTGTAAGACCCATTTAACGTTTTCAGATTACCCCCGGGTGATCATTTGAAAATTCATAATAAGAGAGAGCTTGCATACGAATCAGGAGATTATTAACACCCTAATAGGATTTAATGAATTCATATAATTATTGCGTAAATTCAGTTTATGAATACCGGAATATACATATAATAAATAAATCATGTTGGCTGTGAATCATTTAGTATGAATGTCAACCCGAACTTCATGTATAAGTTTTCGCCACGAAGAATCAACATTTTCGCGTTACCGCGGAGGGATTTTTAAAACGGGGGAGAGAATTGAAAACGTTTTAAGGGGGGGGGGGGGGGTATCCTGAATAGGGGGAGCTTGGAAACGTTACACCGGTTTACCAGTTTTCCAGGACTGCTTCAAATCGGAACAAAGTAATGATCTTAAATTTTATAACCGCAGACAAAAATAAAATGTCAAGTCTAGTTAAAAATTTCAAGCAAGCCGACCACGTCGATTTATGCAGATTGACATAAAAATAAGTCATAATAAGTAAATATAACAATGTAATATGAAAATAATCTAATCACATTTTTCATTTCGATGGTGGTTAAAAAAATACGAAAGCAAAATTAATGATTTGCAATGTATTGACCAACACGTGTCAAATCAAGATATAAAAATACATAAAACACACAATATAAAACATATTACAGGTTTGTTTTTCGTTTTCATTAATTAATATTATTTATTAGAATAAAAAAAATTACGTAAACTTACTTTTTTACCGTTCACATAAAAAGCCAACTCACTCATTCCTACCGACATAGTAGTTGAAATAAAAATGTCAGTGTGGTTTTGAAAGGTCATTGACTCGTTGTAGCGTATTTCCGATAATATACTCGTATTTATACGTAATTATCCTCTGTGACGATTAACTGTAACATTTATTACAAGTCACGCAATGTTTAAACTTGGTATTTTAAATAGGTTAAAATGAGATAACCTCGTGTATGTACATGATCTGATCAAAGTAATAAGGTGACAACCTCTCTCCAGACCAGGTTATCCGTCTTATACACCTCTCTTAACGTCTTAAAGTACAGTACAACCTCTCC
Organism: Lutraria lutraria; assembly: GCA_964023205.1. Lineage (NCBI taxonomy): Eukaryota > Metazoa > Mollusca > Bivalvia > Venerida > Mactridae > Lutraria > Lutraria lutraria. The sequence continues at coordinate 5,660,440 of OZ026834.1, forward strand.
AAAACGGCCCTCTCTAGAGCAACAACCTCATTTAAACAACATTTCGATTCTTCCCACTGCAGATCTATCTTTGAAGTTGACCTCTCTAGAACAGCAACCTCTCCACAACATACTATTGATACTCCCAAAGGGTGTTTCTTTGAAGAGGTTGCACTGCTGTTAACAATCACTTGACCGGGTTTCCTAGAATGTCCAACCAATATTCAAGAGCATGCTTTTTTCTTAATTTAAACGTATTGTCATATTTGTCCGCGATTACGTTTAAAGTCCCATAAGCATATTCATTTATCGGTCCTAACAGTTTCTGTTTATTCTGTAACAGAGGAATCCAGTGCGTTTTCCTCCCGTGCATACTTTATAGCAAGAAAAAATGTTTCGTATTTTTTTCAATATCATTGAAAAAAATACTATTTATAGAACGGCTGTGTTTTCCCACAGTAATATTATGCGCACGGAATTAAGTGACGTCACGCGCTCTATATATTTCAAGTTTACAAAAGCAAAATTCACAGCGAAATGAGTGTTTTTAGAAGAGAAAGGTCTTGTTTCGTCGGTAATAATTATCTTGGGATAATAACAGCATATGTTTGTTTTTTACATATATTTTTAAATGCAAAAAGCTCATGGGGCTTTAACTTCTGCGTTCTGAACCATGTGCTTTTAAAAAGTGTTAAATAGACAATGGTGAGTTAGGGTAGGTATGTAATTTAAGGTTTCGTGAACATTGTATTTAAAGTGTTTCGCGACGAAGCATAAACGGGTGGAAAGGGTACGTGTAACTCTTTCAATTCATATGCGTCTTAGAAGTACTTGGATTCAATAAAATTGAACGTTTTATGAATCTTGCACGAAATATTGCAGTGCACAGAAGCACGGCGTTTCATATTTTTACAAAATGACGAAATATTTTTAAGAGGTTCCTTGATAGTTGTGTAACAGATTTCTCATTTTTAATTCTTTTCGAGAAATTGATATATAAAAGTATTAAAGATAAATATTAGATACCGGCCTTTAATTTTGGTCCATGGGCATGTAAGCTCTATACGTCAGCCAAATTACTTAAACAAATAGATGTATTAAGCTTACGTAAGTTTTTACGTTGTTATCAACGCATACAGCTTACGGCAAGCTCTACACGTCGCTCGATAGTGCGCTTGATGAATAATATAGTTCATATAATTTTCATGTAAATAATGATTTCTTTTGTGAAATAATTGTTTCTTCAATACGTAAACATTGTACAATTTGTTGCTTTATTTCTTGTTTACAGCAATATTGTAAAAGCTTAAACATGAGTGATAACGAACGAAAGCTTTGGATGGAGATTGATTAAACTGGCTCCGTTAACTTTGTCTGTACATCTTTTGTTCTGTTTGTTTGTTTATATGGAGTTTTACCCCTTTTCAACAGTCAGAGTCATATGAGGTGGACAATTCACCGGCCTAAGCATCCTCCGTAAGCAACTGCCTAATTTCTCACATAAAGAGACATGGTCGGTAGTGGGGCTCGAACCCACGACCCTATATCAATGAGAGGTTACAGTGATTTGAAGTCAGCGACATTAACCACTCGACCAAGGAGGCGGGTTACATCTTTGGTACGCTGAACATAAACCTATGGAGGCTGATTTCTGCCATTTCATATCTTCCTGTGTTCGCCCCCAAAAGTCCAAGCACGCCGACACGAACACACGATAAATTGATCATTTGTCGTGTCTTCGCCTTCGACCTTAGAGGGCGAACACACGAAGACACGAAATATTGAAGGCGAAATAACGAAATTTTGATAGGCGAACACACGAAATCTACTCTTGTAGAGTTTCGTGTCGGCGGGTTTGAAATCGTCGTATCGGCGCCCTATATTTGTCGTGTGTTCGTGTCTTCGCCTCGAAAGGCGAAGACACGACGACACGAAACATTGCACATTATCGTGTCGTCGTGCCGGCGTGCTTCGCCCCGAAGGACGAAGACACGAACGCACGATAATGTGCAAGGTTTCGTGTCGTCGTGTCTTCGCCTTCCGGTAGACATGCGCAGAACCATTACAGATAGTATTGAATTGCAAAACTATTACACGGTGGATCAGATTTATGGTTCTGCGCATGTCTACCGGAAGGCGAAGACACGACGATACGAAACATCGCAAATTATCGTGTGTTCGTGTCTCCGTCCTCCGGGGCGAAGCACGACTACACGAAGACACGATAATTAGCCTATTGTCGTGTCTTCGCCTTTCGCCTGTCTAGGCGAAGACACGAACACACGACGAATATAGGGCGCCGATACGAAGATTTCATACCCGCCGACACGAAACTATACAAGAAAGGATTTCGTTAGTTCGCCTATCAAAATATCGTTATTTCGCCTTCAATATTTCGTGTATTCGCCCTCTAAGGTCGAAGGCGAAGACACGATAAATGAGCGAAGATATGAAATGGCAGAAATCAGCCACCATATAAACCGGTTAAAAAGATTGACAAGACCGGCACTTTAGAAGTTTTGAACCGAGATTGTAAGTTTTTTTTATACTTTATTCACAACAGGTCACCGAGATTGTAAGTAGATTTCCATTATGCATGTTATTTTTCTTTCAGTGGGTTTCAATTATCAACGGCGGCCGGTTCACCGAACAAGTTATCCTGGACTGTATTCCAACCAGTTCTAACTCACCCTTCCACAGGAGCCGGGTACTTCTCCACATATAGAGGACTAAAGACATTTTCGCCAACTTTCCGTGGAAGGGTTTAACCTGCTGCGACAGAAAATTGAACCCGGACCGCCGAGATACATTATCAATACACAAACCATGCAGTGGTCCACGTGTGAGTTTTTGAAATAATGATTAATTATCACTCATAAATATTAACGACAGAAGTTCATGTAATCTTTAATTCATTTAATCTCGCATTGTCGTCCATCTTCAATATGGAGTGACAATATGTGTTGAATAATACACAAACAAACGCATGTGCATGAATAATTGGTTATTAATGTACCGAATTTGTTAAAAATCAAAGCTGAGATTATACAATGTTTCTTTGTGAATATTTAACTGACTGAACGTTAAACCCCATAGCTGGTCATTGACTTATTAGTGATTCTCTAAAAGTGTATATCGTAAGTCCTTGTAATGGAGAAAACTAAGAACAGGGTTTCCACAAATACGTTACCCGTATTCATGTTTGAATAATAAACTAAGCTGCTAACACAGAATGCTATCTACGAAAGAGCGATACTTTACAAATCTATTTTGACTAGGATACTGTGATAGCAAGACATATTTACAAATGCATGCTTAAGACCATCTAGCAGTAAAGTTCAATACAGTTTTATTTCAACTCCTTAATATAGAGAATATACTAGTGGTTGGTGCCGAGATGGAAATGATTTATCAGGTGAGGCTTAGAACGTTGAAATGGGCGAGCATCTGGCCAGCCCATTTCAGTATTTGTGCCGAACTGGATAACATGTCCAACTTTGGCGGACATGGCCTTATCGAGTATCTGATCAATTTTCAAGGGAAACAACTACAATTAAGGGTTTTATTAAACTGGTTCCCGTTGACTTATGTGTATAAAGCCAGGTACGGCCTTAATTTTCCAGGACGCTGATTGGTCAATTAGATTGGAATCCGGGCAGAATTCTGCCCGGGGGATTTCGCGAGACTTTGCGTTATCGACGAACATTACGCGCGTAATTTAAATAATATAATATATATATGGGAACTGAATAGCTATTAGCAAAAATAGCTTTTTAAAAAAAAATATTTTGGAGTTTTTAACATGATTTTATAATATATCATTATTTTAGTAATTATGCGATGCTAATATCAAAGCAATTCACGTTCTATCGGTTTCAGGACTATATGTTTGAAAAAAAAATTAAGGAATGGAATACCGACCCTTTAAAAAAATATTTAAGAAATATTTTTAAAATCAAGTTCTCGATCACGGTCGGTGTATGAGAATTTGTTTCACTTAATAATAATATGTAGATTTTTATAATTTTTATTATTATTCGTTGAACTGTCAAATAACATTAATCACCGTACACAATTGCAACTTTTTGAGTGTATATAACAACCTGATTTTATATTCGTATAAAACTTCTATAAATATGCGATGCTAATAATAAATCTTAAAAGTCGTGCCCAATCTGATTCTGGACTACATGTTTTAAAATTAATTAATGCAAACAATATAGTCGATAATCAATGGACCAGTATATCATATTCTCAATTTCAATACATGCATTGATAAAATCAAGATAAGTAGCCAATTAAGAAGTTGTTATGCAATATTACGTAACACGGCCGTCTCTCTTCCTGTACCCTTATAAGGGAGAAATATTTTATGGATCATTTCACCGAAGGGGGTCAATATACTCTTAAAGACATTGAACAGCTACTATATAAGTGACCCCCCCCCCCCAAATCCACATGTGGTCTAATCTCTTAATTGTTTTATTGCCCCTAATCAGATAAAACCAGTCTGGTCACAGTCTGTAGACTTTTAAAGACATTGAACCAGGAATGCGAGGCATGTGACTTATGGACCAGAAAGTCCCCTAATTCCACAGTAGGGGGCAATAAAACAGACAGGGTCATTGATAGACTAGCACCTGTTTACATAATCTGTTACTCTATGCTTATAAAAACAAAAGCATTTTAGTCATAAACTTATTATCACTGTAAATCAATAAAATTTATTACCCCACTTTTTGACTAGGTGTCAAGTCTACAGACCGTGACCAGACTGGTTTTATCTGATTAGGGGCAATAAAACAATTAAGAGATTAGACCACATGTGGATTTGGGGGGGGGGGGGGGGGGGTAACTTCTAGCATCTTTTTTTGTTATTTTGAATAAAGGGTATCCATGAGGTATTACTAACATCTCCAAGTACATTTATCAGATGTACGGAAATCCGCGATGTTTCTCGAATGAACAGCAACCAATGAAATAGCTAAAACGGGTTGACCAATCAGAAATGCTGGATATTTTAGACCGTACCTGTTCCTTTGGTGCGCTGCAACTAAACTGGTTCCCGTTGACTTGTGTGTACAAAGCCTTTGGTGCACTGCATCATGGAACGGGAACCAGTTTACACTGCAACATGGAACGGGAACCAGTTTAGGGGTTTATATACAGTCTACCTATTGTTACCGTCCTTGCTTGCGTTATGCTGACTTTATTAGGGGTCATAAAGTAATGAAGTCAGTCACGCGTAACAGATAAAATCTGATCCAAAAATCGATATTTCACTATATACATTACATAACATGTCCTAACTATTATGTACGTCGTTAAAATGGACATAAACGTATGATATTGACATTAATTAAATTTGTTTGCGAATATCATGAAAAGTAGTAATAATTTCATTATTGTTTGCACAGTCAAATAGTAATTTTTTTTTTTTTTTTTTATAAACTTAACATATTAGCTTACAATACCTTTATTTTCACTACTGACACATTTAACATTAAATCATCATGATTACACTCAGGCGTGAAAAAATGTTTTTCTTTTCTTATTAAAAGTCGGTTAGTAGGTATGGACTTTATTTGGCTTTTGAAAGCATATGGGAATATAAAAAGGAGAAAGAGGATTTTCCATTCAACGGATAAAATCATGAAAATTCCTAGGGTCGCGGGATAAAATTAATTAGGGTCGATCGAGTAACCAGAAATTTTGCACTATGTCACACGTCTTGTAGGTCAGTGATTATAAATTAAATTACTTCCAAATCCATTACAACCTTCAATAACTGTTGCAGATATCTATTTCCATCACAAAATAGAAAAAATACGATTGAATTATAGACCTGGACCCGTATTCACAAACAAACTAAGATGAAAAATCATCTAAGAATATCGAAATTTTGCTAACATTGTAATATTTGTCTTAACTTTTGTCTAAGAGTGAAAAAATTTTAGAAAAAATCTAAGATCGTCGATTTTTATCTTAAAAGTTTAGTCAAGGTACGAGATGACTTAACTTAAAGGAATTTTCTTAGATAAAAAAAAAACGAAAATGGATGCTACGTCGAACTCATTATGTCCATATCTATGAAGAATAAAGTTAATTTCTTGGATTATGAACTTTTAAACACTTTTCTGTCGTTATTTTGACTTGATCTTGGGCGGAGCAGTTGTCAAAATAACGTGTCAATTTCACTTACAAATATTGTGAAAAGATACATTAAATTTTGCCATCATAAGATAAGCAAAGATCCAGCAGAATGTAGACCTTTGGTGCTTAACTTGAAATACTTTGCCAATGATCCAAGATACTTTTCGCTGGACTTTATGATAAAACAATTAACAAGTACGTGTTATGTGACTATTTGCGCATATGTGGGATATTGTACGATTTTCGGATAGACATTGGTTCAAGTAAATTGTCATACAAGGACAGTGCAATGTGAACTAAAATATCATTAAACCATATACAATTTAATATATTTCGTTATTTATGTCGTTTTTGCTTCTTCATGAATAATTCAGCATCAGTTTCTGAGTTTATCGACTATGAAGACTTGCTATGAATTGAAATGATGTACTTTGTATTCACAGATTCTTTTGAGGACTCCATGAAACAATTTTCTGTGACATTAGTAAAGACAGATATCAGTGACTAATGTGATTTTGATGTGATAAACATTTAGATTGATAAACATTGCTTTCCATGAATTTGGGTGCAAATATATTCAGCCACTGTTTTGCTGTATTAATGTTTGATATGAACACGAAATCCAAAGACAACAGTATAATCTTAAATCTTTATTATCTTGTTTACATATTCTTGTTAATGCACATATTGTGATAAAGTTTGTTCCAGCTGAAAGCACATGCATGCAAGTATTGTATTGTGACTTTAGTATACCATCAATTACAAATTATTTATTATTTTGTGCAATTTGTTGAATGGTATAAGCAATTTTGAAACTACCAGTAAATATGCAATTGTATCCTTGACAATATAAATTAAGTGAAGCAAATGATATCAGTAAACTTTATAAAATGCGTTTGTATGAATTTGAAATTAATGCTGCACAACTGAAAGATGTTTTTGTTATTAACCATCAATGTTCAGTTATGGATGAAATATTCTACAGCTATACTGAGCCTCTGTTGTTATAAAATCTCCCAACTGTGAGTAATGATATGACAAGCAGAAATATATCAGACAGTAAACAAAATACATTACATGTATACATATTTCATAGTTAGAATCAATTAAAAACATGAGTGATCAATGATACTTGGGTTCTGATGCCCTAATGGTACATATTTTTATTTTTGATACTACTGTTGTTGGAACTTTACCGAATTACTGCATACATCATAAAATTACATAATATCAAAGATATTCATTTGAATTGATATATCAGTGACACTGTTTGTAAGGAACCTGTTTGTATTCTTGCAAACATGACCAACAATTATATTTGTGTTATCTGTGGCTGAAAAAATACCAATCGTATCCGTAAAATTGAGAAAGTGTATAACAGGTTAAACTAATCGCCAATCGTAAGTTATGACGTATGGGAATTCCGTGGAAAAAACCCTGACAACGGTAAATTTTCAAAACTAAGATTTCTTTTCAAACTAAGAATAATTCCGTCTTAGTTTACGCTTAGAATAAATCTAAGAAGAAGACTAAGAAATTTCTTATGTCTTAGTCAAAATTTTAAGATAAAGACAATTCTCAACTCGGAAAACTAAGAACGTTTGTAAATACGGGCCCAGGAATTTCAAATTCATACAAACGCATTTTATAAGGTTTACTGATATCATTTGCTTCACTTAATTCATATTGTCAAGGATACAATTGCATGTTAACTGGTTGTTTCAAAATTGCTCTATCATTGTATCGTACTCTATATATCTAAAAATTGTATCATACTCTATGCAACAAACTGCACAAAATGATAAATAAATTATAATTGATGATATACTAAAGTCACAATGAAAACCTTGCATGCATGTACTTTCAGCTGGAACAAACTTTATCACAATATGTGCATTAACAAGAATATGTAAACAAAGTAATTAAGATCATTGTTGTCTTTGGAGTTCATGTTCATATCAAACATTAATACAGCAAAACAGTGGCTGAATATATTTGCACCCAAATTCATGGAAAGCAATGTTTATCTATCTTAATGTTTATCACATCAAAATCACATTAAGCACTGGTATCTGTATTTACTAATGTCACCATACATTGTTCCATGGAGTCCTCAAAAGAATCTGTGAATACAAAGTACATCATTTCAATTCATAGCAAGTCTTCATAGTTGATAAACTCAGAAACTGATGCTGAATTATTTATGAAGAAGCAAAAACGACATAAATAACGAAATATATTGAATGGTATATGGTTTAATGATATTTTAGTTCACATTGCACTGTCCTTGTATGACAATTTACTTGAACCAATGTCTATCCGAAAATCGTACAATATCCCACATACATGCGCAAATAGTCACATAACACGTACTTATTGATTGTTCTATCATAAAGTCCAGTGAAAAGCATCTTGGATCACTGGCAATGAATTTCAAGTTAAGCACCAAAGGTCTACATTCTGCTGGATCTTTGCTTACCTTGTGATGGCAAAATTTAATGTATCTTTTCACAATATTTATAAGTGAAATTGACACGTTATTTTGACAACTGCTCCGCCCAAGATCAAGTCAAAATAACAACAGAAAAGTGTTTAAAAGTTCATAATCCAAGAAATTAATTTTATTATTCATAGATATGGACAAATAATGAGTTCGACGTAGCATCCATTTTCGTTTTGTTTTTTATCTAAGAAAATTCCTTTAAGTTAAGACATCTCGTACCTTGACTAAACTTTTAAGATAAAAATCGACGATCTTAGATTTTTTCTAAAAAAAATTTCACTCTAATAAGACGAAAGTTAAGAAAAATCTTACAATGTTAGCAAAACTTGATGAAAACTAAGATAATTTCGGGATTCTTAGATAATTTTTAATCTTAGTTGGTTTGTGAATACGGGCCCAGGGCCCGTATTTATAAAGCATCTTAATTATTTTCTTAAACTCGGTCAAAATTAGCTAAGCTAGGAAAAAATCTTATCTTAAGATAAGTGATATTTATGAACGCACTTAAGAAATAGTTTAGTAAAGAAAATTCTTATTTTAAAAGATGATTTATGATGGCGTTGCTACGGAATTCCGGGGTTTTCCTTTCTAAAAATAGAACCGACATGATTTCTATCACGCTCGCGCCCGCACATCTGTAAGAATATAAGATAAATATTATCAATAATAAAAACAACACGTTATATTCCCTTTATCATGCAACATGTGTGTTAAATTTCACAAATTTCCTACCATATAACTGAGTAATGATGTCGCCGATAATGACAGTGTTATAATTACACCAATGAGTCGTATATACATGTATACAAAGTGGTGTAGCCAGAAGTAAATTTAAGTCGGGGCACTCTAGTCTAGGGAGGTCCAGCCCCATCATCACTCTAGGGAGATCCGATGGCATGCACCCGGATTTTTTATTTACCTAGATAATCTCTGGTTGTTTTTTCTCCTTGGTCAAAATTATGGTTGCTTTGGTAAAAGAAAAGTCAAAATATGTTGATGAAATTTGGTATGCGATACTGTACATAATAAGATGGAAATATTGATATAGTGTATGTTAACATATAACCATGGATATTCTTTGCCTTGAAAGGATCCCTATAGGGTGCACCAGCTATCCAAGCCCAAATGTAAGTCAAAGTATTTGTTATAAAAGAAACGAAATTAATAAATAACATGGAATTACGTATGGTATTTATGAATTTAAAGGAGAATCGTAATTAGAATTCATACTTTTAGGTAAATATTGAAATTTGAAACTTGCATATGAATAATTGCAGTAGAATCAGTCCTAACAAGATTGATTTCTTCGAAACATTGGTGATAAATAACAAATAGAAGGACTTATCAATAAAGTGCAATATAGCATCTAGTTCCCTCTGTAACTTTAGTTAATAGCAAGGACTTATATACATACATGGATTTGCAACTGCTAAAAATAGATCAAACGATATCGTTCGGCGATCCCACAATGCATTGCTATATACTAGGCAATGTCCGACAGCTGTATTTGGGTGTTTACGAATTTGATTATACTAATAAAACTCTGGCAATTGGGCACGGGAAATTGGTAAAGGATGCAACAAATCCCTAAAATATATTGAGATACATTTATAATCCACAAAGTCTAAGTATAAGCATCGAAAGAGGCATCAGTCGAACATTTTAAATTCCAAGAAGGCGGACATCTATTATAATCCTTTCGTCTCCGAGATTAAACATTCGGAATACCACGGATATTTTCGCTGTTATTATCATTCGGATATCACGGATTTTTTCGTATTTTCACTTTTGTAAACAATAGCTTGTATTCCCGTTGATTCACGTCTTATTATCGCGGGATTTGATTACTTTAAACTGTTAATACGGAAGTTGCGAATCCATGTATGTATATAAGTCCTTGTTAATAGTATTTGTTTCTGTCCTGTTGGTGATTCGGTAAACAAAATGTGCATACTTTAAGAAATTTCTTAAAACATTTAAGATACCTTTTTAGCTATCTTAAAATAAGTCGATATTTAAGTTAAAAATATAGCTAAGACCATTTATAAATAACACTTAAGGTATTTCTCAAATTTAAGATAAAAATGAACAGATTTCAGGTATTTAAGTCAAAATTTAAGAAAATCTTAAGTTAAGGAGCTTTATAAATACGGCCCCAGTGTATAAACAGTACAATCAATTTCTGCAATTTTATGGCAATTTCCATCCGTCTTAATTGAAATGATATCTAACAAATATATATGTAAATAATGTGAGATGCGTATAAAAATCAATAATCAGGTAAAGTTAGCAACCATATAAAGGGATCTCAAAAATATGATTTTATTATCCGTCCTTTGTTTACACATCATTGAAAAAAAAGATACAAAGTAGCTATTCTGTATTATTGTATGACATGTTTTTATAAGTGACATGTGAACGTATGCCAAAATGATATATTTAGCATATAATTATATTATCAAAAATGAATTAAATAATTTTCATTTAATGAAATATCATCGTCTATTTAAGGCCCATTAGAATAATAGATGAAATGATAGTAAAATATTAGAAATATATATTACTTGATCTGTAACAATATTTACATAATGCCTTCCATTAGGCATATCTCATAAAATAGTTTTCAGATGCTTTTTCTTATTTTTTTGTAACATGATTAAAAAATACAGTGCTGATTGCTATATGCACTTTGTGATTTGGAATTGGAACGTTTTTATTGCAAGTAAAATCCAGTTTCAGATTTATCTAGGTAAAATAAGACCTACTTCAATTTTAACATCCAAAAAGCTATGGGGCTTTAACAATAATGAAAACCATCTTTTTATTTTTTTATATTTTTTATAATATCAACAAATTGGGTTATAAATATCGATTTTTCTTTTTTATACGGAAGTAAAGTAAACTATTTCACAGATTCTAATATTTTCATGTTGTAATATGTTTTAGTCTTCAACCTCAATTATCCTAAAACTTGATTCAACGCGTCTAATTTTTATTACCCTGTATAATACATCATGCTGTTGCTGTATATACATGGGTACCTAATCAGCAGATGTGATCATCGCCAAATGCACGTTGTTTCTGTAAACGTACGTAAATGTCCGAGATTTGCCGAACGATTGACGAATTGAACTTAAAAAATCTAAGGGGTAGTTTTGAAAATCGCCAAAAGGGTCGTAGAAGATATTATTTGATTGTTTTCATATTTTACATGGTGAAAGAAATTAAATTTTCAAAACGAATTCAATGAGTACAAATTTGATCACATTCCCCCCCCCCCAAAATTTATGATGCTGAAAACATCACATTTTCATTGAAAAATCTACCAATTTTACGCGTTTTACAATGAATATAGAGGGAATCGATAGGTGTCTTTTTCAAACGCAAAAGGGTCGAAGAAAGCATTAATTTAAAATAATAAAAAACACACCATTAGAAAGATAAAAGATTAATTAAACTTTTGTGATGAGTACAAATTTCGTATTCTAAATAGAATAAAAGTTATGACGATTATAGTGAAAATCCCCTTCTTTGTTTAATGTAATTTTTTATCGATTTTCCAAATCAGCATGTTCGCGAAAGTTGGGTATGAACTTTCTCCTTCTCGGCACCAACCATGTATTCGATTTATTCGATTTCTACTACAAAATATCTATTGCTACATCGAAATAAGTCTCAAAGCTCTATTTACATACGTTATGCCTAACAGCCTCATAACCGTTGAGCAACATTGCGCGTCAGTAAAATAGTCACATATACAACGTCATACTCATAATTTGGAGTAAAAAGTGAATAAAATGCGTGTATGATTCAAACATCCACTTTTTTATGTAACATATTATCATTTCATGACAAAAAATGCACATCAAGTAGTAAAACGAATGAATTACGGCGCGTGGTAATACACAGTGACGAAATAAAGCAAACCACATGTGGCAGGATAAAGCTAGCTTTTCCAGTCACCGCTTTATTACGTCCAAAAACAATGTAGAAACCGGATAAAAGAACATTCTCATATATTAAATGACCACCTATTACTATCCCAAGTCAATTTGAATATAGATAGTTATTTATTTCAAACATAAGGCATTAAAGGGGCATGCTCAGGAACTGCTGTGTCTTTTTTTATGTACACCAAAAATGTGTTTGCCACTTGTAAAACCAATTATTATCGAAAAGTCAAAGAAGAATGTGCGTTCAAAAATGACCAAATAACGCGCGCGTCGGTATTTGTATGTCGGTTTGAATAAAAGGCTGTAAGTCTTTTATTGACGACTACGATATTTCCGATATGTCTGAGAGTTTAACCGAGCATGTGCAAGTGAACATAACATGAGCAATACTTACCATTTCAGTTTGTTGACATTTTTTCCGCGATGTTTTCGGTTTTGACAGATACCGAAAGGGTCGAGTTGTGAAAATGACGAATACTTTCTGAGGCCGAAATCGGCAGGTTTGGTAAATCTTGAAATGTGTATTTTGAGTAAACTAGCGGGATATTTCGTAAATATTTTACAGGGCTTTCATTAATTGATTTAGGCATTAAAATGATACCAATTTGATTGCTATTCGAGACACTTCAATTCCAGGGCATGCCCCTTTAAAGCACGACGTATTATACATTACATATATACACTGAATAAAACATAGTTTGAATTTCTACATAGATAATAATAACAATAAGCTATACATATATTTCAAATAACGAGTTGAATATAGTATTCGGTAAGAAGGCCTTTTATAATGCAGATTTGTATACGCAGTTGGCTTACACATGTTCGATACAAAATGATAAAAAGTCATAAAATACCATTTTGCTTTTATCTCTTACTGCATCAAACTTTGAGAATTTGTCATTTGTGATTCTATTGCGTGTCAAAATGGTATATAAAATCAAATCCGCGAGACAGTAAAACATGCTTATTGTAATTTTATCATCTTTCGAAATACAAGGTATCTTATACATTTATTTTATTTACCAAACAAGGATAATGGTTGATACAAGGCATGGGCTCGTTAACACTGATTTATTTACATTTACATGTAGTTACATCCGTGTATTACGTACTGAATAAACCCAAAACAGAATTACATCATGAAACACCTGTATGATGTTAACCCATACACCAGAATACAAATTTTAACCCCATACTGACTGAATGAACTGAAACTGTCTCAAAATGTGATATTATTTGGGCATGTATATGACAGACAGACGGAAAGACGGACGAACAGTCCTATTACTACATATAATTGCATGGTAGATGTATATCTTGTTGTCATGTGTTTGTAGAAACAACGAACTTCATCATTAAAAAAATGGATTTTATTTATCATCAGATAATGTGAGATCTCTATCCGAGGAAAAGCAACAACTACTCCGAATACAGCTTCTTATTAACTACGGGAGCTACATTCGGCGAATAGAGCTCCCAGGGGAGCTGTATACGGAAACGTTTGCGAATATACAGCTCTCTGCCTTCACGTGACAAATTAAGATAATAATTATATAAAAGATAAATAAAAAAACACCCTGTGTTTAAGTATTCCGTGTTTTTCTTGAATTAATATTTTTAATAAGAATAAAGAAAATTACGTAAACTTACTTTTTTACCGTTCACATAAAAAACCAACTCACTCATTCCTACCGACATAGTTGAAATCAAAATGTCAGTGTGGTTTCGTAGCGTATTACAGTTGTTGTAGCGTATTACAGTTGGTACACTCATATAGACATAATATCCTCTGTGGTGACTTATTAACATCCAAATATTACAAATCACGTAATCTTTAAACTTTGTCTTTTAAATTATGATAAAAATGGATGTATGTACATTTGTACATGGACTGGTCGAAGTAATAAGGTGACAATCTCTAACCAGACCAGGTTATCTTTCTTAGGTCTTAAAAGTACAGTACAACCTCTCCAGAGCGGCCCTGTCTTGAGCAACAACCTACCTTCAACAACAATATGATTCTTCATACTACCCGATTTATCTATCAATTTAACTTCTCTAAAGCAACAACCTCTAAATTACAACAATTTTTGTTTGCTACCGCCAAAGGGTCCTGTTTGATTGCACTGTAGCTAAAAATCACGTGACCGAGTCTCCTGGAATTCCTATCCGTTATTTAAGAGCATGCCTTTTTTCTTGAATTGAATTTGTTGACATATTTTTTCGCGATTACGTTTAACTTCTTCGTTTTGTGTCCATTAATAAAGCGACTCGACTCTGTTACATAATTACCAGAAGTAAAGAAATACTTCCCATTATTAAGAAATAGTGCGGTTGATAAATAAGATATTTCCTGTATTTTTCTTATTAATGATTTCTTTTGCCTCGTACGTTCGGAAGTAGTTGTTTCTTTAACACATAAAGCTTGTACACGTTGTTGCTTCATTTCTTGTTTTACAATAATATTGTTAAAGCTGAAAGTTTGAAAGAACAATGATGTAATGTACGTGAGTGATAACGGACTAGATGGAGATTGATTATACTGGTTTCCCGTTTACTTCGTCTGTATGTCTTTGGTACGCTGCAACATAGAGCGGGAACCGGTTTAGGAGGTTGATAAGAAGATAGTAACTGCGCATGTCTCTTCCGGTTCTTTCAGGCGACATAGCTCATTGTTCTAGATTACCATGATGTCACTCCAAGATGCCCAGTGCTGTAATTTGGTGTTTGTGTCATAGCTTTGGGTTAGCGCACTTTTCTAAGTGTTGATAGCTATCCAGATGCATGTTCTTCTTTCTGTGGGTTTTAATAATTTACGTCAACCGGTTCACCTAACCAGTATTCCTAGACTGCATTCCATCCAGTACTAACTTACTCTTCAGTCCCTATGGAGTCGGCTAATTCTCCACAAATTAAGGACAAGCGACATTTTTGCCAAATTTCCGTGGAAGGGTATAACCTGCCGCCACCGAGGGTCGAATCCGGATCGCCGAGTTACATTACCAGCACACTAACCAATGGTCCGTTTTTAGAAAACTTGAAGAAATACCTTGAACTACTACATGCGACTTCAGTGAAACAAACCGTCTATGTGCGGGTATAAATCTCTTGGAGACCTAAAGCCACGCCCCTTCTAGATTTATAAATTGAAAAGATGGGCTTCTTTTATATACATGTATTTATATATTCTTTTTCAAAAATAATTGTTTGAACGTTTTCTACCTATCTTATTTTTTATAATTGTATTTTTGAAATTATTATTAACCTTAACAACTGACGACATAATGTCATGTAATCTTTAATCTATTTGATCTCACGTTGACGTTTATCTTCCGAAACATGGAATAAAATATTTGTTGAAAATAATACACGAGTGTATAAACCAAAGCATGTGCATGAATAATGTACCGTATTTCTTACAAACTATATATATAGCATGTTTCTTTGTAAATATTTGACTGACATAATATTTAATCCCTTAGCTGGTCATTGAAGTCGTCCATTCATAAATGGTGCCCTAAGCAGGCATGACATTAGGTTAAATCCTTGCATAGTGATCCACTTGTTCACAGCATGGCACAATTTTCCTGTTCAATGAAAATTATGATTGTCATAGCAGGATTCATAGCAGTGACCCATCGATCCTGTGGTGTACCAATCGGGGGACCAACGTCTACAGCTGGTATAGGGTTGATAGTACTTAATGAGTTATGCACAGTCATAATCTTTATGACAAAAGATTACTTATTAAACGTGGAATCGAAGTACAAATGAATAAATAATACAAACATGAATTCCAAGACGGAAATAACATACAGTATTCTATATTTATGTGCATGAATTAGAATTGACCTAGATCATGTTGGATACCGTCTTTAAACATTCAATCAACTAAAGTAGAACACAAAGGGTGTTGCTTTGGAGAGGTTGTACTGTACCCCAAAAGCAAACTAGCCATAAGGGGACACAATAATTATGTTCAGAAATAACAGAATAAACCCAAATGACGTAAATTATTAACTAGTACGATGCCGCGGTCCGTGTCTAAGCCGACTGTTGCTCTTAGCATTGTGAGGAAAACGCTTGTTTTTTCCTTTTCATTGATGCATGACGCTTTGGCGAACGGACTGCATTCTGTTGGGTTTTTTAACTCGTGGGTAATTATTCATGACAGTTGTAGGTGCTTTAAAATGTCTCGATTGTTTCTGACACATTCATTTCATCTTCGGAGCAGAATCAGTTTTCCTTGCGGTGACACGTGGTCAAATCTTATTTATAGATAATATCTACGAAAATCAAACAAATGGACCAATAATAGTATACTAAAACTTTGAGCTTGTCGGCACCGAATATTTGCTCCATGAAGCAGTATTTATGTCGATATAACTTGTCGATTTGTGATATTGAAATTAAGACAATCTGTAAGTAAATTGTTGATAAAATTTCATTCGCTCAGAGCAATGCTTGTATTTTCGAACTTTTATATACAATGCAACCACTACAAAGCAACATCCTTTAGAAGTGGCATAATTATGTTGTTTTGAGAGGTTGTTGCTCAAGAGAGGTTAAATCAAGCAGTGGGAAAATCATGTTGTTGTTGAAGGAATGTTGTTTCTCAACAGTGGGCCACTCTGGAGAGGTTGTACTGTACTATAGTGATTTATAACTACTGAAATATGTACTCATATGCGTAATGTAAGATCTACATTGGACTTAAAAGTGTACTTTCAATCACGTGTTACACTTACTTATTTTTAAATCTATTTTAGCGCTCGGCAAAACAAATCCGCAAAATTTAAGCACCGCTAGTACTTGTTTGTAAAAGATTAACCGTGATAAGTTCCCTTAAAGGGAAATAATTCGCGTAAACATAAAATATATTTTCAAGAGTCGCTTTCCTTCGCTACGCCAATGGTATCGTGTTTCAAAACGTATTCAGCCACTTTAGTATTGTTTGTCTGTTTGTCTATTTATAAATGACTTTTCACGCTCATTTAGAATGCTATATAATTGTCTTGAGTAAAATTTTGCACATGCGCGTTTTCTATCCGTGATTGACAAATAAATCATGAATGCTATGTTTATCTGTTGTAAAATGGCCTATTCGAAAGCTATGGTCACTTCAGGGCCGCCCAAGAGAGGGATATAGGGATACAGGCGAACCGGGCATTTATATCTCTACTCTTCGAATAGTATTTCCTGGTTCTTTATCATGCCCTGTGTAAAGCACCGATACACGCCTTATATTTACACTCAATAGTGTGGGGGAGGGTCACTGAAATGTAAGTATCTACTGCTTTATTTAGTTAGATGGCAACTGAGGGTGCAGGACAGGAACCATCAATCGCAATTTTAGTTAACAATTGTTGAAACAAGTCAATTTTGAATGGGCGCGCAATCACCATGGGAGCACAGGTTATTTTTACGTAATTGTTTTGCCATGGCTAATATCAATACAAACAATTTAAGCTTCAAGCTGCGTTCTGGACAGTCTGCAATCCGCGACTCAGAATATGGTTTTAAACAAGTAAAAACTTGCTGTAAATTAACAGCAAACGAAGGAAGGGCCGCGCAAAAACCATCCCTTTTTATCACTGTGAATAATCAGGTAAATATATAACAAGAAACATGTTGTAACTTATTTTTATTGACAAATAAGCAGGACTCTGATAGAACATGATGATAGATTAAGAAACACATTAAAAGTTAAACAAAAGGGCCCATGTCGCTTACTTGAGGATCTGTGCTAAAGTACACAATGGTCAAAGGAATGCGGCATTTTATGTAAGAATTAGATATAAAATATATACACTTTATATATATACTAGTACAGTACTTCTGGGGAAAGATATACAGACGACGGATAATGAGTGATTGCAATCGATAACCATCAGCACGCTGTGCTCAGCCGAGCTAAAAGCCCTGGCATACCTGACTTAAAGGTAAAATTGACCCAGCAAGTACTTTTCTGTACGTAGGTTATGTGTGGGCTCTTTACAAAAACATGAAAGTTAAGAACACATGAAAGTTTAATTAAAACACATAGAAGATACTGTTCATGTAGATAAACCTTTTTGGTTTTGGTTATATGACATTTTAGGCAAGGACATTGGCAAAAATAGAAATAAGCTGTGATTTGTCATGGTTTAACATGCTATTGTGCCAAAGTAAAAATCTTAATAGTCAATAAATAGATGCATGGTGAGGGACCAATACATAAACAGCATGTATTTGCCATGAAAAACATGTCTTAGAAATAATATTATTAGGTAAGTCACGGTTACTGACTAAGAAATTGAATGTTTGCAGTGAACGGATTCACTATTTTTGGTTACTTGGTTTTTATTGTTGGTGCTGGTTTTAGCTTAGGTCAAAATAGTGCTATTACTTATTGGTGTAATATCATGACAAAAAATAGGGAAAGATACAGCCGAAACAATTGTTTAGAATGGGCTAGTGGGTCTCTGGAAACACACACTTTTTAAATAACGCAATGAAAATGACTATTCTAAACTTCTAAAATTAAAAAAATATATATACATGTACATACGCGCTAGACACAATGTTAACTATTAGTAAATGATTGTTTTTGACCATACAAACTTATGACCCCCCATACCAAAAAATATATCAAGCAACTTTTGAACATGTTGGAACTTAAGTTCACGCGTTACCTCGACCTTGAGCAAGTGCAGCCAAGGCATGTGTCTACAATCTGAACATTAATCAAAGTTTTAAAGAATCCTTCATTGGATATAGGACTTGCATTGGACACGAAACGTTACGTGTTTGGCCTTTGACTTCAAGGGTGACCTTGAGCCGACACAACTGCGGCATGGGTTTTGCATGTCGCCTCAATGTGGTGACCATTAGTGCCAAGTTATTTCAAAATCCACTGGGTGGTCTTTGAGATACATAGCGGACATGAGTTGTGACGGATAGACACAGAAGGACAAACGGACTGCGTCATTCAATAATCTTCAATGGCGATCATCAACACACTGCTGGTCAAAATCGATAGGAATTCGAAGTATTTGTTTCGGAAAATCTTGTTTACAAAATATAAAACAAATCACTGCAATATCTAGATAATATACGCAAAAATATAGTTAAAAATGTGTTTCAAACGAAGATTTTATTAAAATATTTGTAAATACATGTAATTGCATTTTTGTTTTCCTTTGTGCTATCTCCATTTCCGACACTTCTTTCGATTTTGAAAAACTTCGAAACTGAGATTTGTTCGGACCTTGGACTGAACGTATCGAGTATGGTATTGGGCTCTAAAGCAATACTTCGTAAGAAAATGAAAACTTTGTGGCGTAAGATTACATCCTATTTTTTCCCTATAATTTCGTAAATAAAGAGTAGTTTTATTTTTTTTGTGTGAAATCATAGTAGTGCTATTCCTTCCTTTAGGTATTCATCATTTTGCCGGTAATTACAGAAAACATAATTTAAGTTATGATTAAATCACATGACCATACAGTCATATATTCAATGTCTACTACACAATCATGTTTTACAACTTATGGATACCAAAGAAGTTAGCACCTGGAGGCATTGCAAGTATTGCTTCACTGTTAACATTAACAGCCAGTGTAGCACCCTTATGCAAATAAAAGTCGCTTCCATGATAACTCGAAAACAATTGTGGTTTGTTCTTGCCAACACATTGAGAATTGACACTCTTCATCAGCAGTTTTTCGATTGCTTTGCCGTAAATGTACTCTCTGAGTGTGACGTAATGGAAGAAGTTCTTCGAGATGTTTTCTCCATAGTAAATGTTTACCTGACTGTAGACATGATACATTCCTGATCTGTTTATTTCAATAGATCCATTTTCTTTATGCATTGTGAAGAAAGAATTGTCCTTCGGAAGAACGGCATGATCAGACGTATCGTTCCACAAAACACACGCTGGGCCTGAAAATGGTTAATTTTATGTTTAAGAATTTTGACTATTTGCGTTTGTAGATATTCACAGTTATTTTCATAATGCAAACATCTAAGTATTTTATTTATTTCATCGGACTTAACGCCATTTTAACAGTATACAATAATATCGTGGTGGGCATACGTTATCCTAACCACGACAGCTTCCCAGCGAGTCTATCATTTAAACAGGGTGATGCAGAATATCAAATAGGTGTTCCCAAGGCAGGCACAAAATGCAGCACATTTTGAAAGCTTGTGGTATTTTGTTAAGTAGAATACTATGACTTAATAGCATGAATGGTATCATATATCATCTACAACAATAATATGGCATACTGAACAATGACAGTCGGTGATTTTACGCTAGTGAACTTGATACTCCCAAATTTTATGCTTGGCCTATTTCTGGGTCTTGATACCGTATATAAACATACAGTACAACCTCTGTAGCGCAACACCCTGTAGGAGCTGCAGGTATTGGCCGTTCTTTGGAGGTTGTTGCTCTACAGAGGTTAAATTTATAGTAAATATCAGCTTAGAGAAATTTTGAAGGTGTTGTTATAGAATGGTTGTTGCTCTACAGAGGTTAAATTTATAGTAAATATCAGCTTGGAGAAATTTTGAAGGTGTTGTTATAGAGAGTTTGTTGCTCTACAGAGGGACGCTCAGGAGAGGTTGTACTGTATACTTCGGAAGAAATACAGACAACCATTCTGGACATCATTTGTCGTTACAATGAAATTGTCTTGCTATTAAAAGGCCGTTGAGTTTTAATGTATATTGAATTACTCATGTAAGGATCTATTATGGATTCTTTTATCAAACTTACAATCAGTTGAAAGTTGACGTGCTCTGTGTAATGGAGTGGTCAGCTTGATCGAACCACCAGTGATAGTCTTATGCTGATTTACCTTATTATCACATTCATACCTCATGAATTTCGTCTCTGGATCTAAAAATACAGAAAATTGGTATTCTTACATTTTATTGCGAGTAGCTGAATTCATGAACTAATAATACACACGTAGATATAACTCGTACCGAGTGATTAAAATAGATGCGTTTTTTCAGACATTTGATACGTTTTGTAAATTAAACTATATTTAGAAATGTCAATAAGTAAATGACATATCTTTTTATTATTTGAATAGTTAAAACGATACATAAATGATAAACTTGTTTTATACCCTTCAATATTTTCTCTTTCAACCAACGGCTTGTTATCTTAAAAAAAAACAAGTTTTAAGTTATTAATGCACGAACTATAATACAGCTTTCAAAGAATATATACAAATTTAGAATTTGAATGGAAATATGCAAACATGATAATTAGTACCCTGCACAAATATCATGTGATGATGAGGTACATTTTGTAATACATATTTTTACGGACATTATCAACTATTTCAGAATCATACCATAAGTCAGAATTCGTAGTACGAAACGTAAACACTCAAATTTTATTAATCGGATAAACATGGGGATGTTTTTATAGATACAGTGCAATCTCTCCAGAGCGGCTCTTCCTTGAACATCAACCTCTCTTCAACAACAGCATGATTTTTTCCCGCTACGTGATTTAATTGTTACTGTAACCTCCCCAAGGCAACAACCTCTCAACAACAACATAATTTTGCTATTATCAAGGGGTGTTAATTAGGGCAGGTTGCACTCACAGGCAGAAGTAACGGACCTGTGATGGTAAAATTGCAATAAATTCTACATTAAACACCATAACTTAACCCATAATAACCTTAAATGAAAAATAAAATTGTCCTAAAATTTGACCCCATTCATGCCATTCAACTGGTATATATACTATAAGAAGGCGTATATCTCTTCGTTTCGGTGATAGAAATTTCTTTATCGTACACCGCCATTTATAAACATATAGCTATTATAAATGTTACGTGATTTCTGATTGGTTAATATTGTTTATAGTCGGGTTTATAGTGACATGGCGGTATATGATAAAGAAATTTCTATTCAAAAGTTTAAATCCCGATTTCCTGAATATTTGCTTCTTCTGTAAGAGTTTGTATATCTGTATTAATGTATTTAATTGTTCTCTTTAGGTCATACTGGTCAATTTCACATATGATCGACTGACAATCTCGCATTAGTATGTGAAATTTGTCCATTTTGGTGTGGCCGCATTTTTTCCGACCAAACGAAATCGTGTAAAATTCTCGCGTTCTCATTAACGTATTGGTCTAGGAATTTAGTTTTGGTCTTATTATGTGCAAAAATATATACCTGAAACCGCTGCAAACTTTGATTTGAAGAATTCGTCCGTATTGCTATATAATTTTGTAAAAGTGGTGCTCATTCACCGAAACGAAGAGATATACGCCTTCTTATAGTATATATATACCAGTTGAATGGCATGAATGGGGTCAAATTTTAGGACAATTTTATTTTTCATTTAAGGTTATTATGGGTTAAATTATTTTGTTTTATGTAGAATTTATTGCAATTTTACCATCACAGGTCCGTTACTTCTGCCTGTGGTTGCACTGCATTATGAAATCATACTATAACCTAAATAACAGAAATGCGGAGTAATGAACAAACAGTACGTGCTAATTGTTTTTTTACTTACATATTGTATTATCTTCCATGTTGCGTCCAAATCCTCGAAGCAACAATGAGTTGTATTGCAGAACTTTAACTCCTCTCTATCGTATGGATGGACCTCTATCATGGTTCGTGAAAAACAGAACTCAGTCATCGGTGCAGGCGAACTATTTTCATTCGAAATGATCACCCCGAGAATTATAATTAAAACAACTGAAATAATGTTGAAGTACCCAATAACAGAACAAATCCGTTTTTCTTGTGCTTCGTGGTCAACTGAATTCTTTTTCATTTTCAAATCTTTCAAGTTACATTGATATTCATCTTTACGCTCGTCTTCGGTGGTGGAATCCTCTGTATGCACGTTTGACATTTGTTTAGTACATTCATCTTCATCACTCAATGTATGTTTGTGACTCCGTTTGTCTTCGGCGTTTGAAACTGTTTGATCCATTAACTTTGTTTTAACTTTCAAACTCACAGTTAATTTTAAACATCAATAAAATTACTCTGTTGTTCCAAACTAAGTTAGGCAGGATCAAAAGATACATAATTTTATATATAACCTTGATATCAGGAATGAGTCAAATAGGTGTGGCATGTCCAACAATCCGTCACGTGCTTCAAACATGCACAGGCGCTAAGATCCGGTTTAGTGTCGATTTTACCTGAAATGATCGATATTGAATTTTTACAAACAAACCTTGTATTCTGGAAACGGTTGAACGGTTACAAACATTTAATAACAGAGAACAAAAATATACGTAAACTTCGTAAAAATCCTAACATGAAACAATCTTATATATAATAAACTTTGTATACTCATAAAAGGAGTACAGTCAAACCTGTGTTAGCGGCCACCTCCAAATAAAGACCACACAATGTATATAGGCCATTATTTTAAAAAGCTGATCGAAGTTCTTGTATTAAATAAATATTTGACCGAATTACACAAGTACGCATTACTGTGCAATATTGTATTGCTTACAAAGGAAATATTTTATCGTTTCACATATTACAAACTTGATATAGTATGTCCTACTTCGAAACTGCGTTTTAACTTCAATGACCATGAACAAGACTAGATATCTCATTCATATGATATTACGAACTTGATATATGTCCTACTTCCTACCGTGATAACACGTATAGGCTAGTAGCTACGAAGAATGACATTCAATTAGAGTAACGACAAAAGAAAACAAGAGGGCCATGATGGCCCTATGTCGCTCACCAGATAAAACGACTCTTTGAGAAAATTATCATAAGCCTATGTAAAATTAAGTGACCCGGGGGTGGGGCCGATTTTGACCCTAGGGCAATAATTTGAACACGCACGGTAGAGGTTCACTAGACAATGCTACACACCAAATATCTAAGATCTAGACATTGTATTTTCGGACAAGAAGGTTTTTTAATTTTCCCTATATAATTTTATGTAAAATCAAGTGTCTCCTGGGGCAGGGCGATTTTGAACCTATGGCAATAATTTGAAGAAACTTGGTAGAGGTCCACTAGACAATGCTACACACCAAATATCTAAGCTCTAGGCATTGTAGTTTCTGACAAGAAGATTTTTAAGATTTCCCTTATATATATAAGTCTATGCAAAATCAAGTGACCCCTGGGGCGTGGCAAATTTTGACCCTAGGACAATAATTTTAACAAAGTTGGTAGAGGTCCACTAGACAATGCTACACACCAAATGTCTAAGCTCTAGGCCCTGTGGTTTTGGACAAGAATATTTTTAAAGTATATCCTATTGGTTGCCATGGCAACCAGAGTTTTTAATAAATTAACAACTTTTAACAACTTTGGTAGAGCTTTATGCAAGGAACATCCATTTAAAATTTGGTTGAAATTGGCCAACTGGTTAAGAAAAAGATGTTGTTTAAAGTAATTGTTGACGCACTGAAACACACACACACATACACACACACACACACACACACACACACACACACTGACGACGGACATCACGCGATCACAAAAGCTCACCATGAGCACTTTGTGCTCTAGTGAGCTAAAAACTTCATTATTGTATTCAAATATTCGTTTCATTGATTGGTCCAAAAAGTATGTTAAACATTCAGTCGCTTGTGTTAAATCAGTATCTAATTGCAGCACAGTACAGTTTGAATAAGTAAAGATGTGTAGCGAGAGTTCTTTGTATTTTAGACCTGCCGACCGAAAGTTTTGCAAAGTTAGAAATAACAGAATACAAATTTTGTCCTAATTAATGATTATATAGAAATTTTCATAATTATGGTAACTTTAACACAGCTAATAGGGTAACACGGTAAGTTTAGCCGGGTCTGTAAGAACACATTCATTACAGATCACATTATTATTTGTAACAGGTGTTTCAACGTACCGACTAAACTTTATAAACTCGAATTGTACATTGATACAATAAATATATGTATATAGTAATGTAAATAGTATGGTATATACAGATATAGATATACGACACAGTAACATAATTATCACATGCATGAATCCATGCCTTCACAGGCAATCGGCGTATGACAAAGACCCCCCCCCCCGCCCACACACACACAGACCCTTTAATACCCAGTTTATAGCATTATCATAACAAGAAAAACAAAGGTTAACAAGAAAAACTATAACGAAACGTTATAGGTAGACGAATTACAAGAAGCATTGGTTTAAGTTGTTTATATGAATTAAGTTGCTTTTTTGGGGGGATCGTCGAATGTCCGGCGTCCGTCGTCCGTCGTCCGTCGTACGTCCACAATTAGTTTTTTTACACTCTAGCAACCGCAGTTCTTAACGAATCGTGATTAAACTTGCTCACAATGTATATGGCCACATGTACAATGTCTCGGCTAAGTTCGATTATGGGCGGAATCGGACCAGAACTTTAAGAGTTATGGACCCTTGACTTTGAAAATTTGCTATGTTTTAGCTTGTTTACACTCTAGCGCCTTCATTTATTCACCGATCTTAATCATATTTACACTGAATGTGTATGACCTTATGGTTTTGGACAAGTTCAGTTATGGGTGGAATCGGACCAGAACTTCAAGAGTTATGGGCCCTTGAATTAGAAAATTTGCTGCGTTTTAGCTTGTTTAACAGTGTTATACCTTCATTGTTGGTTCTGATCTCAAAATCTACGAAAAAATGAGTTTTACGAGATGGAAACTATATTGCCTGGTCATTAATTATTGGCCTTTGTTCTCAGGTGAGCGATAAAGGGCCATCGTGGCCCTCATGTTTTCATAAAGGATATTGACTGTCTACTTTATTCATTCCTCCATTATGGAGAGTATAACATATTTACAAGTTATAGATGATACACATATTTTGACAATCATGAGTATTTGACAAATGAATACATTCATGTATATAGTTCTCATGTACATGGTATTACCATACCATTCATCAATGGAATAAAGTACACCCTAAATACTACCAAATCCACCATAGTCTGATATGATACAACCACATTAAACTTACATCTAATGGTGTTTCCGATATTATGCCCCGTTAACATCATAGAACGATGCCTACATTACTTACTTACGTTTCAACTACAGAGCAGACGAACAGATTCAGTCAAACATGACAGGTAATGCGACAAATAGTCAGCCCAATGATTGACCAATCAAAAATGGCCGAAATCACCATTAGCCAATCAAATGGCCAGGATTAGCCAAACTAGTAATAGACAAGAACAACTATAACAAAACGTTATAGTTAGACGAATTACAAGAAGCATTGGCTTAAGTTTTTTGTATGAAGTTGCTTTTATTCATTCCTCCATTATGGAGAGTGTAACATATTTACAAGTTATAGATAATACACTTATTTTGACAATCATGAGTATTTGACAAATGAATACATTCGTGTATATAGTTCACATGTACATGGTACATGTATTACCATACCTAAATACTACCAAATCCACCAAAGTCTGATATGATACAACCACATTAAACTTGCATCTAATGATGTTTCCGATATTATGCCACGTTAACATCATAGAACGATGCCTACATTACTTATTTGCGTTTCAACAACAGAGCAGACGAACAGATCCAGTCAAACATGACAGGTAACGCAACGAATAGCCGGTCCAATGATTGACCAATCAAAAATGACCGAAATCACCATTAGCCAATCAAAGGGCCAGGATTGGCCAAACTAGTAATAGACAATACAGTAAGTACTCGCAAACAGCTATAACAAGTTAAATGTTTGTACGGCGCAAAATCGCATCCGACAATTCAATACTAGAATGTGGCCTATGTAACATTTTTTATCAGGATGTGCGAAGTTTCAGATCAAACGAGTTTGTTATTTTGACTTAACTGATCCCGAAACTAAAGTGATCATCTACTCCATCAAAAATACAAGCCGTTGATGTTTCATGAATCTCATGAATCTGGTCATACGGTTCTACAGTTCACGAGGTACTCTATATGTAGTCCCTGTTTCCACCCTAAAATTAAAATCAGGGGAAACTATCACCTCGATGTATCAGACGTTGCAATATCTGCTGGAATGCATTTAAAATATTTAAATAAAGTCTCCAAAAATGATATACTCCGTTGTCTGAGGGTACGTTGTCGTAAAAACCTGGTATAACGGTCCCAAACATAGATTTTCAACTGTAAAGTGACCATCTATATCGAACCAATTAAGTCATCATTTCTCACCTGATCGGACAGTTTTTGTATTGAGCTCCGAAATCGATATTTAATTAATGACAATTGCGTAAACAAGTCAGTGTCCACGCTTGCGATTATAAAATTAGTCTGTGTGAATATGTTTATAATGTTTTGTTTATTTGCGACATGTTGCTAAAATAAATACATCGAAACGTATAAATACCGTGTTCCGTATCTTATAACACGATTAAATGATTATTACAACACACCGACGATCGCTCCAAAATAGCAAGATGCACTAGACTGGACCAGTAAGCTATTGATTGTCGTTCGGACCTGCCTTAATGTCGAACCCTGTCGTCACAGTGCCCATATAAATACTAAACTATTTTTCGTTGTAGCGCACCAGGCAGAGTCAAATTCTCAGTCAACTGAAACCACTTTTATTGAAATATTGACACGTTTCTAGTAATTTATAGGTGATTAAAATTGACGAGACGACAACGATATGAAACAGCTACTAGTATTCAGTGAATGTCACGTGATCATTGAGACTATTAGCGAGTCCGATTAACAACTTGAATAATACACAGTCTGTATGTACACATGAACACCACTTAAAAAGTAGTTTTTCTTCATCCTCAGTAATATAACACAATGCTTGATAGTGTACTAAATTCAACGCCATGTTTGTTTACTATAGTAGGATTAGATTCGGTTGGTTTATTGACAGATGGGCAGATTCATTCCCGTCGTTGTTTATCGAGCTCGCTTCATTCTTAGACTATAAATAGCGACTGCGTCATCAAGCTAACACAAGTTGGTGTGAGTAACACGTGACCTCGATCTATTTCTGTTTTGTTTATATCACGTGATGACCATTGCGGATATTTCGGGCACTGTCAGTAATCTGCTTCGGTACAAGAAGTTGCGATTTTGCAATAAGCATTCCATAGTGTACGGCGACTTCCGTCGCCGTACAATAAACAAATACGCGTAGGTATAATTCGTCAAGAAAAACCAACGCGCGATATTATCGTAGACAGCTGCCGAAAGATATCGTACGGACTCTTCGCACAGCTGCTGCACAGTTATCGCAAGTTTGCCGCTTGCTGAATGTAGTATCCGCGAAATGATGCGAGAATCCCAGGGGGACTTCACAGTCTACTCATAGATTCGAGTCATATACGATTCGGGAGATGGTGGGCAGACTGACCCCGAAAATGTCTAAGCACCAGGGCTGTAGTCGTACGATTTCCGAAGAAAGCCTGTGAAGACTGCAATGAAATTGTATAATATACGATTTCCATATCGCCACGTCTTGTATTAATGTCTGACTGGTCGTACACTATATGGGATGAGTATTCGAACCCATACAGCTACTATCAAACAGAACATGTAAATGGTATATTCATAATGCGATGGCGTAACCAGTTTTGATGGTATTAATATACAAGTATTAAATAAAAAATCGTCGTATTATGTGTTAAGTTTTTATTATTCAATACTAACGTTTGAGTGATCATCATACAAACTGATAATTAAAAGTCATAAAATTTTCCTTCAATTCAGTTTGATATGAATCAATTTGAGCATTTCAAGTTAGCTAGGTAAACGGATTAGGCGTTAAACGTTTGGATAGGTATGGGTCATCTTCAGTTACTTCAAATTCAATGCTCTCGCTCTAAGAATTTATTACGTTTTTCTTGATACGTTTGAAACAGTCCCTTATAGGCAGGGAACCAGTCGGTAGCTCCGCCTATCTACTCAATATTTAGAGTACATGTATATGTACATCAATTGTAATAACATGTTTGTTGTGCATTGTTGGCAAAAACTGCAAGCTTACAAAACTGCCAGACAATCCGTTGACCAACTTTCTGGAATAACGCGCATTCGCAAATAGAAACGTTACATAATAATTATAATATTATATAAAATACCATGAACACTCATTATTACCACGAAAACTGGTTACTCGACCATATATCATTACATTTAATAGATAAACAGTTAACTGGGTTCCAAATCATTTGGTAATCCAAGTACACACAATATAAGCATTATCAAGCCATTTACCTGAATCCCGTGACGATCGGTCTGGTGTCTCTGGTGTCTGTATTGTTTATGCTTTGTATAAAAAAATGACAATATGGATAGAGATAAATAAATGAATGGAAATAACGACAATTGTGACGATATATCTGTAAATAACTTGGAAATCCAGTTTTAGTTTATAAATAGTTTCTATAAATAAACTTCAAAACAAAATACTGTAACAGGTTCCCAGTTTTCTAACTTTTTATTATTTCAGATCCATTAGGCCAACCGGCCCATGAGGACAACATATTTACAAACAAATACATTGATAACATACATGAATGCATAATATACATGCATAAAACAAAACAAATCTATAAATACACTTCAGGAAATCAAAAATAAAATAATGATAATTATAATTATATTATACATAAGAAGAAGTTATATTGAGATAAATCGTTGAATAATTAAATTTGTATCATTAAATTTTGTTTTTTACATAAAAATTCTTTATGGACATTATTCCCAATCTTTAATTTACATTTTCATTATTACTTGTTATCAGTTCTATATATTTAAAACATATTATGGTCTTTCCCAAAAGTAGTTACTTATATATTGTTTTCTAAGATTTTTGTATAATGGACATTCTATAATGAAATGAAACTCGTCTTCTAATTTCACACAAAAATACATTTTCTATCATCAAAAGGTATGCTTCTATGTTTTGTTCCATCTACCAGTTTCTATAGCTAAATAATGTAAACTTGATCTGAGTTTCGAAAAGGCTTCTAATTTTTTTTTAACTGTAATGATATTTGAATATTGTTTTTATACTCCAGTTATGAATAAAAGTGTCCCTTAATCTTTGCTTGACAATAGTAGTTTTTGACCAACACCTTGAAATAACCAGACTTCATAAAAACCTAAAGAGCATAATAAAGCACGCAACATACTAACCCAGTGCCAGTTTTTAATATTCGGACGCGATTCCAAACCCGATTTTAGTATATTATGAATTATTTTGATATTTTATTATCTTTAGACTCAATAATTTTAAACCAGTACTTTATGATTTTTAAAAATCTACAAGTAGCCAACGTTGTTCTCCATAAACAAAATCATTTTGGGCTACTTGTTTGACATTTAATAATGTTTTACAGAATTCGTTCAATTACTACCTTTTATAAAAGATATTTTGAACTCGCTATTTAAAGGAGCATGCCCTCGAACTGAAGCGTCTCGAATATAAATCAAATTGGTATCATTTGAATGCCTAAATCAATTAATGAAAGTCCAGTCAAATATTTATGAAATATCCCGCTTGTTGACTCAAAATACACATTTCAATATTTACCAAACCTGCCGATTACGCCTTAGAAAATATTCGTCATTTTTCATAACTCAACCCTTTCGGGTTCTGTCAAAAGCGTAAAAAATGTCAATAAACTGTGAAATGGTAAGTGTTGCTCATGTCATGTTCATTGTTTGCGACATAAAGCTTATCTATCGATCAATTATAGGTAAATATCATTGTTTTGCTGCTTGAAAGGCAGCGCGCACGCTAAGTTAAATTCTCAGACGAATCGGAAATATCGTTGTCGTCAATAAAAGGCTGTAAGCCTTTTATTTAAAAAGGCATACATTGTATATATACCCACGCGCGCGTTATAGGGCCATTTTTGAAGGCACATTCTTCTTTGACTTTTCGGTAATAATTGTTTTTACAAGTGATAAACGCATTTTTGGTGTATAAAACCCAAGACACAGCAGTTCCAGGGCATGCCCCTTTAATATGTTTCACTCGAAAAATGGTCAAATTTTACAAAAAGACACACAGTCGTAAAACTGCACTGGCTCTTATGTACCCAATTTCAAAACTCGTGAAATCAATTCACTTTATTTAGGAAACACATTGACCACGTCTGTGCTATCTAATCATGTTATGTTTAAGTAATATTGTTACATACAAGTTTGGCTTTCATGTTAACAGGAGCCCGAACATGGTTGTAGTTCTTGTTGTGAGATTTAGCTTTCTTCAAAATCTATGTCGATCTTGACGATTTGTCTTTTTTTCATTTATTTCATTAGGTGTAAAAATAATGTTTGCCTAATACGGTTGATGTTTTATTCTAAATTGTTACATCGCACCAAACGTATTTAAAGAAAGACAACTAGTTTTATCCGAACAACAATCTATTTTGAATGATTTCCCTTTGTAATATGAACATTATGTAACTAATTACATGTCTCTCTCAGAAATAATGCTTAATTTTTTTACAATGCTTATTGTTTTAAACAAATATACAGTGCGACCTCTCCAAAGTAACACCCGTTGAGAGAAACAAAAGTATGGTGTTGTTAAGAGGTTGTTGCTCTAGAGACGTTAAATTAATAAGTAAATCTTGCAGCGGGGAAAATTATGTTGTTGTTGGAGGCTATTGATCAAGATAGGGCTGCTCTGGAAAGGTTGGACGGTAGTTGATTTTAATCTGTTTGGTTTAAATTTGGTTACGATACACAACAGGTAAATCAGTTTCTTTTATTGCACTTAGCAAGTTAGCCACTTTATACACATCAAATGAATATTTGGACAGGAAGTTCAACATTTTCAACAAAAAGTTACTAAGTTATATTTTCTGACTATGGTAAAATTCGGTACTGAAACATTTGTAGGGATTGTGGCGATTTTTAGACGAGAGGGGACTCTATACTGGAAATGCTTTATGGTACACGGTGGCTTGTTTTGTTTCATAAATAAAAGAGTCCGGGAAGTCATCATATCAGTACGTCAGTTTCAATTAATGTTTCAATATCTACAATCTAAGATTTATTTATCTCGCCACTTTCTTAATAGAAACGTAAATTACTTGTTTCCTGTCACTTCTAACAGTTCCTGTCATATAGACAATACATTTACAGATTGATTTCCTCTCAATCCACATTTCCATGGAAACACCAATTACGTACATGTAGTTGATATACTTTCATAAGTTTCAACACATGTTACAACATTTCAATTATTAAACTAGCATACTTACTTAATAATTTGAATGATAATACACAATAACAGAGAGACGCATTGTTATACCTGAAAAAAAGATCGTATAATAAAATGGATTACATAGCAACCGGGTTGATATTAAGATTTTATTAATATAACGGCCATTTATTATCGAAGCAGTTTTCAATATTTCTTCAACATTTAACTAAATAATACGACAAATTCAAAATAACTAACGGACATTTCAATTAGTCATTTGATTAAACTATTGATTGTTCATGGTGTTGTATTAATACATATTCCGAACAGGGTGATCGATGGTCTAAAAGTAACGCGCTCTAATTAATAAACGATGTTCATGGCTTGAAACTCGGCTCTTTGTTTCGATATTCCAGAGACGCTTTTTAGGGGGGGGGGGGGGGGGGTCCTCATCCCAATGACCGAACCAAGATCTCTGTTAAGAAAATCACAGGAAATGGGCGAGTCGTATATTAGTACTTTACACCGGGCACGATAATTATTCGAAATAAGAGTAGAGATATAAATGCCCGGTTCTGCTGTATCTTCTCTCGCCTTTCTCTATCTAGATGGTCGATGTTCGCAGGTTTCACTGTACTACTGATAGTTTTATACTTTGAACCATAATGTTCTCTGTGATGATTTTATTGAAAACAAAATGTCTAAGAGAATTCATCCTCCACCATAGATCATTCTAATGAAAAGGATGGTAGTTGTGTGCGGAGAACTGGGTTAGCCCTGGTACATAGAGTACTTGAGCTCTGATGAAGTCAATTAAATAACACTGAAAACCGACGTAAAACACATAACAAATACAATGTTTAATATTTTGTATAAATAAATATTTCAAATGTTAATGAGTAACCGCAAGTTCCGCGAATTCGTGCATACAAATTCTTTAAAACAAGGAAATTAATTAATACGAGTGGTTACTTTACAAGACTTAGTATAAATATAATACATGTAAAAGTATATCAGGATATATCTATCTTGATAAAGTCGAATTGAAATCATCCAGTTTGACCGATAATTAATATAATCGATCGCCTCATCTCTGATGATGTCGATATTTCGATTTGTGTACATTTATAAGATTGTTCTTGCGATATTCTTTAACTACCGGATCCATTTTAAATGACTGGTATATAAACTGATTTTATCCGTGAGTTGTCTGCAAAATTCAAAGTCATTAATCTGGCAACTTCTTAGATGAAGTATAAATGAAGACTTGATTAGGAAGAATAATCTGACAGTGATGTCGTTAATTTATTTGTGAATTAAAATCTTCGGAATTCTGGACTTGTGAATATATTTTACCGCGTAAGAAAATGTTATAATTATTCAGAATGGCTGAATGCGAAGGGGCAGTCAGTGGACGTGTTCATCAATTCTGTCAACCCTGCTCGAACAAAGGACGCAGACATGCTGCAGACGTGTTCTGTTCAACATGTAATGAATTCCAGTGTAATGATTGTTCAAATGTACACACAATATATGATTTCATGAAAAATCATAAATTATGTAAGGAAAGTGAATATAAAAGCCAATCAAAACAACATAAAACACACAACAGTGATGATACTGATCTGAAAGGACTTGACATCTGTAAAAGACACAACGAACGTTTTAAATTCTATTGTGAACGTGAGAAGGTGTTAGCCTGTATAAAATGTGCAATCACAGATCACACGAAGTGTAAGAAGATTGTTGAAATTGACACAGTAGCCAAAGGATCTGAGTTCGGAGCATTAAAATATAAAATACAAGCAACCATTGCAACAGTGAATCAAGCATTAGAAAACTTAGAAGAAGCTGACTCATACGTGCGTTACGACGTACAGAATATTACAGACAGACTAAAGAAAAACAGGAAGGAATTCATACAGATGTTTGACGAGTTTGTTTGGGAAGTGACTAAAGAAGCCAACTTGTACCAAGATATAACAACAACAGACTGGAGAATGAGAGCAGATGAATGTGAAGACAAAAGAAAGAAAATGAAAAGCTTACTGGAGATAATTACTCTTGTTGAAGCGAAGGGAACAGCCGCACAACAATACATAACGGAGAAAAGTTTGGCTGAAACATTACGACACGATGCAAAGAACACGGAAACATTTTGTGACGCGCAAAGAAAACTTAAAGTGTTTTGTACATTCGACAAACACATTGACTCATTTAAATCACGTGTGGTGTCCTTGGTGAATCCGGTCGAGTTTGAAATGAAATACAACGTGCCGAAAAGAACAAAACTCAAACTAATCGCTTCCATATCCTTAAATCGGCTTGGGTCTGATAAGGAAGAACCGCTGTACTCAGGTTTGGATTTCTTACCCGATGGCAGACTTGTGGTGGTTGATAACTTTAATGGTAAATGTAAAATTTATGATGAAAATCTAAATCTGCAGTCGTCATACAAATTACCGTACAACGCCCCGAAAGATGTAGTTGCTTTATCTAATAATGAGGTTGCTATAACAACCGGTAAAGATGGGAATATAGACTTTCTTCAGCTGAATAAGACAAACTTAAAAACAGTTGCCAGAGCATGTAAGGTCAATACTCAATACTTCTCTATTAGTTTGAAGGATGATGAAAACTTTCTTGTCAGTACCATCGACCATAAAAAACCATTCCGTCTTGTATCCATGTCTGGTGAAGAGAGGGACTTTGACAATATCAAGTTTCCAGTAAAAAAATATGCAATCGGCAAAAGTTTTAGCACATACATCCGTGGTCAAGATAAAGTCGTTATGACAGATGCAGATGGAGATAATGTTTTTATATACGACATTACGACAAGTGAGCAGGTTGTTGTGAATGATAGATTAATCAAGGAACCATGTGATGTAGCTGTTGGCGCACGCAATCATGTTTATGTATGCTGTGAGGGTACACAATCCGTAGTTGAAATTACCCCCACTGGTCGAGTTTTGTCATCTTCACAATTGAATATGTCTCTTCCTCGTTACCTTGCGGTATCCGAGGACAACAAAATGCTAGCTGTTTCAAATAAGTCATTCAATGGACGATTATCACTGTACCAACTGGTACTTGAATGAAAGAGAAAACGATTGTGTACAAAGGAAAAAATCCTGTTATTCATCACTGTGTGAACACAAAGTGTAGCAAAGCACCAAAAATAAGTACTGACCTTTTGCCTCTTAAGAAACATTTGATTGTCATTGTCTTTACATCTACTGTTTGTGTTTGATGTACTGTTGTTGGACATATTGTACATATTACACTTGCTAATTATTTCTCTTCTTTTAGATGAACCGTTTAGATAATAAGTACTCGAATTTTCTCGAGAATACACGAGTCACGTAGAATACTCTAGTCACGTATAAAATGGAAACTGTCTCGTTTAATACTTCAGTTTATCAGCTAGAATATCAAGAAGACAACTACGTAAATATTTGAGAAGATGGAAAGTTTATTAATACATGTACCTACTTTATGCAAGAAGGATATTCAAGGATCAACAAAAGCGGTATTAATCTTAAAGTGGCCGCTTCAGTAAGTTGAAATATTTGAAATAAATATTGATAACTAGTCTGAAAATGCATGCTTATTTGTTCCGTAAAATCATATTTGAAATTCAATCTTGTTATAACTTAATGAACCTTAAACTTGGATCAAACATTTAGGCCTATATTGATGTTTTTTTTCTTCTTTTTTATCCAAGTACTAAGGACGATTAATTTTATCATCCACTGACATATTATAAATCATGTCTTCATTCGAAACCTCTCACACTCTTATAATCTTTTCACATAACTCGTGTCAAATCCTACATTGTTCCACGATACAAAAAGTAAACCAGATGATCATAAAATGATATAGTGCAAATAAAATATTCTAAATCTGACTTATCACAAATATGCAAATGCATAGGACGATTGTTTGCTTATTTGCCATAAGCATCGCCTACAATAATTTCGCGTTCTCTTGATATCTTAGTAATTCATAACTGAAATCGAAAACTGCACACAAATGCTCCTTTTTAGTGTATATACAAAAGGTCATACCAGCGAAACTAAATGACACCGAAATATCATGGAGGAAGAACAACACTTTTTTGGGAACTGAACAACAGATCAGCTTTCCTTAGCCTTCACTAGTTCGGCGGTCATAAATGTTGCTTCGGACCAAATTATTACGTTTTTCTACGTCCGACATGCAATTGTTAAACAAGTTCCCGTGCTATGTTTCAAAGCAAGTTCATGTAAGTTTTAATTTCCAATCAGTACTTTCAGTACTTTGATTATTTTACCTTGTTATTCAGGTGTAAGAACATATATAAGGTACTTTAATAACACAAGGTGTGCCTGTACCTAAAATTTGCTTATTTCATTCAATATGTATAAATTCATGTTGTTTCATAAAAATTATCCTCTATACTGTCTGTTTGTATTGCATGTATGTGTTGCATGTTCATGCACAATGGACGTGTTTAAAATTAATGTTCTCTGTGACATACTTATTTTTGTTTGTAATACGTTTATAATTGTATTGCGATGTATATCTGTACAAGTAAAAATAAAGAATAAGTTCGTTTTTTTTTTGTTTTTTTTTCAAATACTTAAAATACATAAAAGATATAATTACGGGGGGAATCACGTGACTTCGGATAGTAATCAAAACCAGTAATGGCGGCTGCTGAGGTTCAGTAAGTTCATTATTATGTATATTTCAGGTGACAAACGTTTCCAGAACCCAAACTAGGCCTAGCCTATCACATGCGCAATAACTTTCTGCAAATAACGGTACATAGTGAGTTTTCGTACATCCTATGGTTTTCGAGAATATTGTTTGTATTGTGTCAATATTGTAAATCCAGCCTTTGTAAACCACACGAATCATAATAAATGGGTACTAAAATAAATGAAAATAGCCTTTTTCTTGAACGATACACAAAATTAAACATTACTTTACCAATAAATCTCGAAGAAGTCAATCTTAAATCGTTCAGGTAAGTTTACGGCGCTGAGAAATATGCCTTGCATTACTTTTTCAGCACTAGGTACTTGTTTCTCAAACTTTCAGACTTTCAAAAAAGAGCTTCTAATATTAGAAGTCGACCTATCGAGCAGTTCCGAGGAGCTCTGCCTTTTCCGGCAGCTCTTCCGTTTGACCAATCAAAC
Source organism: Lutraria lutraria (assembly GCA_964023205.1). Taxonomy (NCBI): domain Eukaryota; kingdom Metazoa; phylum Mollusca; class Bivalvia; order Venerida; family Mactridae; genus Lutraria; species Lutraria lutraria. The sequence goes on from OZ026834.1 coordinate 5,698,395, forward strand.
TATATATATATATATGTAAAATTAGACAGGATTGCCTTTAGCACAGTCAGACTGTACACATATATTTGGGTGATCTGATATATATTAATATGAAAGTGAAAAAAGCAACTCTTCACCAGTTGGCCATGAACACATGCATCCTGTATACCAGTTAGGTATGACAACCGACAGACTACTTAGCGTGTCACTGGAAAACTGAAAGTCACATTAAATTGTTCTCCTGTCTAGCCTCAATACAGTTATCTATAATCTGAAGTATGCTTATCTGTAAATCCGACACCACTGGCATAACTGAGATGCCATAGACGAGTTTTGTACCTCAAATTTCATACCACTATCATCATAACAGAAATGAATTACTTAATTCCATGCCATATTTGTCACGTGATCTGGACTGTGATAAGTCGGTGTCGGGTCGGTCACACTCCGATATCTCCAACAATGATAAGCGCCGACCCTCAAACTAGTTCCCGTATATACCTGCAGCCAGACTGCTTTATATTTTCAAATTAATAATAATACAGTCAAACGAAGGCTACCCTAAGGAAAGGCGTAATATGACCTTTATTTACAGATGGTTTTTATTTTAGTCATTTTGTTTAAAAGAATGGCGTATATTCGCAGGATGGCTTTAATTCGGAGGCGACTGCATAAAAAACAGTTAACACAGATTTGACTGTATAGATGCAATTTTAAATCGTTATAAAGCTACTTGTGACGTACAGAAAATTTGTTTTGCAGCCTCAATAGTAATTCAATTCTGTATGACTGACGGCTAGCTATAGTCTTATACTCTACAAATCGTTCCAACAAATATTCCCACAGCTACGCATTACCAATCAAGTAGCAAACATTCTTAAACAAATCGACGTCTACACATCCATAGACTATACCACCGCATGTCGCCATTTTCTTCAGTCATACATTAACTTATGTCCTTTTTAGTGATGTGTACCATTAGAGAAAACTATACTATACATTAACGTCAAGTAAAATAAATCACAATCAGACATGCTTACCAATATACGTAATGCATAAAGCAAGTAAATGACTTTTTAGCGGGTAAAATGACAATGAAATCCGACAAGCAGACCTAAGGCTGCGATGTTAAACACCAGTGTTAAAAATAAAGTCATATAAGTACTCATGGAAAATGAACGTACTTAGACTTGCATTGCGACACGGTACATGACCTACAACATGTATTTTAACAACTGCATGACGGATGTATAAAACATTGTTCTTAATTCGTACCGCATCAAAATCCATGCGCGCTGAAAGAGTGATTACTACCAGGGACCATACAAATTTAGAAAATTGTTTAACATCTTATCTCAAGCCTAACTTTTTCAGTTTAATTTATATTCATATATTCATGGTCTTTCACCGACAAATCATGTCATAAAATTTAGCTTTTATTATCTTAAGCGTTAAGGAAATCGAATAGTAAAAGTCAAGTTTATGAATTCGGAAAGATTCGAAAACAAAATGCAAACAAAATATTTCGATCATCTTAAGATACGAAAAAGTTTGAACAAGTTCTATTACCCGGTAATTCAGTGACCTCGAGATTTATCTAAAAAATGTTACATTTCACAAGATCGTGACCTATTTATAATAAGAAAACTGATTATGCCGTTTTAAAAAAGTATTGGATTTTGGTTCAATAAATTCACCATTTCAAAACTTTCTGAAATGTTCACGCATTTTTTTTTTGCTTGAGATGATAGATACATTAGGGGTCTTAAACATACTAATTGTTTTGTTTGAATTTCAATGTTATCTAAGATTTTTTAAGAAACCGATCATTTAAACTCTGTAAAAAAATAAAAAATAACTTAAATACGGATGACTTCATTGATAAATGAACAAGCAAGCATTAAACTCCTCTAATCAAACAAACATACCCGCAGGCGGAGTTACATTTCTGTACCTGCATTAACTCAAGGTTAGAAAGATGAATGTGAGCTGATAATGAGCACAGCTGTCCAACTGCTGTAGTTAACCCGGCTGACAATAACTTTTGCTAATCCATGACCTACTTAAAACGCTGCACAATGAGTATTTCGGAGCTCCGGTGAACGATAGTGTACTTGTCTGCTGTGACACTCTTAGTGCGCTGTGCTATACTCGCATCTCGGATCACAGGTAAATGTCTGTTTATTTGTTTAAAATTTGTTGTTGTATCTACTTAGTTTCTACAAATTCGTTTAGAATTAGAATAACACAAAATTATTATTATTTTCATCATTATCACCATTATCCTCAGCGACTTTAGCATTATCATCATCATCACCATCGTCATCATTAACACTATTATTATCATATTATCCTCAACATCATCATCTTTATCATCAGATTTAGTAAAGTACTTTGTTGTTTTATTCATGATACATAATTTAATGAAGTACAATGTACTTAATGATTATATGTGTCTGTGAATTTCTTCATCTTTATCTAAAGGTTGATAAAGAAAGTACACGAATTCGAATTTCATTTGCTCGTTTTTGTCTTATTCTTTCTAGTTGTTAATTAGCTAAACTAGTAAGTTCATAAATATTATATACTGGAATACATACTAGATCTATTACTTATTTTAATGTCCAGATAGAATGATGCTATTTAAATAACGCCTTTATTTAATAACGTGTTTAACATATCCGAGTAGAATTTATAAGCGTCGTGTTTCATTATTATGTTACCCGTACCATATCTTTTATGTACCTTTGATTAAACACATATATGGCATTTATATGCATTTTCATGTACAAACAGACCCTACAGACATGCTGCATGAACTGTGCGTAATACAGGAGCTTTCAATGCTTTTTTTGCTGTTGTTAGTAAATAGTTTATTTTCTTATGCGATAAGTTGATTTGATGCTACATAGTATGTCAACAGTCTATAGCACCTCACTTAGTTTCATTCTGTTTGAAGGACGTATTATGTCTTGCATGTGTTCTACCTTTATCTACAAACGCTTCTTTTATTTCTGACTTAACGAATACTTTAATGTTTACGATCCGGATCAGAAAAAAAACTTACATTTTCCTCTACTGAAAAGTAGAATGTTGGAGCCGCTGAAATATTCATAGCACGAGATGGTGTTTTTACATCAGCACACAACGTGAGATGTATTATAATGACAATAATATTATGACATTATGTGAATGTCAAATGCATTGTCCTACAATTATAGGCAAACTAGATCACTAGAGGGTTGATAGAACAATTCGTGTACTAAGTCCCAGGCCTTTTCTAGACCAATTTAAGTCAATGGTATGAGTTTATTCTAGTTGTTTGCAGGTATATAGTATAGTGTATATTACTAGTTTGGGTAATCCAGGCCATTTGATTGCCTAATGGTGATGTCAGTCATTTTGATTGGTCAATCATTGGACTAGCCATTCGTCGCGTAACCTGTCATGCATGACTGAATCTGTTCGTCTGCTCTTTTGTTAATAGTTGATAAGTAAATCATGCAGGCATTGCTCTGTGATGTTGACCTAGATAAGTTGTTGTGTGGCATGATATCGGAAATGCTATTTGAAATTCAATGTGGATGTATCATAGCAGATTATGATGAATTTGTTAGCATTTAGGGTACATGTATATTATATTTGATTGATGTAGGGTATGATATTACCATGTTCTTGTGTATTATATGTGTATTATTCATAACATGAAATATGTTATCCTCTCAATAATGGACGATTGAATAAATCATACAGTAAATATCCTTTTATGAAAAAAGCAACTTCATACAAAAAAAAAATAAATGACAATGCTTCTTGTAATTCGTCTACCTATAACGTTTCGTTATAGTTTTTCTTGTTATGCCCATTTTGGGAAAATGTACCTTCAAGTTGGAAAATTGGAAATTTTGAGTCGCGAGATTTACCAAATTAGGAACAAAAGTTTTCGACAAAATGGAATATTGTTTGGAAATCAGGGGATATCCATAACAAATCACGAAACATTTGAAAATGCGATGGTAGTGTACGGGTAAAAATCCTTTCCGAAAATACTAAATGTGATTTCGTGAATATTTGCATCTTCTGAAAAAGTTTGTAAATCTGCATTAATGTATTTAACTGTTAATTATAGGACTATTATTACTTGGTCAACGCGACCAGAATTAGACTGACAATCTATTTTGTCTAAGTATGTGATATAAAGCCATTTTAGTATCGCATTTATTCCTACTAAGAGAAATCGAGTAGAATTCTAGCATTATTGTTCGATTTCTCGGGATCGGCCAGGACTAGCTTAGATTTGGTCTCACTAAGAGTTGTACGCCTATTTATAGTACATAATATTAGTTAAATACGGTCAAATTCTGTGACAATAAATTCTTTAATTTAAGGTAATTTCTGTTTGAATTATGATGTTTTATATAGATTTTAATACAATTTACGATCACCGGTGTGTCCACTACTGCCTGTATCATTACAAGTATCATTATCATATACAGCACAATACAACCTCTCCAGAGCAACAACCTTCCTGAAACAACAGCATGATTTTTCTCACGGTACAATATGCCTCTCTATCTACTTCTCTAGAGCAACTCCTGGAGGATGTTCCTATTTGAGAGGTTTCACAGTACCATTATTGCTGGTACATTTCATAAATTTCATAATCATTCAATTAATTTGTTTTTCAGAGTCCAATATGGCGGACGAGGAGAAAACGGGTAAATACAGACGACAGATCGGCGTTTGTAGAATCGTTGTTGCAGTTCTATGTGTCGTCATAGTCGCTTTAGTAATCGCTTTGATAGTAGTGATATCGACGTCAGAGACCAAACAAGACTCCGACACAGAGAGCTGTGCGTCAAATGACAACAATATTAATCTGGATCCTCCAGACGTACTGCCGCCATTTCATGACCTAACCAGTAATGAAATTTCATCCATAAGAGAGTTTTTGTTCAGTCAACAAGACTTAAACTTAGTACACCCGAAGGATATGGCAACAAATACAAGCTACATTTACACGATGGAAATACTCATTCCAAACAAAGAGATGACCTTGAACTATCTCGATAAAGGGCGTACAGCTCCAGTCAGGGAAGCACGTGTTTTTGTTTTCAGGGGGGATAAATCTGATCCAGATTGTGAGGAATTTGTTGTGGGTCCTTTACCAAACCCAACGTACAAAAAGGAAGAAGTCAGCAGACCATTTATCTACCGACCATTGACGACACCAGAACTTGTGGCAGCTATAAATATGCTTAACAACGACGTTCAATCACAAGTCGGCACGATTATTAGAGAAAGCTATGGTGGTAGTCTGATTAACTGCGGAGACACTTGTGTTGGCTTCAAAATGATCACACCGATGTCATCTATGGCGAGTGGCGAATCTTCAGCTAGAAAGATGTGGTTTTGGCTCTTACCAGATTCCGAGTTTTATACGTCATATCCCTACGATTTCTTAGTTTTAATGGACCTTACTAATCCAGATGACAGGAGATATATGATTGATAAAATATTCTATGGCGGTCAAAAGTTTGAAACCTTGGGGGAATTAATGACGGCCTACGAATCAGGCACCGTGGAGAAAACACGAATTCCATACCCAGTTAAGGACGTCAATTTGTTTTCATCCATGAATCGACGCGGTAAATTGTTTCCGGATAAACCATTAGCGCCACCTAGAGAGTTTGAACCTGACGGTAAAAGATATTCCATTAACGGACGCCACATAAAATACATGAACTGGGACTTTGATGTTAGGATGTCCACAATATCTGGTCCACAATTATTTGATATCAGATACAATAATGAAAGAATCATCTATGAGCTAAGCTTGCAGGACGCCGCTGCTTACTATTCCGGAATCAGTCCAGCGATTCGTTTCGCGGCTTATGTAGACAGCTTGGCTTTAATAGGTACCCGTGTGCGTTCACTTGTTGCCGGAGCAGACTGCCCAGTGCATTCAACATTTTTAAGCGCAGATCACGTGGTCGAAACATCCGATGAGCCAATGCACGTTGATAGAGCTTTCTGTGTATTTGAGCACAATACCGGATTTCCGCTAAGGCGCCACCTAACGAGCAGTGGAAGTTCAAATAAATTTTACGAAGGCATGGCTGATATTGTTTTCACAGTTAGAACAATTGCAACGGTAATAAATTATGATTATATTTTTGACTTCAATTTTCACCAGAACGGCGCTGTGGAGGTAAAATGTGTATCCACCGGGTACATTCTCACTTCTACACGTTTTCCACCTGAAGATGAATACGGTTTTCGGCTCCGAGATGGTATAGTTGGAAACCTTCACCATCATATGTTTAGCTTCAAAGCTGACGTAGACATACACGGAACAAAGAACAGATTCGAAACAATCAAAGTTGTTCCTGATGCAAGCGACAATACTCTTTGGTCAGTGAAAAATGGAGCTATTTATCAGCAGACGAAAATGGAACGGGAACAAATCCAAACTGAAAAAGCAGCAGCCCTAAAGTACAATTTTGATACCCCTAAATACCTTACATTCTACAACGATGAGGTGAAATCGTCATATGGAGTGCCAAGATCTTACAGATTGTTGACAAGGGGCATGTCGAAACAGGTACGAACAAACTATATACAAAACACTTTCAACTATTCCAGTAATCGAAAAGCAATCCTAATGGCCGATTTTCGATGACAAAAAGTAAAACTCGGTTATATTATACAAAGGTGGTCATGTATGTGGTCCAGTGGTAAGTGCGCTGAATTTGTTACCCGGAGATCAATGTCGATATTTCTCTACATGTTGAGAAGTTGTCGATCCATGTGAAAGGGTAAGTGAGTTCTGGTTAGAATAACTGTTTTGGTGAATCGGCCGCCTTATATAACTGAAAACTTGTTGAAATAAACGGCGTTAATCCAAAATGAACAATAAACTAAAATAGAGAGATCTATCGAATACAAAAACACGTTATTTTTCTCACACAAGCCCCATCTTAAATTCATGGCATATATGAAATATGTAATTAATGAGGTCGTTCCCAGGAATTCACTACAGTCGTTTACTAGTGTAACTATTGAATTTTTTGGAGATGGAATCGAACTGAGGTTGTTACCACATTTGCACTATTTTTCGTAAACGCATTTAATTCGAGACTTCCTGGAATCAGTAAATACCATTTTGCAAAACTTCATTTCATAAGCATATTTTACTATATACAGCTTACATGCAGATTAATTACTGATACCGTAAATTACAATCAGTGTATAGATATTAGATATTATTCTTGTTTCATTAATTTTGAAAATGTGTGAATATATGTCATAGACTACTAGCTTACAAACTGGATTTGATTTGAGTTGAGCTATGAGCTCTCTCTCTCTCTCTCTCTCCCTCACACACACAACCCCCCCCCCCCACACATACACACATATAGAAGAACAAGGCATAGCCCTACTGCACAATTCTTATTTCGAATAATCAACCTTAACTTCTTCATTGTGCCCAGTGTAAATCACCGGTACATGCCACACCGGTCGTTTACTGCGCTTTTCTTAGCACAGTTCTAGATATATGCTTGATAGTGGGACACTGAAATGTAATTATCTGGTGTTTTATTTTGTTTTATTAGATGGTAACTGAGGGCACTGGACAAGAACCATCGATAGCTTGGGCAAGATATCAAGTAGCGGTGACCAAATATAATGAGGCAGAAAAACACAGTAGCTCAATGTATGCGTCATACGATGCTGAAGATCCTGTCGTTGACTTCCAGACTTTTATTGACAATGATGAAGTAATCATGGACGAGGTACGTACACTTCTTTTTTATAAAACCGAGTCAGGATCCAACTCGCGCCGATTCACGTTCGGCGACTAGCGATGGTTACAATTCAATGCAAAATACCCATTTTAGCTATTAAAATATCTCCAGTGAGAATGTTACGCAAAAAAACAAAGATAAATGTCAAACGTGTGTTAGCGGCCACCTCAGAATAAAAGTCACCCCGTGAATAAAAGCCATTCTTTAAAAAAACGTCATTGATTATTTAGAAAATAATGACCTCTATAATAATTAATAAAGTCCATCTGACAATGAAGGCGATATTTTGTCTTTCCCAAAGGTTTGACTGTACTTTCAAGTTGTTTTCATTTTAGCTGAAATGGTAGACTTTATATCGGGTTTGTTTTTGTTTTTTCAAACCACATTAATTTTAAAACAAACAGGTTTTTCGTCTAGGAGGACCATGTTTTCTTATCTTTATGATAACGTACAGTACGGAGGACTTATAATTAAACACAATAAACAACACTGAATGACTTTCCAGACACCATAAAACATCCATGTTAAGATCTCTCTCAGCATTATTACTAATGACTGTAAGTTACATTGAATTAGTCTCATTTAGAGCAGCTCCTGCGATACATACCGGTATTTCGGTATATCGCAGTACCCTGTAAAACGACAACGTGTATCGTACAGAGTTGGACTGCATTTGCTGTATCGGCACATTTCATTTTGCATGTACTTAAATTTCTTGAAAAAAGATACAACATCAAAACTTACATAAAATATTTCCAAACAACTTTTACAGGTTGATATTTGTAACTATATATTGTACTGCAAAGTTATCATTAAAATCAGTTTTCAGAAACCGTTGATAAAATATCACTGTACGATAATAAATAAATTTATTACATAACTAATGAAAACAAAATGCGAACTTCTGGAAAAGTAATATAACGTATCACCATTCCCGTACCGCGATGCTTATCAATATTCCTGGCAATATACAGCTCTAGTTTCATTATCTAGCTGAAAAAAAAACACTGAAGATACATGGGTAATTAATACTACATGTAATAATATATAGAAAGCCGCTCCGGTAGAAAATGATGGGGCTGTTTTTTTTTTGTAAAATGCTAGTCTGGAGGGTATATACAGTTTGCAGTTTGCGATACTCATTGAGAAATGCGTTCCAATATAGTGCAGTCCTCAGTCTATGATAAGTATCACAAATACCACATCAATTAATAAAACAACATTGTCTGAGATCTGGTCGGGAATACAACATTAACGATGTAGTATTATGATAATAGAGAGTTTTTGCTTGGTCTCCAGGCAACGTCAACAATCAACAATATTTCAAGTCCGTTTATTTTGTTCAATGGTAAACTAATAAAATGCAAGAGTACCAAGGTTTTCAGAGATGTATGTACATTTTATAAGGCAGGGTATCAACGAGACTTAGTTTTACGTTTATTTTATGAGTAAACTATGTAAATGGGATACTTTATCACTCACGTTATCATTTGCAATACGAGGAGTATAAAAAACAGTGTTTCTCTTCTTCGTTATGTACACCAAACCCTATGCTAATCTTGTGTTATGTCCGCTCATAAATTACGCTGAGAAAAAATTTAGCTTGATTTGCAGTTTACCTTGACACACTTATATTATCTATTTGTTAAGTGTAGAATCCCACACAGTCAATGACTATAATGAGCAAATATACATTAAATCGGTTATGAAATCCTTGACACTTCAAACCACAGTCTCGATACACGTGTAGACATACAGTGTATTAAGCTTACACTCCAAAAATACACGTGCAGACATAAAATATATCAAAACCTATGTCCTACAGATACACGTGTAGATATATACAGTATTTATATATTTCATTGAGATCCTTAGTCTTGATGTCAATGTCATGATTATGTTGCAAACATCACAGTCATGCAGACATTAAAGTTTTTGCTATTAGCTACCTGTATCATTACATGTATTATTAAGATCACACCACCGTTATCTGTTCCTCGTGTAGAGAAGTTTAAAAACTAAAACTAAACAAGAACAATGATCCTGAATTAGTTATTTGCACACATGATCAGAGTCATCACGTGTCTACAAAACGACAATGGTAACGGAACATCAGTGCTTGTTTCAACCTTGGAAAGATGTTTTTCTTAATTTTTTTAAACGTTTGCCACTTTTTGTTTGCGAATACAAACAACTGATATTTTTTTCTGAAATCATCATGCATTTAACACGCTGGCTGCTGTGCCAATCATGATATATCTGAGTTTGTTTTATGTTTTTTATGTTTACATTTTAGGATCAAGTGGTCTGGATAACAATGGGTACACACCACATCCCACATATGGAAGATTTTCCAACGACCCCTACAGTCGGCCTTGACCTCTCATTCTTCCTGCTTCCATATAACTACTTCGATGAGGACCCTGCAATGGGATCCGGCGATGCAATAAGAATTGATCCTAAGGATCAACTGAATGTGAAGGAAGGTTTAAAGATTAACCGTTACGGTGTGCCTGAAAATTCTCAATGTGTTCCGGAAGAATCTAACTTCGATATGGAATTAGATGATAATCCTACAAGCTTGTTTGATGAACCGTCCGAGTTCGATTCGGTTTAAGTAATTTTACGTGTATACTAGTAATCTTTTATTTTTGTATCTCAAAATATCCATCATTTATAGACGTAAACATTACACGTGAGCAAAGTAAAACACGGTAATAGATAATTCCCGGGGACCCGAATAAACACTTTATCATGTTCATATTTCGATACTTCAATGACAATTCAGTTAGGACGGATGCGTTCGGGAAGGGGATGAATACTTGACTGTATCCGAATATTCGCTCTATCCAGGTTCACTATAACCGGGTTATACCGTACGCACATTTTCATTTATTTAACATACTGAAACTCAATCTAAGCAAACTTCGGAATAACAAAACTTAAGTAAATTGTGCCAAGTATGAAATGAAATCATTTTTTTTTTTCAAAACTTTTTTTTAAAATTTAATAACAGTTACAAAACTGGCGAGGTATATGGGAGAAAATCAAAATTCTTAAATTATTTAAATAAAAAGCCCGATTTCTAAGTTTAAATACAATAACATGACCCTTAAGATGAGCCATTTAAGACTGTGCTGTATGTTTCCGTAAAGCATGATTAATAAACATGTACATTATGATATCATATGAATATAAGTATGTAAACTTTTAATTATATTATGATCATACACTGTTTATTGAATCGTACGCGAAAATAAACACCAAATGTTGTCTCGATTTTTTCTGTAATACAATTTTTTCAACATCTTTAAGAAATATGAATGTATGTTTTTTAAGGACTTACTATTCGTTGTTTTAAACATAACTATGAATTTTGTAAAAAAAACAACTATTTTTGGTCATGTGACATATTTCCACAGAAACAACACTCTGCATAAGTGTAGAAATTCCTTTTGAAAAAAATCGAAGCTCGGGTGTGTGAAATGAGCATTTGTAGACTTATTCATAGTTAAACTGGTTCCCGTTCTATGTTGCTGTTCTGTCAGAGTTTAACTCATGTTTTCCTATTGTCCAATGCTTAAGAGGGGTAACTAACTCGCCTGTGTTGTAAAATGTTAACAGTTATCTCCCTTATATATCCAGGAACCTGGTTCCCGTTCCATGCTGCAGTGTACCAAAGGCTTTGTACAGCCGTATTCAACGGGAACTAGTTTACCAGGAACTTAACTATTTTTAGTCTGGTTCCCGTCGTACTATTCTACATAATCACGTAGTGTAAGGGGTAGATAATCCAGGCTAAACTATTTTAAGCGAGAAAGTCTGCGAAGCATACAATTTATGTTAACTATGTACCAATTTCACCTTTCGTGGTAAAGTGGTTTCTTACATGAACTAATTAAGTGTTGACGTTAAAGTACGTATGTTTTGAACAAATTAATGACTGTAAAATGTATGGATAATGTAGTATGAAAGTTATTGACTCATTCATCGGGTTTTTTCTTGTAAATTACCATTACGACTTAATTGATGTTTTAATTTGTACAGTCATATCAATTTTATCGTCATGGTATAAATAAGTACAGAATATAATTATTCAAATCAATAGATAAGATTCGCTTGGTTAGATCATTTCCCTCGTGGGTTTTTTGATAATAATAATTTTATTTTGGTATACAGTTAACAAATAAAGTGACATAATATTTTCCAATGCTCATTAATAATGGCCGGGCATGACGCAAAAAGGGTCTCAGACGGCCTCTTTTTCTATTGTGGTCCCTTATACAGGGATACCGCACGGACATGGACCTTATTAAGGTAACTATAATAATTCGCATTGATTAAAATTTATTTGAATAAAAATATGAAATTCTAATCGAATGTTATGAGGTCTCACAAAGGGCTGTTCCACTGGTTGTCAGTTCCTTCCACATTCCTGTTTTAGATGTCAGCATTAGGGATACCTTATGACTCATACATGCCTTTGTGTTAGAAATAGCCCTACTCTAAAAATAGTTTCATTTAATATCAATGATAAACTAATGCTCGAATACTTGAGAAACATGATTTAACAGTAAAAGCTGTGAAAAAAGACCAACATTAGGAGGGAAGTAAATTGGACATCATGTAAACTTGACCTTCGAATGTTTAATCAGTCGACAATTCCATTCAGCCTTGGTAAAAGAAGTGGATACACTCATCAGGCGTCACTTGTTTACATGTGACCTGTCTACATATGGCCCGTATTCACATGTCACCCTTGTTCATAAACGTCCAAATAGACTTACCTAGAGATTTTCATTAACTTTTTGTAGTAAAAGTAAATTGTTTTGTTTTTGTTTGATTGTCATGTATGGGGATCCTCTATGGTCGAAGGATAATGACTTCAGACCAGTTATTACTAGCCTATCATCGCGGTGAGTTTGAACCCCATTTGGGACTAGACAAATTTCATATTTGAGGAAACTCATATAGTGTCTTTCTTAATTACTGTTTGGTTTCGGTATAATAAAATAAATATCACAGCTCACAGAGGGTGATAGAATGCAATGCTCACCCTTGACAAGGTAATGTCAACCTTGGCTCACTCCTCGGTCGACATTACTAGTGAATTGCTTACGAAAGATCGGCGGTTCTATATAGATGTACACGTACGTTTTTCCTCCATTGTCAAAGCTGGAAAAAACAGTAATTGATAGTTGCTATTTGTGCTACACAAACCTGCCGTGATAGTAAACGCTATCAATACAAATCAAGGTAATAAAGTATTACGTAGTTAGATGAAGTATTGTCATGTATGCAGCTATTTTTTAATAAACTCATATATCATATATCTTTATTGTTCTCTTGTTGAATTTTATAATAATTATGTTGTGTTTTTTTCTCGCTAGACATGCAAGTAATCTTACTTATGTACTACCAAAATCAAACACTTCAAAAAGTGTAATAGAAGCAGTAATTGAAAATCCATATCAACAAAATGGGGCCCAAGACAGGGTGAAACACCTCAAAAACTAAAAATAGACAATAATCCCAAAATATGTATGTTCATGGAATAAAATTTACTTATTAATAACAGCAGTAAGATTACTTACATATTATAGTTTCGAGATAGATACGAAGTTAATGTAATCCCGTAAACAATTTTAAATTTCAAACATTCCCCTATGGGTGCCTAAGAATCTATAATATTTACGAGTACTGGAAGTGCATTTCAAGGAATAACCCCTGTAAAATGACCACAACATGGAGATGCACTTTGTGCACTGGTGAGCTAAAAATCGTATTCGCCTTTAACACAACTCCATGTTTCACCAAGGCATATGATATCAAAGAATAAGCTTTAATTCGTTATTGTCACAGCGTTTCTTTAAACGTTCAATGCCAGTACATGTGTGCACGTATTTTCACGTATTTTACCAAGTCCTTAGTTCACTGTTGAATCAGAGAGACGACCATTATCTGTAGCTTGTGTAATTCGCTGATTGGGGCGCTCACATCAGCCGATGTATTACGTGGTCGTGTGACCCAAAATGTGGAGCCAATCGTTGAGACTTGTCCGTGTTTACTTGACCCCGTGGTGATTGAGCACGCGATTGTCTTGTATGTCGTCAATTCCCAATAAAGATAATCTGGTTGTCATCATATTTGTAGAAGCGGATATATAGAAGCATAGTTCCCTGCGAATCGCTGGTGTGGAAACTTGACGCACACTTTAAGGTGATAGATAAATCTTGTGATGGAAATATTTGTCTTTCTGCATAATTATTATCTTTGTGAGACATGCTCAAACACTTCAAAATAAAGGCCATTGATTTCACCACGAGAAGTTCCTTTAATTTGCTGGACTTCCGTTATCGTACATATAAAAGGTACTTTTCGATAGTTTCTGTAAAATAATGATATTATATATATTGTCTTGTTGCCGTGATCAGTGTAGAAACAGTAATATAAAAATCAGTAAAGACACAGTAATGTTAATATAAGAAAAGACACAGTAATGTAAATATCAGTAAAGACACAGTAATGTAAATATAAGAAAAGACACAGTAATGTAAATATAAGTAAAGACACAGTAATGTAAATATAAGTAAAGACACAGTAATGTAAATATAAGTAAAGACACAGTAATGTAAATATCAGTAAAGACACAGTAATGTAAATATCAGTAAAGACACAGTAATGTAAATATAAGTAAAGACACAGTAATGTAAATATAAGAAAAGACACAGTAATGTAAATATAAGTAAAGACACAGTAATGTAAATATAAGTAAAGACACAGTAATGTAAATATAAGTAAAGACACAGTAATGTAAATATCAGTAAAGACACAGTAATGTAAATATAAGTAAAGACACAGTAATGTAAATATCAGTAAAGACACAGTAATGTAAATATAAGAAAAGACACAGTAATGTAAATATAAGTAAAGACACAGTAATGTAAATATCAGTAAAGACACAGTAATGTAAATATAAGTAAAGACACAGTAATGTAAATATAAGTAAAGACACAGTAATGTAAATATAAGAAAAGACACAGTAATGTAAATATAAGAAAAGACACAGTAATGTAAATATCAGTAAAGACACAGTAATGTAAATATAAGTAAAGACACAGTAATGTAAATATAAGAAAAGACACAGTAATGTAAATATACGTAAAGACACAGTATTGTAAATATAAGTAAAGACACAGTAATGTAAATATAAGTAAAGACACAGTAATGTAAATATCAGTAAAGACACAGTAATGTAAATATAAGTAAAGACACAGTAATGTAAATATAAGTAAAAACACAGTAATGTAAATATAAGTAAAGACACAGTAATGTAAATATAAGTAAAGACACAGTAATGTAAATATAAGTAAAGACACAGTAATGTAAATATAAGAAAAGACACAGTAATGTAAATATCAGTAAAGACACAGTAATGTAAATATAAGAAAAGACACAGTAATGTAAATATAAGAAAAGACACAGTAATGTAAATATAAGAAAAGACACAGTAATGTAAATATAAGAAAAGACACAGTAATGTAAATATTAGAAAAGACACAGTAATGTAAATATAAGAAAAGACACAGTAATGTAAATATAAGTAAAGACACAGTAATGTAAATATAAGTAAAGACACAGTAATGTAAATATAAGTAAAGACACAGTAATGTAAATATAAGAAAAGACACAGTAATGTAAATATAAGTAAAGACACAGTAATGTAAATATAAGAAAAGACACAGTAATGTAAATATAAGAAAAGACACAGTAATGTAAATATAAGTAAAGACACAGTAATGTAAATATCAGTAAAGACACAGTAATGTAAATATAAGTAAAGACACAGCAATGTAAATATCAGTAAAGACACAGTAATGTAAATATCAGTAAAGACACAGCAATGTAAATATAAGTAAAGACACAGCAATGTAAATATCAGTAAAGACACAGTAATGTAAATATCAGTAAAGACACAGTAATGAAAATAAAGTAAAGACACAGCAATGTAAATATCAGTAAATACACAGTAATGTAAATATCAGTAAAGACACAGCAATGTAAATATAAGTAAAGACACAGCAATGTAAATATAAGTAAAGACACAGCAATGTAAATATCAGTAAAGACACAGTAATGTAAATATCAGTAAAGACACAGTAATGTAAATATAAGTAAAGACACAGTAATGTAAATATCAGTAAAGACACAGCGATGTAAATATAAGTAAAGACACAGTAATGTAAATTTCAGTAAAGACACAGCAATGTAAATATAAGTAAAGACACAGTAATGTAAATATAAGTAAAGACACAGCAATGTAAATATAAGTAAAGACACAGTAATGTAAATATAAGTAAAGACACAGCAATGTAAATATAAGTAAAGACACAGCAATGTAAATATCAGTAAAGACACAGTAATGTAAATATAAGTAAAGACACAGTAATGTAAATATAAGTAAAGACACAGCAATGTAAATATAAGTAAAGACACAGTAATGTAAATATCAGTAAAGTAACAGTAATGTAAATATCAGTAAAGACACAGCAATGTAAATATAAGTAAAGACACAGTAATGTAAATATAAGTAAAGACACAGCAATGTAAATATCAGTAAAGACACAGTAATGTAAATGTAAGTAAGGACACAGCAATGTAAATATCAGTAAAGACACAGTAATGTAAATGTAAGTAAGGACACAGTAATGTAAATGTAAGTAAAGACACATGCAGTAATATAAATATCAGTATAGACACAGAAATAAAATATCAGTATAGTGAAATCGTATATTTGTACAGGCCTTATGGCTTAATGAAGCTGAAATATTATATAAAATATATATATATATTATAACATTATATTATCTAATAATTTACCCTCGTAAATACTCCTTTGAATACTAACTATAGATTGTATTACAGTTTCTTGGTAAACTTTAATATAAGCTTTTTATACTTAGTTATTACACTGTACATACTTTTTCCACTAAAACACCTCTTAGCTTTTCAGCACATATTGTTCACAGAACACTCTTTGTTTAACTTAATACTGTATATTCTATCAAATTTCCTTGGGGAATAGCTCTTTGTGATAAATACGTATGTGTGCTATCAATTAAGTAAGTTTGGTCTTGCCTTTGGCGAAAAAGATTTTTAAAAATAATTTCAATAATAAACTTCACGATTCACCTCTTTCACCGCAATTAAATAAAAAATTGCCGACGTAGTTAGGAGTATGAGCACACTTTTCCCAATGTTACTTTTCTCAAGGATACTTACTTTTTTCATTTATTTGGGCTCAATTTTCGTGGTTTTTACTAAAATGGCTATTTCGAGAATTTGAATTTTGAAAAAAGGCTTATATTTGCATTTAAATAAGCGGGGGTTTGATTTCGTGGATGAGCCGACCCAGGAAATCCACAAAATTTATTCCCGACGAAAATTAATGATTTCACAGTATAAAGATAGGTACTTTTGTCATTAAATGATTATTTAATTACATTGGATTTTAGTAATGTTTAGAGCAAAAGCTTGATTCGTAGTGCATTACTAGCATAAGAAGATAATCATATGTACAATATGACATGTATATGTACAGTCAAACCTGTGTTTGTAGCCACCTCTCAATAAAGGACATTTAAGGAGCCTCTTACATGTACCTCCGCGTTGAAAATAGTACCACTTGTTTTGTAAGTATATATTGCAGATTTTGCAGTTTTGATAAAAGTTAGAGATATATTGTAGGATTCTGAAGATTTTGAAAGAATAGGAAATATTTTGGCAATTTGAACTGTAAAACTAACAAGTATATTAATTAAATATTCATCTACTCAAAAGTTTCATTCATAATCTGTCCAGGTAACAAGATTTACTCCATACTGAAAATAGTTTCATTTACAAAAATAGTACCGCAATACTATATCGTCTCTCAGAATACAGAGATTACATAATGTAGTAGCTAGTAGTTTTTTATTGGATTAGTGTATGTCATAACTTTTAGCGTTAGGAATAGAAATATTTTTTTCCAGGCAAACAGTTAAAAGATGTAGCTTTTCCTTGGTAATTGTGGTTAATTGGCTTAATTAAAGATATACATTTTGTAAAGACTATATATAATTATATACTTGACCTTCAAATTCTTATTCATAATGATGATAACACAGGCCTTTAATTTTTTCAGGATTGTTTTATCTAACACATTTAAACTTCGCTCATGATAGTACTCTCAGCGCTTTGATTCAATAATGGGTGCATTTTGTCTTTCCCAAGAGTGGCCTTTGTTTACAGGTTTGATAATATACTAGGTATCCCGAGCTGATATCAACGGACTGTTAGTTGAACCTAATAAGACAATCAACTGATAGATCGAGGACATATGGTGTATACATATATATCATATTTTTCCACTTCCTATTAGGCTCTTTTTCCTCCAGTTCTCGTTCTAATGTAA
Source organism: Lutraria lutraria (assembly GCA_964023205.1). Lineage (NCBI taxonomy): Eukaryota > Metazoa > Mollusca > Bivalvia > Venerida > Mactridae > Lutraria > Lutraria lutraria. The sequence continues at coordinate 5,716,635 of OZ026834.1, forward strand.
AGTGGTAGGTCGTTACGTGCATTAAAGGTAATCTAAGTACAACAAACCCGTTTATTTTTGCTACGATTTATTTAAATGAACTAAGTGCATATAAGATGTATTGTGATTTAATGAATCAAATCACGTGGTAATCGCATCAATTTATCTCTTTCAGTGTGGTAAAATGTGCATCACGATTAGTTTTAATCATCATAAAGAAAACGTGATAAACGCATTTTTGACTGATTTCATTGATAATAACGCACCAGCAATTATATCAAATCAACAAACTGCACACCATTGTCATAATTAAGGTGTTAGGATCCTAATTCCCAACATCGTTATCTCAAAATATGGCGGACCGATTTTGTAAATGTTTATAATTTTTATAGGTTTCCAAGATAGAAAATGATTTACCATGAGATTTTTCTTAAACAATTAACTTCCTTCGAGTTATTTTCCCTTAACACATTGGAGACTACGACAGTAACCTATTTTTTAAAAATTAAAAGAAAAAAGAACTTTTCCATTTCAATGAGAATTCGTGGTAAAATGTGCAAAAACATATCAATATATATATATATCGATCTAAGAAAACTATTTGTCACCTTGCAATATCTAAAGAAAATAATGTTTCTACTTTTAAACAAGGGCAACAACTCTTAGAAAAACTCAAACTAATTTGGAGAATCTTAGCTCACCATCAAAGAAATAAAGATTATAAGACAATTATAATCTAAATTTGTAAAATTGATGATATTATGTTTGTGTGGCCTTGAGCAGATACGTCAGAAAAGTACGGCAAAAGGGATGTTAAGCCTTAATTAACTAATATTTCGTGATATATTTGGCTGCCTCGATGGGATTTAAAACGGTATTTACTAATTCGTGAAACATAATTAAGCAATTAAGTATTAAGTAATTAGTTCAAAAACTATCCTGTTGTTTTAACCTAATTATGAGAAAAAGATCTGTTAAAGGGACATGCCCTGGAACTGCTGTGTCTTGGGTTTTATACACCAAAAATGCGTTTATCACTTGTAAAAACAATTATTACCGAAAAGTCAAAGAAGAATGCGCCTTCAAAAATGGCCCTATAACGCACGCGTGGGTATTTATATGCCGGTTTAAATAAAAGGCTTACAAGCCTTTTATTGACGACAACGATATTTCCGATTCGTCTGAGAATTTAACTTAGCGTGCGCGCTGCCTTTCAAATAGCAAAACAATGATATTTACCTATAATTGATCGATAGATAAGCTTTATGTCGCAAACAATGAACATGACATGAGCAATACTTACCATTTCACAGTTTGTTGACATTTTTTCCCGCTTTTGACAGATCCCGAAAGGGTCGAGTTATGAAAATGACGAATATTTTCTAAGGCGTAATCGGCAGGTTTGGTAAATCTTGAAATGCGTATTTTGAGTCAAATAGCGGGACATTTCATTAATTGATTTTGACATTCAAATGATATCATTTTAATTTATATTCGAGACGCTTCAGTTCCAGGGCATGCCCCTTTAAGTTGAACATAAAATTCAGTGAATTTGTAATGGAAAGATAAAAGTAAACCACTTTATAATTAATCTTGTATGTACGTAAATATCCTTTAATGATGACTTCTTATATGATACATTTTTAAAATCTTTAGACCCATTCTTATTTAGAATTGCAAATTAGTGTCGCCAGGGTTTAAGGATGTATTTCACAATAATAAAACAATTATATATATCTAATGTTTTCTTTCAGAAATAATGGTCTTTTGGGGTAAGAAAACATGTTTTTACACCCAACCGGTGGTGTAAATATTTTTTTTAATAAGTTGGCGAGATGAAAAAAAAACGGGTAACATTTTTACGCATTTTTTATTCTTTTAGGGGTTGTTTTAAAAATTTTAAGTGTGTATCAATAAGTTTATATGGGTTGCATTCGAATATACTTTATCTGTAAAAACCTAGTCTGGTACGAAAGTAATCCAACAACAAATCTGTTTTATTTTCTACATTTGTGAAAAGGCATATAAAGTATGCTATTCACATGCTTATATAAAATAATATTCGGGGTTATAAGTGAATTTAAAACACTTGTAAAAATGAATGAATACATTTAAAAGACATTTCATGTCAATAAACTTCTATTAAACGTTCACTTACGTGAGTGTCACTTCTTATTTTCTATGAGTTAAGTATGTTTTTCAGATACGCTCAAATCTGATTTATTCACATTGTCCTATCTTCTCTTGTTTAATTCCCTATATGAACATACAAAAGAGTATTGCGTTTGACAAAAATGTTTTGGACAACAGTGGTTCATTGTAAAGTGCAACTGTGAACGGAGAATTGTAACTATAAAAATAGGGAAACCTTCAATAAGGGTGATGTATCTAATCCACACCAGTAAATATTGAGACTATCATATAACTATAGTGGCGAAGATAAAGTACACATACGACTTTGTTATTGCAAGTGTTTAAGAAGTTGGTGATGATGATAAGTCATTGTGTATAAACTTCAAGACTAAAAATATCAAATCAGTAAAAAGATTAAGCTGGCCTTCATTGTTGGATCAAATTTTGTTTGAAAAAGACGAGGTTCTTCGCAATATAAATGCACCAAAAGCAGCAGGAAAGCTGGAATAATATTTGCTCTGTCCGACAATATCGTGCATTTTATGGACGACTAAAAGGATTTGTTGAAACATGTATAATTTCCCAATTTACGGGACTTAACATTCAATGACTGTATACTTCGAATGACTATTTGAGAGTTTTTACCTTGTTAACTATTGTATTACCTGAACAATTTTCAAATTAAAATGTACACGTATCACTAGAAATCGCGTTACCTATGACCTTAAATACAATTTTATTAATTCAAAATTGCAAAATCTGGCATGTATACGTTTATTATAATTATGTCATCTGAAAATATTTTTATTGGCATTGTTTCTAATTAATAAGACATAAAAGTCATGGTTGCTAACATACAGACAACATTTTACTGGAGTAACACATTTTAGACAAATACAGTGATATATTAAACTTTCTTATGTTACAATGTAATCTACGGGACATTCTTTTCTAATTTACGGGACAAATTTGTTTTGCAACATTAAATTTTCTTTTATCTTTTAACAAGAAAATGGTTGGGTTGGGTTATTATGTGGACACATCGAATATGCTTAACACGTGATTGGTGCATTTTACTCGCAGATTTATCTAATTATCTTAATGTTAGGAAGCAGGTACTTCATAATAAACTAATTCATGAAACATGGTTTGACTTACTTTATGCTATTTCAAGAACAAAATTGCCAGTTTACTTAAAAACTCGTTTGATTCATACAATTTAATATCAAGACTTACAAACAACATCGAATTTATACACATACTGATCAATACTAAGCATTTTTGTTTGTCTAAAGGAAGGGTACTACACTTGTAAATATACCGGTTTTAGCAGGTAGCAACTTATATGCAAACAATCGATGTTAGCTTTCAAAAGTTATATTTTTTTCTGCTTTGGAAAAAGATCAGGTACACCCACCATTTGTTAATGGTGAATAAGAAAATGCTACCTGATGAAGTTGAAAAATCATCATTTCTAAACCCTAATTGGCAATTCTTCATAAGAATGGGTCTTTAACGCTTGTTTATCTGTTGCTTAACAGCTATTCGACAGCTATGGTCATTTCAAAGCCGCCACACGCACGCACGCACGCACACACACACACACACACACACACACAGAGAGAGAGAAAGAGAGTATACAGGAGAACTGGGCATTGCTATCCTTTTTCATATTTCGATTAGTTTTTCCTGGTTCTTTATGGTGTCCGGTGTAAAGCACCGATACACGCTTCAACTGTTCCTTGTGATTTTCTTAACCTAGTACTTGGGTCGGTAGTTGAAACACTAAATAACGAAATATAAGGAGAAACTGTGGAAAATAGATATGAATTATACACGCTACTAAACGCTTGACTAATCCTAATTTCTAGCGATGACAGTATCATCTATAAAAACGTATGTACATCTTTTTCATTTGTACTTTGAGATTTTAGGCCAGGTTATATTAGTCTTCGTTAATTTCAAAGAAGGCTTTTGTCTAATACTTCGGGTAGAAATCGGATGAAAGAGAATACTTTTGATTCATGACGTTTAGGAAACGGAACGGAAAACAGAAAAATAGAACGTATCTACGTTCTATGTTCCAACATGCTATACCACCATTATGCCAAGTTTCAGAACAATAGGACAGAATTCGATGTTTGACCCAAGAAGTCAAGGACAGGTTGCATATATTCTGAAGTGATACCTTAGGTTTTATATTTGATAAGCATTTCATAATTATAATTGTGGTTGCATGGCTTTGTGACCTTAATGCAATACCTTTGGTCGGTGGCGGAATTTAAACATGAGCGCCGCTCTGAGTTATAAGCTACATCAATGTTTTGGACAGACCGAGACGACACAGTAACCACAACAGCTAGACTTTTTCTTCGAAAGCAGTCGGGCTAAACATAACAAGAAGCTTCCAACATTGGATATAAATGAAATTGTATGTTTTCTAGGGTTAAAAGCAAGAGTGAATAAAAAAGGACACTGAAAGAAGCACTTATCAAGTGAAGCTATTGTTTTGAAACCACAAATTAAACTTTAAAAGATTTGAAACGAAGTGACAATGAATTATTTTACTTCTTGGTCATTCTGAGCTTTCAAGAAAACAAAAAATAACCATTACTTATCCATATCACTAACCATGTATTATCATTTCTCGACTGAATTTTTTTTTTATAAAATAGTTTTATTTCTTTTTGAAATAGGAAAACTAGACACGATGTCCCAGAAAAACATATGATAAAAGTCTGGCCTTATTTGCCTAACCTCTTCAGATCTGAGGAGTAGTTACAATTTATATTAACCGGTGAATTAGAATTAGCAAAAGGTGACATACGAGGTGGTACAATTAATTCAAACTGGAATAAAGAGACGGGATGTTGATATACGTTGTTCTTCTGGGGATTTTTGTAATTTTCTTATTGAAATGGCTGCGAGGAAAACGGACAAATTTAAATGGGAAACCGGTTCCACAGCACCCCGGACTACCAATATTGGGAATGGCTTTGGAAATAGATGAGTCTAATAGCATTTACAAATTGGAGGAATTCGCCAAACAATATGGTGAAATATTCTCTTTGAATATGTGTGGAACCACCATGGTAGTTCTTAATTCAGAATCTTTATTGAGGAAAGCTTTTTCGTCTGAGAAGTATTCAAAATATTTCAATGACAAACCTAAATCTTTCTATGGTAAACACTTCCGACCAAGCGGGGATTCAGTGGCATTTATTACTGACGGCCAAGGAGAAATGTACAAGAAATTGAAAAAGACTTATATAAAGGCTGTCCATGCATATGGTACCGGAATTAAACAGATAGAAGATAATGTACTAAAAGAAATTGACAATGTCTTGAATAAAATTGACAGCATGGAAACAAAGGAGTTTGAATTTGTAGGATTTTTGAAGAGATCTTTAACAAACATAATTGCTCAACTTGTAAGTACAAACATTTAAAAAAAAAAATTATCTTAACATTTTACTGGTCAGAAAACTAGGTAATGGTAATTTATAACATAGCAAAGGAACTTTAAGAAACATTTGCAAAGTTACGGGGTAATGGTATTACACACAGTATTAAGACCACTTCTAGGACCAAAAAACCGATCATGATTTTATAGTGTTTATTTAAATATGTTTTTAAGCTTGTCGGCGAATCGATCCCAGACGGTGATCCGGACGAACATCTTTTCTGGCAGAAGAGCGACATGGCAGATTTCTTTATCAGCCATTTTGTAGAAAGCGTGATGTCTACATTTCCAGTGCTACGATTACTTCGTATAACGAAATTTGGACGGATGTATCAATTAGCTCAAAGTATAGACAGAAAAATTGCTGACAAGTTCTTTTACCCTGTAAAGGTTTGTTAATTTTATATCAGAAATATTACTGTGTTTGTTGCATAGTATCGTAATCGAAAAAATATTTGCTTAAATATATCATGTATTATATACATCATATAAAATTATGTTGTATTTTTCTCTAAAATGTTTTTGTTTATTCATACACATTACTGACAATTATACTCTGAAATGATCATTCTAGCATGACCTGTCACACTGCCAGTAAATAGGGGGGGGGGGGGGGGGGATATTTCAAAAGTAAATTACAATTTGCAATATGTGGCTGGTTTTATTACCCTACATTTGATTTCAGATAAGGCAGAGATAATAATTGTTTTGAACAAATTGCATCATAGTTCAAAGTTGTCAAAATAGTTATACAATGATTTCATATATGTGTTGCTTATCATATTAGTATGTATCATTACTATATGTGTGTTGACAATGTTGATATGCCATCCTTTTTTATTTTACTATTATGCAACACTAATTCGTCATTTACAATTAAAGGGGCATGCCCTGGAACTGCTGTGTCTTGGGTTTTATACAACAAAAAATGCGTTTATCACTTTTAAAAACAATTATTACCGAAAAGTCAAAGAAGAATGTGCGTTCAAAAATGGCCATACAACGCGCGCGTGGGTATCTATATGCCGGTTTAAATAAAAGGCTTACAGTGAAAATATGATTTGGAAAATTTGGGAATGTAAAAATAGTTGACAACAGTGTTTGATATCTAGTGGCGAAGGTGGACATTTGTGAATCGTGAAAGGTAATGAGCCGTGTGTTCAAAAGTAATAAGGTTTAGAATTGTATTAGCATCCGGCATACAGTGGTTTTACAGAACAAGACTCATCATCATTTACATGATACAAATATATACATAATTTACATGCGACATTGGAGTGAACATAAATAAGTTGAAAACAAAACAGATGATTAGGGAAACTAAATATACAAATTATCATTTATATATAAGCAAAATATGCAGACAGAATATAAAATCAACACATCTATATTTTTTGTCTTTATTTTTATTATTATTATATATACGTTTTGTATTATATATAACATCGTTAATCAAATCACATTTAATCAACATACATAATTATAACTATATGATAGTTACACTATTTCAAGAAATGAAAGTCAATATTGTTCCCTTAAAATGGTAGAAAACTATTATAAAAGTTAATAAGCTTAGCTAAAGATGTTAAAAAGGGCATCCCTTAAATTTGCCAATACGTATATATCTATTTATTTTTAAACGAACATTTAAGGGTCTCCTTATTACAAATTCCCTGAACAAACTTAACAAACAAACGGAACTGTAAAACTTGATTCTAGTTTTGTTTCGCCCATTACTTAGTTTTTTTTCGTCGAAATTGTGAAATTCTTACAATTGATATGTTGTATTTCATTTTAACTTCATCACGAACTAACACTTAATAACCACTAATGTAATAAATTGTAGATGCAAATCCATTACTCTGCTCGTCGTCAATATTAATTGAACCAAAACTTCCTAGTAGTCAAATGTCTTGTTGTATGCACTTTATCGATATCGCTCAAGCGAAGTATTTAAAAAAAAACGGACGTATGACGCCTGTCGTTGTGTGGAGATTTCGTTCCTTAAGGGAAACATACACAAAGCAGTAAATGTAGTATAATCCTTAAATGTTCTTTTGTAGAAAGAACATCTGGACGGCGACAATAAAGGAATTATAAACTTATATCTTGAACTACAAAATAAACAAAAGATAACCGGAAGTGAAGTTTTCCTGACTGACGAAAGAATCATTTCACAATTGTTAGAAACTATAGACGCAGGTAATGATGATACTTTTACAGTAAAACTTCAGAAAACTGGATTACCGGAATTCCCTAAAATTCTGACGTTATTTCAAGTCCTATCCTTTTTTAAAATTAATGAAAAGTTTACAAAACTCGGAATTCTCAGAAATCCGGACTTGTCCTAGTCCGGGAGGTGTCCGGTTTACAGGGGTTTAACTATACAAAGAAGTTTAAGAAAAGAAAGTATGTGGCACGCAAACAATTTGGACTCAGTCTTGCCAAACCATCCATTATGGTCTTAAAACTTCTTTTATGACAATAACCTACACATATGTAGACACACTTGTCTTGGCTGAAAACAAATAGCTACTTGAGAAGCTTGCCATTACCATAGCTGTCAAATGGGCCATTAAACAAGAGATACATATGTATGTAAACTGTACATACACTGTCATTTTTGTACCACTTAGATATCAAGACAAAAATCGGGACCGATTCTTTGTTTGGATATGGGACCCGTTTCGTAGACGTAATCTACTTATGATATATTTCTTAAACATATCTTCGGAATGGGCCCCGCGTATGTTTGGATAGCATGTGATCCATTTGGAAAGGCTTCACGGTATACATATTATGGAGTATATTATATTTTCCCGATGTGAAACAGCATAACCGTATAGTTTTCAGAACGATTACATTTGTTCCAGGCATTCTTTCAACATCGTCATTGATGACGAATTCGATGCTGACACTCGTAAATTATCCTGAATGCCAGACCAAACTTCAGCAAGAGTTTGATCATATTATCGGCAAGGGACGAATGCCGACATTCAATGACCGGGCGGCGTGTCATTATTTTCTTGCATTTGAGAAGGAAGTCCTCCGCTACATACCGGTCGCACCGTTCCTGTTACCACACGCATGCCATGAGGACGTTGTGTTCGAAGGCTTTCATATAGAAAAAGACAGCATGGTACTAGATCTAAAAAATACATTCGCGCACATTATGACATGTTTGGGTGATATATCCTCAAGCAAACCTTCCAGATAATATGTCACAATGAAAATATGTTTGCGACACGGCAAAATGTGTTTTTAGTATACGGCATACGAGAAGACCTTATTTTCGAACAATTCGTTAATTTTCATTTTATATGAGTTTAACGCCGATTTAACAATGTTTCAGTTATATAAGACGGCCTATTTAACTGACAAGTTTTCCTGGACGGCTTCAGACCTGAGAGATTCCTAGACGAAGACGGTGTCATACTTCCACCAGAACATGCATATTGCAGGAGGTAACACCTTTTATTTCTTAGTTAGCCCTTCCACTTAGATCAAGTGGTGTACGAACTTCGGGTTCTTGAGTTCGAATTGTGTGCGAGGCGGAAGGTGTCAAGGTTTGGTTCTAGATATAATCACTGTTACATAATTAGTTCAAGACAAATTCAAGATTTCGTGAATTCCTTTGAAAGAAATTACTAGTACATGTACTGTCATTCGCACATCACCGCTGAGAACAAGAAAGTCAGGCCTTGAACTTTACACCGGAAAGCTTGTCGTTTCAATTAAGATATAATGAATATTTTTGATAAATTGGCACAATTAGATTGATAATGATTCTTTATCATTCAGAGCTTCTATTTATTCTGATCTTATTTCAGCGTTTTGCCTTTCGGTGTCGGAGAACGACGTTGTGTAGGTGATACGTTCGCCAAGACTCGTTATTTCCTGTACATGGCTACTCTGCTCCAACGTTATAGCTTTGAAACCCCAGAAGGCTGCAAACAAAGAAGTTGTGACCCGCGGAGTAAAGAGGACTTTGACATTAAGCTTACAATGAGGGCAAAACCGTTCATGGTGCGAGCTGTCGAAAGGAAGTAATTGAACATACTATTTTTTAATTTGGTTCAATCTTTGCTTATCGACGGGATACTTGCGGTACAATTCTACACATTTCAATACGATACAATATATTACAAGTACAAATTTTGTAGCGGAGACAGCAATTAGGAAACTCCGCGCAAAACAATGCGTGTTAGCCTTTGAAATTGTAGTGTTGTCCCTGTTCATTAATAAACACTATCCATTTACTATCACAGGTGGCAGTATCAGTGTTTGGTCAACAAAAGAAATTCCCGTCACTGAGCTTATATACAATCAAGGTGAAAAGCCTACTATATGTTTATATGCCAAACATTGTGGAATATCGTATCTCGTTGTTTCAGCATAAAGTATGTGCGCTGAAGGATAATCGCTACACAAGTCATTCAGACAATCTACAAGATATTCATTCCCGCCGAAAATCTCATTCTGTTATATTAAATAACTGCGAAACGGTAAAACAGTGTTCTTTTCGTTATTTAACTTTTATTTAACAAGTGCGAGTGATGTATCAAGCGATCTGATTTGTCGGATATTTGTCTACAATAGACTGTTCATTTCATACCGATCAATCAGATCGCTTGATACATCACTGTCTGTTTAAGTCACAACAAATCTGTTGAAATATTACTTTAAAAAATACGTATTACTATATTATTGAAGCACTTGCTATCAAGAGAATGCCGATATTTACTTACCTGTGGACAAATCAGTTTGGTTTATTCTATATATTCATTGTATACATCAGCAAAAATGGATTCAGTGTACAGATGTACCTATTTGATACACATTACAAGTTAAAATAATTTAAAGGATATTTAAGACATTAAAATATTCTGCAATGTGGTTGGAAGGATACTTACTTTCATGCAGTCAGTATCATACAACATAATCATTTGAAGTAATTATCAATGAAATAATATCTTCAATGTTGAGTTAAATTTCTTAAACATCAGAAAAAATGGAAAATGTTAAAACAGTCAATAAAGACTTTACACAATGACTTCAACACAATGATTATATATCAACATAACTACAAGCAATGTAAAAGCATTACTGATCTTATAAAAAACAAATCTGTATTATAAGATAATACATAAACAAACACTACTCAATATGCATAAACATGCATTATCAATTAAAGTCATTTATAAAATAACATTCATATTTCTGAGTTCATAGTAACGTCTGTATGTTCATAATTCTGAGCTTATACTCACGTCTGTACGTTTATATTTCTGAGCTTATACTCACGTCTGTACGTTTATATTTCTGACTGTGTGTTCATATTTCTTAGTGTCGGTGTATCATTTACTTCAATATTGTCTTTAAACATTATGTCTAGTGAGGTTGCTTTAAGGGCTAAACGTACATTACTTACTCTGTTACATTCACTCGACCAATATGGGCAGCTACCCTATAATATATTTTTTACGCTTTTCGACACCAAAATTTTACCTGTTATTTTATACGGATCAGAAATTTGGGGATTCCAATCTAGGGAAAGTAGTGAAATTATCCTTCAATTAGCATATAAAAGATTCATGTGTGTCAGCAAAACTTCAATGAACTCTGTTGTCCTAGGCAATTGTGGACGTTACCCTATCCATATAGAATCAAAACGACGCTGCATTAAATTTTGGCTAAAAAATTTAAGAATGCCAAACTCAAGATATTTTTAAAAAATGCTATAATATGCTTTTAAACTCATCCTGTGCAAAATTTCAATTGGGCTAATGAAATAAAATCTCTGCTTTGTACTAACGGCTTTAACTATGTTTGGTTGAACCAGGGAGTCTCCAATGAATCACCTTTTATTGAGACCTTTACACAACGATTGAAAGATAATTATCTCCAAATGTGGTATAGTAATTTAGAAACTTCTAATTCATGTTTAACATATAATCATATAAAAAGAAATTATGAAAAGGAATATTACCTTTCTGTTTTATTTGTAAGGAAATTCAGACATAGCTATGCACAATTAAGAGCGGGCTTGTCACATCTAGAGTCTGAACGAGTAAAGTTTTGTACAACTATTGTAAACACTAAGGGTAAAATGTGTTCCTTAAATCTCCTAGAAGATAATTTACATTTTCTTTTAGTATGTCCTTTTTATTCTGATTTACGCCAAAGAAGTTTTACACTAAAACATCAACTCATAAATTGCACATATTACTTTCGGGTAGAAATGACAACATAATAAAAAATGTAGCATCTTTTATTTACTTTGCTTCACTACGTAAAAATTAGCTGAAAAATAACTTATAAAATGTAATACTTGGATTATCATTATCATACTGTTTTCATAATTTCATACGCCACATATTTTTTTCATACGGAACATGTTACATGTTTATTATTTGTTCTATCATCATCATACTGTTAAAATGTTTTTATAATTTCATACGCAAAATTTTGTTTCTTTACTTCATATTTACATGTTTATTATTTGTTCTATCATCATCATACTGTCTTCATAATTTCATACTCCACACATTGCTTCTTCATTTCATACGCAACATCTTACATGTTTTTCCTATGTTCTATCATCTTCATACTGTTCAAAATGTTTGCATAATTTCATACGCCACTTTTTGTTTCCTTATTTCATACGAAACATATTGTATGATTTTTTGCTATGCTATATCATTATCATACTGTAAAAAAATATGTTTTCTTTGTTTCATATGCAACATCTTTTATGACTAAAACTATGTTCTGCCATCATCAATCTGTTTAATCTTTGAACACTTGTATACACTGTAAAATGATCAAATTATTGTAACATAACTATGTTCTGGGTTGGTGGCCTAAATCATTAATACACATATCTATCTATCTATCTATCTAGTCATATTTGTGAGTTAAATCTTCATTTTCATATTTCTGAGTCAATACTTACGTCTTTACCTTCATATTTCTGAGTCGCCCAGAGGGGGAAAAGTGACACTGAATGTAACAAAATAATATAATGGTTAGTTTTATTTTGGGATTCAGGGGTGGAGGGGGAAAAGTGACCAAGACGGTAAAAATTGCCAAGACTGTATGATTTAATTATATTTGAAGACAAAGAGAAAAAGGGGCCAGGGGGGTAAAAACTGGCCAAGAATGTATGGTTTAATTATATATGAAGACATTCTTTTAGGGGAAAAGGTTGCCAAGTGGGTAAAAATAACAGGCAAACAACATTTGAACTGATTAATTTTACAAACAAAATATTATCTCATATACAAATTATCAAGAAATTATCAACTTTTTTTAAGTAAAATAAATCTGAACTAAATAATCTATTTTTCTGAACTGACACTGCACTATCATAATATATCACACAGATACTTCGGGCATACAGAAACAGAACAGAACAGATATTTTATTAAAACTTAAGAATTACAGCCCATCGTCATATAAACATAAACATACACGTACATGCGTGAACTATAAGCAACATTTTACAAACATTGAAAATAACACAAAATGTAAGAGAACAGAACAGAATCATTAGTTTACCTACATGTCAAATACAGTGCACTTATTATCCAGCTTAATTTGTGAATATGAGCATTTTGTTAACTAAGTAAAAATAATTGTCAGAAATCAAAAGTAAGAAAAGAATAGCCAACGTACATACAGCTATTAGTATTATGTTTACATTTATTCGTTTCATTTGGTACTTTTGTAAATTTAAACATACTGTGTCGCATTGTATATACTCTTAGAATGTAAGTACATCGAATAGTAACATACATAGCAATGCAAATTCCTCTTTGTGTATGTCGTCAGTGTTTTTCCTCTTTATCTATATGGTCAGTTAATTCATTCAGTAGTTTAGTCCGTGCCGAAAGAAAGTCTGACTGTTGACGAAAGGATTATAAAATATCAAATCCGAGTCCATTGACGAATTTTGCATGGCTATGATTCAAAATAAATATTTTCTATTAATGATAGATTTATCATGGTCCTTACCTCATATGTCAGTGTTATTAGGAATGTAATTAAGAAAATCGAAATGTTGTTTTCGTTGTCTCGTATCCAAAAGAAATTTAGACTGTTGATTGAAAGGATTACAAATTATCAAATCCGAGTCCATTGACCAAACAAGTCGTAAACACAAATAGCTCCGAGCCCACAGACGCAATTACAATTAATTTATATTGTATGTATGTGCTCTCGTGTTTGTTTTAATCATTTTTAGTATGTTTCCATTCGATAAACTTATACCTTTGTCTGTTTTACTCTATTCACACACGTGTTAAGGACCACATGTTAGTTTCTATGGTCGACGATCACGTGATACGTACAACGTAAATGAGAGCATGTGAATTAAAAAAGATTAGCTGAGTGAGATGTTAAATATTAAATGCCACTTTGTGCAATCATTACTGAATAAAAACTCAACGAAGAAGTAAGAACTTTTATATTGACGTACGGATTCCTGAAAAATGAAATAGTACAAACATTACCATGGATACTGGCACAGAATATCTCGAATATTATACACTTCACAACATAAACTATTTGTTCGTTACTGCGACAATATCGTTCCTTAACATCATATACACTTTCGAAACCTGTTACAAAAGCCGTCCTTGTGAAAGACAAAAATGGCCTTTATTTACAGGTGATCTGTATTCGGAGGTCATTTCGTTCTAAATAATCAATGACAGTTTTCAAAATAATGGACTTAATATTCACAACGTGGCCTTCATTCAGAGGTAGCCGCTAACCACAGGTTTGATTGTATTAAAGAAGTACAATTGACGTGCATCTTTCCGTATTTATTCAGAGTTAGATAGTTCATTTTTTTTACAAGCGATGAAATCTGAACATAACGGTGGATATAGTGAGTATATACCCAAGGAAGCTTATGTTCCTTCTCAAGGTATACAACACCCACTGAATAAAATATAAAAAAGATGTTTCATCTGAAACTATAGTACCATTTATTTATATACTTTCGCATTTTAACCAATACGATTTACATACTATTAGGAAAAATCAAAATAATTCAGAAGTCACAGAGCATATGCTAACATTTTCAGTCACATACTAAAAAGAACGTATTAAATGAAATAAAATAACGAAATAACAAGTGTTCCCTCTATTTTTTCCCGTTCATTGCTGACTGTACTGGACATTAAACGGGAACCAGTTAACCCTTCATGTACCAATAAAATGCCGTTAACCGACGTCGTCAATAAAAGTATATGTGTTTGACCAAACAAGCCACTATTCAATTTACTACTTGTACTTAGGTAGATATATTTACAAACACGGGTATAGATGTAGCTGATGATCCACACTTCGTCGATGTTTTTCATCAAAGCCTGATAAATAAAAAAAAATATTTTGGGACATCCAGACCATAATGGGGCGTTTTATTTTCATTTGAATAATTCTTTATTATAATCAAATAATTCAAAGTCATATTTATAAATATTGGCTATCTTTCCTAACAAATCTTGTGGAATTGTACGATATGCTTCAAGCATCATACTTTGCTTTTGTGACTTGACATCTGCAGGTTGATTGGCAATTGCTTTGGTCGCGATTTCTATGAATGCCTCAGTAGGATGTTCATTGAAATTAGAATCTTCAAATTCTTTAATTGGGAAATGAGTACAACGATCTATGTAACCATTGTATTGAAACGCTTTCCAAAGCCTGTGAGCAACGTCCATTTTGAAGAAGCAGTCCTTTCTCTGACTGAATTTAGCTCGCTCAATGTGAAAATTATAACTAGCCAATGTTTTTATTTCTTCAAGGACCATTTCGCTCTTCGTGATATTCATATCCAAATGAATATCAAATTTCTTTAAAACAAAATCAGCATCTTTTGCGAAGTTTTCCATTTTACCAATCACGGCAAATTGTAAAGAACATGGGTTACAAACCTTGTAGATAGGCTCCCAATGGTCATCTAAACGATTGGGCCAAATCTCAGTTATAGCTGTGAGAAACTCTTTAAAGGTCAAACCACTTAGACAACGAGATTCGTTATGACCTATTGCCCTTCCATTTATCCAGTAATCGGGTAAAAGATATTTGTCTATATATGCTGACCAAAGTCTGGAGTACGGATCGCGAACGAACATAAAAGCTTCGTTTGATACGCTTCGGGCTTTTTCCTTATCATGGACAACAAATCCATTGATGCGTTTATGGCGGTAGTAATGAATAAAATATCTGTCAATGTCTAAAGGTCTCCGGGTGTTTGGATCCTTAGGATAGTCACCGCTTATAAACAGGAAGATTCTTTTCCAGTATGTGCATCCAACCTTAGGGACGAAACAATAGTGTAGGTTATTATAATTTATCACACGTCCGTGAGGTTTTAACTCTTTCAGATCTGGAATTTGAGAAAACCTTTGGCATTTTTCTTGAACAGTCTTCAACCTGTCTGCCATATTTTGCTCTTGTTTGATGAAATCGTCGACTTCATGAGTTGATTTATTTGCAAATATGTCTGTCAATGTACTGGAAGCATCTTCAGCTGACTCCTTGTACAGATTCGGGTCAATAAATGAATTTGACTGAAACAAAATAAAGAACAAAACAATATATCCTCAATACTTGATTTTCAAATTCAGGTTATAAGACTACATATTCATTTGATGAACAAGAAGTACATGTCCTTTGTTTGTAAATAAATACATCATCTCGAAATCAATATTTGCAATGTCAATAATTTCATATTATTATACCTCGCGTGATTAATTTACTATATAGCCTTATGTGAGGTCAAAGGGTGATAATCCGTAATGTTACCGTGTGACATTACATTTCGGCCCGCTTGCCATAACGAAACTGCCCTCATGCGATATTGCTGACTGCAGGGTTTTTAGTCAATTTGTTCCAGATCGATTATTGCCAATGTCTGGACGCTTATAAATTCTAATAATAATTTATTTGGCTTCTGGTTTAGCAGAAGAAAATTTGCAGCCAAAGTAACTATGGTGTCAGAAAGACGCTTCGTTTCAATTTCCGTTATAGTCTTCATTTTAATTGTTAACAAGTTTGTTGCATTTAGTGTCTTTCTGAATTATTGTTAGGTTCGGTATAATAAAAAAAATATCACATCCCACAGAGGATGATAGGACATAATGTTTACACGAGCCAAGTTATGACGACCGAGGCGTTATTAATATATTATTACCCTTCACTTTTTTGTAATGTTAATATCCCATAGGCATAAAGGCTATAGTTTTACTGTCACACTCATGGTACCACGTGACTGAACAGCTTTTACTGTCACAGGGCGTTAATAAATTTTTAACAGTATTTTCCTGAAAATAAGTTTGGGGTAATAAAATAAATAACACATATATAGCTTAAGTTTGTTGGTAACAGTAAAAATGTCAGCCCTCGGAAAATATTGTTACCCTGGGCCTTGGGTAAGAGTACTTTTCCCTCTGGCTGACATTTTACTGTTACCCACACAGCTATGTGTTATTTATATAATGTTACCCTGTGACGTTACATATCGGCCTGCTTGCCATAACTAAACTGCCATCATGCGCTCACGCGAAATTACGGGTGCCGGAGTTTACTAAATCTAATACTGACAATATTTTATAACGCCCCCTCAGAATTGTGATATTTATATTAACCTACCCCATTAAGGACATATTTGACAGTTTCCACACTTTTACACATAGGCATATAGGCAAAATAAAAACGTATAGAGAGATCACATATATATATATATGATCGTAGCATATGATAATAGAAACATTTTAAGATAAACAAAAATGAGGGTCGCGGTGCTCGATTTTTAGTTATCTGCCCTTGAATGTGACATTTTGGCTCATTTCAAAAGCAGATCATTCATAAAGTAGGAAAAAGGTCTTATTTATTTTCCTTTTTAAGTAGCCGACTTCTTTTCATGCAATCGCCCAAAATTTTAAGAACTGATAATGAGTATTTTTGTAATTGTGTCTTCTTTACCGTAACCAATGCCAATTTTCCTAAAACTTGGTTTAATTTTGAAGAATTGTCAGTCTATTAATTTCAACTGAAAATAGCTAATAACAAGATGTGTTTTATAAACACCATGCCCCCTCCGGTTGCCCATAACTTGAAAATGCACAGGTCCTTAAACATTCATTGGGTATCTTGATAACAATAATTCCATGAAAGTTATATCAAAATCCCTTGAGAAAAAGTGAAACAAGAGTATTTCCTGTTACAATCGCACAAAATAAACAAAGGGCCGCCATAATTCCGTCCAAAATAATCCAACCACAAAACTCGGAATATATGTGTGGTGGTTCTTGGAAACAACAATTCTGTGAAAGTTTCGTCAAAATCCTATGAAAAAAGGAGTAGTATTCTAAAAGAAATGTAGGATTTTTTTAAACATAATGACCCCATGACCTTGACCTTTGACCTACTGACCTGAAAATGCACAGGCCCTGTAGAGGTTGTCATGAGGAACCTACATATGAATTCTGATGAATGTAGGGGCAAGCGTTTCGATTTTATAGGCAAGGTTAAAGTTTTGTACAAACAGACAGACAAACAGTGAGACAAAAAAATATGCCCCGATCTGTCAATGCGGGGGCATAAAAATATTTAATGGAATTGCATGAAATTTTGTATTTTGACCAAGAATAAAATGAGAAACACAAACCAAAAGTAAAAATATGGTATTTAAGATCCATGTATGAGTGATCTGCCCTTGAAATGACATAAATTAAGCCAAAACGACATAAACAAGGGCAGATGACTCAGAAACAAGCATATCGACCCCCATTTTCTGTTCGCTTAAAATGTTTCTGTTACCATATGCTATAATCATGCAAAATTTAAAAAAATCTCTATACGTTTTCATTTTGCCTATAATTATGTTTAATAGTAAAATTAAAGTCACGGATGCGCACTACGTTGCGCAATAGCAACTACCGGTTATGTCCTTAAGGGAATAAATAACATTATAGAACATGTGCATACTAAAAATTAAATAAAATGACACATACATTATCAATAGTCTCTTGTCTCGCAGTCAGATTACCTGAAAAAAAGTCCAAACTTTTATGTTATGACAATATGATAATTTGTAAATACGTACAGTGTTACTTCCAAATAGTGAACACCGACTGAACCAGATGAAAGGCCATAAAAATGACAACAATGTCGATTGTCCTCCACAAGTTAGTACTGGATCGAAAATTGTCCAGGGAAATGTTTTAGATGAATCGACCGCCGTATATTACTGAACAACTGTTGAAAAACGGCCTTAACCCTAAACGAATAAAACAAATAGTTTTTAGGTCCTTAAAAATTCAAAATTAGTAACCAAAACTATTTTACAAGAAATTCGGAACATTTCCTTTTTAAATTCGGTGATTCGTTGACAAAAAAAAATAGAACTAATACAAGTTTTCGACCCGACATTTTGGGCGTGTGGAACTTAATTCGTCTGTAAGAAACATACATATTATTATTAATCGGATGAATTGCAATATAGTTTTATTAATAACCAGACGCATTGCAGACCTTTTCATATAAATCTGCTCCGCCTAGTAATATATACATATATGTTTCGTTTTCAATTGAATATATATTTGAAAAATTCAATGCACATTGTATGGATTGAACAGGCTCATTTATAACTTACAACAAAGTGGAAATGATTTCTGGAATTCTCCTGATATGTATTGTTAAGTTTCAGTTTGTTGTATTACCTTATTTCCGTTATATGATATGACGTAATACAGGAAATATACAGAAAACGATTTTAAACAGGCTATATGGTGAAATTAAAGAAAAGGGAATTTACGCATACTCGCATTCACACGTACGCAACCTCACACACAATAGCAAAACAGAGACACACTCTTACATAATATGCATATCATATAATGTCAGTCAAAGCATGCTTGATGTTCTATTGCTGTTTTAACATAAAAGGGAGAGGGGGATTTAAAATAAAAAGCGTTTGGTTTATTCAGTCAGGTAGATCTTTTATTGTTTTATTTAATACATGTTCTATAATACATTAAATTGCAGTAAATTGCGAACAGACGAACACGACCTAGATAAATAAAAAAGAGGATCAAACCATATCTATTTTAAACATGCACTAAACTTTTAGCAAGTTTTGTATTCACGATTCTCGAAAGCTTAGTATCATTGTTAATTACTCACCTGGACGGATACTCCATATGTGTAAACATGCAAGAACAAATATGATAAATAGCAAAACAAATTTAAGGAAATGAATAAATTTCCGTCTCATGTTTTAAAGCTCAGTTTTTAGTAAAGCATCTAAATAGTCCATACATACAACAGCAATGCCGCCGATATCATTTAGCTTGTGTTTATCAAGAACATTTTATTTACATAGAAATAGTAGATTATCTTTACACAGTTTTATAGACAATGGAATACACTCGTAACAGATGTTATTAATGATTTTGTTTTTCATGCTATAATTTATAGCATGCATACACTGACCAAATATGAAATTTTACACTTTGTTTGAATACCAGTTTACAATTTAATTGTTTGAAAATCTGTTGTTAGCATACACGTTGTTCCACATTTTTATCACGATTCCATTGCGAATAACAATTTTGCAATTGTTTTCCAAATTCCGTGTCTATTCATGCTTCCACGCCTGAAACCTTGTCCCTTACTTTGCATGTACTCAGAAACAGGTCTTTCAATTACAGGTTTTCACCGAGATGTAATTATTTAGTGCTCAGCACTGATAATAAAAAGTTAATTTGTTTTAACAAGTTGTTTGCATTTATTGACGCCACGTCTTTCTAAAGATCAAAGAAAGAAAGCAATTTGTATCCCCAGGGCGTGGTCATAGGTAAAAAGCGTCGCGCGTCATTTTGGCTGTTCTAGACAGATTATTCAAAATCTTGTGAACCGGTGTAACGAATGGATGGCCACGGTCGCCACGCGGTTGCACGCAGACACGTCGTACCACTTTTAGTGCATGAGGACCTTTCGCTGCGTTCGGGCTACGGATTTACCCTAGTACTCGCGTTCATCGTACTTGCACTTGCTTACAACGTACTATCGTCGTGCGATTGCCACGTCATCGTACGAAGGCCGTACTTGCACGTGCTGTTTGCGAAACGTGTTCTTTCTCACTCATACGTTGTAAGTGCGTGTAAGTAGGTTTTCGAGAAATGGAAGCTTGAGTTTGAGAGTCTATACACGTGCTCGAATACTGAATTTGATGAGAACCACTATAATCAGGCAAAAACGCACAAACTTATGATCGAAAATAACATAAACGATCCCTTGTACGTACCGAATGAAATCCTTAATTGCAACGTCAACATTGAAGAAATAACGCACATTGTGATGTATGCGAAGTCGCGATCGGCCAGCTGATTTGACGAAATTCCGTACTGCGTATTGAAAATTCCCCAATTATAGCACATTGCCAATTACAGTTTGTCTTAATGTTTCGTCCAATGAAATGTCCGCATTTCATTTGAATTTGAAAAATATATCGCATAAAATGTGCCTAGAACCTGAAATGGAAAAAATACGTCACTTATTTGTCTGTATGCGTAGACATTAAGACAAACTGTAAATCAGTTATCGTTCATATTTTGAATTTTATGCGACATTATGCGGTGCTTCAGAAGTTATTCCAGCTATGTTTCATTCGAGTATAATACCACAGACGCTTGTTTAGAAAAAATACCCCACCCACCACGTTCGCTCTTATGACTACCAATATACATTAAACTACTAGAAGATAACAAGCTCTAAACGAAAGCAGAACACATTTTGGGGTTTTATTAACAAACGAAAGGTAAACTTACATTGGAATCATGTTTTGCTTATTTAAAACGGCTTTTCTTTATTAACTGACACGCTTTCCACGGTCTACTAAACTGAATATCGTAGAATTCCAACTTTTTCACGTTTTGCACTGTGGGGGCTGTTGCGATCGAACATTTGTCACAAAAACGTAAGCAGGCGACAACTAGACTATTAGCGCGTATCGCGGTTTGTCTGGTTCCCTGCATTTCGTAACTACGATAACGCAGTGTAAGGGGCCGATTACTTGGACATATTTGTGTTGTGTTGAAACGGTGTGTCGGCTGAATTTCGGGTGTTTCGGACATTTAAATATTTCACATTTGTAAGTATTTTATTATTTGTAATTTTTACAAGGTGTTTTGGACTTAAATATATACATTTGTAAGTATTTTTCTCCTTTTCTTTGTAATATTTCACTATGTTTAGTAACATTGAAACACGCACTTCATCATTACATTGAGAACTGACAAAATAGGGGGATGGTATTATATCAGTGATATTTTTACTGTTTTCGAGAAGGCAGACATCTTTTTCGGACATGCCTACATAAAACATTTCTTCTTTTTTTATAGCAGAAGAGTACTGCTTGATTGAAGATGTGAATTCGTATCTTTCTTGTAACCTGTGTGAAGGAAATAAAATTATATTACAAAAAAATATATCATTCAAATCATTCAATTTCATTGGATATACATGTGTAATTAAATTCAAGAAAAAATAAAAGTTATTATTGTTTTGTCACAGGATTGACGAATACCCCCCCCCCCCCCACACACACACAAGATAAAATGTCCATGCTTTGTCTGTAACCTCAAAGTGTGACCTTCACCTTTAGAGTTAAGCGCGACATTTTGTATAATGACAGTTAACACATGTATTCATTTATGTAAAAATATTTCAATGAATTACGAAGTTGCAGAGCGGACACGCCAAAAACACAAAAAGTATTATCTTTTAACCCTACTTATGACATTGACGTTGGAGTTAGAGCAATGAGAGTTGCGCGCGACACAGCGTATAATGCATGTTATGTAATAATATCTAATATTTATAAGAATAGCGAAGTTACAAAACGGACACGCCAAAAATAACTGAATGATGACCTTTTGAACAAATTTTTTGACTTATGTAAGAATCGTTCAATGAATTGCAAATTTACAGACCGGACACACCAAAAATACCAAAAGTATTACTTTTAAGCATACGTGTGACATCGACCTTGCAGAACGATGGGAGTTGCACACGACACAACGTATAGTGAAGATTAAATAATGTAGTAACATGTCCAAAAAACATATCAATGCATATATAGTATTATAGTATAGATAGTATTATATATGCATTTATAGTGGTAAGTGCGACCGTGGTGGGCGGGGTGTTTTTCTAAACAAATGTCTGTGTCTTTGCCCAATGATTTGGGAACAAGAGCAGAACAGAACAAAATACAATTTTATTAAGTAATGTATACACAAATTCTCTTGTTACAAACATAGCAATGACAAAAACGTGAAGAGAAAAAAGGAAGAAAAAATGCAGATTACATAGATCTATAAAGATAAACATTATTCATTGTGGATAAAGAAAAATATGAAAATTCTGAAAAAGTATGATAATGAGGACTTTAATGAATTGATGAAGTATTTACGTTGCTGCAGATAGTATGCATATAAACATAAAGCATATATTACACTCGAGATAATTATTATTTACATTAACAAAAAGGTGCTTATCATGTCACATTTACCAACAACATTGTACTTTAAGGCAGTACTTGATCAAATATTTAATCAAATGGAAGAGTATACAAACGCTACAATGAAAATAAACATAAACATCGATCGATTGCTCCTTGCAATAGAAGAATGGCGTAAGGAAAATACAGAATATGAATACAAGGAAATTTTAAATTATGTGTTATAGAATTATTGATATTTTGCCGTCACTTGTAGGGTGAATATTTTTAATGTTTATTGCCATAAATTTAGTACGATTGCCAAGTTATTTTTGGCTAACTCACACTCAATGACCATACCGTGATCTCCCTATAAATACTTAAATCGAGTGTCATTTACATGTTCCGGTGATGATATCTAAAAAACAATTCAAAATTGGTATTTGGTCAACAATAGTAATGATGAAACGAAATGAAAATTTGTGTAAATTGCAATTTTTCTATATATATATGAAGAAATATTGTGTGCATATTTATTTGTACGAGTTTTAAATCATAAGTACTATGTATACATATTTTATATATGGCTATAAAGTGAGCCATTATATTTAGTATCAAGAATAAGTAGTACATATAGACATTATATATAATAATATATAAACCTAAATAAAATAAAACACTTAATCACCGGTGTTGCGTGATCTGTATTGCCACATATCACAGACACCACAGACTCTGTACTGCCTGGGACGCCCAGTTTCTCCACTCTAAACACGAATCAGACAATGTTACATTGAATAATACAACACTAATTCATAAATTCCACAAATGACTCACTGTCACACACACTAATACTATATAACAGTAAATTTGTCCAGACACTTTAACAAATGTTCATAGACTCTTTTAAATAACAAGTAATAATTGAAATGTAAAAAATATTTTTTTTTGATGCATATACTGTTAAGATAATCTATTTAAACCGGTAGTCCAAATCGTTAAGCAATAATAGAGAAACAAAAAGAACATAATATGAAAGGAAATAACTGCAAAAAAAATTAATTGCAATTAATGTCAATAAAAGATGATTGTCACACCAGCGATGACAGACTTTATAGTGGAACCTTAATTATTAACATATCCCCCTAACTAAGTAAAATTAATTTATGGTAAACACAACTTCTCGATTAAAGTGTAATTTTTTTCTTTAAATAACATATGAACAAAACAATGTGTATATGACACCAACCTGTTTAATTTTATTATTAATATAACTCGTAATTAATATTTATAGGTATTTAAATTTGATAAGTAACTAAAGAATTTTATCAAATACTTACCAAGACGCACAATGCTGTGAATTCCACATATTGCACAAAAGACTGTCCGAAACTAAAATTCGACTTGGGTACCAAACTGATGTATGTGTATATTGCACAGGAACGACAACTCTGTGTGGATATTGACCATATACGTGACCGTAGGTCAGGCGGAAACGCTTTAAAATGTCTAAAAATAGCATTTTCTCGATCGCAGCAGCCCCCGATACTAAATAATTGGAAATCGTCGGAATTTACACTTGTATTTGCAAGTTTGAGTGTGAGAGCGGCGTCGATAGAATTAAAAAAGATGTAATTGTGCATAGAAGCCAGAAATTATGACGCAAGTGCAATATTTGTTTGAAAAACCCCAAAAATATGTTCTGCTTTCGTTTAGAGCTTGTTATCTTCTAGTAATGTATATTGGTAGTCATAAGAGCGAACGTGGTGGGTGGGGTATTTTTTTCTAAACAAGCGTCTGTGTATAATACCGTCGTTATGGCGAAAAGCCATTATTTGTCCCATATTAAATGATCGTTCATATTTTGAAACGGTCGATAGATATAAATATCTTGGGAGTCACTTTTTCACGATATAAACAATTCCTCGTTCTACTGTGACGCTCTCGCCAAAGGTGCTGGTCGTGCTTCGGGTAAAATAATATCCAAAATACATAATTACAAAGACTTTCATTGGTTTTAGATCATATAATAAACTATTTGATCATGTGTTCTCCCAATTTTGGACTATTATGTGTTTCTCTTCTGTATAGGGTTTTAAACATAACCAAGTAATCGACAAATTGTACAATATCGTGATTTACGGTACTTTATTGGCGCGCATAGATTTACTCCTTAGCTAGCGATCAGTGCCGGCACAGGATGCCTGCCGAGTAATTATCGTCGTTGGATATCGATAATCCGATATTAGAACAGACTCATTTTGTTTAATGACAACATGATTACCAAACGCGTATTCAATATAGGTTACAACAAATGTCGAAATAATGGGTGTTACAATTTGTAGTGCTTTAAAAACTGTTGTGTCCAAGCTCAATCTTAGCAACTACTTCGAAACCAGAACACCAATAAACATTAACATCGTCAAAATCAGAATAAATAACTACTACTCGAATATTTGGAAGGAAGTCCCATAAGCTTATAAGTGTATTGGTCCTAATAGTATAACAAAGGAATCCGGTGTGTTTTTCCTCCCGTGCATACTTTATAGCAAGAAAAACTGTTTCCGAAACCACTATCATATTTTTTTCAATATCATTGAAATAAATACTATTTATAGAACACCTGTGTTTTCCCACAATCATGCTATGCACTGGTAGTAAAGTGACGTCACGCGCCCTACATATTTCAAGTTTACAAAAGCAAAAATCATAGTGAAATGAGTGTTTTCAGACGAAAAAGGACTTGTTTCGTCGGTAATAGTTATCTTGGGATGATATCAGCAATTAAATGTTTTTGTTTTCTTCAGCAAAAAGCTAATGGGGCTTTAAAAAGTACCAAACGTACGGTACTTTCAAAGATGAATTTGAAATTGAAAAATATGTTTTACAATGTCTAAACAAACAAGAACGGCCAATGTTGACCCAAAATAGATGTGGTGTGCTAGAAACCGGACGATATGTTGGTGAGCTTCCGGGACAAAGACTCTGTATATTAAGTGATTTATCACAGATTAAAGACGAAACACATTTTCTTCTTCATTCTACATTTACAATAATATTAGAACATTAATATTTAATGAACACTTATCTGATAATCAGTTTAATAATATGTCTGATAGTAATAAACTTAGATACCTAATATTAATATCCCAATAAAATTAGCCAAGTATACTGTTAAGGCGCATATTAGAAGAAGAAACAAAATATGTAATTAATCAAACAAAACGTTGTCGTTAACTAAATGTATTATGCATCTCATGTTCATTTACTTAAAAATTACCTTGTATGATGCAAACTAAGCCAATACATAGCGAAACAGAGCCAATACGGGAAACCTAGGCCAATACGAGATTACGCTTTCTTATTGGCTGAAAACCAGGGCCAATACGAACATATTATATTCTGCATGAATGGACGCCATCTTGGAAAATTCATCGATTGGGAATTTCAAAGCTGTTTTGTCCGTACCACATTATGTTTTAATGAGTTTTACATGATATAAGAATACGAGTGTAAGGAACTGCCTGGAAAAATAGTGGTTTGTAACATTTGCTTTTTTCACATATTGATAAAAATCACGACACAAAAAAAGAAAATCGCAGCAGCAGACGACAAAGCAAGAATATTGAGTTCTGAAGAGAATTTTGTCTTTGTTTACGATGGGTAGTGGTGAAAGGGAGTTACAGATGCTGACAAAAGGTCTTTTAGATCTGGTCGCCCTCGTAGATCTATATTGAATCAAACCAAGAAATCCTTGCACTAATTGAAAACGATTTGTTTTCGGAAAGGCAAAACGGTTTAAACTCTAGGCATAAACGATTCATAGATGTTAATTCTACTGATACTGATTCATTTATAGAAGAAAATAGGAACAAAATACATTATACAAATCTAGAAGTGACTTGAAAATCTTCGAAGATTGGAAGGATAGTGTCGGGGAGACTAGGCATTGAAACAACAGAAGAGGTATTGGACAATTTTCTGTTATAAATAAACTTTTGCGTTGTTATAAAATGTTATTCTGTTTTATATTAAATTTGTTTTAATTTTACATTAATTTTGTCTTATTCATAATACCAAATTGAATAAAATATCATAATGGTTAATTAATACAATTCTCATTAATCAAGTGATTTCATATTGGCTTTGTTATTGGACCTTGGACAGTCGTATTGGCCCCCGGCCTTCGGACTCTGGCCAATACGACAATCATTGGCACAATAACAATGCCAATATGAAATCACTTGATTAATAACATTATATTTATAAAAAAAGATTAACCAAAAAGCAACTAGGTCTACTCTGCCGAAAATAACAATCAAACCAATTAATACCACACCGTCGATTCATTCAAGTACGTCAACTGATATCTCGAGCGAAAATACGTTGCCTGCTGAACCAGAAACCGAGTTTATGGAAACCGACGAACTGAACTTCACGATGATCCACGCGCCTCCCACTCTTTGCAACATGCAGAATCCCAAATTTTTGACATACGCACACAAGAGAGAAGTACTAAATGTAAGACTTTGCCAAATCAATCATTAACTGTAGTAGATTTATACAAACAACAATTCAAACAAGAGGGCCATGGTGGCCCTATATAGCTCACCAGATAAAAAGACTCATAGAGAAAATTATCATGAACCTTTGTAAAAGTAAGTAACCCGGGGCGGGTCCAATTTTGGCCCTACTGCAATAATTTGAACAAACTTTAGATGCCACTAGATAATGCTACATACAAAATATCTAGGCATTGTGGCTTCGACCAAGATTTTTTGAAATTTCCTATACAAACCTGTACGAATCAAGTAACCCCTGGGGAGGGGCCAATTTTGACCCTAGGACAATAATTTGAACACACTTGATAGAGGTCCACTAGACAATGCTACACACCATTTATCTAAGCTCTAGGCATATTGTAGTTTTTGACAAGAAGATTTTTAAAATTTCCCTGTGTAAGTCTTTGTAAAATCAAGTGACCCCTGGGGCGGGGCCAATTTTAACCATAGGGCAATTATTTGAACAAACTTGGTAGAGGTCCACTAGACAATGCTACACACCATTTAGCTAAGCTCTAGGCATATTGTAGTTTTTGACAAGAAGATTTTTAATGAATCAGGTGAGCTTTTAGGATCGGTGAATGTCCGGCGTCCGTCGTCCGTCCACAATTAGTTTGTTTACACTCTAGCAACCGCAGCACTTTACGAATCTTGATTAAACTTGCTCACAATGTATATGGCCACAATGTCTCGGCTAAGTTCGATTATAGGCAAAATCTGATCATAACTTTTAGAGTTATGGGCCCTTGAATTACAAAATTTGCTATATTTAGCTTGTTTACACTATAGCGCCTTCATTTATTCACCAATCCTGATCATATTTTCAGTAAATGTGTATAACCAAAAGATGTTGGACAAGTTCGATTATGGATGGAATCGGACCCAAACTTCAAGAGTTATGGGCCCTTGATTTTGAAAATTTGCTATATTTTAGGTTGTTTACACTATAGCGCCTTCATTTATTCACCGATCCTAATCATATTTACAATGAATGTGTATGACCTTATGGTTTTGGACAAGTGAAGTTATGGGTGGAATCGGACCACAACTTCAAGAGTTATGGACCCTTGGATTAGAAAATCTGCTACGTTTTAGCTTGTTTAACAGTATTATACCTCCATTGTTGGTTTTGATCTCAGAATCTACGTAAAACGAGTTTTAAGAGATGGAAACTATATTACCTGGTCATTGATTATTGGCCTTTGTTCTCAGGTGAGCGATAAAGGGCCAATGTGGCCCTCTTGTTTAATTTTTCCCTGTTGGTTGCCATGGCAACTAGAGTTTTTAATGAAATTATTTTTTTAACGACTTTGGTAGAGCTTCATTTGCAAGGTATTTTAATAGAAATACTTGTTTAATGCAAAATTGAGTGAAAGTTGGTTGGTACAAAATTTAACAATTTGATCCTTTAATAAATAAATAGTATGTATGAAATTTGCAAATGTTGTCAGCATTTAAATATTTTTTGATGTTAAGTATACTCTTGTACAATTAAACTAGACCTTAGTACAAATTGCTTGTAAAATGTATAACAACTCCGAACTTTATTACATTACAGGCGTACAACGGAGGTTTCAACCTCATTGTACATCAACTGTAGAAACCATAGACTCGCCTTATGTCTAGTCCATCTCATTAAGCGATATCCCATTCTACAAGATGTTGACGGAACACTTCTGTCATTGTGGACGTTGATTGAGTTTTCACCCAAAAAGCTGGCAATCTCCGAACATGTCAGAATGTGTATGGGAAAGCTCCACTTATCGTTACCAGAGCTGCAGCAACAAGATAGCTCTCCCACCTTCAAGCATCATCAAGATTCATTTCAAGGTATGCAACTGAATGCATTCATAATTGCAGCACCTGGCAAGTCTGTAAAAGGGCTTATTGTTAATACAAATAATAAAATTGTCATGTATCTTCTAACATCTTTGAAACAGTTAGGGTGTACAGGTGCTCTTGTAAATCAGTAACACCAATGATGACAGCAAATGTAAAAGAAATTGAATAAAAGACAGTAGATCTAATTACAAATAAAACAAGTTGATTCATTGGACAGTATCTATCAGGATAACAGGGACGCTGGAGTTGTCGACATTAGACAGAATGTGACCGACAAAGAATTATAGCAACGATTCTACTGTTGTGTGATATTCTTAAGCCAGTCAATATGCTGTCTTTATACCTGCAAGAAGACAAGGTTAACTTCACTTAAGGTCACAACAGTCCTTTTTTCGTTGGTGGCAGTCTATCGCTGTTATGCTGGGAACTTCAGTGAAACAGAGTTTGCCAAATGTGAGCAAATCTACTTTGAAGTGGTCGAACCTACTGACCTTAAGAGACGCATGAGACACAACAACAAGAACTTTACACCAGAGGCATTTCTTGAAGAGACTGGTGTATATATTTCAATATAAAACAGTTGTCAAAGGCAGAATTACTGGTAATCATCAAAATATTTAACTTCTTCTTGTTGACATATTTCTAGTATACAATTTATTATAACCTAAACCTTAACTCTGAAGTTAATCACAGTATACGTCAATCATTTGATCAGACTGGCATAAATTTGACTTTAAATGATTTTAAATTTCACCAATTTTCAAAATTTAATGTTGACAGGTCCACTTATTCACGACCTTGTGCAGGAACTAGAACACGCCTTCAACCCTAGTGACCCTGCACTGAATGCGTTTGGTTTCTTCAAACCACAGAATTATCCAGATGATGTATCTGACCTTCCCCGATATGGTAATGTAAGTAACTTTATGAATAAAAAAACAGCGTAATCATTATTATTTATTTGAGCTCAATTTATGACTTTTTGCACTTGTACATTTATTATACTCACGCAAACGAAGTTTGAGAGGGGGTATATTGGAGTCACTCTCTCGGTCGGTCGGTCCGTCCATATAATATCAAAAGTTTGTGAAGCGAACTACTTTTACATTCTTGAAGCAATTGCAATGAAACTTGAAATATGTTATCACCATTAAGTGTACATGTGCAAGACACAATTTTCATTTCCAGTGATTCACTCTTTCCAGAGTTGTGTGCCCTTGAACTTAGCTATATAGTGTAGAATGGCAGTCTTAGTTTGTGGAGCGAACTACTTCAACATTTTTCAAGGGATGTAATTGAACTTTGAATATGATATCACCATTACGTGTACATGTGCAAGACTCAATTTTCATTCCCAGCGATTCCCTCATTCCAGAGGTATGTGCCCTTGAACTTAGTCATATAGTGTGCAATAGCATTCTTAGTTTGTGGAGCGAACTACTTCCACATTTTTCAAGGGATTGAATTGAAACTTGAAATATATTATCAATATAAATGTACATGACCTTGTGCGGGACTTAATTTCCATGCCCCCAGATCCACTCATTGCAGAGTTATGTCCCCTTGAACTTAGCCGTATAGTGTACTATCACATTCGTAGTGTCAAAGCGGCAGCGGGGGTATTTGTCACCTCTGTGACAGCTCTAGTTATCTCAATATTCCCTTGCTCAATAAACTCATGCAACCAGAATGGTATTTTCAGGACTACACTCAGCAGTTGGTAACCTTTTAAGGGTCCCCCACAGAGAGATAATTTCAATGGCCACACTATCAATTTGCCAGCCCTAAATGGATACAGGTCGGTTGGAGACAGAGCTGAAAATTGTGAAAGTACAGCTGTACATGCTTAGGTATTCATACTCTTTGTTGAGTTGTTATGGGTTCGGATGTTAAATGATATAAAGGCACGCATGCAATATGTTTGCAAGCTAGTATTTAAGTATATGCACCATAAATTAAATCATTGGAATTTCATATTTTAATATGATTTCCCTGCGAAAATATTTCAGGCTACTTTGGAAGGAATGTAAATATGAGGAGCATTTACAATATTTTTGTGTCAGTCACTCTTGCCTCGATTCTGCGTCATTGTTATGAAAATAACTTTTGATTCTGTGTCAGTTGTATTTTATTTTAAAGTTGTTGAAGTTGCTTTCAGTTTCCACGTTCAAAGTTGTTATTTCTTGTTACTTGTTGTCATTTTCTAGTTGAAGCTGAGACCATCAAAACATTAGTGTTAACAAAACCAAGTCAGGTTTAATGTACAGTTACTATTTTCTTATAAGGTGCGTACATATTGAACAAGTTTTTTTTTCAACCGGAATTATTAATTTATTACACTTTGACATTGTTTACAAGTATTATGAATTGTAAGACTTTCTAACTGAATATTTTAAGTTTTTCACTTTCAGGAGGACTCCTTTTTAATAGTATGATCTGCATAAATGATAAATAAATGGAGTGTCAGAGAAACTTAAAGAAAGGAAAGATCATTTAAATTGTAGTCTACACCAACATAAGTTAGATGATCTCGGGGTCTAATTGTTCAGATATTTAAACATGTTATGATTGCATTTTACTCGCCTCTACTTTGATAGTTATATAAGATAAGTTTTTTATTTCTGTTATTGAACAGACGGAATGGCAACACTACAATAGACTCACTGTACACAGCATGCGGCAAAGATAATGAGGGAGTGTTTCCCCTGCACCTTCAGACTCCTACACTTCTGCATGATCATGCCATCAGGACTGTAGTTGTGGAGAGGAGTTTCTCTCTGATGACATAGACTCATCACACAGAACCATCTTGATGCCACCATGCGAATCTGTCATCTTAACAGTCCTCTCACAAATGATGATCTTGAACAGTTGATTTTATCTTGTGTGCAACTGCTGATATTGAACTTACTGTGACTTATTAAAGACAATCATAAAATTATTGAAAATTAGTTTTGTTAGGACACGATCCTTGTCTTTATGCTGATATTTTGTCAGCTTATCGTTTGTGTTTTTGGCACAATGAGGATAATATCAAAGGTATTTTTCATTGTTATCAACATGTTAGTTATATTATACCTTACACTAATAAAGTAAGTTACTCACCATGTATAGGCTTTTGGGATTCACTTTAGTTTTTAGACTGTTTTATTAGTAGACTGTATCATTGTCACCAACTTTATATACTTAATGTAACATATCACCATATTGTGCCATTGGTTGAGATATCATGACATGATCATCTTAAAGGTTATTGAAATGGAGTCTTTACTGGAGAGGAGAATTTTTTTATAAATAAATCTTAA
This sequence comes from Lutraria lutraria, assembly GCA_964023205.1. Lineage (NCBI taxonomy): Eukaryota > Metazoa > Mollusca > Bivalvia > Venerida > Mactridae > Lutraria > Lutraria lutraria. The sequence continues at coordinate 5,749,437 of OZ026834.1, forward strand.
AAATAATTTACATAAATTGCCTTCCTGGAATAATTCACATTTAACAGTTTAATACAAACATATAATGTATGTAAATTTCAAGTTACTTCATGTTTGTATGACTATCTTATGTTGATGTCATGCCTAAATAATCTTTCGAAGAATAACAGAAAAAAACATGAAATGTTCAAATGATGTCATTTACTTATTTTCCCTTTTTAAGGTTTGTCGCGCAAATTTTCCCCTATTGCATGGGCAGTTGATTTTTTTTCCAAAAAACAAATCACTGGTACTATAAAGATGGTGGTTTCGGAAACATGAAGTACCATGAAGTATGCATGAGAGGAAAGCACGCCGGTTTCCTCTGTTATAGGGCGAACAGAAACTATTAACAGAAACTATTACGACTGATAAATGTATAAGCGTATGGAATTTGAACTAATCAGTCTTCACGGACTCTTTATCAACACTTACCAAGTGTTCTCTCTTTGAAACATTTGTTTTTAATACGTATAAATAGACAGTGTAGGACGGAAATATCTTCAACCGAATCAGGGAAAAAATTGTGTCGTGTCCGATGTCCGTAGACCTGAAACCGTCAACCTATTTTAATCGGCGAGCGAGCATACTTGAATGCTTCACAAATCACAGCAGGATAAAGGGACCCAACTCGTGTTTGACTGTTGAGAATCATAATACATGTAATGACTTCCCACTCCTAATTCACACACACAGCATGTGTGAAAGCAGGAAATATTATTGCTAAAGGAGTTAGGAAGGGCAGGTTAGGACTAGTTGTTAGTCTTGGGACTCGCTGATTGGTAAACAATGAATAGAGAGTAAAATAAATGTTGCCGAAAGGGTTTGCACTTGCGAGTCGAAAAGTTTGAAACTTGTCAGCACCGTTCGGATTTTGGAAGTAAAATTGCGCTTGCATAACCAAACAATTATGAAACCATCGTTCAGAATTTTGAAGTTCCAAATTCAGAAGTACAAATTACATAGAAACTAAAGGAGTAATTTCGGGCCCTAGAAAACATATTCGGATTTCAAAAGTGCCCGGATTTGAGAGGGTTCGAAATTCAGAAGTTAAACTACATCATTTGCCAGAATTGTCCCTTTTCTATGAAACATGAAGATTTATAAAATGAGTGTTAAGTCTATAAACATGTCCAGTCTAGCTTCAAGTTAATAATATTTTTACAGAAATCTAAACTAATACAGGACTCTCATTTGACTCCAAGAATGGCATTTTGACTCTTTGAATTAACAAAATTTAGCTTCTGACCTTTGAGAAATGGTACAAAAGGGTAAAATTTACTAAAATTATTATCAACCAAGGACGTCAAACCTTAGTGTGTACCGTGTGATATTATTTCCTGCTTCTTGGTTCAGTCCAAATTCTTGTCAGAGCGTTTAATCAATATTATATCGATGTATAACAAACAAGTCACATTTAAGTAGATACGAATCATACCACTGCTCTGTCTACCACATCGCTTAGTAGGTTTGTCTTCAAGTTATATATATGTTTCGTCTATGCGGTGATTTTTAACGCATCTACAGGGCCCCGTCTATACGGCGAAAATGTACTTGCGCCGCATAGACGATACCCAAAGGCAAACTCCTTTATCTGGCAGTTTTGGAGAATGTTTTCAAATTCATTTTTCTAACAAGTCTATGGACAAATATACTCCCAGGGTGGTGCATTTTTAGCTCACCTGATTCAGTCACTCTAGCATCCTCAGCTCTATACCAATCGTGATCAACCTTGCTCACAATGTATATGGCCACAATGTCTCGGCTAAGTTCGATTATGGGCAAAATCGGACTGTAAATTCTAGAGTTATGGGACCTTGACTTAGAAAATTTGCTATACTTAGCTTGTTTACACTCTTGCGCCTTCATTTATTCACCAATCCTAACCATAGTGTCAGTAAATGTGTATAACCCAAAGATCTTGGACAAGTTTGATTATAGGCGGAATCGGATCAGAACTTCCAAGACTTATGGGCCCTTGACTTTGAAAATTTGCTATATTCGAGTTTGTTAACACTATAGCGCATTTATTCACCAATCCTAATCACATTGTCAGTAAATGTGTATAACCAAAAGATCTTAGACAAGTTCGATTATGGGCGGTATCGGACCACAACCTCCAAGAGTTATGGGCCCTTTGATTAGGAAATTTGCTACGATTTAGCTTGTTCAACAGTACTGTACCTTCATTGTTGGTTTTGGTATCAAAATGTATGTAAAATGTGTTATACGAGAATGAAACTATATTACCTGGTCATTAATTATAGTGCCTTTGTTCTCAGATGAGTGAGCAAGGGCCATCTTGGGCCTCTTGTTTATCTTAGAGACAAATTTAGAACAACAAATATGATAATGTAAATAACAAGAAGGGGCTAAATATAATGGTATGTAACAAATCCAAAGCAACCATCATATGTTGCAATGAATTGTGCACTTATAATTCCTTTGTTTAATTTTTCAACCACAATTATTGTGTTTATTGATTCTTTTAACTATTTTTTATAAAACGTTTAAACAAATTTCTGTAATGTTAGGCTACTACAGGTCAGATACTTATGGAGCACTGCATGCCACAAAATAAGTATGCAACAATTAAACCCCATTGCCTATGCCAAGGACCATAACTCTGCATTTAATGATGTGATTAAAAAGAAAAAATAAGGTGCATAGTTTCACATGCATGTGCATATTTATGTAAAGTTTGGCAAGTTTATACAGTACAGACAAATTCAATTAAGACAAAGTCAAGTCCTAGTTATGTTGTCTATAACGGAAAACACATGAAAATGAAAAACAAGGTTTACAATTTTTATTTCAAATGAACATATACAATCATGTAGTTTAGTCACTATTATGTAAGGTTGTTGAGGAGTTATTGTGGCAATAAGATCATATCGTATTTATAAGATACTGTATCATGTACAAGGTACCCACTTTGGCTTAGTTAATAGCTATAACTCTGTCAGAACACAGGTTCACAACTTAGCATTTCAACAAATCAACATTCTTGTAAAGGTATTTCGCAAATATACTCAGCTACGCACGCATAGCATTTTAGGACATACGAACGCAAGAGGAATTCTACCCCCCCCCCCCAAGAGGGAATGCCCTAAAATGCCATCGAAGCAAGCACAACAACAAACAACACTACCGCCACCACCACCGCCGTCGTCGTCATTACCATCATCATTTTCATCGTCGCTATTGGAGTTTTTTAACTGTATGACGATTACTTTGGTTAGACCTGTTTATGCGGAAAAACGCACACCTGTGCAGCATAAACAGGACGACCTGTCTACTCGCAATGCATTGTATCCCCTGACGTAAAAGCTCGGTCAGTAACGGAAAATTTGAATTCTGTACAACTATTAGCCAGATAAAATTGTTTAAAGAATCAGGTTTTATGATAATTGAAAAACAATTATAAATTAATGATACATTTTTGAAACCTTCAACTTGGATGTTATGATTCTGTTCCTCATTTGTTAAAAGAAAAGTTCTAAAACATCGTTTAATAAATTAATTCAATTTATAGGTAAATATATACTAGGCAAAGTCGGAATATTCGAATCGAATCCGTTGTCTAGCTTTACATGTACATCACGCAGCTAATGTCTTTAAATATAGTATATGGGGTTGAGAAAGCATTGTCGACGATTAAATGAGAGAAGATTCGTAAATCTAGTTCAGTTGTTAAACATTCTAGGAGTTTTGAATGTAAAAGTAAAAAACCGCGATACGGCCGATACGGGACCTTCCGATACGATACGCATATCGTTCAGCACTGTACCGCTACGTACCGGTCAAATATCAGAGCGAATTACTGACAGATAAAACATATACGCTAATTTAGGGCTGTCCCGATACCGGCCATATCGGGACCGCCCTAAATTAGCGTATATGTTTTATCTGTCAGTAATTCGCTCTGATATTTGACATGCACTGATATAATAAAATCTACAACAATAGAGACCAAATAAAACCGGACTCATTGCTGAGTTCAGTAAATGAAACTTTAAGACATTTCATGCTTGGTGTCTCCAAAGACTGGCACTTTTGATGTTGGCAATAGCACGATGAAATAATGTATAAATTTATAAACAAAATATTAAAAACCGAACCGGAAAAGCGGTCCTCATCAAGAGACGGTTTAATATTTTATGGCTTTCAAAAAATAGGTTTTATTGAATAAAGAATACACCAATGCATAAAAGAAATATAAACAAAATACAGATGATTTGTTCCTTGATATCATCCTTCCCATTTTAAATCGAGACCTCTTCTTACACCATTTGCCCGGCCTTGTCTCGAGTGAAAATAACTAATGGGAAATTTAATCAAACCCAGACCTTATAAAACAAATGGTATGATGTGTATGACGCTGCATTCCACTTCATTCGAAAACATTAGATGATTGTCTCTTTCATTGCAGCCACTTTATTGAGTTGTATGATAACAGATGACAAGATTTATTTTATGAGATTGAACTCACTTGGTCCCTGATCAAATAGGTCAATGTTCAAAGCACATACATTATCTATTTAAATCAAACCCATAAGATAAAAGATCAACCGTTTGTGAGGTAATTGTTAATCGCAATATATCAGAGAAGTTTTGTCCAGATAGAATCAAGAATATATTATTATAGTGTAATGTATCTTTGATACTTCAATGCAATGATAAACAGAGTAAATACGAAAGGGGCGAGCATTGCTATTTCATTTTGGTTAAGATAATCAATTGACTGACAATAATCGTCTCCATTGGAAATAAGGTCACACACAAAGTGAAGGCGATTTCATTCACTTTTCAAAAAATATGTAAGTCGTTGTATGCCTGTTTACACGGGTGGAGAGTGGGCTACATTGGTTAGAAGTGCCCGGCTTAAAAAGTCATGCACCGTCTCTGAAATGACTCTTACTGACTGGACCTTATTGTCTTCATGAAAATTGCCAGTAAGATAAAGATGAACTTACATCTGACAATTCCCAAGTATACTGGAATTTTATCAAAACTTTGATGTTGGATAGAGACAATCCTAATCAGTTCAACTTCCAGACAAAGTACAATGGTGATGATTTCACTGTAGACATTTTCACAGGTCCAGACACACTAATCCACATCCAGCAAGTATCGAACTTGGTCAACTCAGAACTGAAAGACTCCCAATACCACAGACAAAATATAAGGGCCTGATTGTTTTAACTGTTTATACCACATGAGTAGTATTTTTCAGACGCAACTTTGGGCAAAGTTATATGCAATGTACCACAGAACATGAAGATTTATTTGCAAATGACTGTACTTTGCTACTGGTATGTTATTTGATGTCAAACTTATCAACATTTTAAATTACTGATTAATACTTAAATTATATATTTTGTTGCTCATTGTATTTGGTATATTGATTTGTGCATCATTCGATGTAGACAAGCATGTGCAAAGTCAATTATTTTATGTAAGTGATAACAGAACGTTTAGAAACTATTGTTTTCGTCACAGTTTAGTATTTCGATCATGATTTGTAGCTTTGATTTGATACCATATACATGTATATTAGTTATTGAAAGTAATATGCACGTTGTGACATTTTATTGAGCTTGATTACTGTTACAGTTTCATCCAATGAACTATGATGGCAGTCTTACTTCTTCTAAAAATGTACCAATGTAACAAGTTTGAGTTTCTGAAATAATTTTACGTTTCATTTCTTTTTGTCAGAGTGCATTGTTATTCTTCAATCACAAGTAAAGACGCCAATTAAGGTTTTCCGAGGTTTTGTGTGATGTAATCTGGTGTAACAGCCGTTTTCCTTGGCATAAATTCTCTTTCATGGGATGAGAACTGGTTAATTGTATTTTATTATGAAATATTTTTTTTAAATCTCTTTATTAAGAAAAATGAATTTTATTTTGGCTCTCCTGATAGCCTATAAACACGATACTATCTAGAATATGATATCGATCATCAACGAACTATTCAAGAGTTTGATCTTCAGATACAACAAATACGACTGCATACTAGTATTAGAGCGTAACTTTGGGTGGTGGTATGAGTGATCATAATAATCAAGTCGGTAGATGTAAAGCCGATGATGAAGATGAACATTTTATAGATGAGGACGATGAAATAAGTGATTCTATTGAAAAGTGTTAAGGTATATAACGTCAGTGATTGTAATGAAAACGAGGCCGAACATATTATGGTCGGCGATGACGATGAAAACGTTATTGATGAAGAAGACACATTTTGTGACTATTATGAAAAGAGTGTCAATGAATATGACGTCAGTGATAATCAGTTGTAATAAAAGTAGAGATAATGAAAACGAAGTTAACAATGTGAAAACCGGCGAAGACGATGTAAGAATTTTTTATTGTAATGTGAATGTAAGATTGACGATAAAGTCTGTGTCATTTTTAGGAGAAAGGTGATGATATGAATGTCGATAATGATTGTCCGAGCAGTGAGGAGTCCATAAATATGATGACACATATAGCATTAGTGTTGAACAAAATTCAAGTGATTATATGAACGTCGATGGTGAACATGAAATTGTCAATGACTGTGTTGAAAGTGATGATATGGAAAATAATGTGTGTTTAAGTCATGAACTGAACATAAATAAAGAAAGAAGTAACTGTTATATGTCTGATCAAAATGATAACATTGAATACATAGCAATGAGTTCTGACGAGGAAGGAGAAGAAATCACCACGTTAATAAAATGAAGGATTGTAAAGAAAATTTCATGTTCATTGTGTAACCGTCATAAAAAAGGCGTACTATTTGGGTGACCAACATCTGGACAAAGCAACAAGCGTTGAACAAGACTATTATGAACTAACATTAAAACCTTAAACAATTTTAATTGTTATTGATACATAATGTGTTATGTAAACACTTCATTGTTTTGGCTTGATTTTCTCCTGGGTGTATTGTGATTTTATTAAATATGTGATGTGTTTTTGGTAGCTAACAACTTCTTTACTAAAATAAGTAAATACCACGAACTAAGCAGTATATTTTTTGGCTTCTTAAAAATCTTCTATGCTCCTGAATTATGTAATTTCATAAGGAGCAGCCATGTGCATTTCATGAGCCACGATACACGCATACTTTGTTAGACAAACACTTCAGTTATATACTGACGTCCTTAAGAAACGCCACAACCCCTATGTAAGGCCTATATTTGATTAACTAAAAACGGAATGCATGTTGTTGTGATTTAAACATTGAGATTGGGAAGAGTTCTACACATATCACTTGCCATCTGAGTGTAATTAAACAATACACAGATTTAACAACAATACCGAGTATGACCTCCCTAACTTGCTATCACTTGCCTGCAGTCGCCGTCCCATTGGCCCACAGAGATTACGTAGGAGATAGCGTGGAATGCGAGCCCACTCGCAAGAGCATTTGTCAATTAGTTGACGTTTTGCGGCTGTGGGTTACGTCAGAGTCCAGGGGCGTCCAACATGTGTTAAATTGGTTACAATCGGGAGAGTTAGCAGGCCATGAAAGACTGTCAGTATTATTGGCCATGAGAAAGTTTCTGGTAAATTTGACCGTACGGGGGCGCGCATTGTCATGTTGAAATTTTATGCCAGGGCGTTGCTGAAACATGGGAACGACTACAGGACTAAGAACTTGGTTAACATACACTATGGTGTTTAGATTTGGTATTTTTTCATGTTTGCAGAATTCAAACAGGTACTTTACAAACAGTGTCACTGATATATCAATTCAAAGTAATATGTTTGATATTATGTAATTTTATGAAATATGCAGTAATTCGGTAAAGTTCCAGCAACAGGATTATCATAAATAAAAACACGTAACACTAGGGCGTCAGACCTAAAGTATCATTGACCACTCATGTTTTTAATTAATGGTTAATAACAAAAATATATTTCAGCTGTGCAGCATTTATTTCAAATTCATACAAAAGCACGTTATAAAGTTTACTGATATCATTTGCTTCACTGAATTCGTGTTGTTAAGGATGCACTTGCATCTTTACTGGTAGTTTTAAAATAGCTTATACCTTTATAATAATCTATTCAACAAACTGCACAAAATAATAAATAAATTATAATTGATGATATACTAAAGTCACAATGAAGTGCTTGCATGCATGTGTTTTCAGCTGGAACAAACTTTATCACAGTATGTGCATTAACAACAAGTTGTAAACAAAGTAATTAAATGAAGATTTAAGATTATACAATTGTCCTTGGATTTTATGTTCCTGTCAAACATTAATACAGAAAAACAGTGGCTGAATACATTTGCAACCAAAAGTGTTCATGCAAAGCAATGTTTATCTATCTAAATGTTTATCACAACGAAATCACAAAGGGCACTGGTATCAGCCTTTACTAATGTCACCATGAATTGTATGTAATATCGGCCAATAAACAATTGTGAAAATCTATTAATTTTTTACTTTTCTCACTTCCATACTAATTTTGTACAACGATTTTGCTTTCAAAGGAAAGTCCACTGCTACACATATTCTTATAGTTTCATACATGGTATAATACGTTTAGTATTCTATTTCAATAATACTAAACTCGATTGGGTGTCCAATTTTATTAACCGGTTTAATACAACATGCTGTGACTGTAAATACAGGTATGTCTAATCTGCACATTCTGCTTGTTACATCCGTAAATGGACGTAAATATCCGAAATGAAATGAACTCAGTCAATCTAAGGGATAGCTTCAAAAGTCATCTAGAGGATCGGAGAAGATATTATTAAATTGTTTTCATACTTGACATGATGGATTCGATAGATAATAAATTTCAAAAAACTAATGCAATCAGTACATTTGATCAGAAACGTATATTACTTGAAATTTAAGTCTCTGATTTGATGTCATGTTATGATGCTAAGGACATTGAATGAATGTATGCCGAAAAATCAACCAAAGTTACGCATTTTACTTTAAATATTGAAGGAATCTATAGATTTCGTTTTAAACACAGATGGATCGGAGATATCAATAATTTAAAACAGAGACATAGATAGTCGTACCGAGCGAGTATGATCTAAATGTCAGAGAACGAATTTTGAAATAATTAATGGAATTAAAACCAAAGGCAATGTTCATGTATTGTATACGTCAATTTTCTTAAGGACTTTTTTGTCCGTGTGATTGTTTAATACACAAATAACACATTTCTGACAGGGCGTTATTAAAAATTGTCAGCAAAAGAAAAAATAATGCTGACCGAGGTAGCGCCAAGGTTAACATTACTTTTCGTGAGCTGGCGAGTAAATATAAATATTGAATGGCAACAGGAGTGTAATAAAGCTATCAGTCAAAATTGATGTTTGTAAAAACTCAGCAGCAAACATAATAAATTTTCAGAAAATTTAGAAAACACAGACAATATAGATGAAGCTGCTTATCTCTGTTATCTATGTCTCATCGCCATGAATCAGAAAACTGTATGACCCTATTCTTTACTAGATGTCAAACTGACCGTGTCCAGACAAAGGACTAGACTGATAAGGGGCGAAAAAAAAATACACCGATTTTCACAAGTTGATAACAGATTATGTAATCCATTTATATAAATATATGCGTTTTGTTAGTGGATATTGAGTACGCACTTTTATAGGTACTCTGCACTTCGGCCTGTGTATACTTACAATGATGACTGAATCATATGGATTCTTAATGTACTACAAACAATCATGTTAAGTAACGTTAGAAATTTTATCTAAATTTTAAAAAAAGTTATAATGTTTTGTTCAAGAAGACAAAAATAGCACGATACTGATGGTATTAATACTTTATGATGCTGTAATCAGAGTAATTTATTTTAACTTCGGAATACAAATCCATTATCTATTTATAAATTTTATCAAAAGGAAAATTTTGACACAGCGTCGATGAAATGGATGTGTGTGTATGTGAGAAATAACAACGTTGTTATTGTAAAATAACATGGAACACTGACTGATTTAAGCTGCAATGTAAAATAGTGTATAAGTTTACTTACACACATACTTCTTTGTTTGTGATAGGTCCATATCCTTTAGAAAGACCTGTATTATCAAAAGAATTTCGTGCGCGGGTCTGTTTTCTGCACGTGATCAGGTCTATAATCGAAAGAAGCTAGACCTGCCCACGTACACAATTATTTATATAAGCCCTTTAGGAATTTATTGTTTGTATAAACAACGTGTATGCTCCATGCTTATATATGCTAGTCACGTATACTTTAACTAATGATTGACTAAATACCTTAAATGTGTAATATATAACAAATCAAACAGCAATTATAGTTATAGTTCAATTTTCTTATAGTCAAGGTCGAATATTGGACGATACCATTGTAAAGGTAATCACTGTAAATTGATTGCCAAAATCATCTTAAATCCGTAGTGAAGTGTCATTCACGTGAACCGGAGTCGTGGTGTATTGGATAAGGTGGCATGTACATACACATAATAGTTTTACAAAAATGAAGCAGATGTGGGTGGTTCGAACTCAGTCAATGGCACTTTCTTTTTAAATTATTATATACATTTATTTTTATATTTCATTCATTGAAATAGGTTTGTTCTTGTTACATGTATGTAAACACACTGAATAGTACCTTTTTGTATAATAATTTCAAAAGAGAAAATGGAAAGAAGAAATGCATTATTTTCTGATGTATTTCTCAAATATTGTTTTCTTTTATACATTTTATTGCACGAAATCGCGAATACAAAAGTTATTTCAAATACTATACACATTTTACACTTAAACCGGCTTCTACTTAATATATATTTACTCCACAATTAAAATAATATATATTATATAAATGCTTATTACCCATGTGAGCTAGGTTATTATATTTTTGTTAATTTAACGGAATAATTTAGATAAAACACTTTTAAACATTATTTTCTTATCGATATATATAATGCTAACTTTTATTTAAAATAAAAAAAGTTAAACATAAAAAGTGATATCCAACATCAGACGCAGTCCTAAAGATTCGCTAACCTTATGCCTTACCGACTGCGCCACAGAGGACAATGATATAATGTTTCATAGATTGCTCTATAACACATGACAATAGTAGTCGTGTTACCTAAACATTAACAAATGGGATCTTCCATGTATACAATAACATTGCTGACCTAAAAATTGAACTATAGATAATTTACTTTGTGATCATACCAAAACGGTACATACAAGGCTGACGAAGGCGCAATGCATTTCCTTCTTTGTTAAATTTGACGAAATGAGCGTCGGTTCTAGTAAAAGAAAAATGTTTGAGAACACGTGAAACTTTCGCTTCCACTTGAAAGAATAGCAATATCAGACACGAATGCCCCTACTTAGCGCTAAGTCAAAAGGGGCCATAACTCCTGTGAAAAGGTTTGGTTTTTGAACTGAAATCGAAGTTGACCTGTATCTTATTATTACACATCTTCATATAGAATATGAAACCACTCTTATTTATTTCATCGGATTCAACGCTATTTTCTACATAATTTCAGTTAATATATCGTAGCGGGTAGCCAGCTATACCCTGAATTAATTCGGACTTATTACCATTCTATCATAGCAACCCCACATAATTCATAGGTGGTAGACAGTTTAGCATGGGATGTAATATGTTAAGTCAAATTTTTCATGGACAGTTGGAGTTTCGCACAGGGTTCGACCTCACAACATCTTGATCAACAGACCAAACGCTCTAACCGATGAGATAACCGGGCGGGTTAATATGAAACCAATCCATGAACTATTTCTTGAGTTATCGCTCGGATATCAAAGTTTGATCGGACAGAAGGACGGACATAAATATCCCTTTATGCCCTTCCGCCATTTCGAATGGTGGGGCATGACAAGAACTCATGGCAACATATTATCATTTGATATTATCTAAGATACTAGAAAATCGAAAATTTAAAGTGTCTGAAAACTTTTTCCTTTTCTTTCAAACCGACAGTAAAGTTGGAACAAGTATAAATAGGCAAACTCTCAACAAACATTTATGACCATATCGTCATAGGGTGGTGTAACTAGGTGCTAATTCAACAATTCTAAGTAAGACGACAAGCTTTAAAATATACCTGATCATCGTATCGGGTTTTGCCATGTCATTGGCAAGCACATGACCAGCGCCAGAGAGAATATATCGTCTGTATTGCTATTCAGTAATGGACATGTCGGTAAATGTGAAGCCATCTAACGACTGTCGAACGTAGTGCAAGTCAGATACCAACCTCGTACATCGGCCTATCTGTGTAGAAAAGATCTGATCACGGGATTCACGTCATTATGGGGACGTTTTCTCGACGTAAAATATTCAGATAAATGCAAATGTAGTTAAAACGCCGTGGTAGAAGTTTTTCAAAAATTAACATTATGTAAAACATTCATTTATCTACGCAATGAGCGAAAAAAATCTATACCTCGTCAGGCTACTTTTTTCAGTATCGTAACGTTTCCTAAAGTCACACCATGCCAAAATGACGTCAATCATTTTGCACATTAAGACAGCGTTTGGTTGGAGCAATATTCATCCAATTTGGTTGTTTTGTCTAAGGGTTGATCGTCTTATTTATACTATAACTTGACAATGCATCGATGCACGAAAACTATTACTGTGAAGAGAAAAAATCCGAAACGGTGTATGTTTGAAGATGTATATGTTTTTATTTTGTTTAAATTTGTACACGCCACAAAGTCAGGATAAATGCACATACAAATATGCAATTTACAAACAGTTACTGCGTTAGGACACGAATGTAATGTACATAATTGCGGAAAAGATGTTACTAACGTATTTTTCATTCAAACTGAGTATATAGACAAAATGCGGGTGTGCTTAAATGGAAAGTTACGGTTTGAAAACATATCTCGCGACACTCGAACTTGCCTATAACCAAGTGATCGGGGGGTAACTTGCAAAAGTCGCTTGAATATAATATAAAGTTCATATTATAAACCTATCCTCTTACTTCTTACCTTTTTACCTTTAATCGCTCACAAGAAGAAAAGACTATTAACAATAAAAAAATGACCCCGGAGCCATCATTTGAACAAACTTGGTAAATGTCTGCTAGACAATGTTTACGCAAAATATCATAGCTCAAGGACATTCTTCGGACAAAAAGATTTTAAAGTATTTCATATATCTATGATTGTGTGTAAAATCATGTCCGTGAAGTTGGCAGCCCAGCAGCCTAGCAGCCCGGCGGCGTGAAGTTGGCAGCCCAGCAGCCTAGCAGCCCAGCAGCGTGAAGTTGGCAGCCCAGCAGCCTAGCAGCCCAGCAGCGTGAAGTTGGCAGCCCAGCAGCCTAGCAGCGTGAAGTTAGCAGCCCAGCAGCATAGCAGCCCAGCAGCGTGAAGTTAGCAGCCCAGCAGCCTAGCAGCCCAGCAGCTTAATATATATTTCTACAGTTAAACTGCACCACAAATCATGCAAAAACTTAAAAACGCATGAAGTAATAACATTATGTTGCTGTCATGTTTATAAGAAGAAAAAAATACGATTTTTATCGATTTTGTGAATCTGGCAGTGTATCGGCCGCATAGCGGACTATTACAGTCAAGCTTATAAAATACACAAGAAATCCGGCTAAACACTTACGAATCGATGATATAATTCGATTTTATTCCTTCAACGTTCATTAGATGAGAACTTACTCATTTTTCATTTTTTGTTTCTTTTTGTGAAGTTGGCAGCCCAGCAGCGTAACAGCGGAATATCTATTTCTACAGATAAACTTAACAACAAATCGAGCTAAATACTTCAGAATGCATAAAATAATGTCAGTCTGTTGTTTAAACATTAATTAACTGAAAAAATATGATTTTCATTTTCTTAACACGTCGTTTTATTTACTAACAGTGACGTCGTAAGAATAACACGTCGTTTTATTTACTAACGGTGTCGTCGTGAAAATAGCACGTCGTTTTATTTACTAACGGTGTCGTCGTAAGAATAGCAAGTCGTTTTATTTACTAACAGTGACGTCGTAAGAATAACACGTCGTTTTATTTACTAACGGTGTCGTCGTAAGAATAGCACGTCGTTTTATTTACTAACGGTGTCGTCGTGAAAATAGCACGTCGTTTTATTTACTAACGGTGTCGTCGTAAGATTAACACTTCGTCTTATTTACTAACGGTGTCGTCGTAAGAATAACCTTTCGTTTTATTTACTAACGGTGTCGTCGTGAAAATAACACGCCGTTTTATTTACTAACGGTGTCGTCGTAAGAATAACACTTCGTTTTATTTACTAACAGTGACGTCGTAAGAATAACACGTCGTTTTATTTACTAACGGTGTCGTCGTGAAAATAACACGTCGTTTTATTTACTAACGGTGTCGTCGTAAGAATAACACTTCGTTTTATTTACTAACGGTGTCGTCGTAAGAATAACACTTCGTTTTATTTACTAACGGTGTCGTCGTAAGAAAAGCACGTCGTTTTATTTACTAACGGTGTCGTCGTAAGAATAGCACGTCGTTTTATTTACTAACGGTGTCGTCGTAAGAATAGCACGTCGTTTTATTTACTAACGGTGTCGTCGTGAAAATAGCACGTCGTTTTATTTACTAACGGTGTCGTCGTAAGAATAGCACGTCGTTTTATTTACTAACAGTGACGTCGTAAGAATAACACGTCGTTTTATTTACTAACGGTGTCGTCGTGAAAATAGCACGTCGTTTTATTTACTAACAGTGACGTCGTAAGAATAACACGTCGTTTTATTTACTAACGGTGTCGTCGTGAAAATAACACGTCGTTTTATTTACTAACGGTGTCGTCGTAAAAATAGCACGTCGTTTTATTTACTAACGGTGTCGTCGTAAGAAAAGCACGTCGTTTTATCTACTAACGGTGACGTCGTAAGAATACCACGTCATTTTATTTACTAACGGTGTTGTCGTAAGATTAACACTTCGTCTTATTTACTAACGGTGTCGTCGTAAGAATAACCTTTCGTTTTATTTACTAACGGTGTCGTCGTGAAAATAGCACGTCGTTTTATTTACTAACGGTGTCGTGGTAAGAATAGCACGTCGTTTTATTTACTAACAGTGACGTCGTAAGAATAACACGTCGTTTTATTTACTAACGGTGTCGTCGTAAGAATAGCACGTCGTTTTATTTACTAACGGTGTCGTCGTGAAAATAGCACGTCGTTTTATTTACTAACGGTGTCGTCGTAAGAATAGCACGTCGTTTTATTTACTAACAGTGACGTCGTAAGAATAACACGTCGTTTTATTTACTAACGGTGTCGTCGTGAAAATAGCACGTCGTTTTATTTAGTAACAGTGACGTCGTGAAAATAACACGTCGTTTTATTTACTAACGGTGTCGTCGTAAAAATAGCACGTCGTTTTATTTACTAACGGTGTCGTCGTAAGAAAAGCACGTCGTTTTATCTACTAACGGTGACGTCGTAAGAATACCACGTCATTTTATTTACTAACGGTGTTGTCGTAAGATTAACACTTCGTCTTATTTACTAACGGTGTCGTCGTGAAAATAGCACGTCGTTTTATTTACTAACGGTGTCGTGGTAAGAATAGCACGTCGTTTTATTTACTAACAGTGACGTCGTAAGAATAACACGTCGTTTCATTTACTAACGGTGTCGTCGTGAAAATAACATGTCGTTTTATTTACTAACGGTGTCGTCGTAAAAATAGCACGTCGTTTTATTTACTAACGGTGTCGTCGTAAGAAAAGCACGTCGTTTTATCTACTAACGGTGACGTCGTAAGAATACCACGTCATTTTATTTACTAACGGTGTTGTCGTAAGATTAACACTTCGTCTTATTTACTAACGGTGTCGTCGTGAAAATAGCACGTCGTTTTATTTACTAACGGTGTCGTGGTAAGAATAGCACGTCGTTTTATTTACTAACAGTGACGTCGTAAGCATAACACGTCGTTTCATTTACTAACGGTGTCGTCGTGAAAATAACATGTCGTTTTATTTACTAACGGTGTCGTCGTAAGAATAACACTTCTTTTTATTTACTAACGGTGTCGTCGTAAGAATAACACTTCGTTTTATTTACTAACGGTGTCGTCGTAAAAATAGCACGTCGTTTTATTTACTGACGGTGTCGTCGTGAAAATAGCACGTCGTTTTATTTACTAACGGTGTCGTCGTGAAAATAACACGTCGTTTTATTTACTAACGGTGTTGTCGTAAGAATAGCACGTCGTTTAATTTACTAACGGTGTCGTCGTAAGAAAAGCACGTCGTTTTATTTACTAACGGTGTCGTCGTGAAAATAGTACGTCGTTTTATTTACTAACGGTGTCGTCGTGAAAATAACACGTCGTTTTATTTACTATCGGTGTCGTCGTTAGAATAACACTTCGTTTTATTTACTAACGGTGTTGTCGTAAGAATAGCACTTCGTTTTATTTACTAACGGTGTTGTCGTAAGAATAGCACGTCGTTTTATTTACTAACGGTGTCGTCGTAAGAAAAGCACGTCGTTTTATTTACTAACGGTGTCGTCGTGAAAAAAGCACGTCGTTTTATTTACTAACGGTGTCGTCGTGAAAATAGCACGTCGTTTTATTTAGTAACAGTGACGTCGTGAAAATAACACGTCGTTTTATTTACTAACGGTGTCGTCGTAAAAATAGCACGTCGTTTTATTTACTAACGGTGTCGTCGTAAGAAAAGCACGTCGTTTTATCTACTAACGGTGACGTCGTAAGAATACCACGTCATTTTATTTACTAACGGTGTTGTCGTAAGATTAACACTTCGTCTTATTTACTAACGGTGTCGTCGTGAAAATAGCACGTCGTTTTATTTACTAACGGTGTCGTGGTAAGAATAGCACGTCGTTTTATTTACTAACAGTGACGTCGTAAGAATAACACGTCGTTTCATTTACTAACGGTGTCGTCGTGAAAATAACATGTCGTTTTATTTACTAACGGTGTCGTCGTAAAAATAGCACGTCGTTTTATTTACTAACGGTGTCGTCGTAAGAAAAGCACGTCGTTTTATCTACTAACGGTGACGTCGTAAGAATACCACGTCATTTTATTTACTAACGGTGTTGTCGTAAGATTAACACTTCGTCTTATTTACTAACGGTGTCGTCGTGAAAATAGCACGTCGTTTTATTTACTAACGGTGTCGTGGTAAGAATAGCACGTCGTTTTATTTACTAACAGTGACGTCGTAAGCATAACACGTCGTTTCATTTACTAACGGTGTCGTCGTGAAAATAACATGTCGTTTTATTTACTAACGGTGTCGTCGTAAGAATAACACTTCTTTTTATTTACTAACGGTGTCGTCGTAAGAATAACACTTCGTTTTATTTACTAACGGTGTCGTCGTAAAAATAGCACGTCGTTTTATTTACTGACGGTGTCGTCGTGAAAATAGCACGTCGTTTTATTTACTAACGGTGTCGTCGTGAAAATAACACGTCGTTTTATTTACTAACGGTGTTGTCGTAAGAATAGCACGTCGTTTAATTTACTAACGGTGTCGTCGTAAGAAAAGCACGTCGTTTTATTTACTAACGGTGTCGTCGTGAAAATAGTACGTCGTTTTATTTACTAACGGTGTCGTCGTGAAAATAACACGTCGTTTTATTTACTATCGGTGTCGTCGTTAGAATAACACTTCGTTTTATTTACTAACGGTGTTGTCGTAAGAATAACACTTCGTTTTATTTACTAACGGTGTTGTCGTAAGAATAGCACGTCGTTTTATTTACTAACGGTGTCGTCGTAAGAAAAGCACGTCGTTTTATTTACTAACGGTGTCGTCGTGAAAAAAGCACGTCGTTTTATTTACTAACGGTGTCGTCGTGAAAATAACACGTCGTTTTATTTATTAACGGTGTCGTCGTAAGAGTAACGCGTCGTTTTATTTACTAACGGTGTTGTCGTTAGAATATCACGGTGTTATAAAAATAGCACGTCGTTTGAATTACAAACGGTGTCGTAAGAATAGCACGACACAAACTAAAAAACAAAGGCGTATGTGCAACCCTAACAAGAGAATCGCTATACACCTGATCATGAATTGATAACAATGTCGTAATTTTAACACCTTATATACTACTGTGCTAATGCTTAAAACATGGTTAGAATATGTAAATTTATACTAAATGTATGTCTAATAAATCTATTTTGGTGTTTATTGTAATGTATTTTCATGGGCTGGTTGATGTTAAATAATACTTAGTACCTTTTTTATTTGAGTAACAAAATGCGGAACAATTTAGTAGATATACACTAAAAACTAAAAACATGCTTTAATTTACGCCCACATTGTAATATTTGTGCCCCGGGGGTTAACGCTATCTATACAATACCATATAACCGTATACCGTATAACTGTGTCACACCTTCATACAACTAACATAACAAAAAACGCTCTTAAAGTTAAAAACTTTATTTTATGTTAATACAATTTGGACATAATGATAATAATCATGTGTCTAAATGTTTCATGTTTTTTCTGTTTAAGTCACAATTGCATTTTTTAAAGCATTATTGGGCATAATTTAAACAACAAGTATTCAATTATTGAAGCACTTGCAATCAAGAAAATGTCGATTTTTACTTACCTGTGGACAAATCAGTTTGGTTTATTTTATATACTCTATATACTCGTATATGGTTTGAAGAATATAAGGATAAAATTTGACACGTACCATTCTCATTGTTTATTTTCGTCTGAACAATACCAAAAATCTAAATCAAGGAAACACAGCAAAAACAAAACAAAATATTTTATTTCACTGAACTACTAGTTACAAGTTCTTAAAATATAGGGTCTGTTGATGACTGTCTATCATTTTCATTGTTAAAGTGTCCTTCAGTCAGAGTAATTGTTTTTGCTTTCTGTAGTTTTATGGACAAAACAAGCATTAGTTTTTACAGAAGAACCAATATCTTCTCACTCCTGTACGTTATATACCATCTCTATAAAACAACACATCGCTTGAATTCTGTACGTTATATACCATCTCTATAAAACAACACATCGCTTGAATCCTGTACGTTATATACCATATCTATAAAACAACACATCGCTTGAATTCTGTACGTTATATACCATATCTATAAAACAACACATCGCTTGAATCCTGTACGTTATGTACCATATCTATACATACATACATACATACATACATACATACATACATACATACATACATACATACATACATACATACATACATACATACATACATACATACATACATACATACATACATACATACATACATACATACATACATACATACATACATACATACATACATACATACATACATACATACATACATACATACATACATACATACATACATACATACATACATACATACATACATACATACATACATACATACATACATACATACATACATACATACATACATACATACATACATACATACATACATACATACATACATACATACATACATACATACATACATACATACATACATACATACATACATACATACATACATACATACATACATACATACATACATACATACATACATACATACATACATACATACATACATACATACATACATACATACATACATACATACATACATACATACATACATACATACATACATACATACATACATACATACATACATACATACATACATACATACATACATACATACATACATACATACATACATACATACATACATACATACATACATACATACATACATACATACATACATACATACATACATACATACATACATACATACATACATACATACATACATACATACATACATACATACATACATACATACATACATACATACATACATACATACATACATACATACATACATACATACATACATACATACATACATACATACATACATACATACATACATACATACATACATACATACATACATACATACATACATACATACATACATACATACATACATACATACATACATACATACATACATACATACATACATACATACATACATACATACATACATACATACATACATACATACATACATACATACATACATACATACATACATACATACATACATACATACATACATACATACATACATACATACATACATACATACATACATACATACATACATACATACATACATACATACATACATACATACATACATACATACATACATACATACATACATACATACATACATACATACATACATACATACATACATACATACATACATACATACATACATACATACATACATACATACATACATACATACATACATACATACATACATACATACATACATACATACATACATACATACATACATACATACATACATACATACATACATACATACATACATACATACATACATACATACATACATACATACATACATACATACATACATACATACATACATACATACATACATACATACATACATACATACATACATACATACATACATACATACATACATACATACATACATACATACATACATACATACATACATACATACATACATACATACATACATACATACATACATACATACATACATACATACATACATACATGTGTATTTCTATAAATAAACCCATTCAAACACGTATAGGTCTTACAACAACAACTACAACAACAACATCGAAGCCTACTACGCATGCCCAGACTTCTAGACTATTAGTCACCGATGCTATGCCAAGTTCGAACCCTACAGATCCCATCGATTCTAGTGCAGTTAACAAAGACACAGACGCGACAAATGCCGGTCCTAACACAGGTACAGATTCTTCTCAGACACAACCAGTCGCCTCTGGCACATTGAGCGCAACAGCGACAGCTTCCAGTGGTTCTTGTGGTTGTACCGGAAGTTGTTTGATATTTGAAGATAACTTTGATACATTAAACCTAGACGTATGGGAACATGAAATTACTGCTAGCAGTGGTGGGGTAAGTCCTATCAACTACATGTACAGTCACATCTGTGAACAAAGGCCATCATTTGAAAATTGACAGATAACCTTAATTATCATAGCATTATCAGCAGAATCAATGGCAAGTCAACTGCATAATTTAGAAATTTATTGGGAATAATTAAACCGATGTCGAGAAACACTGATGATATACTAGTATTTCATATGAGCTAGGATTACGTGCAAAATGTATATGTTTTTAAGATTTGATAACACTCTAATTTCTTCATTTATTTGGACAAAAATGGAGTGTTTGGTATCTTTGGATTCATCTCTGAACACTGCACAACATGCACTAACTTACATTAGTGTAACTCAAAAAGGAAGAAACTAAATAACTGCCCCACGAACGTATAACTCATCAATTGTTTAGTACTTAACTTACCCGTCTTTAAACGCATTTTACTCATAACGCAAAAAAATGAAGTAATATTTACGATTCTGGAATTAGGGTCATGACATATCATTGGAAGTGTAATGTGATGTAATAGTGATGGCAAAATTTTCATCAAGCCGGTAGGTTGTATACATGCAGATATTATTGCTTCAGTCAAACCTGTGAACAAAGGCCACCCTTGAGAAAGACAAAATGTGGCCTTTATTCACAGGTAGTCTTTGCTGTATATAATCAATGACGTTTTATGGAAACTGACGAACACATTATGAGTGAGAAATATGTCTAGTTAGTTCACGGAAGGTCAGTGTAAGCTCTGCCCTGGTAAAATGCTGAAAACTAGGTCACCTAACGACCCTGTCTGTTGGTGCGACGTAAATCCCCAGCGACAAATCCTGTGACACCTAAAATGTTCCTACACTTAATTGTTGTCATTTTATACTTCATACAACGCTCTATTCACTTAGCTTACAGAGCGGGCTATATTCTTTAAAACGTGACACATCATACCGTAGTATGCATTTAAATAATACGAAACTTTTACAGCCATAGTTTATGCATATATATAACATTACGAATTTTCAACATAAACGCATAAATCCTATCATATACATGTATAGTAAAAATCCTGCCATCCGGACCCCATCTGAACTGGACAAAAAGTCTGTTTTTCTGAAAATTCCGGATTTCTGAGAGTCCGGTTTCCAGGGGGTTATTGTACACTTATTTCGATCTATGAGTGAAATTACGTCTTCATTGTTTATCTACACAGACTCTAACTATGGAGACGTTAAATGATGGACCTGATGCTTTAACTAGAGGAGCACTCGATATCTGGGGTTAGTAACAGTTTAATTAACATTGATCATTTTGTTGTCTTTGATTGATCAACTAGTCGCTTGGTTCAGTTTGTTGTTTAGTTTAAAGCACATGTGCCGGGCGCGTAGCCATCCCGCCCACTAAGCCCCATTTGACTTTCCCAGAATTTCGATCAATATATTATACATGTAGAATATATTGATCGAAATTCTCGGAAAGTCAGATGGGGCTTAGTGGGCGGTGTGGCTACGGGCCCAGCACATGTAGTTCATAGTCCTGTTCTAAATTTTGAATGACCATTAAGGTTCCTGATCTTTATAAATACAATGTAGTGACATTCAAACATAATAAATTGATTAACTTTGAACCATGCAACATTTTGAAATGTTGGACCTTGGTCAGTTATATTTGACTTTAATATATCATAAAAGGGAAGTTATATTACTATGGCACTCTCCCTGTTCTGTGATTATAAAGCATTCGAATGTCTGGATTATCAAAAAGAACTTTTTGTTCCGCCTTGTAACAGTCACTATATACATTATGTTTACTTGTTACTGACATTAGATACAAGCAAGAAAAACTATATAATAATATTATCACATTAACACACTATCTATAGGAATGTATGTTTAGTTCCCGCCTACAGTCTATTCAAACTGGTATGGAGGCATTAACAGATTTCCGTCTAAACTGCTTCCTTCTTGACATCTCCTGTACGGGTGACAAGATAAACTTCACAACAAATCAAGAACAATACTCCAGAATGCATAAAATAATATCAGTCTGTTGTTTGAACGTTAATTAAATGAAAGTATATGATTTTTCCAAAAAAGAATTTTTTTGTGCGTGAAATTAGACGCTGCTAGCTGCCAACTTCACGCTGCTAGCAGCCGCGGGCTAATTCCACATTGAAAAAAAAAATGAAAATCATATATTTTCAGTTAATTAATGTTTAAACAACAGACTGACATTATTTTATGCATTCTTAAGTATTTAGCTCGATTTGTTGTGAAGTTTATCTGTAGAAATATAGATTACGCTGTTACTCTGCTAGGCTGCCAACTTCACGCTGCTAGCAGCCGCGGGCTAATTTCACATTGAAAAAAAAATATGAAAATTATATACTTTCTGTTAATTAATGTTTAAACAACAGACTGACATTATTATATGCATTCTGAAGTATTTAGCTCGATTTGTTGTGAAGTTTATCTGTATGAATATATATTACGCTGTTACGCTGCTGGGCTGCCAACTTAACAAAAAGAAACAAAAAATGAAAAATGTGTAAGTTCTCAACTAATGAACGTTAAAGGAATAAAATCGAATTATATCATCGATTCGTAAGTGTTTAGCTGGATTTCTTGTGCATTTTATATGTTTGACTGTAATAGTCCGCTATGCGGCCGCTACACTGCCAGATTTACAAAATCGATAAAAATCGTATTTTTTCTTCTAACAAACATGACAGCAACATAATGTTATTACTTCATGCGTTTTTAAGTTTTTGCATGATTTGTGGTGCTGGGCTGCTAACTTCACGCTGCTGGGCTGCTATGCTGCTGGGCTGCTAACTTCACGCTGCTAGGCTGCTGGGCTGCTAACTTCACGCTGCTGGGCTGCTAGGCTGCTGGGCTGCCAACTTCACGCTGCTGGGCTGCTAGGCTGCTGGGCTGCCAACTTCACGGACATTGTAAAATCAAGTAACTCCCGGGGCGTGACCAATTTTTACCCACATTACCATAATTTGAATAAACCTGGTAGAGGTCTACTAGATAATGCTACATGTACTAACCAATTATCTATGTTGTAGATAATGTTGTTTCTGACAAGTTAAGGCATTTGAAAAGATTTTCTATTGGTTGCTATGACAACCAAAGATCTGCATGGATTTTTTTTTATAAATTTGGTAGATCATTTATTTACAGCGTTCTACACACTATTATTTTCAGTTGACACCGCTAATAAATTTATTTTTCTTGATTGTCACATTTATCGAATACTGAACTAAATCAGATAAATTTCAGGAAACGTGACAATGGTTTGTCACTCGACAAAGAAGTGTGTAAATTTCCCCGAAAGGTCAGTGGCTATAGAACTTCAGTAAACTAATTTTTGCATTCATCTCAAAAGTCATCATTCAAAAATACGCATTTTCCTGGTTTTGCGGACAGTCTAACCATAAACAGATAACAACATCCAGAATTAGTAAACACACGCAGGAATGTCTCGTACGAAAATTGCTAAAAATGAACAGGTTACGCCTTACGCAGTTTCTGATATTCCAACATGAGAGGACCTTATAATGTTTGTCTTGGATGTTGAGAAAAAAATCAGGATTTCAGTGAGAATGAAGTCGTGAAGTTGCAAAAATCTTTTTCGAAAAACAAAACTTGTCACTGGCTTAAAGGTTATTACTACATTTTGCGGAGCCGAGGCTTACATGTCAACCATATAAATCTGACACTAAGTCGTCATGGCATTGATGGACCAAGCCAAGATATCACGTGTTACTTGTACCCTGCTAACTGAACGTGATTGAACGTGTCATATTCAGTATATCAACCGATTATTATGTATTGTAAAATACATATTACTTACAGCATAGTTTTTATTGCGGTGTGAAAAATGTATGTAACGAATTAATACCGTACAATATATTTATTGATTGTAAAAAAATAATTATCATGAAAAGCTGTCATCTTTAAAATATAAAAAAACAGAGTAAACATAGAAACATTGTTAGTTTAGTATTATGGTTACATATCGACGTTAATATTTTTATGACTGCATACGTAACATTACAACTTCTTAAAAGAAGACGACATACTTGTGCTGATCTTAATTCGACAAAAGCATTTATTGCTGTTAAAAAAGTATATTACATTCCTAACTATAATTGTTGGAATTGTTAAAGGTCTACAAATATCTGTTATGGAAACATAAGATTAACATGCGCTTAAAATAAACCAAATATAAAGCGCGATAATTGCCTAAATAATAACGTAATGACGCCGTGTTTTCATTTCAAGTGGTGCAGGAAACGTTACGATACTGAAAAAAGTAGCCTGAAGAGGTATAGATTTTTTTCGCTCAATGCGTAGATAAATGAATGTTTTACATAATGTTAATTTTTGAAAAACTTCTACCACGGCGTTTTAACTACATTTGCATTTATCTGAATATTTTACGTCGAGAAATCGTCCCCATACTGACGTTTTGACGTCGATAAATTTCCGACACGCCGGGCGGTCATGGATATTCAAAGTATTGATGATGATCACTCGGTAGACCACAGCATTCGCTCATCCCCAAAGTTTGAATTTTCAATTTATGTCAATTTATAGCAAAGCTACAGGAGGAAAAGTACAACGAGTCGTTCACATAGCTGGTGCCGCTAGATGGCGTTTTAACGTCGTTAAGTTGCTAGGTTACCGACGTCAAACTGTAAAAAGAACAAAATGTTCGTAAGCGCAGCTACTTCGGGTATACTTCCTCAAAATTTCATGTCATTCGAACAAATTTTCTTTTTTGCCGAGCAACACCGCGAACTACCTTAAATCGACGTCCTCTACACAATAGTATACATGAAATGAAAGAACGTAAAACGGCAATCGGTGGCTAATAATCGTTTATGATCAAACCACGCCGTTTTTCCGAAATCAGTGTCTGAACATCAAATGTTGAGTTTTTTTAAAAACGAAGCAAGGAAACTGAACAAAACCGACGATTATTCCGTAAAAATAAATGAATTGACAAAAATACTTGTCCACGTGTATGGAGACTGTAAAGCTCCTCACGTATATCCATTATTTCGTCATCAAACCCCCTTGTAGTAGATATTTCAAAGCCTTTAAATTTTACACCCTGTACGCAACGGTGCTAAGTGTAAACATACATTGCACTGTACGCTGCGGAGCAGTCAAGATATAGTTTGTTTCTGTGTGTTTATCAACGTTTTGTTATTGGAGTGAAAATAAAGTAGAAAAATATCGTTGTGGCAAGGACTTAACAGAATTATCAGTCCAATAACAGGAAGAGTCTACCACTATTGTATAAATTAAAGAAATGCATGAATAAAACCATATTGTTCTGCGTTGCTCACCGACTCCGCATATCTATGTTTGAAGCTCACCAGAGGACAAAGTGCTCATGGTGAGCTATTGTGAACGCGTGATGTCCATCGTTTGATGTAGCATCACCTAGTGGACCTCTACCAACTCTGTTCGAATTATTGCCGTGGGATCAAAATTAGCCCATCCCTAGGGTTCACTCTATTTTATAATTATGCTTTTAGGTTTATATAGGAAATTTGAAATCTCTTTTTGTCCAAAACCGCAAGGCCTAAAGCTTGGAAAAAATTGTGTATGTAGCATTGTTCAGTAGACCGCTAATAAGCTTGTTAAAATTGAGGCCATGGGGTCAAAATTGGCTTTACTCTTTTTCATATAGGCTTATATAGGAAATTTCTTTAAAAAACTAGTCCGAAACCACAAGGCTGTTTGGTACGTGGCATCGATTAATGGACCTCTACCAAGTTTGTTACATCACAGTCTCGGGTTAAATATTGGGGTCACTTGATTTATATTCATTTGTACTAGGCTTATACAGAAAAAGTTGAAAATCTCTTGTCAGAAACTTCAATGCGTAGACAGTGGGTGGACCTCTCCAAGATTGTTCATGTTGTGGCCTCGGGGATTTTCAAAAAAAATTCTTGTTCGAAAACGTTTATGTTTAAACTTACATGTTTATCTTCGGAAGGAACAATTTCTTTTTCACTGAATACTTTTTATGCCCCCGCATCGATAGATCGGGGGTATATTGTTTTTGGTGTGTCTGATTGTCTGTCTGTTTGTACCAAACTTTAACATTGCCTATAAAATCAAAACGCCTGCACCTACATTCATCAAACTTCATATGTAGGTTCCTCATGACAACCTCTACAGAACCTGTGCATTTTCAGGTCAGTAGGTCAAAGGTCAAGGTCACAGGGTCATTGTGTTTAAAAAAATTCCGACATTTCTTTTAGGATACTACTACATTTTTCATGGGGTTTTGACGAAACTTTCACAGACTTGTTGTTACCAAGTACCCCCACACGTATATTCCGGGTTTTGTGATTCGATCACCCTTTGTTTATTTTGTGTGATTATAACAGCGAAATACTCTTGTTTTCTCAAGGGATTTTGATGGAACTATTGTTATAGAGATACCCAATGCATGTTGTAAAGATTTTATGATTCGATAAATTTTGACGGAATTATGGCCCTTTGTTTATTTGTGCATATGTTATATATAGAGAAATACTGTTTTGTGTTCAACTACTTCTGTATTTCTTAAGGGATTTTTACCAAACTTTGATAGAACTATTATCACCAAGTTCCCCAGCACATATTGACAGGGTTTTGCATTATTGCACACACTCCAACTGGATAAGTTATGGTCAGAAACTGAATTCGGTTCCAGTATTATTCAAATTTAGATTGCATAATGATCATAATTACTTTTATTTGTAACACAGTTGAACACCTAGTCACAATAAAGGTGCTCTGCAGCAAACAGTACATGCATGAAAGCCGGAAATGAAACAAGGCTACTGGTACTTAAGGTATAGTTCAACTAAAGGAAACTTCAGGTTTTTGTTTTAAGAGATCGTTGTATTAAGAGGCCTTTTTGGTCTTTCCCTTGGGCGGTCGCTTAATACAATATGACTTGACCATTCTTTGCTATGCCCTGCCCTCGATGGTCGTTCTTTTGCCGTTGCTCGGTAGGGATAGCCACACGGTCATTCATGATCCTGTACAGCAAGATAAGTTGCAGTTCCCGCTTTCATTCTGCGATTGGCTTCCCTATCAATTTCTTTTATCATTGACATTATACTACTTGTTTTTTAAAGTCATTTTTACAACGCTTGCATCTTTGCGCTCTATATTTTCAATGCGGTCAATATCTTTTTGAAGAAATGGATCCCAATTTTTGTGATATCAGACAAAGAATGAATGAGAATAATGAGATTTTCTAGAACGCAAGGAAGCTTTATCAGACTCCAAAAACTTAAGAATAGCTGGAATTTGTGACGTAATCCTACATCTTCATTTTCAATTTTCTCAAATTTCTCGATCAAGTCATGTATTTCATCATCTTCAAACTGATTCACTTGATCTAAAAGTGAACTAAAAGCTTCAATCATTCTTCCAGTACATCCCTACTAGCTCGATTTTTTGTACAATTATTAACTCGTACAATCAGACAGCAATACAGTGCAATCTGAACTTACTTGTCTTTTCCATCGACTTTTAGCAACACTAACCTTACCTCGAAGTGCTTATAATTGCCAAGCGACATTCATTTCCGTTAGCGTTTTTTAACTCTCAATATTTTCATTTGACAGTGTCTGATAATTATGTCCTTGTTATGTAAGTTTCGACTCCGCCACTGTATATTCAACACTCCACGAGTAATAAGTTCATGTTCAATGTTTATTGACATAAACAGCAATGATCAATTTCCTTTGGCCATTTACAGTGAAATGCATGTATGGTTTTATGGCAAAGACATGCTACATAGTTAAATATGTATAATACAATTGATTAAACATTAAACAGAAATACATTAATGTATATAGAAAAACAGTAATCATTTGAAAACTATTTAAAGAAACTAAAAGTCCATTACAAACCACCATTTCAAACGCATCAGCATTATTTTCCAGGGTAACAACGCCAGCTAAGATCTTCATTCAATTTGAATGAGTGTCTATCTTTAAGATACTGTTTCATATTTGTTGAACACATTGTAACAACACTTAATTACAACTGGTCCATGATTTGTGATGGACATTAACCAAATCCGAATTTCGGTCGCGACAAGATATACCATTCCATGAAAATTTAACAAAAATGTCGATTTAACCGTTTTTCAACAATTTGTCAGTTATATACAGCTACTGATTTACCTAACGAGTTTTTCCTTTACGGTATAACTAATCCTTGCTTAAGGAACCGGCAATTTCTCCGTATGTTGAGAAAATCAACAATGTTATCAGATTTTATGACAAAATATGACCTGCCGCTATAGGGAACCGGGTGCTTGCCTTTAAAACATGGTCGCGGCCTCTAAACCGTTTCTCTGCATTTTAAATATTGAAAATAAATGACCCTATAGAAAGTATAGGTAGGTTTTACTGTATTTCTGGATGACAACTGCTACATGAATAATTATGTGGGCTCGTAACCTGTGTTTTTAGCTCACATGTCACAAAGTGACAGGATGAGCTTTTAGGATCAGTCTCCGTCCGGCGTCGTCAAAATGTATGTTGTGAACACACTAGGGGCCACATTTTTAGCCAAATGTTAGCAGAACTTGGTCAGAACGTTAATATCGACAAAATATCGGACGAGTTCGATATTGGGCCATTTGGGGTCAAAAACTAGGTCACCAGGGCCAAATCAGGGAAAACCTTGTGAACACTTTAGAAATCACTGCTTTGATTGGATCTTCATGAAACTTGTCAGAAAGTTTATTTCAATAATATGTAGGTCAAGTTTGATAATGGGTCATTTCCGTAGTAAAACTAGGTCACTAGGGCAAATTGCTGGAAAACCTTGTGAACACTCTAGAAGTCACTGTTTTGATTAGATGATCATTAAACCTTGACAGAATGTTTGTCTTCATAATATCTTGGACGAGTTTGATATTAGGCCATTTGGTGTCAAAAACTAGGTCGCTAGGTCAAATCTTATGAAAAATCATGTTAACACTACAGATTTCACAGTTATAAATGGATCTTCACCAAATTTGTCAAATTGTTTTTTAATGATATAATGGTCAAGTACAAATATGGGTCATCTGGGGTCAATAACTAGGTCATCAGGTCAAACCTTAGGAAAACATTAATAACACTGTAGATGTCACAGTTTGGATTGGATCTTCACCAAACCTTGTCAGAATGTTTGACTCAATGATATATGGGTCAAGGTTGAACATTGGTCAGCCGGGGTCAAAAACTGGGTCATGAGGTCAAACTCTTAAGTAAAAATCTTGTAACAGCTCTAAATGTCATGGTTTTGATTATATCTTGGCCAAACCTTGTCAGATTTTCCGTCCTAATGATATTAAGAACAAGTTAAAATATGGGTCATCTAGGGTCAAAAACTAGGTCACAAGGTCAAATCTTAGGAAATCCTTATTAACACTAGATGTCGAATTTTGATTGAATCTTCGTCAAACCTTGTCAGAATGTTTGTCTTAATGCTATGCGAGACAAATTCGAACGTAGGTCATCTTGGGTCAAAAACTAGGTCACGAGGTCAAATCTTAGGAAAACGTTGTCTATGCTGTAGTTTTCATGGTTTTGATTGGATCTTCACCAAATTGTGTAAGAATGTTTGTCTTATTCATATGTAGGACAAGTTCTAACATGGGTCATATGGGGTCAAAAAGCTAGGTCACCGATTCAAAACAATGTTTTAATGAATGAGCAGTGATTGACATGTGAGCGATAAAGGGCCATCTTGGCCCTCTTGTTTCATAATTACAAAATAAAAGATAGTGTGGTAAATTATGCGCACAGTCAGGTTTTACAAAATTTAATATCCACAAACGGTCTCCATCATAAAATACTCATTAACATTCAAATCAACAATTATTGCACATCAAATTCATTGTCATTGTTTACATATATTTAAAATTCTTAATACAACGTTTTCAAAGATTGTCTACAACTTTTTCAACTATATAAAAACTTGGCATGAACACTTCTGTTAAATTTATGAAAATGAAGATACATCGTTGTAAATAGCAATTAATTTATCATGATAGAGAAGTCATCAACATGTGCCTTTTGTTTGTTTGTTAGTTCGTTCGTTCGTTCGTTGGAATTGCCTAGGTCCAAGGTTTTGGTCCTACAGGGGCAGTCATTGGGTTTCTGGTTTACAATGAATAATTTCTTACCTCAATTTAACATAGGCTAAGTTGAATCTCAGGTCCGAGGGAAGCAATTTCAGGTGGGTGCTACTTGAGATTATGTCTGACAACATTGGGGGGAATCAGTTATCGCCCCTTTAAATTGCCATTACAGCAAAGGTTATCCCCGGTTTCTACGGCCCTGAATCTATTCCAATGGATGTAGACCTATAAATAAGTGTATTCATATAATAAATTATGTGTATATCAACAATTGCAAAAACTTAGTAGTGTAACGATCTCCACATTTAGTATAGTTTTACCTTTCCTTTTGATGGGGTCTTGCCATAGTTATTTGGTTAAACATTGGAACATTCGGTTAATTGTGACTCAATGACAGAGTTGGCACTTTGAAAAATGGAGCTAATGTCTGACTAATAAACCCATGTAAGTAGTTTCAGTTGTTCTCGTTTTCTATTTGTTGCGAAATTCAAGCGGCATCAACAGTTTTGCTCTGCTCAGTAGCTTTTCTCCCATTCTGTGCATCTCGATTCAAGCATAATAAAAAATCCAGTAATTCGAAGGGTTTAAAGATGACCGTTCTCGCCGTTTCTAGTGCTCTTTTATTTGATGAATTTTGATGATTTGATTTCCCGTCTGACTGATCGAGAAAATATTGTCCTAACAGTATTTGTTTGCTAACAGCTTCTGCACGGCCAATTGATAATGAACAGCATGCATGGATCCTAATAAAAAGAAATTAACATCTGTCTGAACAAATATTAAAATAGGTCCATGCTTCATCAATTTAAACGTAATACAGTGTAACTTCTGAAATCCGGACACACGTGGGACCGGCCAATATGTCCGGATTTTGGAAGTTTCCGGAATTCAGAAGTCTAGAATTATCTGAACAAGCACATATGTTAACAACCAGATGTTCTTTATAATGGAAATAGGGACATAATTTTATATGCATACTACAATATGGTGTTATAATCACTGAGACATGATGCAAAAATGAAATATAAATCTTTCTATGATTTATTTATAAAAATCTTACATAATTATATAATAACGTTAAAACATTGTAATTACAATTAAATTCCTTAATTAATTTTGATGTAAACATCACTGTTTAATCCTCTTATCATCACAATAATAGTTTACAACTGTGTATTTATCGTCACACTTGGCTGCACGTTGATAACACGTTAACATGTGAAAGTATCTGTTCATATTGTGATTATAATGCGTGTCAAAATTAATTATAATACTGCTGGTTGACAAACAATTGCAATAAACACTCCGGAATTTGGAAGTAAAATTGCACTTACATAAAACAAAATTTATGAAAATATCGTCCGGAATTTAGAGGTTCCGGAATTCAGAATTCTAATTTACATAGAAAATAGAGGGAGAAATTTCGGGACCAAGAAAATCGTCCGGATATCAGAAGTTTCCGGATTTCAGAGGGTACGGCGGTTTGATTTATAACCTGTGCATGTTTACCTTTCAGTTGCAGCACGACGGAGTGAGCGTTGGAGAAATGTACTAAATATATATCGAAGGAAGCCTTTCTCCTGTAGAACTTACGTTATTTCATATTAATATGTGTTGTTCTTCTTGCTCTGGTGAGGTGATGTTTTAAGGAATTGTATCTAATGTCGATGTACAATCATTTTATTATACTACACATATTGTAATGTACATGTATAAGTAATCTGCAATGCCTTATTTAAAATAGCGTACTGTCACTGTACTAAGTCGAGGTGCATTTCTTTTTGTCATGTATTGAACTATGCTCTTATTTTTTATTCAATACAGGTAACTGCACTTGAAAATGTATTGGTGCTTGTACCGCAGATGCACAACTATTTCATAAAAAGATAACTTTATCTGCAACTACATAATATATTAGATATTGCTTTGATACTTCTCATTGGTTGTTTTTGGCCAAGCCGGATGTTATAGTACTATCTTTGAAGGGAAAACCAAATACAAGAGTAAGCCGTTCATCCAAGATACTTGGACTGTTGTTTCTTTTTCAAATGGTAAAACTTCAAACGATGATCTGCGAATCTGGAAAGATACTGGCCTTATTTAGGATCTAACTAACTGCTTATATAAAGACGTTACAATTTGTATCAAACTAGATTATAGCGACAAAAGGTTGACATACGCAGACGAAATGTTGACTTTCACTGTGCCACTTGGGATTTTTATAATTTTCATTGTGAAATGGCTGCGAGGAAAACGGACTATTCTAAATGGGAAACCGGTTCCAGAGCATTCCGGATTTCCAATATTTGGAATGGCTTTGGAAATAGATGAGTCTAATAGCATTTACAAATTGGAAGAATTCGCTAAACAATATGGTGAAATATTCTCTTTGAATATGTGTGGAACTACGATGGTAGTTCTTAATTCATATTCTTTACTGAAGAAAGCTTTTTCTTCTGAGAAGTATTTGAGATATTTTAATAACAGACTTAATTCTTTCTATGTTAAACATCTCCGACCAAGCGGTGATTCAGTGGTATTCATTATTGACGGCCAAGGAGATATGCACAAAAAATTGAAAACGACACTTGTAAAAGCTCTCCATGTGTATGGTACCGGAGGTAAACAGTTGGAGGATAAAGTACTCAGCGAAATGGAAAATGTTTTAAATAAAATTGATAAGATGGAAACAAAGGAATTTGAATTTGTTGGCTTTTTGAAGAGATCATTGACGAACACAATTTCACTGTTTGTGAGTACATTACACTCATTACGTTTTTTACTTTCTGGTTGATTTGCAAGGTAGCAGTTTGAATTTAAGAAATATTGAAATAAATGGATGAAAAATTTGTATATTTTATACTACATTGTACTCAGAAGTTGCCCGCTCGATCTCCCGACCTAAATCCTTTCGAACACGTCTGGGATATGCAGCAGAGAAGAGCGATATCTGAACGTACTGTCCAATCAACAACCACAAGACAGTTCAGAGAGGCATATCCGGAAGAATGGGCTCGAATCCCACAATTTATCATGCGACGGCTCATTTAACGCATGATGAGTCGATATTAGACTGTAATTGATGCACGAGTACATCAGTATCGATACTAAACGCAAAACGTAACACTTTTGCTAATTTTCCCCAAAGTTTCTATTCCCCACACATACCCATAAATGTCTTATGTTGACCCTGCCCTCATGATAATGCAGGGAACCGTGTATCGGAATGTTCATAACGTCCTCCGTTCGTTAGATTATAGACTTAAATAAAGAACGCTGACAATTACGTAATTAGACATATATAATAAATTTAGCGGCACTCTGCCTTAGATAAGTATATCATCTACTAAACACCGAAAACTGCTTTGAAATCCATCTTCAAATAAGGCGGCAATCTATCGCTGAAGATGTTTTAGTTAGTAATTAATTATCGTCTTATGAAAATCCGGTTTATTCATGCATCTTGTTTAATTTTGATAGCCAATCAAAATTGGTGATCGTTCACGGTTCAAAAATTTAAACCGCGCCTAGTTTTGATGCCTATTACGAAACTTAATAACAACTTATTGTCATAATAGTTTCATATGGAACCAATGCAATAAAAACAACACGTTAAAGAGATGGTACTCGTTGATGAAGCGATGTCGATAAAGTGCTACAATTATTAGTGAATAAAACACGATTTTAGCGCGTTCGGTTGGAATTTTGTTGTATCAAAGTAAGATATCTAATCTTTGTTAATGAATTAAAATATTTGTGTACGCTCTTTGCGGTGTAGCTTTTACAATAAGAGAATCATAAACATGAGCTGGTCGCTCAGAACAGCTTTCGTAATTTGTCAAGTTTCAGTCAATCAGAAATACCGCATTGGAATGCTTTCTACTAGTAGAAATGTTTAAATTCATATTCATTGATATAGTTAATGTTACAAATATTTTTGTTAAGGTTACTCCAGTGCATGGTGTGTTTGATTCATTTTTAACATTCCGCGCGAAAAACAATTGAAACGAAACTATTGTGGATTTAACGACTGCAAGTCTCGCAAGATCCTGCATGTAATGTACTGTCCAGATTTTCCGTCAGGAAATATTGGGCCGAACCAGTTGTCTCGGTACATTCCGAGTCAATGGGAATCAGTTTATGAAAAGGGTTATATACAATGTATGTTGTTATATCATTTATTATTTATTTTAAGCTTGTCGGCGATACGATCCCAGACGGTGATCCTGACGAAGATCTGTTTTGGCAGAAAAGCGACATGGCTGATTATTTTATGAATCATTTCATTGAGACTGTGATGTCAACATTTCCAGTGTTACGATTCCTTCCTATAACGAAGTTTGGGAAAATGTTCCAATTGGCACAAAGTATAAATAGACGAATTGCTGACAAGTATTTTCACTCAATAAAGGTATGCTATATGAATAACATTGATCTGTCACTGTGTTTTGCACAACGTTGTATAAGAAAAAGGGTCAATGCAATTTTCTTTTGTTGTTAATTCACGACTTGCTTCCCCATAATAGTTAAAATATTGGGCCGACGAACTCCAGTCCACACCTAACCAACCGAGAAAGTACACGGTAACATATTTATTACGTCATAAAAGATGCATATTTAAAGGGGCCGTGTTAGTGCCCCTCTTTTCTCGGGCGATTCTTAACATGAAGTTAGGGTTTAAGGGATGTTATAATTCTATTTATAGTCGGTATTCTTTTCATTTCGATCTACACCAAAATTACACAATGATTCATTCGAACAGTTCTAGCTCACAATGGCCGATTTACGACCTCGAATTAACACTTCTATATTATTTTCGTTCTTTCATAGAAGGTACACGAACAAAGGGACGATGACGGAATCATAAACGTTTATCTCGAACAACAAAGAAAACAGAAGTTAACCGGTAAAGACGTGTTTCTGAGTGACAACAGAATTATTTCAGTTGTTCGAAATAATAGACGGAGGTAATATATACAGAAAGTATAAACAAAGTACTACTCAGTACTAGAACTGAACTTAGATAGCAATAAGGAACGAGAGCTAGTTTAACAATTGCTTGGCAGATGTACAAAAACGTAGTAGGGATTTTACTTTTTTCCTGTACATAAACATTTGGGACCGGTTGCTGTGTTCGGATCATGGCATTTGTGTTAATTTTAAGTCATAATATTTTCAATGCGAAATTATGTACTATTTCAGAAAATTTGTATCTTATTTTAGGCGTTCTTGCTATGTGTTCATTAATAACGAATTCACTGATGATACTCGTAAATCACCCGGAGTTTCAGATCAAACTTCAGGAGGAGATTGACAATGCTATTGGCCAGGGACGAATGCCAACACTCTCGGACCGGGCGGAGTGTCATTATTTCCAAGCATTTGAGAAGGAAGTTCACCGCTACATACCGGTTGCACCACTTTCGATACCACACGCTTGTGTCGAGGACATTGTGTTCGAAGGGTTCAATATAAAAAAGAACAGCATGGTATATAATTACATTGCCTTCAAAATGTATTGTTGGTATTTTTGCCGGTAGAACTTCGACCAAACTTCCCAAATTATAGGTATCCACTGAAAATACGTATGTCCGAACAAAAACACAAGAACACATAGATGTAGTGACCTCAGATGTAGGACATAATGAACTCTTTATATTACACCGAACTGGCCCTTCTTTTTTTTGGTAAATGAATAGTGATATTTAGAATTAATGAATCAGTTATATTGGGCCAAAATAATTTCCTATTTTATCGTGCTCTTGTATAAAAATATTTAACATAGAGTGGAGACTGAGTTAGAACTGATGCGGTCGGTTGGTGAACCACCAGCTAGTTAAATAATGATTACCGTAGACCTATCTCAGCCAGGCACCCGGCAAAAGGAGAAAGAGATTAGTGAGGTACTGTGCGAACATAAGATATGTGTCTCATAAACCAACTTGGCTGGCCCTTTCAATAGGGTGACACTATAATAAAACAAAACCTTTTTATCTTTTGCAGTTACTGTATTACTCTGGACGAAATATATAACATTGCATGATAAAACTGTTGAACATTGAACGATATGCATAATACATTGTACGTAATTTATTGTTTTACAAACCACGTGCGCTCAGGGCACGGACTACGTAAGAGCCTTTTAATTTATTTCATAGATTGTCGCAAACATTTGGTTTATTCATCATGACGGGAAGCTGTGGGGGGATCCTTGGACCTTTAGACCTGAGAGATTCCTGGACGAAGACGATGGCATATTACCACCAGAACATGTATATTGCAAAAGGTAACACCTCTTTCAGCTAGCCCTTCCGCATAGATGAAGCGATAGAGCGTTAGATATTTGAAAACCGAGTTCTTGTGATTGAAACCTGGGCGAAGAATATGATCTCTTTTACGATTGTGTTGTAGGCATTATGTCAGACCATTCGTTCTCCGCTGGGGTAAAAAGCCATGAGAATTTCTTCAGCTTAACTAGCCGCGGGCTATTATTGAAATGCTGAAGAAAACGGACGTGAAACACTTGATCACAGACAGTTTCTTCATCATAAAACAATTTGTGTTTCCAGGATATATTTGATAATCTGGTACAATTTGACCTAAACAATTATATTACTCAGAGCTAATCACAATTCTGACTTTATTTCAGCGTTTTACCTTTCGGTATCGGAGAACGACGTTGTGTTGGTGAAGCGTTCGTCAAAACTCGTTATTTCCTGTACATGGCCACTTTGCTTCAACGTTATAGCTTTAAAACCCCTGAAAGATGTAAACAAAGAAGTTGTGACCCTCGGAGTAAAGACGACTTTGAAATTAAGCTCACAATTAGGGCAAAACCTTTCATGGTACGAGCTGTCGAAAGGAAATGAATATATTAATAATATTCAAATAAATTCATTAATAAGGTTCAAATTTTAACAGAAACTTGCAATGCGATACTCAACAATACGATATGTTCCAAATGATCCATAATGTGTGAATATTTACAAGATCTTTATTTATAAACAACACTTGGTTCCCTATTTCCAATGAGTTTCCAAATACTACTTAATTATGTTTTCCGCTTTATATTAATAATGTACGTGAAAAGACCTCAGTTTGGTTTTTTTTTCCAAATGTATTACATTGTAATTCATAAATGATCCTGATGGAAAATATCAACGAATATTAAAGTGAAGAATAAATGTTATTATTGATCTACTACTTCTTGAACAAAGTTAGTGTATGGACGTAAAGTGAAGCATTGTTATAGTGGTATCACGAACACTTAGATGTTTATTCCTGTCCAAACAACTCTCTTTTCTAATTTGATTTCAATAGAAGTAATGAAACATGGATAGACAGAAATATAAATTCTGAACCAAAGGAATTTTTTGTAACCGTATTTTACAAACATTGAATTGTAGCTTTTAGTCTGTTGAAATTGTGATGATTAGACCTTATATTCTACTGACATTGTAACAACTGAGTACAGTCTTAAGTCATTGTAAATACTTTTCTTTAAATGATAATGTGGTGTGTGTTTTAGGTGTTTTTGTTTGTTTGCTTTCTGCATATTGTGCTTGATACAACTGACTAGAAAATACTAAAGAGCTAAAAGATATACGTAGCTGGATAGTGGCTTTGAAATATTATTGTGTGTAAACATGGATTATAACTGTTACGTGAAATAGTTCATTTTGTAACCTGGGAACATTGTATTAGATGGATATATCTACTTAGGAATGTTCTTTGAATAGTTCTATGGACAGAGTGTTTCGGTAATTCATACGAATTGTGTATAAATATATGTTTTAACTGTGCAGTGAACATATGTACTTATTTTTTTATAATTACTTAGTGTAAGTCGTGCATGTAATATATCAAAGCTTTTTAGAATAAACTTACTCATATTGTTTTCCATTGTGTAAACTCTGTTATGACAGTGAAGTTGATAGCCTAGCAGCGTGAAGATAAAATGGCCCAAAACAATCACTTAAAGAATAGACGAGTCAAATAGTTTTCTGCGGCCAGATAATTTACAGACCAGTATTGTTAAGGATGTATCTTTCTGCAGTTTAGATGCTGATCGAATTTATACCGGTGTATGTTTATTAGTCCAAATAATTCAGGTACGTATGTAAATAAACGTATATTTATATCTGAATAATATTTATTGTACTCTACAGATAAATATTGAAACAATTTAGACTTGACGATATCCGTCTCCCGAGTTCAAATACAGGATCAAAATTATAGTGTCGGAAGTTTTACCCTTTTGCTATGTAATCCCGTCGAAATATGTTATTAACGTACACCGAAATAAAACTGGTGCTTGCTTAAAATTATATGGTGCGAAACCATCAATTTTTCTGCTCCAACTGATGTACATTG
The DNA here is from genome assembly GCA_964023205.1 of Lutraria lutraria. Classification (NCBI taxonomy): domain Eukaryota; kingdom Metazoa; phylum Mollusca; class Bivalvia; order Venerida; family Mactridae; genus Lutraria; species Lutraria lutraria. Next base: position 5,788,979 of record OZ026834.1, read on the forward strand.
CATATAAATCCACCAATGCATATGGCCACAACGGCATTTAATTAAATTCTGATTTAAACTTGGTTTTTTATTATCGTAAATTGGGTATACTACCTATTAATTTAAACTAACTAACTCTACTTGTATGTGACAGTTAATGTACAGTGGTATTCTACATGTTATTGCTTTCCCGCGTGCAGAGTACAAATAGTAGATTAGATGAAAATCTAAAAATTGCGCTCCGAAGAGTGAATCTGTTGTTTTTGTTTTGTTTAGGAAAAATAAATTAGATAACATATACAAGTTACTGCATTTCATGAAAAATACCTAAAATGGTATCCATACTTAAAACAATTGTTCTCAATTGCTTCGAAATATTGCGCTAGTCTGGTTCTCGTCATTCATACAGTACGACTCTGCTGCTGTAACGTTCATTTGAATAAAGCTTATGATATTTCATTTCTTTTTTTGTTATGTTGGCAGCCTAACAGTATTACAAATTGAAACAGGTAAAGATGCCGAAAAATGAATAAAGTATCTAAATCCTTCGGAATTGTGTGAATAATGACGTATCTTTCATTTGAATCAGACTCATAATTTTTCATTTCTTTTTGATTACGTGAAGTTGACTGGTTGAAGACCCCTAGTCCAAACAGCGAATTACTCACCAATGGGACAATACAATTAGAAGTCATAATGAAATATTCATGAAATATATACGTATATTTGTCCTGAGAAAAGACGATTTGCTTATATTCTTGTAATCATGCATGTCTTAATAAAGTAAACACCATTTTCTCCACTCCTATGAGCAGAATATTCCTGTTACTGTATCTGTTATACTAAATTGTGCTTAACGTAACGGGATTGGCTAAAACCGCTAACAAACGTAAATAATATGTGAAGTTATTTACAAAAATTAAATATCATACTTTTATACCGAGAAACAAAAAGATTTACTGCACCCATTTATCGACTTTTCCTTATCAGCGTTAATCATCTGTAATATAATGTGTATTGTATCGGTAAGGTATGATACTATTAATTCCTTCATGACAATAAATTGTTATAAAACCTCTTACTTAACATCAAACCTGTGCGTGGTTTCAATTATTGAACCGTAAAGATTTCCTATTTTGATTGGCTATCACAATTGAAAGGGATGCATCACATTCGTGGATTTCATGAGACGATAATGATCCGATACTTAAATTGTTAATTGCTCAGCTAAAAAGCACGGTAGGTGTCATTTTCGAATTAACATTGCCGTCTTATTTGATGATGGATTTCAAAGCGGTGTTCGGTATTTTGTAGCGGAAATGTTCATATAGGGAATGAATCGCGCATCAGACTTTTGATACTTGTTTTTATATCATATCTATGGCGTATTTAGTAAAACAGCGGGGTTCTGGGTACGAAACTTGACATCACCAGATGTCAACTCCCGATACCTTAAATAATGTACAAATGGAAGTTTGACTGTGTCAAGGTCAATAGTGTGGGGCAATGAAAGGTGAGACTGCATCAACGTAATGAAACTAGTACAAAGAAAATGAAATGATTACTAATGGAAAGTTAGACCGTATCAAGGTAAAACGCAATGAGTACAAAATGAAATGGTTTAAAAGCGTTCGGAAAATAGAATATCATTTTTCAAATGGCGTTAAAATACGCGTTTCATGTCATATACTTAAGCATTTTTCAACCGGAAAAGCATCTTACACCGTAGTTATAAATACAAAAATGTATTGAGTTTTTTTAATGTGTGCAAGAAAATGATATCATTTTTCTGATAGCAAAATTGATCTGAATAACCTTTTAAACAAACAGAATTTAGTAAGTCAATTGTCTAACGAACGAAGGACATCATTATAAAATAGCTGAGGCTCTGTTCTCTGCATGATCTAATTATTATAGCTATTTTAAGCAGGTTATTTGCTGTGATATAGTCCTATATACAGAATGGATATCGTTGTTACAAAACTGTGAATTACGTGCGATATTGACTTATAGGAAATCAACCAAGTTTCAAAACACTTGCAATGGACTTAATTTAGTGGATTTTTTAAAGTATGTAAGTATAGTTTTGTTTTTAAATCAATAAATTGGTGAGGCTTGATATGAACAGTCAGCCAATCACGATAAACTTGAGCAAAAACTCAACAGACCATAATTAATCACGGAATTTCTTCAAAGAAAAATAATGAAGTGTAAGGTTTTCATGAATAAATTTGAAGATAAATTAGCATCCTTCTTACTGCCCCTGTTTCGGAAACAACACTATTTGAGGTGGTTTTTAGTCTCGTCTGATTGGAGAAATCTTCTTGCCATTAAAGTCCCATTAGCATTTTGCTATAAAAAAATATGCAAAAAAGTAATGGCTGATAGTATCCCACGATATTATATTTACCGACGAAACGAGCCCTACTTCTTCTTAAAACACTCATTTCGCTGTGATTTTGCTTTTGTGAACTGAAATATATAGAGCGAATGACGTCACTTTACGACGAGTGCATAACATGACTGCGGGAAAACGCAGCAGCTGCTGTTCTATAAATAATATTTTTTTCAATGATATTGGAATAAATACGATGGTGGTTTCGGAAACACTTTTTCGTGCTATAAAGTACACACGGGAGGAAAACAAACCGGATTCCTCTGTTATAGGCCAAACAGAAACTATAACGACATATTAATTTATAAGCTAATGAGACTTTTATGTTTTAATAATTAATCTCACAGTATAATTATGGCAGACATTTTATTTATTATACAATATCGCAATGTTGAAATATGTGATTATGTTTGCACACGGTCGTTTTTTATAACAAATGATACAATTAAATTATGATGTTCGAAAATGTATTTTAAGAAAAATATTGTACGTCACTAGTAATTATGAATTAATCACTCTTTATAGAATATAATAGTAATTGTAAATCATATTGCTGACGAATATAACGATTAATCAATGAACAATCAATTGCAGTTAATTAAAGTTGAAAACAGATTAAAACTAATGTTAATGTTATGTCAAAAAAATTATCGTCACACATGTTTTATTATGTTCACGCTTCATGCCATATCTAGCGAATTTTGAAGGCCGATCATTCTGAAGTATGGTTTCGATCCATGCTTACTTTAGTTCCAGGAAAAACGTCTGATAGTATGTAAGTTAAACATAATAATGGCGGCGTCCAGTGGTAATACTGATGTAAGGGAATTATCATGATTTGACTGGGTAGAAACAAGATCGATATTGAAAAAGGGGAACGTTTCATGATAAATAAAAAAAGTCCTCATTGTAGCATGATGGCATACAGTAAGTGTTTTAGTGAAATAGTTTTTCCTGATTCTTTATCGTGACCGGTGTAAAGCAACGACACTGTGATTTACTTTACACATTAATAGATTCGGTGGTTGGGATTGGGACACTGTAAAGGCGTAAATGTCAAATGACGGAGCCGAGATTCGAACCCAAAACCTTCACTTTGGTCGTCCAGCGCGTTACCACTAGACCACAGATCACCCTTATCACGACCGGATATTGTGTTCTAGTTTTCTTGGATGTTCGAATTTACCGAGTTCGAGCTAACGAATGTCCATTGTAATCTGGTTATTAACACCCTCTTGAACGCAGCATCATTCTGTAGTATTGTTTCATTTACAAAGTTATATGATTTGGCTTATGACTAATATATTTTAAAGTGCAGCCAAACTTCTCCATTTCGAATTTATGTGTGTAAAAATCTTGCGAATTAGAGAAATTGAGAATAAAAGAGGGGTTTTGATATTATCTAGTAAATAAACATACGATAAGTAAAGTACAGCAACGAAATGCATTATTCTCCTACGAAAACTACGAGATTTCACTAAATGAAGATTTCGCCGGTATAGCACAGATTGATAGGTGATCGGTCTATCCTTAAACAACTGTAAACAGTAAACAACAGCAGCAACAGTAAACATGGAAAATAGTTCGGTAAGAATTTGTTCAATAAATTCAAGTCAATTACTGATTGGTGTCAATGTTGTTTAGAGAAATAGACGCACATTATATTTATCTTGATGCATGTGTGTTTTATGTTCAGTTGAGACGAATATTGCCAGATAATTATGGTATTAATTCATCACCAAGGAGAACTAGTAATATTTGCCCCGTTTGCATTTATTCTGTTTTAAATTGCCTTAATGGATCAACAATACATTAAACTATATTGATAAATTCTTGATTCCGTCTAGACAAAACGCCTCTTAAATATCACTGTTTACAATTAATTAATTAACGATCTATCATTTATGTTTTGCTTTTCTTAGGGTTGTGAATTTTGATCACGGACACAACAAGATGAGTATGTAGTGTGTTCAAGCATACTAAATAAATCTAGACATCCATTATCTCATAAGAAAGTAAAGTGGCTGTATTAAATGAGACAAACATTTAAAGATTTCGAATCAAATGGAATGCAGCTAAAAAGACAAAAGACTCGTACAATCATTTGTGTAGAGCCAAACATATCACACCATTTCCCTTATAAGGTCGGAGGTTGACAAACTCTTCATTAGTTATTTTTATTTGAGTATAGGCCATTGAAAATTATTCAGAAGAAAGAATAATAATAGCACCTGATAGAGTTTCTATATTTTGACTGTATCATTTTTTGTATTAGTTTGAACTACAATAAATCCTCACACTTAAAAAGCCATACAGATCATTTTAAATTGCTAATGGGACCAATAAAATAATAACGGAACTAAATTAACCCCAAACAATATCGAACATGTTCACTCCACCATGTCAATAATACAGTACGACCTCTCCTTTGGGACATGCACAATTATGTTGTCGTTGTGGGGTTGCTGCTTTAACATTTGCATTCATTTGCACGTTCTGCCCGTGGGAGATATACATGTCTACAAAAACGCTTTTTGTCACTTTCTTTAAGATTTTTTTAAAAGGAAAATCACGTACGACTTTAAATCTGGGTTATAATGAAATACCGCTACTCAGTTAAACTCAGCAACTTCAAGCATTAACAATGCTTGCTCGGGGTGACAATGTCATTACGTCAGCAGGACGCTCAGGTGCCACATGAACATCATCTGTCGTTTGCGCCAGCGATTTCAGAAAACTGGTCGTGTCGCTGTTCGCCGTAGGTCCGGTAGAAATCGAGTGACAAGCTGAACCTAAAATAAACCGTTTTGAAAACAATACATTTTTCAACGTCAACAATATATACTACAAGATTATAAATGTTAGTCAGAAAAATAGCTCACATGTACCTCGTATGTTATTCTATTTCCAACATTTCCAGATTATCCTTGTGTCCGTCGATGCAGTACTCGTATTCTTCACGATTATTGTCTAGTTTAAGTTTCAACTTCAATATTAACCACAGGTAACTGTATCATGAATAGACTATAAATGAATGACAAAACAAATTGTGATTTAACAAAAAAAAATCATTATTTTTTAATATGTTAACAAGGTATATTTCAACAAAAATCCCAAGATTTTTAAAGCATAAACAAAATGTTTGGCTAAAGATATTTCCAGTGATCGATTATATTCATAAAACATATTGTTAAAACAACATTCATGCAAACTCCCAGAGAAATCCGTCGTATAGTTCACGAGTTATGCCACAAAATGTAAATCACTGTTTTGGGACGATCACTGAGGTGATTTTGACATCCACTAAATTTACATAAAATAAACGATATTGGGTGTTATCAATTTTGTACAAACATAATGAACGGGTACACATAGAGAACACAACTGTTGGAACACATTTACCCCCATGACAATTTGTAAATTCGTTACATGTAAATGTTTAAGCAATAATCAAATTGTTGGCATTAATTTTTATCCCCGATAGACTCCATTTTGATTCATATGACGCGCGTGCTATCCAGTTTTTGACAACGATTTTCATTGGCCGATTTCAAAAGGGTTTTCCCAGGCGAAATGACGTTTGTACAAGAATTTGGTTCCCGGCCAATGAAAACGAACGTTACAAAATACATTGGGATTTCTCTAGAGTCATCTAGGTAACAATGACAGAATGAAGTTTTTACGTTGATAAAGATAAAATCGAAATTTAAACGTTGAATTACATGTTAGGATGGTAAAATAATGTAAGCTTTCAATGCAGGAATATGTTTTGGTTCAATTACGGCCGTAAAAAGTATATTCATTTGCACAAATTCACCGGAATCCTTGATAAAATTGAAAAACAAAAGTCACCTCGGTGACCGTCCAGAGAATTTTCGTTGAAATATACATTGTTAACATATTAATGAATAGTGTTTTTTTTTTAAATATTTCTTTTTAGAAATGTTTAGGGATTGATAATACTAGTACAAGTTTACTAGAATGTTTATTTCGGGCGAAAGTATGAATACCTTGATTGTCCCGGATTCCAGTGGAAAACTATTGACGTTACGTACGTTCCATGCCAGCTAGTAAATTACGAACAATTTGATCCCAAGTAAGACAACCTTTTATGATAAAAATCAGCATGATTTCACTTTTATTTCTCACGCTTAAGAACACACTTACTGTCACAGACCTGTTTAGCACAGACAAAATTATTCACACAATGCCTTACATTTAATATTTGGTGATATTATCATGTTCCCATGTCATTTATCTCCAGGTATCAAATATACTACTAAACGCATTTCCATATTTTTGTTCATATTTTTCAATTAAATAAAATCTGTAGAAAATGTTACACAGCAAGAAATCTTATCAAACAATGTGTTTTGACAAATTACTCGGCTAACCACCAATAAGCTGTTAAACGCTCGATAAATCATAAGTGATATAAACTCCTTCGTTAACGAGTATTTATCAATTAAACAATTGATTTCGTGACCACTATGATTGTCGTAATTTTGTCAAGAATCAGCCTCCAAATTCGTGCACGTGAGATTGGTCTACTCCAGACTGGAGCATCGCAGATCGCAATAGCAAGGGCTTTAATCTGTTATGCTACTACTTAGGCAATTTGTGGAATAAATGCCAGCTTATTGGTAAGTAAACAACAAAAAAACATGTTAAATCACGCTTAGCGGAAATGCTTTCCACAACATAATGTTTTCTTTTTTACTTTTTGGGGGAGGGGTGTGAACAACAAATCGTACATGTAATATTTTTATAAATATAGCCAAGAAACCTACAAAACTTACCATAGCGATTCAGCAGGAATGTAACAATGTCCCTATGTATTCTATCCGACGCCTTATTTGGTCAACGATGAGCCTTTGTCGCGCTCTTGTTATTGCGGTCGGTGGCCATACAGATATTTACATAATTTATGAAAAAAGTGACTTTATAAAATCATAGGTACTGACATAAATTGGCTACGACTCGTTGTTTGATAAACAAGTTTTTGTTAGGAGTTCACTTAATGCAACCTGTTAACAGAATGGTTATGTTACATGGATTCATAATATCATTTAACTAGTAGTAATATTGAATAAACATTGATCATTATATAGAACAGTGCGTTGGAATTTCTATTTAATAGTTTAAATGCAGATTTCTGTCATTTTAGATGTTGAGCATTTAGTTTTTGTTGGAAATTAGCGATATTTTATATATAAATGAACCCATTATATTTCCTTTCCACCTTCAGGTTCAATACACCAATGCTGCCTAGTACCATTTAGAAATGAAAGCTCTCTGTTGACATCTCTGGGGTAGATCAACTAAGCGATAAAAAAGAAGACTGGACTATGCACTACATGAACATCCCGAATGAACATGGGGGTGCTTTCAATAACAGAAACTATAATAACCGACCGAGCTGAGAAGTAAGTATTGACTTTAAGATGGAGGGTATTGAACTTATAATTCCCGAATTCAAAGTTAGGGACTGGCCCAAAATATCATGCGTCAGAAAGAAGAACAGCTCGTTTTCATGCATAAAGCATGATTCAGAGGGTCAAAGCATTTTAATTTCACGTGAGAGTGATCAGATTTGTTGTATCTTATCGAGCAATTGTTTACTTTTCTGCTCATATGACAGACAGACTTTCAACTGCAAATGATCAGAAACTATATCAAAATAAACATTATGTTGGCTTGGTGTATAGATTTGTGATATTTTAATAGATTTTAATTTCTTCAAACCTTCATTTTGTATACGTATGCTTAGATATCTTGTGCTATCCATAAAATCTCGCTGTTTCAAATATTACAAAATTAAATGATGTTCTTGTTTAAGCATTCATAAGAATATTTCAGAGAGCTTGAAGAAAAAGCCTATTCAGATTCTTTTGGCACAAACAATAAAAAGAAAATCGACCTTTGTGACAAAGGTAGCAAAGCAGACAATGATTTTGAAGGAAAATCCAGGGAAAGAAGAACGGATATCGGTGTGTACACATGTTAAGGAAAGACTGGTCAGATATAGTGGCTAAAAATTCAGCAAGATGAATTCACGACGTGTTCTTAAATTTTGCCAGAAAAAGGAATGTTTCCTGTATCTTTTTTATAGCTCAGTGTAAGATCTGGTGTAGAATGTACATTTATATAACAAAACGGCACGTTGTGTTTTCACGATTTATTTAACATCAACCCAAGTTCCAAAAATGATGTGATCGTTTAAAGTTTCTACGAAAGATCTATAAGCTATTTAAACTTTAACATAACATCTTTTTCTTCTCCAACTATCTACTTGTCTAAATACCCTTGTGGATGTATCTCTATATATACGAAAACCCAAATGTGTCTTAGTTCCCAGCCCCCTAAGGCAGATGTTAGTTGTTCAGACCAATTGTCTATCATGATACTAATTGTAGATAATATTTTACCTTATTAAAATTTCAACTTATGTTTAATCTGGTAGAGTTTATATATTTCTATAAACTAACTGTCCAATCAACCAATAACATTACAAACTTTAACATTAAACATAGAATGTTCTAGAAATGTCTTTTATCTTCTGCCAAATATGGGGATTGTTTAAATGTCAATTATTTACTTGAATGAGTTCCAATTCAACAAATGCATGTATACTACAATGTTTGACCAATACCCGCTATTAGTCTCGTCAGTTCACTATATTGATCCATACACGAGTATATTAAAAGGCTGTTACCTACTACATGCATAATTAAGATAATTGATTACATATGTAAGCCGACTATGTTACATTTATAATAAATATTGATGTAACAACTGTAAGAAATGTTAGAAAACATTCTCCTTGTAAAATAAAGAAATACATCAGACTGGCGATATCAGAAAACAAGCCCAAGTAAAGATGAAACGTGTATCAGCATCCACCATTTTCTACACCGAGGTTGGTGATGTGTGAAAAGGAGAGTTAAATGCTGGCAGCGATTACACAAAATGCAAAACAGAAAGTAAACTTCGAAAAACATAGTCAGTGGCAAGGAATGATCATGTTCTGCACAGTGATCCTTTCATTGAATTTATCATAGCCTAGGACGTCTTTTAACAAGATGAGGATTTCATTCAGGAGCTTTCTTTTGAGCCTTTCATGACTATAATGTTTTCTGAGCAATCAAATAATGCTGCCCAGAGTTGTGTGAAATGGCAGTGGTGTTCTTTACATTGATTCCATTGGCTCAGTTATAAAAATGATTCACCAGAAGTTGGCATAAAAAGACGAACTCAGTAACTGTAGTGTACATTTCTGATATTCACTCTGCACAGGACTTTGTTAGATCATTGCTAATGAAAGCTTAAAGAACAAAATCCTATTATTGAATCAATACTTACGTGTTTAGCTTGATTTCAAATACTTTTCTCTGTACAAATATATCAGGGTGCTAGGCTACTAGGGCTGCCAACTTCATAAAATCGGAAAAAAAATCATAAGCTTTAGTCTAATGAATGCTTAAACAACACAGTCGTGTTACTAAATCAATTTTGTTGTGTTTAGTCTGATTTTTTGGTAACTTTATTTGTATCAATAGATATGACTAGTCTGCCAGCTTCACAACATCGAAAAGAAATTAAATAGACCAAGCATAAACTTTATTCAAATGAACGCTATAACCACGAAATCGTGTTATTTAATCAATTCTTAACTATATAGATACTCTATTTACTTTTTGGCAACTTTACCAGAGTGTATCAATATGTCAGGGTGCTAGGCTTACAACTTAACAAAAAAAACAAAAAAGAGAAAAAGAAATGAAATGTCATATTACGCTTTATTCTAAAGAACATTCTAAGCAACAAAAACGTATTATTCTATCAATTCTTAAGTTTTAAGCCAGATATTTCGCCAAGTTTATCTTTACTAATATATCAGGCTGCTAGACTGTCACAAAGTCGAAAACAATGAAATATCGTAAGTTTTATTCTAATGAAATCTAAAACAACATATTCATGTATTATACATATAAGGCAAACGTTAGTTAAAATACTCTCAATGAATATATATCATTACTTTTTACTTCAGTTAAATCCATAATGCCTTGCGGCCCATGTGGACAAATACTTTTTTGAATATGGCAAAACAAATGCACGTGTACATATACGCATACTATAAAACTACAACTACGCTACAACTACATACATTAACAAAAAAGTGATTACAAAGATATGAATCTAGCTAAAAGAAAATGTAAGATAACAAACAAACAAACAAGAGTGCAAATTTTCACAAAATACGCCCGTCTAAAGGTTTGGATATACAATGTATTATTTTTAAAATAAGCAACATTTGATAAATATGACTTGTATCACCATTCACATTTTTCAGACAGCCTTGTGATCTTAGAAATGTAAACGCTTCATTTTTAGTCAATTTTCAATGTATCAAGGGGCATAACTGATTATGCTGGTTATTGAAGTTGACCGATATCTTGTGCCCAGAAATATATATTCACAGTTTGGTGAAAATAGATTGGTAATTTATACTGAATGTTTTAAACAAACTTAGTGACCCTATGAACCAGTTTTTGACCCTAAATAATCCATATTTCAAGTTGACCTAGATATCATGTAGATGAAACTTCTGACCAAGATGAAGGTCTGATGTACATTATTTGAATAAGAGTCAATATATCGTGTTGAATGTTGAAAAAGTGACCGTATGACCTACTTTTTGACCCGACATAACCCTTATTCGAACTCGACCTAGATATCATCTAGATGCAACTACTGAATAAGTTAGGTGAAGATCGGACGAATGCTACTTTAATTAGAGTCCGGACAACATGTTGAATGCTTAAAATGCACTTAGTGACCCTATGACCTAGTTTTTGAACCGGCATGACCCATATTCATACTTGACCTAGATATCAACTAGATGTAACTTCTGACCAAGTTTGGTGAAAATCTGATGCATACTATTTGAATTAGAGTCCGGACAACGTGCTGGACGCCGCCGCCGCCCGCCCGCCATGGGGTTTCACATAATACAATTGTATTAAAATATCAGTAAAATATGGTTATAATGAATTCCTTTTGTCCAGAATACCTATTAAATTATATCCTTATTTCATCACTTCCATAACAAGAAATTGAAGAAAGAGTGTTTGGATAGAATTAAACATCTAAGTGTCCGTGATACAACTATAACAATGCTTTACTGTACATCCATACACTAACCTCAAAACAAGAAAGGCAAATTAATACATTATATTTCTGAGGAAATACGAAAAACACGCACCTGCAGCAAGTTTTCTATAAATGATAAACGATAATTGAGCTTATGAAATATTATACAGAAGTATCGGTAACTAATTTCTACATTTTTCGCCTCATTAGGATCCTTCCATTCAATTATGAATTAAAGTCCCATAATCATATAAATTTATCGGTCGTAACAGTTTCTGTTTATTCTGTAATGGAGGAATGCTTTCCTCCCATGGGTACTTTATAGCAAGAAAAATGTTATGTTATGTTATTAAATCGTATTTTTTCAATATCATTGAAAAATACTATTTGTAGAACAGCTGTGTTTTCCCGCAGTTATATAATGCACACGGCATGACATCACTCACTCTGTATATTTCAAGTTTACAAAAGCAAAATTCACATTTTAGAAGAAAAGGGGCTTGTTTCGTCGGTAATACTTATCTTGGGATAATATCAGCAATTGCTTGTTTTTTTGCACATATTTTTTATAGCAAAAAGCAAATGGGGCTTTAATACATTTGAAAAAATTATTATGCGCACATGACGTCAAGTCTTTTTCACCTGTCTGATGTAAGACAAAGCCGAAAAAACAACATTAATTAGTATTTGGAAACACATTGGAAACAGGGAACTAAGTGATGTTTTTGGATAAAGGTCAGTGTTAATATTCACACATTATATATAGATCAATTGGAACATAGCATATCGTAGAATATTGCATTGCCAGACGTAGTATTTTGTTGAAAAACAAATAAAACACGAACCTTAGTGATGAATAGTGTATTTGAATATTATTAATAGATTTATTTCCTTTCAACAGCTAGTACTTTGAAAGGTTTTGCCCTCATTGTAAGCTTAATTTCAAAATCTTCTTTACTCCGAGGGTCACAACTTCTTTGTTTGCAGCCTTCTGGAGTTTCAAAGCTGTAGCGTTGGAGCAGGGAGGTCATGTACAGGAAATAACGAGTCTTGCCGAACATTTCACCAATACAACGTCGTTCTCCGAGACCGAAAGATAAAACGCTGGAACAAAGTCATAATTGTTAATTGCTCAGAATAATAAAAATGTATCTCTCAAACTGTGCTAGATTATCAGCACTAGATGTTTTTATAGTAAAAAAACTGTCTGCGATCAAGTGTTTGAAGTCCGTTTTCTACAGTATTTCCATAATATACCCCATGGTAAGTTAAGCCGAAGAAGTTCTCCTGGTTTGTTTCTGTTACTAGTCTTGTGTACCCAAATATCGGACAACTACACCACATTGATTAACCCCAGAAAAAGGACATATTCCTTGCCTATAGTCCAATCAGAAGAACCATACTTAACAAAAAAAAGAAACTTTACTTTACATACTTCATGACCTGTTTTATAGGATGAAAGGTGATTTTATGTGAACGTTATCGATATTTATTTATTAGCCTGAGTAAAGAGAGTACACCGATCCAAGATTTCGTGCAATTGTACCATGTAAAAGCAAGCGCGCTATTCACTTCCGGTTTTGACCACTTATCTCGTGTTGACCTATCCCGGGTTTATTTCTGTTGCATTTTGTACACAGTCATACGTAATCTTTATCACTGACACGAAAACATTAAAGTCCCATAAGCATATATATTTATCGGTCCTAATGGTTTCTGTTTGTACAGGGGAATCCGGTGTTTTCCTCCCGTGCATACTTTATAGCAAGAAAAAATGTTTCAAAAATAACTATCGTATTTTTTCAATATCATTGAAAAGAATACTATTGATAGAACAGCTGTGTTTTCTGCAGTCATATTATGCACACGCCACACGCTCTATATATTTCAAGTTTACAAAAGCAAGATTCACAACAAAATGAGTGTTTTTGGAAGAAAAATGGCTTGTTTCCTAGGTAAATATTATCCTGGTATAATATCAGCAATTGTGTTTTTTTTTCATAATTATATTTTCTATAACAAAAAAGCTAATGGGACTTGAAAGACGTTTGCTACAGTTCGCAACATTTTTCACATGGACATATCAGCAAAATGAAAACACTGAACAATACATTTTGTTTAAAACTTCGTATGATCGTAGCTTATGACAAAAGAAACATTTTAAGCGAAAAATAATGGGGGGGGGGGTCATTGATCGCGTTTTTGAGTTATCTGCCCTTGAAATTGAATGTTTGCTTATTTTAGTTCATTTCTAAACTGCATGGCGATACGTAATCGCTTTAGACAAGATAGAACACACATTCGAACGCGTCGACCTTACACCTGACAAATTCTAACTGCGCGTCACAGAGCCACCTGCTTGGCTTAGGATCGGCGTCACAGACACTGGATCCGATCCCAATAGCGACACGTGATTTTACTGACGAGTCACGCTTCAGGCTGATGATAGGGTAAGAGTTTACAAGCGATGGAACGAGAGATTTGCCTAATATTGCGTGTTCAGGAACGAGACATATTTTGTGGTGGCAGTGTCATGGTTTGAGCGGACATAATGGACAAACAGAAAACATATTTGGTCATCGTTCCGGGCAATCTTAACAAGTGAATTCTGGGCCAAATAATACAGGACAAACCTCTGAAATGTAGGAATTTGTAAACATACTTAATCGAATTACTTAAACAGATCAAACAAAAATAAGCCAGACTTAAATACGTCCATTGATGCCAATGTCAACACATGACTGTATAACATTCAAGGTATTATATCCAAAAGAGTAATGTTAATATTTTAAAAGTAATATTGTTCATTTTTCTTTTATTACTTTGATAGTTTACCTAAATAATATTATCTAAATTTGTTCACTTGAATTTCTTTTGAGAAATGTTGAAAATTAGAAAAAAGTTAGTTTCTGAAGATATTGCACAGTGGCTTACATGTGTCTTAAATAAATAATATTGATATCATCTTTTTGCATCAAACAAAACCTAAGGAGCAAAGATACATTTCACTCTGATTTGCCTAATTACTGGGACAGGCAAAATTGCTTCCAGTTTTCAGGAGTACTACATAGGCACTCGATTCCGTGATTTTTATACGTTAGCAGACGTTCTTTTGCAATTTCACCCATCAAACAATGCAAATCTGTCGAAAGAAAAATCTTCAATTTTTCCCTTATTGTGTGTATAAAATACACCAAGGTAGTAAACTCGCCATCTTTTCGTTTGACGGTAGTGACGAAAATAAGCGTGGGTCCCGGCTTTCCTTCCTATCTGCACGTGCTTTCCGGGAACCTTGCTTTCGTTGTAGTGTGCCCCAACTTTAAACGTTTTGGCAGCTTTTAGAAGCTTTGTTGAATGACAGAACACACACAATGACGTCAGTCGCTGTCTTACAAATTCCACGAGGACAATATAGCAAGCCAACGACGATCACACATGATATTTACGCAACTGTATTCACCCCTATGTCCTTTGACCTCAAATTTGACCTTCATGTCGAAGGAACCATTTCCGACGCTGTTATAAACTCAGAGATATTGCGAAGTTTCATATAATATTTACATACTAACACTAATGATAATATTTTATTCCAGAATGACGTTATGACCATCAGTACCCCTGTAAAGTATAGGTCTCCAAATATCTAAGGCTCTATCGCCTGAACCACAGGCTACCGGCGGGTGATAACAGCAAAATTAAATTGAAAAAAAAAATGTTTTCACCATATATTATATTAAAGAGTAAAGGTATAGAACTCCTGGGCTCAGAAATCTAACCGGTCATACTCATCACGGTCCTGTTGTAACAATTCTGAACCGATTCTTAGAAGCCTGGTCTTATTCGACGCAGAAATAATTTCTCTTTAACCAACATCGACACTTATATCCATATATTTCTCTGAAACGGAACAACAAGCCCTACAACTTGTTTTTTAAAACTTTCTTTTGCGGTTATCACAAGCCGATAGCCTGAACTATGCAGAAGGGCTACGTTAAAGAGGTGTTACCTTCTACAATATATATGTTCTGTTGGGAGCATGACACCGTCTTCGTCTAGAAATCTCTCAGGTCTAACGTTCCAAGGATCTCCCCATAGTTTCTCATCATGATGAACGAACCAAATGTTTGCAGCAATCTATCACAAAAAATAAAATGACTTTTACGAAGTGCTCTGAAAACACATGGTTTGTCATACAGTGAGTTATATTTATGATGCATGTCGTTCATTGTTCAACAGTTCTATTCTGCAATGTTGTATATTCTTTCCAAAATTACGGTATATTAAATATTTTAATATACGAGTACGGTAAAATAGAACTCTCTAAGACCCTAATAATTACTTCATTAATTCTATATTCAACTTATTATAATTCATTAAAAAAAGGAACTCTTCGATGCAAATGAAATAGATCATTGTATCCGACGTCTGAGATCACTATATCTATGTGCATACATCTTTTTAGTGGTGGCTTATCATTTGGGTAGGGTAGTTTGGTCCATGTTCTGCCTAAAAATATCAAATGTTTTTGTAGGCAATGTATTAACAATGATCATACCATGCTGTTCTTTTTAATATTGAAGCCTTCGAACACAATGTCCTCGTAACAAACGTTTGGTAACAAAAGTGGTAAAACCGGTATGTAGCGGTGAACTTCCTTCTCAAATGCTTGGAAATAATGACACTCCGCCCGGTCCGAGAATGTTGGCATTCGTCCTTGGCCGATAACATGGTCAATCTCCTGCTGAAGCTTGATCTGCAACTCCGGGTAATTTACGAGTATCAGCATTGAATTCGTTATTACTGACCACGTAGTAAGAATGCCTAAAATTAGATACAAATGGTCTGAAACAAATGTATGCTGTTTGAATCTACACAAAACACGCTATAAATATCATGTATACACTAGACATTTTCAAAACCAGGGCTCGAATTTGAAAGTACACAAATGTTCAACAAGTTTAATTTAAAACCTACTTGCAGTTTTTTACAGCATTTTTTTTTTCAGAAATAAACATGTAATTATAACAAACAGGTTGTATTTGATAAAATTGTATTGCATAAAAAAATAAAGTTATTACGAAACTTTCAGTTCCACTCGCAAAAAATGCTAGTGGTCGTAAAAATGAACTAGCAAAATCTATTTTCCCTGCAAACCCCCTCTTCTAAAACAACCGTGATCCAATCAAAGCAGCCGATCCCAAATGTTTGTATTAAGCGAAATTGTGAAATCCCTGAATACTTCATTTGTCTAAAATGTTCAGGTCAGTGTATGTTTGTGTTTTTCTCGTGTTGTTGCTCAGAGCAATGGCTGTTTCAAGGATTTTATAAACAATTTGGTCAGTTTATGATTGTGTCTTTCCTCGTATTTTACAGGTGTGTGCGCTCGTGTTGTTGCTCAGAGCAATCGCTTTTTCAAGGCTTTTATAAACAATTTGGTCAGTTTACGATTGTGTCTTTTACGGGTGCGTGCGTGAGCTCGTGTTGTTGTTCAGAGCCATACATTCAACATGGAATTGTTAAACTAGTTTCCGTACCATGTTGCAGTGCACTGTGCAAATATATTTTAGTTCGGTCAGTTCAGTTTCCATGAGTACTTTCAGCACTAACTTCACTATAACTCGCATTTACTTACTATATTCGAGTACACCATGAACATTACCTGCTTCTATTGTTTCGAATTACTGTGAAATAATTCTGTTGTCACTCAGAAACACGTCATCACCGGTTAACTTTTCTTTTCTTTGTTGTTCGAGATAAAAGTGTATTATTCCTTCGTCGTCTCCTGGTTCGTGTACCTTCTACAAAAGAACGAAAATATGTGCTCAAAATACTGAACAAAAACGACAAGAAAGTGTTAAGTTGTCGTAAATCGGCCATTGTGAGCTAGAATAAAGCAAGCTCGAATGAAATGTATCATGGTGCAAACTCCTAATCACTTTCAGCAACAATGCTTAAAATCCACGTCACAAGTCGTTTTTTTCTTAGAAATTCTAAAACGCGAGCAAATCAATAATGTATTCAAGGATGACAAGCTGAATTGTCAATGGTTATTTTTGTGTATATCGAAATGAAAATGACACCGACTTCAATTAAAATGAGAATTATATATAGCCGTGTAAGGAGAGAAACATAAACTGGCCCTTTAAATAAGCATTTTTGATGACGTAATAATTATGTTAGTATACTTTCTCAGTCGGTAAAGTATGAATTGACGTTCGTGAATTAATAACAAAATAAAAATACAATAAATCTTTTTTTCGGGTGTGATCGCGTGATGTCCGTCGTCCATGCGTATGCATGTGTGTGTGCGTCAACAACTGCTTTAACCAACATATCCATCTTAACCAGTTGGCCTATTTCGACGAAACTTTACATGGATGTTCCTTGCATCAAGCTCAACCAGATCAATGTTATTCAAATATCATACCTTTACTGAATGAAAATATTTTTCAGCAATTCGTCTATCTATACTTTGTGCCAATTGAAACATCTGCCCAAACTTTGTTATCGGAAGGAATCGTAACACTGGAAATGTTGACATCACATTTTCAACGAAATGATTTACAAAATAATCAGCCATGTCGCTTTTCTGCCAGAACAGATCTTCGTCTGGATCACCGTCTGGGATCGTATCGCCGACAAGCTAAAATAAATAATAAATGGTATAACAACATATGTAATTATATGTATTAGATAAATCAAATAAGAAAAGACACTAGAGAGAAATAGTAACACAGTACGCTCATCGTAATAAGTGTTAAAATACGTATATCAATGAGTATTGGGTTGTATAGCGGAGAACTGTGACTATATTAACAAGAGGGCCATTTAGCTCCATAACCACTCACAAGAAGAGAACCGATTTTTTCATTCATATTCGATGCAGGTCATTCGCATGCATGTGAAGGGCATACGCTAGCGCTTTACTAGTCTCTTTGCTAAATTTTTAAAATGAAAAAAAAAATTGGAAAGTTTAATGTTTAGCTCATTAATTGAAGACCACAATCTCGTGAACAACAAACCAGTAGCAGTAAATACCAACATCGATTTTTCTGATTTTAACACAACGGAACATCGTCGCATTGAACACAACCAGGGTCACTCAATAAAAGACCCTGGCACAATAGAGTGGGCCTATAAAATATAGCCTAAAGTTAACCCGATGTTGCACGAGATTCAGACATGATAATGTTATTCTAAATAATCTTTCATAAAATACGCGGTTTAAATTCTACGCATTTCAATATCTCATGTATCTACCGACAAGCACTTCTTTAGATACATGACTCTTTCCATGTAGTTAAAATAAAATGATTTGAAATATATTTTGGTCCGACACACTTAATTACGGAAAGATTCCAGATACTTCTGTATAAGCATGCCATTTAATTGCGTTCTATTTCCTTCATGTGGCATTCTTTTAACCAAGCTGTTATGGAGTCCAGCGACACAATTTTGCTCACCGATTACAAAGGAAAAGTCAAGTCCAAAAAAAAACGAGTTATTAGCGACAGTGTGAATTTTATCGCAAATGTTTACGACACTATTATTATCTAATTTAGTTTAAAAGTTAACTGTTATCTCATGTAGGAACAAGGTGTTAACGATTTAAAAAAGTGACAATTTCTTGTTATGAGACCATTAGCATGAAATCACTCACTGATAAGTTGGTACCCGTTGAGGCGTTAATATCGAAATAGTTCCGTACGTGGAATTACGTTCATGAAAGGTGTGCCCTCCAGAAGCCCTTTAGGTATCTTACTATGTTATGAATCTCCGTTACGCTTCGGTGCATCCATTTCTTCAAAAGTCAAAGTAAATACTATGTATAAAAGTATACAGTATGTAATGTACTTACGACTAGTGCAGTTATGTTCGTTAAAGATCTCTTCAAAAATCCAACAAACTCAAATTCCTTTGTTTCCATCTTATCAATCTTATTCAAAACAGTTTCCATTTCTCTGAGTACTTTATCCTCCAATTGTTTAATTCCGGTGCCATACATATGAAGAGCTTTTTTAAATGTACTTTTCAATTTTTTGTACACTTCTCCTTGGCCGTCAACAATTAATGCTACAGAATCCCCGCTTGGTCGGAAGTGCTTGCAGTAGAAAGAATTAGGTTTGTCACTGAAATATTTTGAATACTTCTCAGAAGAAAAGGCCTTCCTTAGAATAGATTCTGAATTAAGAACTACCATGGTGGTTCCACACATATTCAAAGAGAATATTTCACCATATTGTTTAGCGAATTCTTCCAATTTGTAAATGCTATTAGACTCATCTATTTCCAAAGCCATTCCAACTATTGGTAGTCCGGGATGCTCTGGAACCGGTTTCCCATTTAAAAGTGTACGTTTTCCTCGCAGCCATTTTAGTAAGAAAATAATAAAAATCCCAAGCAGCACAGCGTATGTCAACATTTCGACTGTTTAATCCTGTTTTGTATAATTTGTAACACAGCGTATGTAGCTTTAACCTAGTTTGATATGAACTGTAACTGATTTATGTAATAAGCAGTTCGTTATGTCTCAAATAAGGTCAATATTTACACCATTCGTTTCCTTCATACAAAGTTATTATTGGAACATCCAGGCTTCAGTGTTAGAAACAACTAAATAGATGGTTCAGTTCAATATTATGTAGGTGCGGATATGGTTATCATCATTTCATACAATAGATGTGCATCAGCGGTACAAGTATCGGTACAAGTGCAATACCCTGAATGGAATAAAAAATAGCATATTTCAATACATAACAAAGCAAAATGCCTATTCATTCAATGCACTGAAAGTATGCTACTTAAATAAAACATAACAAATTATTATAACATCCAAGTATAATAAAACCACTGAACAGCAACATTAGATATACAGAAATACAGTTCCTTCAAATTTCACCTTCCTGGTGCAAGTAGCATTAAACGTAATATGAAGTAACATAATTTACATAAAAAGGCTTCCCTAGATAAATTCTTAGCACACTTCTCCAGCGCTTACTCCCTCGTGCTGCAACTGAAAGGTAATACAAATGCACATGTTATAATTTAAACTAATTTCTCCCCGAAAATGTAATTAGATAAAACAGAGTAGACGCGCTGCAGAAGAAACATTTGCTTACACGATTTAGCACGGTAGAGTGACTGTGAAGCCGACATTGTCTAAATTTCTAGTAAACAATTTTGAGTTAAGGGAGTTAACTTATACAAACAAATATAAATTATCAACCGAGATAAATACATAAAGTTCGATCATACAGTGATAACTCAAATGGAGTCCTTTTAATGCAAGTAAATATTGTTATTGTAGTAAATGGTAGAAAACCTTCTGTTTCGGTTATACAAGTGGGCAAAATGCCTTAAGACCCGTCTACTACCCGGCATTTGGAATGTCACGCAATAACAACATCAAATTAAGAATGGCGGGCGTAAGATATTCGTAATTTGTCTTTCAGCTTGATTGAAAATCTTTAAATAGATTTCCATCCAACGTTTAAACTAATGAAGCATGAACATATTGATAATAAAGTGCAGAAGCTTTCGCAAACAGATACTGTCTAAAACAATATATTCTTGATTGGGCAGTGAGGAAGTAGTATTCATCAAATAATATAACACTAGAAATGACAACGGCAGCCATATGTAAACCCTCCGAAACACTCGATTCTTTCGCATGGTAAGTTTTCAACTGCGAAAATCGAGTTGCATAGAAGGGAAGACATTACTGTGAGGATCTCAGTCGTTTACTTCACTTAGAATTTACCACAAATACTGAAGCAAGAACAACTAAAACTACTTACTTTCAAGCGAAATACAGTTCTTTCAAACGCAAATATCAACGATATAGTCAGCTCCCTGCCACACCCTACTACAACTGGTCATACAGGAATCTCAACTTTTTGTAGTATCCCGATGTTATATATTCACAATTAACCGAATGTTCCAAACTTTATTCAAGTCACTACGACAAGACACCATTAAATAGAAAGGTAAAACTACACTATATGTGGGGACCGTTACACTATGTCGTTTTAAGCTAGTTTCACCAGAGATTTAACAATTTCGGAGGTGCCGAATTTCAAATGCTCTAAATACGCACAAATTACTATTAGTTTTAAGGCTTTTATATCACTACCCGCTGCAAGCGGCTGCAAGACTGGTGGATACAGATTGCTAAAGTTGCAAAGCGAGACGTAACCGGTGGGAGGAGTTTGTTAATTTTATAGCTTACGTGCCAAAAATAGCAAAATGCTGAGGTAACGATTTTTCTTTTGGGTGGTAAACTTTTAATGAGTGTATCACTGCCAACACCGTCATAACTCAAGATTTTTAAAATCAAATTTTATGTATTTTACATCATCCTAAATCTTTCATAATTTGTAATATCATTAAGAAAAAATATTCTAAAAGATAAAACTTTTTGTTGATTTTAAAGATTAAAGCCCCATTAGCTTTTTACTGTAGAAAAATACATGCAAAAAATATTTAATTGCTGATATCGTCTAAAGATAATTATTACCGACGAAACAATCCCTTTTTCGTCAGGAAATACTCATTTCACTGTGATTTTGCTTTAATTTGTAAACTTGAAATATGTAGGGCGCGTGAAGTCACTTTACTACGTGTGCATAGCATGACTGCGGGAATATAAATAGTATTTATTTCAATGATATTGAAAAAAATGCGATAGTGGTTTCGGAAAAAGTTGTTCTTGCTAAGTATGCACGGGAGGAAAACACGCCGGATTCCTCTGTTATAGAACAAACAGAAACTATATGGACCAATACATTTATAAGCTTATGGGACTTCAAACACGACTAGTGTTTGCGAAAATCGGGATTTTAAAATACGAGTAATTAAATCATTATTTAAGAATAACAAATGTTCAAAATGCAAAATTCAATACTGCTTATTATAAAGAAAGCGTCATAGCTCATATCAGAATGATATAATGAGATATCCTATGTGAAGTACTACCAGTCGAGAATCTATTAGTACTTTCATGCTTTGATTTGAAATTTGAGATAAGTGTACATAACAATTACCTATAGGTATATGTTCAGGGCCCTAGATACATACTAGAATATGTTTGGTTGCAATGGTGGTTTAAAGTGGCTATAACTGATTCAATCGAAGTAAGACATAATCCGAGATAAGCCCCTCATCTAAATTTGCTTCCCTCTGGAAGTAATAAATTATTCGTTGTAGACGATAAGTAAGTGATAAATCCTGTTGTAAAAATTACTGCAGCAAATAGATTGTCAGATAAGACAAAACTCACCCAGTTGCATGAGCTTTGAACATTTTTTAAAGGCACTGCTCGAATCTAAGAGATTAATGAGGACATCAAACAAGCCAGTACGTGCAAATTTAAAAGCCATGAAAACCATAGACAATAATGCTTGTACTATTGGCTTACTTGCACAAACGTGACCTCAATACAGAAAGAAACATTTCATTTCCAAAAGGCTAAAAAGCCACAAGGATACAAATAAGCACAATATAAGATTGGCGAACAGTGACATTTACATACATGTATAGATACGATTGTACAACCAAAGGAAGTACCATACTTATTAATGATCAATAACAGACAAAGAGCACTTCATAATTATTATATGAAAAGGCGAACGTTTTATATCACGCTCGGAGAAGGTATTACAAACAAGAACGCAACTATGTATAATTCTGTATGTTTCATATACTAATTTCATGTACATACATGTATGGCTACATATGTTGAATCAAGCATAGTAGCTGATGACGGAATGTTTCTACTGTGGGCACACAGGCAGGAGGGAATATTTGTTTTGTTTAAATCTGTACTTCCAATGTCAATATTAATCAATAGATAATGCATAAAGTGTTGGATATAAGACTGTCGTTGAATATAGTGTTTCTTATTTGTTTTTACCCATAAATGAATTGTGTACTGCAGCATCATACTTTCAATACAGACCCTTTTAATAAATAGAAAATCATCATACATAAGATAAAAGTAATTTTTCTATTTAACATCATTATGTAATAAAAATGACTTATCTATCTGGTGCTTAAACAGTAAAAAAATACATTTGAAGACCGTTTTGAAATATAAGTTCCAAGACACATCTAAATTACTGCATGAGGTGCTATATGGGTATCATGGCAGATGTGAGAGAGACGCGCTGAGAAGAGTTTCTCTCTTGTATGTTACATACTTTATGTGTTTTATAGGCTTTACAGATACTTGTGTATTTATGCATATTAAAGAACATGTACTACCATTTCCTAGCTCAGCAGTTATCCCATAAAACTTAGTTTTGGAACAAGCATTCTCCGGGTTAATGGTGCGATAAAATGAAAAGTATTTCAAAACTCAAATAAACGTTCTCTTGATAGAAATTTGAATGATATACAGTATGATATTCAGTATGATGTACTGGTTGGAAATCAACAAATTCCTTACTGTCAGTATATTGCAAGTGAGTTAACTCTCGTATGCAAACTTGATAATATGTGGGTGATAATAAGAATACAATAACATGTATAATAAACAGTTCTTATTATTTATCCTTGTTTTATGAATGTATATGAGTTAAAAAGTGAACCAATAATTCTTGTTAAATAGATACCGCGCATTTATGGGTTATGCAGAACACAATCCGACACAAAAATAGGTCTATCGTTATGTTCTTATACTATTAAAGAATCGAAAACGTGATGTTTTTATGTTTGTTATACTTTTTTTCACTAAATTATCATATCAAATTATCATATTATTATTAACTTATTATACACGACATCACAGTGAATATTCGTCGCAATTAGTATAAAATCGTAACAAACAATTTGGTCAACTTAGCGATAATTAGATTGTTGACACGCTTCGTGTATGAATTGATGTTACACATTGTTTGTCACACGACAGTTGATTCTCAATCGGCCATTGTAATCAATTGACGATTTCGAATAATAGGTGTGAAAATACGCACATTCGTAACTTTAGGGACCACATAATATATTCGGATTACACCAGGTATTCGTAAAATCCGATTCGTGTAACCGGGGTTCGTTGTACTTGAAATATATAGGGACGTAATCGAGACCGTAGATTTTATTCGATAATACCGGGTATTCGGATAATCGGTGTTCGAATAATCTAGGTTTTACTGTATGTCGAAGGATGGCCTTTGTTTACAGAATGTGTTTGATTTTGAATTTTGTTGTTAGCAACATCATCATAGACCGTAAATTGACTTTATCTATCACAGTATATCCTCATTATAAGCCTGTTGTTAGCAACACAGCCGCAGATCGATAAATGACGATTTCGTTCACATTATAGCCTCTGTTTGGTATCAGTTGAGTACGACTACCGGAAGAAAATCAATGCATATCAAAATTTAAAAGCGCTCATGCAAATTTGGAATTTTCCGGCTTGTATACGGTTTATAAAATCAAATTAAAATTCAAAATCGTTTAAATAAACTTTTAAAAGACTTACCCATTCAAAAATCTCCAAAAAATCAGAATCGATTGTTTTTACAAAATCGGGATCACGCTTGTAAAGTGATTGACACTGACCAATTTACAGCTGATTTGATATTCTGGTTAACTTATAAATATTTTAAAATTACAAAATGTGGTGGACATTGCAGCACGTGTTGCCGTTGCTATTACTATATGGTCATTGTGAGAGTCAGTAGGAACAGCTAAACAAACCTACAGTCACTGGAACTGGATGTTTCTCAAACATGAACATTTATTCCTTTGATGCAACATCTGATAAACATTTAATAAACCCAAACATTTTCTGAAAGAATCATTTTGATTAACAAGAACTTTAATTTTGATAGGTAAACATGTAAAACAAACACGGGGTATCCCCTTATTAATCCATATGGAACTGGGTCGTAAAGTACGTGGTGTGTTCCTCTTGTTAAAGTTTCCTTTTAAAAACGAAAGACTCGGCTGGTTGTTGCTGATAACATGTAGTTCTAATACCATTACTAAATTGGATCATTTTATTTCGTCTTGTTTACCATTTTAGTTATGAAATTATTGTCCTCTTTCTAAGGCAACATGTAGTCTAAAACATCGGCAAAATATTCGATACTGTTCGCCCGTTGAAGATATATTTTTGGTCATGTTGATAGATTTTACTATATTTCAGCGTAGAAGATACGGAGTAGACACACCAAAAAATACCACTATTATGACTTTGAACTACAAGTGTAACCTTGATGCTACAGTCTTGGGACTTGTGCACGACACGTCGTTTAGTGGTGAACAATTTTGGGAAGTTATTTCAAAATCCTCCAATAAATGACGAAGTTACAGAGCGAACACGCCAAGAAGACCAACCTTATGACCTTTGAACTCTTAATTGTAACCTTGACCTTTGAACTACATCCATGAAAGTTACTCGCGACACTTCGTCCAGTGGTAGTGATGAATTAAGGTAAGTTATTTTAAAATACTCCAATGAATGACAAAGTTACAGAGAGGACACGATTTGGGACAGACATTTCACATGCCGGGTAGAAGACGGGTCTAAAGGCATTCTGAGACGGCCTACTAAGTTAAGTCTACTTGTGTAACCGGAACAGTAGGTTTTCTACCATTAACTACAATAACAAAATTTACTTGCATTAAAAGGACTCCGGCCCCAAATACATCAATATGTTTCAACTATTGTTGTAACGAAGTATTAATTGATAGACATAATATGCTGTAATAAAGTTGTAATACTTGTTATAATGTTTATTATCCATTTGAGTTATCACTAATGATCATACTTTATGTATTTATCTCGGTTCATAATTAATATTTGTTTGTATTAGTTAACTACCTTAACTAAACATCGTCTACTAGAAATTTAGACAATGAAAGAATGGTGTCAGCTTCACAGTCACTCTACCGTGCTAAATCGTGTAAGCAAAGGTTTTTTTCTGCAGTGCGTCTGTTCTTATTTACCTAATTACACTTTCGGGGAGACATTATTCTATGTCTCGGGTTTAATTCATAACATGTATATGTTTATTACCCTTCAGTTGCAGTACGAGGGAGTAAGCGCTGGAGAAGTGTGCTTAGAATTTATCTAGGAAAGCCTTTTTATGTAAACTATGTTACTTTATATTACGTGTAATGCTACTTGCACCTGCGAGGTGATATTTGAAGGAACTGTATTTCTGTATATCTAATGTTACTCTTCAATAATGTTATTATACTTGAATGTTTTAGTAATCTGCTATGCCTTAATTAAGTAGCATACTTTCAGTGCTTTGAACGAATTGGCATTTTGCTTTGTCAAGTATTGAACTATGCTAATTTTTATTCCATTTATGATACAGCACTTGTACCGATACTTGTACCGCTGATGTATGGCAAGCAAATGCACAATAATTCCTTAAACGATGGGTTTAAAAGTCTTAAACCCATAGTTTCAATTGCCGTTTGCACATTATTTAAACCATGGTTTCATTTCTTAAACTATGGTTTAAAGTCTGTTAAACCCAGGGTTTAAGAGAGGACCAATCAAACAGGCGGAAACTGTATCACGTGGACGCTTAAAACTACCTAATAAGATTTAGGACATTAAACTGGGATTTAAGATGCTGAATGCACATTTATTCTTTAATCTATGGGTTTAGCTGTTTAACTGATCATCTTTCGTGCCGTTTGCACATTTATTCCTTAAACCGTGGTTCCATCTCTTAAACTACAGTTTAATGTTTGTTAAAGATGACAACCATATCCGCACCTACATAATTTTGAACTGAACCATCTATTCTGTTTTTAGCCCTGTAGCCTGGATGTTCCAGTAATAACTTTATATCAAGGAAACTTCACACAGGATTCAGCTGTTCATCAAAAACATTGTGACTGGTTTTTTTAAATGGTAGAACTCGACACAATTACCTGGAGAAACGAATGATGTAAATACTGACCTTATTTGAGATCTAACAAACTGCTTAATACGTAAAGCAGTTACAGTTTATATCAAACTAGGTTAAAGCGAACTAATAGTTTACATACGCTGTGCTACAAATTATATCAAACAGGAATAGACAGTAGAAATGTTGACATACGCTGTGATGCTTGGGATTTTTATTATTTTCTTACTAAAATGGCTGCGAGGAAAACGGACAATTCTGAATGGGAAACCGGTTCCAGAGCATCCCGGACTACCAATATTTGGAATGGCTTCAGAAATAGATGAGTCTAATAGCATTTACAAATTTGAGGAATTTGCTAAACAATGTGGTGAAATATTCTCTTTGAATATGTGTGGAACCACCATGGTAGTTCTTAATTCAGAATCTATTCTGAGGAAGGCCTTTTCTTCTGAGAAGTATTCAAAATATTTCAATAACAAACCTAATTCTTTCTATTGCAAGCACTTCCGACCAAGTGGGGATTCTGTAGTATTAATTGTTGACGGTCAAGAGGAAGTGTACAAAAATTGAAAAAGACATATATAAAAGCTCTTCATGTGTATGGTACCGGAATTACACACTTGGAGGATAAAGTACTCAGCGAAATGGAAAATGTTTTGAATAAGATTGATAAGAAGGAAACAAAAGAATTTGAGTTATTGTATATTTTTTCAATCCAAACACATAAACTTATCATATCTATCATTAAAATCTAAAATAAGCCGTTTTGAAAAAATACATTTTTCCAACGTCAACAATATACACTACAAGATATAAATGTTCGTTGTAAAAATAGCTCACACGTACCTTCGAAAAACACCTCGTATTTTATCCCATTTCCAACATTTTCACATAACCCTTGTGTCAGTCGATGCAGTACACATTATTCTTCACGATTATTGTCAAGTTTAAGTTTCAACCTCAACATTAACTCCAAAATATCCAAAACAATTAGCAAAATTGTCAATATTTTGAATCAGCTACATTAACTTTCGACATGGTTCCCGGCTTAGTAGTGTTTGAATGCGCCACGCATTGAACACATGAGAACCAGTATTTTATTTTGCCTGCTAGTTCTCGTAATTTCAGTACTCGATGCAGTCATATACAGATAACGACAAAATCTCGGACGAGTTCGATATTGGGCAATTCGGGGTAAAAAACTAGATCAACAGGGCCAAGAAAGGGAACACCTTGTGAACACTTTAGAAATCACTGTTTTGATTGGATCTTCATGAAACTTTGTCAAAATGTTTATTACAACAATATGTAGGTCAAGTTTGATAGTTGGTCATTTCCGTAGTAAAACTAGGTCACTTGGTCGAATTGCTGGAAAACCTTGTGAACTATTTAGAAGTCACTGTTTTGATTGGATCATCATGAAACCTTGTCAGAATGTTTGTCTTCATAATATCTTAGACGAGTTTGAACATGGGTCATCTTGGGTCAAAACTAGGTGGCTAGGTTAAGTCTTATGAAAAAACATATTAACACCATAGATTTCACAGTTATGATTGGATCTTCACCAAACTTTGTCAAATTGTTTGTTTCAATGATATAACGGCCAAGTACAAATATGAGTCATCTGGGGTCAATAACTAGGCCACCAGGTCAAATCTTAGGAAGACTTTTTTAACACTGTAAATGTCACAGTTTTTATTGGGTCTTCACCAAGCCTTGTCAAAATGTTTGCCTCAATGATATGTGAGTCAAAGTTGAACATGTGTGAGCCGGGTCAAAAACTGGGTCACCAGGTCAAATCTTAGGTAATGATCTTGTAAAAGCTCTGAATTGCATGGTTTTAATTTGATCTTGGCCAAACCTTGTCTGATTGTTCGTCTCATGATATTAAGGAGAAGCTCAAATATTGGTCATCTGGGGTCAATAACTAGGTCACCAGGTCAAATCTAAGGAAAACTTTATTAATACTGTAGATGTCAAATTTTGATTGTATCTTCACCAAACCTTGTCAGATTGTTTGTCTTGATGATATGTCGGACAAAGTCGAACAAAGGTCATCTTAGGAAAACCTTGTCTATGCTGTAGTTTTCATGATTTTGATTAGATCTTCACCAAATTTTGTCATGGGTCATCTGGGGTCAAAAACTAGGTCACAGGTTAAAACAAAAGTTTTAATGAGTGAACAGTGAATGTCATGTGAGCGATTTAGGGCCATCTTGGCCCTCATGTTTTAATTTGTCTATGTTATTTGTGTTTTGTTTGTTATTTATCAATATGCCAATCGATTAAAAAACCTAATTCCTTATCAATGCGCTTTCAAAAGAAACCTATTATTTTACAAATTAAAGTCAACCATGAGCACATTGTGCCCTGGTGAGCTTTTGTGAAAGCACATTGTCCTCCGTGCGTCGTGAAGTGGCGACCGTTTTCCCTTTTAACATCAATGAGTCAAAATTGGCACTGCCCCAGGGT
Organism: Lutraria lutraria; assembly: GCA_964023205.1. Taxonomy (NCBI): domain Eukaryota; kingdom Metazoa; phylum Mollusca; class Bivalvia; order Venerida; family Mactridae; genus Lutraria; species Lutraria lutraria. The sequence continues at coordinate 5,818,856 of OZ026834.1, forward strand.
TCACTTGACTTTACGTAGTCTCATATTATAGGGAAAGTTTTTACAGTGAATGTACTGCTCTTAATGTATTTTTTCTGGTGAGTGGTTATAAAACCAAATGGCCGTGTTTTTAAATATAGTCTCAAATCGATCGGTACGAGGTATTCATTATACCTGTTTTATACTTAACATAACTGTCAACATTACTGACTGTGAAAATGAAACATTGTACTTGTATACTTATTCAATTATCATATTTCATATTGTTTAGAAATCGTATTATAGTACAATAACACAATATAGTGTTTACCCTGTTCGTTGGTGTGTGCGCGTGTGTGTTTGTGTGTGTATTACGTCCTTTGGTGATCTTTACCTCGCACTATAGGCAGCATTCCCAAGCAACCTGCTCTATGTTGTATTCACATATTTGCCACACAACACTCCTTTCTGTGTCCAGTGTGAAATGGCGGGGGCATCCGTGTCCTACGGACACATTTCTAGTTTTGTAATGAATTGAGTGAAAAATAGAATAAGTTCAGAGAGTTCTATTCCACCGAACCCGTAAATTAAAATCTTCAATATAACCCGTAATTTTTGGAGGAATATAAAACATTGCAGAATAAAACTGTTGAACAATGAACGGCATGCATCACAAATGTAACTCACTATATGACAAACCATGTGTTTACAGAGCACTACGTAAGAGCCTTTTTAATTGTTATGATAGATTGCTGCAAACGTTTGGTTCTTTCATCATGACGAGAAGCTTTGGGGAGATCCTTGGAACGTTAGACCTGAGAGATTTCTAGACGAGACGGTGTCATACTTCCACCAGAACATGCATATTGCAGAAGGTAACACGTCTTTAACGTAGCCCTTCTGCATAGTTCAAGCATAGTGACAATGACAAATAATTTATTGTTAAGGCCACCGGCTCATAACACAATTAAAGACAATATGACAAAAAAGATCAATCTGACACCAGCACATGTAAACTATCGTTTAAAACTGTAGGTGAATGTTACATTCCTAGGTGACACTATACAATTATGCTATGTCAATTATGCATATATACATACATATAATAATGGCGTACCGTTTGATTTATAAAATACTCACATAGTACAATATACAAACGTTTACAAAACACATATATCAATGGACCATCGTTAATACCCGATAGTTTGTATCATACAATACATTCGTAATGTATCTGCTGAACACAAGTAAGGTTTCACTATACGTTTCAATGTGCATAACATCATACATGTATATGAAAATTGTTCGTTTCTGGAGTCCAATGCATAATACATATATATAGGTAATTGTTTAATTACCTTGGAATTAGTACTAGCCATCAACATTATTAATTTATGATATGTAGCTTGAAGACAGAATTTTTCAGGAATGAACCTTTTTCTTATATTTGTATGAAATGAACAAGACAATACAAAGTGATATTCATCTTCGACAATGTTATCACTACATACATTACATGTTCTATTCACATTTTTGTTTTATTGTTTTTAAAACGTTCTATATGTAATGGGTGAGCAATAGCTCTGGAAATTGATAGAACATGTCTAAATTTAAGAACATCTATTAAATCTAGGTATTGTTCATAATCATATCGTTCTTTGAAAGTTTGTAATGCACGAGTTTGGAGTTATTGCTGACAATTTCTTGCCATTTTTGTAAATGCTGGTCTTTGAGACACATCGTTAGTATTTGTAGAAACAGTTTTACATGTTGTACACTTTGGTTTTGCCAGATATACCCAAAACCATTTACTTGAAGACATTCCTTCAGTGATGACACCCAATTTTTATGCACTATCGAATCATTATACACATTTTATAGCACAACTTTGGGTAACGATCATCTGAAATATTCAATAATTTAAACAAGAATTTGACACAAGGTTTGATGGTTTCTATATATAAAGGGTATCTGTTATAAAGGTTAGCAGTTTTCATTTGCACACATAAAACGCTTGGAAGCGTACGTTTGCACTCGTTCAAAACACTGATGATGTCCAATACCCCAAACTTCACGTATAACAGCTAAGCACATATCTTAGTGTCAAACATTTTAAACAAGAGGGCCATGATGGCCCTATATCGCTCACCGGATAAAAAGACTCTTAGAGAAAATTATCATGAGTCTTTGTAAAATTAAGTGACCCAGGGGCGGGGCCAATTTTGACATTACGGCAAGAATTTATACAAACTTGGTAGAGGTCCACTAGACAATGCTACAGAACAAATATCTAAGCTCTAGGCCCTGTGGTTTTGGACAAGAAGATTTTTAAAAGTTTTTCCTATTGGTTTCCATGGCAACCAGAGTTTATAATGAAATCTATTTTTTTAACAACGTTGGTAGAGCTTCATGCATGCAAGGAACATCCATGTAAAGTTTCGTTGAAATTGGCCAACTGGTTTGGAGATGCTGTTTAAATCAATTGTTGATGCACGCACACACGGACGACGGACATCAAGCGATCACAATAGCTCACCATGAGTACTTTGTGCTCTGGCGAGTTGAAAACGCATGATGTGGTAGTTGACCACAAATGTATAGTTTGGATAAGATAGATATAAGTGTGCGTTTGCCTAAACAAGCTAATTCATTTACCATTGAATCTAATGACATCTGCTGGGTAAATAGTAAACCAACATAGTGGTACGAATTGGTAACCTCAAGTAGTTTTCCTCTGTAAGTCACTTCTCCGCTTTCGCTAGTTTGCCGCCCTTTTTAAATACAACGACTTTTGGCTTTGATTCATTCACAACCATTTTATTTTCGTCGCAAAATTGTTCAAATGTATACATTTGTTTTTGTAAACCTACTACAGTGTCATTCAATAAAGCCACATCGTCTGCAAACATTAGCAAGAAAATCTCAAGTTAATTTGGAAGAGTTTGTAGCCCATAATTTCCATAGTTTTATAGTCTGTCAGCTTATTCATCGATAAAAAAGCAAATAGGATGGGGCTGGCTAAACACCCTTGTTTGAGGCCTATAGTACAGTTTATATATTTATTTTGGGCACCATTGCAAACAAGCCTTGCTTTAACACATGAATACATACTTCGTAGTGCCACATACAATTTACCTTTGACACTTTTGGCGATTATTTGTTTCCATAAAAGATTCCTATCGATTGTGTCAAACGCTTTCCGGAAGTCGACGAAACAAACATAGAATTTACCACCTTCACGTGAGGTATTTATCTATGAAGGCTCTGAGAACAAAATGACTGTCTATTGTAGAGTAACCAGCTCGAACACCACTTTGTACTTCGGAAATTTTAGAAAACGTGCGCGAAGAAAAGTTCAATCTGTTAACGAGTACTGATGTATATATTTTAGCCAGAATGTTTAGTCGTGAAATTCCCCTGTAGTTATTCACGATTTCTTCCATGTTGCCATTTTTGTGTATTGTAATTATATGTGACTCACCCCATGGTTTTGGATGGTCACCTCTAGTGGAAAGTCCATTAAATAGTTTACATATCACTGGAAGTAATGTATCCAGACCATAGATGAAGAATTCATGAATTAGTGATTCCGGTCTTGGAGTTTACCCTTTGTGTAAGGCCTTAACTGCTGGAATCACCTCACCGCCAGTGATTTCACTATTGAACAAGAACGACTATGTTTCATCACTTGTTTACGTTTATTTCTTGTACATTTTGTTCATGGTCCTCTGAGATATCATCCTCTGTATTTAGCAATTTCGTAAAATGCTCGAACCATTCGTCCGTTGTTATATTGTTGGTTTATTTCCGAGATGATGTTGATGACACTTTTCCCGGAACTTGAGATATATATATGTGAATTCTCCCTCATCTGAATCAAACTTTGGATAACCATTTACAATTTACATGGAATAGTATTTACAAAATTCAATCAACGCTTTTCCAGTACTATTAACCGTTATATCACTTGGTAGGTATACAAACAGTGGAAACAAATCATTGATACCGGTAACGAGTAGTTCTACTTACAGACATATACCTATTTTACACTGTTTATAGACACGTTTTACATACTTAGATATTGACTTATTCACAAATACTGACATCCTCGCCATGCTACGTTTTAAAATCGTTTCTCCTGGTAGGAAGTAACTATCATGAGATAAAAGCGCATTTAAAGTTTTCTCCCAAGTCTCACCTAGCGCGAATACATCTTTTCTTAAGATATGAGGTAAAATCTTCAAAGTTCAATTTATTTGTTAACCCTTCAATAGTCCAATATGATATAGAAAGAGAATTTGTGTTAGAGCCTTTATCACTTCCCTATTTTAAGTTCATAGGTTCCGTACTCTCAGTACTTAGATAATCGGAACTGTTTGTTTTGCCTTGAATTCTGTCCGTTTCGTTGTAATGTTCATTACGCTTTACATTTACAAATGTTCTCGATTTGACAGTAGGTTTTTGTTCCAGTACAAATAGTTCGCCTTTATAGAAATAACCATTATGACAAGTTTGTTTAAGATCCGCCAATTTTTTCCTTTGGTTATTTGTTAGATCGTCACTAATCCTAATACCATTTTCTCGAAGTTTGTCTCGATTTTATAAGATTTAAAGTTTTGCTTCCATTGATCTTAGTTTCAAAATAGTAAGTGGTGGGAATTTTTAGGATCGATGAATGTCCGTCGTCCGTCCACAATACGTAGTTGGTTTACACTCTAGCATCCACAGTTCTTAACCAATCGTGATCAAACTTGTTCACATTGTATATGGCCACAACGCCTCGGTTAAGTTCGATTATGGGCATTATCGGACAATAACTAATTAACCATTGACTAAGAAAATGTGCTATATTTGAGTTTCTTTACACTCTAGCGCATTCATTGATTCAGCAATCCTAATCATATTTTCAGCAAATGTGTATACCTTGGACACATTCGATTATGGGCGAAATTGGACCTTGACTCAGAAAATTTGCTGTATTTGAGTTTGTTTACACTCAAGCGCCTTCATTTATTCACCTATCCTAATCGTATTTACAATGAATGTGTATGGCCTTACGGTCTTGGACAAGTTTAGTTATGGGTGGAATCGGACCACAACTTCAAGAGTTATGGCCCTTGGATTAGTGCCTGTGACGTCGAGCCTAAGCAGGCGGCTATGTGCAGTAAGAATTTGTCCTGTATAAGGTAGACGCTCACCAATTGGTGCTCTATCTTGTCTAATGCGATTACGTATCGTCTGAGCCGTGACGCTGAGACGCCGTGCTGTTAGGAAATGACCTAATATAAGCACAGTTTCAAATTCAAGGACAGATAACTCAAAAACGAGATCAGTGATCCCAATTTGTTCTCGCTTAAAATGTTTTTGTTATCATATGCTACGATCATGCAAAGTTTAAAAGAAATATATTGTTCAGTCTTCAATTTACCGATTTGTCTATGTGAAAAATAAAGCGAACTGTAGCAAACGTCTTCAATGTTTTCGTGTCAGTGATAAAGAGTACGTTTGACTGTGTGTAAACGTCAATAGAAATCAATCCGGGATAGGTCAACGCGATATAATATATGTGGTCAAAACCCTAGCTAGCCCATGCACGGTACAATTGCACGAAATCTTGGATCGGTGTACTCTCCATACTCGGGCCAATAAATAAATATCGATAACGTTCACCTTAATCACCGTTAACCCTATAAAACAGGTCATGAAGTATGCAAAGTTTCTTTTTTGTTAAGTATAGATCTTGTGATTGGACTCTAGGCGAGGAATATGTCCTCTTTGGGGGGGGGGGGGTTATCGATGTGGTGCAGTTGTCCGATATTTGGTAGCACATGGAATCCATGAGAACTTCTTCGGCTTAACTAACCATGGGCTATATTATTGAAATACTGTAGAAAACGGACTTAAAAGTATGATCACAGTCAGTTTCTTCACTATAGAAACATCTAGTGTTAATAATCTAGCACAATTTGAAAGATAAATTATATTATTCTGAGCAATTATCAATTCTGACTTTGTTCCAGCGTTTTAACTTTCGGTGTCGGAGAACGGCGTTGTGTTGGTGAAGTGTTCGCCAGGACTCGTTATTTCCTGTACATGACCTCCCTGCTCCAACACTACAGCTTTGAAACTCTAGAAGGCTGCTAACAGAGAAGTTGTGACCCTCGAAGTAAAGAAGACTTTGAAATTAAGCTTACAATGAGGGCAAAACCTGTCAAAGTACGAGCTGTCGAAAGGAAATAAATCTATTAATAATATTCAAATACACTATTCATCACTAGCGTTCAGGTTTTAATTGTTTTTCAACAAGATACTTGGTCTGGCAATGCAATAATCTACGATATGCTATGTTCCAAATGATCTATATAATGTGTGTATATTTACACATACCTTTATTTAAATCACAGCACTTGGTTCCCTGTTTCCAAGTACTAATTTTTTTCCGCTTTATTTTACACCCGGCACGTAAAAAGGACCTGTCGTCATGTACGCATAATAATTTTTCAAATGTATTAATCCACAATTGAATGGAAGGATTCTGATGAGGGGGAAATGTAGCTACATTTATTAGTTACCGATACTTCTGTATAATATTTTATAAACTCAATTGCCTTTTATTATTTATAGAATTTTTCGTTTTTACCCAGAATTTTAATGTATGAATTCTTGTTTTGAAATTAGTGTATGGACGTAGAGTTAAGCATTTTTATAGTGAAAACACATACACTTAGATTTTTATTCCTTTCCGATCACTCTTTTTTTAATTTCATTGTTATGGAAGTGGTGAAATATGGATAGATTTTAATAAATATTCTAAACCAAAGGAATTCATTATAACTGTATTTTACTGAACTTGTGACAAAATTGTAGCTGTTTTGCTTTGTGTATATTATGCCTCATATTGTTGCTATAATGAGTATTGTGTACTGCTTTCTTTTGGCTTGTTTCTTTGTATTCTTATAGCTAGATATATGTAAATGTATTTGTGTTTATAATCATTGTATTCTCCGCAGCATACATTAGTTTTATTCTATAATATGTGTATAATTATGTACACGTGCATTTGGTTTTGCCATATCCATAAAAGTATCTGTCCACATGGGCCGCAAGGCTTAATGGATTAACTGAAATAAAAAGTATTAATATTATATTATATTCATTGACAGTATTTCAACTAACGTCTGCCTTATTACGTATTATAGGTATTAATATGAAAGGTGTAATTAAGGATCGTATCATAATGTTAAAACACATAACAGACCAGAATAGAATATTACGCGAATATTATGATTATACGGTAAATTTGAGACAAAAGTCATATTACGCAAATGAAGAAGATGTAACGACAAGCTATGTTTCTTTTACGACGAAATGATTGAACACTAAAATTAGCTTTAAATGATGAATGAAAGTAGCAAAAATTTACAAATGGCTGGATATTGGCTTTAACATATTATTGTGTAAGCATCGGTGTACATTTTAAATTATAACTATTACGTGCAAGAATGTTTTGTTACTGTAATAGAAAGTTGTATTCAATGGATAGGAATATATATGAATATGTTGTTTTAGCTTTCATAAGAATAAAGATTACGATATTTCATTGTTTTCGATGTTGTGACAGTCTAGCTGCCTTATATATTTATAAAGATATTAAAATGGCCGAAATTTTGGGCTTAAAACTTAAGAATTGATACAATAATACGATTGTGTTGCTTAGACTTTTCTTTAGAATAAAGCTTTGATATGACGTTTCATTTCTTGTTTCCTCTTTTTTTGTTAAGTTTGCAGCCTAGCACCATATTGATACAGGTAAAGTTGCCGAAAAGTAAATCAAGTATCTAGATAGTTTAGAATTGATTAAATAACACGATCTCATGGTTTTAGTGTTTATTTGAATAAAATTTATGCTTAGTCTATTCAATTTCTTCTCGATTTTGTGAAGCTAGCAGCCTAGAAGTCTGATCTAGCAGTCTGATCTATTGATACAATTTAAGTTACCAAATATCAGACTTAACACTAAGAAATTGATTTAGTAACACGACTGTGTTGTTCAAGCATTCATTGGAATAAAGCTTATGATATTTCTCTTTTTTTCGATTTTATGAAGTTGGCAGCCCTAGTAGCCTAGCACCCTGATATATTTGTACAGAGAAAAGCACCGGACATCAAGCTAAACACTTTAGAATTGTTTCAATAAATGTTGTTCTTTAAGCATTCATTAACAATGGTCTCACATGGTACTATGCAGAGTGATTATCAGAAATGTACACAGTCACTGAGTTCTTTTTTTTCAACCAACTTCTGGTGAATCATTTTTATAACTGAGCCAAAAGAATCAATGTAAAGAACACCACTGCCTTTTTCATACAACTATGGGCTGCATTTTTTGATTGCTCAGAAAACAGTATAGTTATAGTTATGAAAGGCTCAAAAGAAATGTATGCCTCATCTTGGCAAAAGACTTCCTAGGATTTGATAAATTCAACGAAAGGATCACTGTTCAGAATATGATCATTCCTTGATTAATTTATACGAGACGAATAGTGAGTATTGGTCATACCACAGGAGTTTGAAATTTTATCCATATGCCACATGCTACAACAAATCACTCATATACGTTTATATAATACATATGGAATGAAACACCGTTCTAAGCCAAACCACTAGGAACGCGTAAAACTGGAATTATTACACATAAATGCTCAAACTTATAGCATTTTAAAACAAGAACGCTGCGTTCAATAAACGCGTATGCCCCGGTGGCATGCTTGTGCAGCACCAGCCCATTTGAACAATGTCAAGGTCAAAGTCGGTGTTTGATAATTATGGGTGGATTGAGAATTTAGATTTGGTCATAAGCAACAACTGTAGAAGCATCAAATCATTCTAGCAAGCGGTATTGGTGCTAGACAAAACTGTAAAATCTACTTAACCTGGTACAGAAACATTCTAAGTCCAAATTTAGTAAAGGTCAAGGTCAAAGTGGGATTTCTTGATACGGATGTGTTGAGAATGATCATACGCAACAACTGTAGAAGTATGGAAGTGTTCTAGCAAGCGGTTTGGTGCTAAACGAAACGGTAAAATCTACTTAACCTGGTACAGAATCATTTTAAGTCCAAATAAATTAAGTCAAGGTCAAAGTGGGATTTCTTGATACGGGCGGATTGACAATGATCATATGCAGCAACTGTGTAAGTATCAAACCGTTCTAGCAAGCGGTATTGGTGCTAGACGAAATAGTAAAATCTACTTAACCTCGTACGTCCGGACGGACGGACGGACAGGGCAATCACTATATGCCCCGACATCAAAGATGCCGGGGGCATAAAAGTACACTAGAATTTACCACGAGAACTAGTTAAACTTGCTGACATGTCTCAGGTGTAAAGAATATCCGTGTTTTTCTCCAATTATCCATGCAATTCGGATGTCGCATCTACACAGAACACCGAAGTGAATAAAATATTAGCCTTTAATATAAAAATGTATTTAGACAAATAATTTTATATATCACGCCTACTACAAAATACGCTTCTGTCATTGGATGATTTGACGTCACGTGGTGACCTAATATATCGTATATTAGGTTAACAGAATGTATTAGGTCTGTAATGGAGTCATTTATATTTATGGTTTTCCACAGACCCGTATATCCTGTATCGGGTCAGTTACTATCCCTGTAATTATTAATACCACATTTAATATGTTCTTTATTCTAGTAATAATTTATTTGTAAATGATTTATTGAAAATAATATTACTTCAACAGTAACTCTTGATTCCCCAAAACCACGAGGTGCATGAGTTACTTCCCTTTGTACCCGGCTGGTACGGTTTTTGGAATTTATATACAACTTTATTCAGTGCGGAATAGTTACGAGGGAATTCCCAAAATCTCAGCAATGGCTTTCCCAACACTTCAGAATTACCGCCATAGTTCAAGTATTATATACATATGTGCTACGTGAGCATTGTTTATAGTTACAAATGATACATTCTACTGTCATGAAACTTTATAGCCCAATATAAATCCAATTGATGATAAAAACTGGACTTTCGTTCGTTTTGACAGATGGCGGGAAAAAAACGTTTCATTCCTTGTGTTTATATATAGCTTAATAGTCCGAGGCTATATCTATACTTTATTCTGAGTCATAATTTCAATCTCCTGTGGTCATACATGTAGTATACATGCATTTGTTGAATTGGAACTCATTCAAGTAAAATATGACATTTATACAGTCCCCATAATTGGCAGTACTTGGTGAGAAGATAAAAGAAATTTCTAGAACATTATATGTTTAATGTTAATGTATGAAATGTTATCGGTTGATTGGACAGTTAGTTTATAAAAATATATAAACTGTACCAGATTAAACATAACTTAAATTTTAAAAAGTAAACTATTAACTAAAATTAGTATCATGATAGACAATTGGTCTAAACAACTAACATCTGGGTGAGGGGGCTGGAAACTGCGACGCAGTTGTGTTTTCGTATATATAGAGATACATCCACCAGGATATTTAGAAAAGTAGACAGTTGGAGAAGAAAAAGATGTTATCTGAAAGTTTGAATAGCTTAAAGATCTTAAGTAGAAACTTTTAAACGATCACATCATTCTTGGAACTTGGATTGATGTTAAATAAATTGTGAAAACACAACGTGCCGTTTTGTTATATAAATGTACATTCTCCACCAGATCTTACACTGAGCTTTTAAAAAGATATAGGATGCATTCCCTTTTCTGGCAAAATGTAAGAACACGTGAATTAATCTTTCTGAATTTTTTAGCCTCAATATCTGTCCAGTAATTCCTTAACATGTGTACACACCGATATCCTTTCTTCGTTCCCTGCATTTTCCTTCAAAGTTATTGTCTGTTTTGCTGCCTTTTTTCACAGAGGTGAACATAATGTTTATTTTGATATACAGTGTAGTTTCTGATCATTTGCAATTGAAAGTATGTCTGTCATATGAGCAAAAAGTAACCATTTGCTCTGTTAGATACAACAAATTCAATCTGATCACTCTTTCATGAAATTAAAATGCTTTGACCCTCTGAATCATGCTTTCTGCATTAAAACGAGCTGTTCTTCTTTCTGGCGCGTGATATTTTGGGCCAATTTCTAACTTTGAATTATAAGTTCAATACCCTTCATCTTAAAGTCAATACTTACTTCTCAGCTCGGTCAGTCATTAAAGTTTCTCTTATTGAAAGCACCCCCGTGTGCCTTCGGGATGTTCATGTAGGGCATAGTCCAGTATTTTTCTGATAGCTTGGTTGACCAACTCCAGAGATGTCTACAGAGACCTTTCATTTCTAAATGGTACTAGGCAGCATTGGTGTATTTTACCTGAAGGAAGAAGGGAAATATAATGCGTTCATTTTTGTATAAATTATCGCAAATTTCCCCCCCCCCCCCAAAAATAACTTTATGCCAAACATCTTAAATGACAGAAATCTGCATTTAAAGTATACTAAACAGAACTTCCAACGCACTGTTCTATATAATAATCAATGTTTATTCAATATTACTATTAATTAAATGATATTATGAATCCATGTCACATAACCATTCTGTTAACAGGTTGCATTAAGTAAAACTCTTAACAAAAACTTGTTTAACAAACAACGAGTCGTAGCCAATTTATCTCAGTTACATTTGATTTATAAAGTCACATTTTTTTCACAAATTATGTTAATATCTAAATGACCACCGACCGCAGTAACAAGAGCGCGATAACAGCTCATCTTTGACCAAAAAAGGCGTCGGATAGAATACATAGGGACATTGCTATATTCCTGCTGAATCGCTATGGTAAGTTCCTGTAGGTTTCTTGGCTATATTTATAAAAAATACTTGTTCAATTACATGTACGATTTGTTGTTCACACCCCTCCCTCAAAATGTAAAAAAATAATTATTTGATGGAAAACATTTCCGCTAAGCGTGCTTTATCCTGTTTATTCCTATTTCATTTATTCCACAAATTAGTAGTAGTATATCAGATTAAAGCCCTTGCTATTGCGATCTGCGATGCCCGAATCTGGAGTAGATCAATCTCAATTTTAATTTATCGATTTACACGACTTCTCGAGCGTTTAACAGCTTAATGGTGATTAGCCGAGTAATTATGTGTCACATTTTGTCATTACACATTGTTTGATTAGATTACTTGCTGTGTAACATTTTCTGCAGATTTGATTTGAATGAAAAAATATGGAAATGCGTTGGAAGATTTGTTTAGTAGTATATTTGATACCTGGAGATAAATGGTATGGGAACAGGACAATGTCATCAAATATTAAATGTAAGGCATTGTGTGAATAATTGTGTCTGTGCTAAACAGATCTGTGACAGTAAGTGTGTTTTTAAGCGTGAGAAATAAAAGGGAAATCATGCTGATTTTTATCATAAAAGGTTGTCTTACTTAGGATCAAATTGTTCGTAATTTACTAGCTGGCATGGAACGTACGTAACGTCAACAATGTTCCAGTGGAATACGGGACAATCAAGGTATTTATATTTTCGCCCTGAAATAAACATTCTAGTTAACTTGTACTAGTTAATGACAGACAAGACCAGTTCTGACATTATTTGTAGTTTGCTCGAATTATAGAAAAACATCCATTGATAATATTTTGCCAAGCAGATATTGTTTTATCAGGATCTGGAATACATGTGAACTTAGTAGTGGAAATTTTCATACATTCTCCGCAAACGTACCCCTGTTTTTCAAAATGTTGAGAGCACACTGAGCGGTGACTCGTGGTCACAAATCGTACCACCTTTTTACTTGTCTTTCAGAAATTGTAAAAAGAAACAATAAGCACTTTTCGTCTACATCGACCACATGTATGGAGCAACCTGGACCACAACAGAAGGCCAGTACAAATCCGTTGTAACCACGGTGACCATGAATTGTTGGGAGACCTAGTTTCAGATTCTCTGAGTATTGGTGTTTCAGTCATGGACAACCATGCTTATGACACATGGACTGTAGCAAACCTGTCCGCTCAGTGTCTGAATTTCTGAAATGATATCGACTAGCGGCTCAAGTGCCCCTTATCCAAATAGCGTCTCATTTATAGCATGTAAACACAAAGAGGACAATTAAATAAGAAGCCATAACGAAATATTTATGTGCAATAAACAGATAAAGAAACAACTTGAAGGTAATTTGAATGTACATTTCATACATCTGGTGTCAACAATGTCAATGCGCCCATGAAAGCCTTTGTAGAGACAATATAATTTTCAGTTAATTAGAAGTAAGTCTGTCAATTCATGCTGACATGAAATCACTACTACTCGGATAAGAATGAAATTATTTGGCAATAATGAATAAAGGTCTATAGGGAAGTAAATGTCGTTAACTTGATATATATCAATGATTGAAGTCACTCCAAATTGTGGCTCTTTCCTCAATTATGTTTCTGTACTGGCGGATTGCTGTCAAAGAATGTCGGTCATTGATTTTGTGGTATTATTATATTGAAGTATACTCTTGCAACTATGTTTGTTCTGAGAGTTAGCAAAGACAGTTTACTTACACTCATGCAGCCATCAAAGTCCTGAAGGAGCAACTCATATTTTTCTCTTCCTCTCGTATTTTATCTTTCAGTTACTTCAATCTGTACTGCAGTGTAGAAATAATTTAAGCCGAAATTATTTTCTGATAAGATTATTATTGAACAGAAATGAAAAACTGTGCTTAATCCCTAAAATCGAATGTAGTGTGTGGAAGTTTGGCCGTATTAAGGTAAAAGAGGTAGGTGCATTTGAAAAATAAGGTTGTGTCAAGGAAAATGGAGATATTTCAAATTTTTACTGTATCAAGGTAAATTGAGTACAAATGAAAAATTAGATTGGTCTGATATTGGAATTGCGCTAACATTAATGAAGTTTATCATGTTATATACTTAAACATTTTTCAACCAGACAAGCACCTGGCCCAGTGGTTACAAAACGTGAGGTCGAACTCCCGAGCTAAAATTTTATATATTTGTGTTTTTTCTCAGTTAATTATGAACAGACAATAATGATAAATTACATGTATTGAATAATAATTTTGACAGTATAATTGATCGGAATAATGATTTTAAATATACTTACCAAATGTAGAAACGTCCCACCCTTTTACAAGAAAATGAAATTTATCTATTTTTAATCCATATCAGTAGACATCATATTAGTGGGATAAAAAAATTATCGTGTGTGGTAAAGGCGAAGTTAGTAGGGGTCAAAATAAAGCATCTGAATTTTTTTTTTTAGAAATGTTTAGGGATTAATGCTTTATTTGTATTCAGTATTATTAATATCGTGTATGACCACCATTTGCACCAATACACGTCATAATTCTACGGCGCATCGACAAACGTAACGTTGTGGGTGGGTGGTCATCGCTTTACGGACCCGGCTCATTCCAGAAGTGCTCTATTGGGTTGAGATTATGGGGAATTGCTGGCCATGGAAGTACGGCGGCGTTGTAAGAAGCCAAGTATTGAGTTGTCTTGCCTCAGCTACAATTTCTTTCAAAATACTGACCATTTTGCGAACTGTTTTTTGATACTTTGTTGTTAATATTGAAGTTGAAACTTAAACCAGACAATAATTTTGAAGAATACGAGTACTGCACAAGGATAATATGGAAATGTTGGAAATAGAATAACATACGAGGTGTTTTCGAAGGTACGTGTGAGCTTTTTTCTGACGGACATTTATAATCTTGTGGTATATATTGTTGACGTTGAAAAATGTATTTTTTTCAAAACGGCTTATTTTAGGTTTTATTGATAGATATGAGTTTTTGTGTTAGGATTGACAAACATCTTTTAGAGCTCTTAACCCATAGTGTGTGTCTGACATGTACATTCACTGGATGTGTAACAAACAAAGTCAGATATATACTCTGTTGCCATGTACTATGCACTTTGGTTTTCGTCAATTTAAATAAATCGTTCGTCCACAAATATGCTTACTTTGGAACAGAAATTTAGACCAGTATATGAAAAATGTTGTATCAATATCGTATGTGACCACCTCTACTATTGATGCAAGCGTTGATGCGACTGCGCATGGATCTACATAACGTCGAATGATGTCATGAGGAATGTTTTTCCATTCTTGAGTAAGAGCGTTTTGAAGAGCGTTCAGGTGACAGTTGGCGCAAACGACAGAATCTGAAGACGTTCATTCTATGCTGACGTAAAGACGTTGTCACCCCGAGCAAGCATTGTTAATGCTTGAACTCGATGAGTTGAACTGAGTCGCTGTATTTCATTATAACCCAGATTTAAAGTCGTACGTGATTTTCCTTTCACCAAAAGCTTAAAGAATGTGACAAAAAGTGCACATTTTCTAGTAGAACAGAACATAATTAATACAGAACAAACCATACTTTTTTCGACATTAAATACATACATATTTATGGTCATAGACATTGATCAGCTCTATCTTTTGAACCATAATGAGAATGGAATTGAGATTTTAACTTGGAGCCTGTCCTTAAGTTTATAACCAGAAAATTGAGTGATAAATCAACAGACGATAATTAGTTACGGAATGGCTTCAAAGTAAAATAGTGGAGTGTAAGTTTTTCATAAATTTCTTTTCTTTAGTAAAAACTTAATATAATAATTGTACAGCCTCATAACTATTTGAAGAATGATAATTAACATCTTTCTAACTGCCTCCGTTTTGAAAACAACACTAATTGAGGTGAGCTTTTTTTCTTGTCTGATTGGAGAAATCTTCGTCCTATTAATGATTGAGTGATGACTCTTACAGTAAACTAAGTCTTATGACAAGACATTTGATTTATTGTACAATAGAACGCAATGCTGAAATACATCTATGTTATTATGTATTACAAAACATGATCGTTTGTTTAATAACTGATATAACTTAATGATGCGGTTCGAAAATCAAAACGATATAGAATATTTCAAAAATTATTATTTAGTAAAATGTTTAATTCGTGTTTATTTATAATCCATACTTAAAACTGAGTTTGAACCCTTAGATTTACAACTAAATCCCATTAGCTCTTTATCATTTTTTAAACATATTGACGACTAAGATTTTTTAATCGTTGTAATCCAATTATGTACAGTTGTCATCCTTGTAACTTTACGTCATTGGACCGTCTACAGTATGGTTGAGTGATTATGGTTTCTGACTAGGGATCACTAGTTCCATATCGTTGTAAGATCAATAAGTCAAATAGTTTTCTGCGGCCAGATAATTTACAGACCAGTATTGTTAAAGCTGTATTTTTCAGCAGTTAAGATGCTGATCAAATTCATTCCGGTGTATGTTTATTAGTCCAAATAATTCAGATACGTATGTTATATATGCCTATAATATTATTTATATCTGAAATAATAATTACTGTACTCAGATGAATATTGAAACAATTTAGGCTTATAGTGTCGGAAAAGTTTTACCCTTTGGCTATGTAGTCCCTGTCGAAATATGTATCAAATTACAAACTTGTCCCCAGAGCATAAAACTTACACCGAAATAACCGATACTAGTGCTTGCTTAAAGAATATATGGTGAGAAACCATCAGTTTTATGCTCTGGGGACAGTTGATGTACATTGCATATAAATCCACCAATGCATATGTCCACAACGGCATTTAATTAAATTCTGATTTAAAATCATCGGAAATCGGGTATACTACCGGTTTATTTAAGGTATCTGGCTTGTATGTGACGTCAAATCAAGTTTCACCAATTTATAGATTTAAAAACTAAACCATAACTATATACTAAAATAAACACACTGTATAAAGTGCATCGCAAGTAATTTGAATTAAATATTACATTTGATTGGTCTTCTATAAACCAATATCGCACGTAATTTACACATTTTTGAACAACGATAACTACTCTGTATATAGGAATATATTACAACAAATAGCCTTAAAATCACTATAAATATATAATGTAGGGAACCGTGTCTCAGTTTTTTGATAACGTCCTTATATTTCGAAATACAGACAAACCTGTTATATCAGTCACGAATAAATGCAATCATGCAATCATGTGAAAAAAGCCACCCTCCACATGAAGGCCAATCTGTGAATAAGGCCACCCTCTGAAAAAGCCACCCCGAGAATAAAGGCCATTCAATTAAAAACTGCTCATTTAGAAGAGAATAGCCTCTAAATAAAAGCCACCTGTCAATAAAGATAATATTATGTCTTTCTTAATGGTGACCTTTGTTCTAGGTTTGACTATCCAGCACAAGCTCTCCAAATTAACTAAATTGTGTTGTTTACGAGCTATTGCTACTCTAAATCAGACTGTTGTCGAAGGGAGGTTGTTGCCCAAGAGAAGATCGCCCTGGAGAGGTTGTACTTTACGTGCATAGTTACTAGTTACGATGGTGCATTGTCATTTTTTGTTTGTTTTTATTTTGAACAAATGACTAATTCGTGTTCGTGTTTCATTTCTCTGGAGACGCTGAACAGCTTGTAGTTTCCCAATGAAATCTTGTTTTATTCCTTAATTTATCAGATAATACGAGGTTTGACGAGGGTTATAGGAAATTTATCATTCATAACATGTCAATTATTCTACTTTTCAAACAGTTTTATTTCGATGTATATCAACAAGGGACTAGTGAAATGATGTTTTTCCCGGCAGAATAATTTATTGACCACTGATAATGTCGTGAATTCATTCCGAGGAAAATTCAGTATAATTCAGTAAATAACTCAATTTGCGCCTATGACAAATGGGAAAAGAACAATCCAAACTATTACCGTTAAATGATATAAATAATTATGTGAATTCTGAAAGGGCTCGAACAGTAATTAGTTTAACAATTGCATGACGGACCCAGAAAACATAGTTCTTTGACACGTGTCAAAATCCAAATGTGTGCGAGTTAGTGGCGGCTATGGAGAGTTGAAATATTGAAATAACGTTCAGTTGAAAAAATTTTCTACATCAGCAATTTAGATCTCCAACTCACGTGAATTCTCCGCTCGTAACGGAAACGGAAATGTAATGTTCCTCACGGTTCCGTTCTCGGACGTGTTGTGAACTCTGCATGCGCATATATCGCGTTTTTTCTTCTTGGCACGTGGCATAATACGTTGACCGCGTGAATCACTTTATAAATTTCTTTATTTTTTTCATATTTCTTTTGTATTTGGTGTTTCGACTTTATCCGTAATGATAATGATTCGTGTTATTATTTTAATTGAGCTAAATCCGTCAGGGATAAGTCGGCGGACTTCGGGTTTGTGAATTCGAAACCTTGGCGCTGCACATGTTCTCATTGATAATTTGGTAGACTTTGTGTAGTGTTATTCGTCCTCCATCACTGTAAAACCTGTTAGGGACCGAGCATAATAAGAGGAGGATAAATTAAAGTTTTATGATGAACTAAATTATTTCCACTAGGGTTTTACGTTGCACCAACAGCAATCACTGGTTTTAACGTGGAGTTAGATCCTTGGCGTACACGTGAGTAGATCCGTCGACCTTACCTTCCGTAAACCAGACTGCATCCTCACTAGTGAAATATGTGTCTTGATCTGATTCGAACTCAATGTGGTGAGAGGTTAGTGATTTCTAGTCAAGGACCGTAATCACTTGACCACGGAGATTGCGTATAAAAGTACAAATATACATACCGTTACTTTTGACATTACTAATACATTTGAGATATTTTCCAAATATCTTTACACGTTTTATTTGCGATCATAAATACGATCAGATCATGTTGTGAACTGCAACATGCATTCGTGATATTTTAAGGAAGAATACTGTGCACAGTGATAGAGGACGAATAACACTACACGAAGTCTGCCAAAGTATCCGTGTGACGTTTCGATTTCACCTAGTTAAACTTTTCTGCAGTAAATAAACGAGATTGTTTAAATTAAACTTCTAGGTATGACTTATTATGACGAAGTAACGATTATTCAAAATGTATGGGCAAGTTTCATTTATTTTCTAGACAGTAGACTGTACACAAATAATTTAATAAAAAACATTTACCACAAATATTGCAAACACGTTATTGGTCTGAAAAAAAATTGGATGCAGATTGAGATATGAGACCGATCTCCAAACTTTAACATCATCAGAAGTTTGGCGCCTCGTTTAGTCTAAAGGTAGACAGTACGGACTTGCTAGTTGTTAGCTAGTCAGTATTGTAAGAATTGCATTGATTTTGTTTTTGAAGTGTCATAGTTGTTTCTGAGACCACAAGTGTGTTTTGTTTATAGATAGATTTTAGATAGCTTTTATTTGAAAATAAGACAGCATGTCCAACATTTTACATATTACAAAACACAATAAAATTAACATTTCCAGTGATATATAATTATGTAGTTCTATAAAACACGAATGCATAAGTTTTTACAAGTAAATGTACGTATATGTTGTTATATTATGTACTTAACATAATTGAACTATATTAAGCTTCCTATCGTTATCATATCAAACTGATTTCTTTATCGTAATAATATCAATGTTAATTATAATATAGAGACTGACAACAACAATAATAATAATAAACTTTGAAAACAAAACTATGAAAAAAGGAGAAGGAAATATGTTCGACAGTAATATTGTTTTATGTGTTCTTTTCTAATATCATAATATAGAGGACATTCTAATATAAAGTGGAATTCGTCTTCAAGGGTGTTACATAATTGACATTTTCTTTCTGATCTTGGTGTTTTAACTGGTTTTGTCCATCTGCCTAATTCGATTGCTAATCTATGACTCGAAGTTCTTATTCTGCATAAAGCTATTCGATATTTTCTAATTTTAACACAATCTAAAAATGTTTTAAACTCAAAATTTGAAAATAGACTATAGGTGCATGCCCTTGAAGAATCTCTAAGTTCGCCATTCCATGTTTGTATAAAATTGTCTTTAATGCGTATTTGAAAAATTCTTAAAAATTGGGAGACGTTTCCTACACCTTGAAAAAACCATACATCGTTAAAACCTAATGCTTCTAGAATTTGTTTAACATTAACTATCCAATTAATTTTATTTGGATGTGAAATAAAATCATTTAACATCATATCATATACAGATTTTCTGTACTTATTTTGTGAATTGTTTACTATTTTCAACCAATATCGAATTACTTGTGTTAATCTATTAAATTTAAGAGGCAACCTTCCCAATTCACCGGATATAAATATGTTTTGGGTTTGAGTTCAACATCCTAGGAGTTGTTTACAGAATTTAAGGTGAACTTTTTTAATTAATTTTGCGTCTAAAATCCCCCAAATTTCTGCACCGTAATTTAAATTTGAGTAACTAATTTATCAAAGAGATCGAGTCTGTGGCTAATGGAAAGTTCAGTAAATTTTGACAAGTAACATTTCATTTTATAAATTGCCTTCATTGCTTGGCCGCTTAAAGTTTCGAAAGTTTTTGTAAATGACCCGTTCGTAGTAAAAACAATACCAAGATATGAAAACTTTACAACTATTTCGAGCGTTTTTCCACAATAAGTAAAATTATAGTTTTGATTTTATATATACGAGTATATCGAGTTTTACGACCCCTTTCAGCAGTCAGGGTCATATGAGGCGGACAGTTCACGTAAGTATCGTTCCTGGGAAGAACCAGTACTAGACTCCTGTCCTCGGTAAGCAACTGCATACTTTCTCAAAAAGAGACATGGTCGGTAGCGAGGCATACATGTGTACTTAGCCAATTGATTAATGTATTACATTTCTAATACCGCACTTTCCAGACGAATTTGCTCAACTGAACTAAAATGTTGATAAATGTACTACTCAAATTGTTAGTCACCGAGGACACTTCGATTTATTTAAAGACACAGAGTTTAAAGACCTTTGTAAGAGTTGTTGCCCTTAGAAATAGAAATAGAAAAAAGAAATACCAGTTTCCGTAAATATTGCATGAAGACCAATATTTTCTTTGCCTAACTATACTGATACTGTATTATTACATCAACAGCAAGTAGTTTTACCGTATTGTATAACTTTGTACGTATGTACACGTGAAGTAAATTATGTTCTGTTCTGTTCAGTCACAATTAGTAAATCAATATCCTGAAAAAGTATTCTTTTACAGACACCATGTGGTCGATCTAAGTAAAACACACATGGTTCCTTAAAATGATATTGTTTTGAGTGATCGCGTGAAGTTTATTGTTCGCTATTATATGTTTGTTTGCCATGGAAAAATAAGATATTTAAATTTTTGTAACATACATGTTTGTAAAGAATCATCATGCACATATAACATTTTTATATTGTTGCAAATATATGATGTTTTCATATGAAGAATATATAATTTTTTAGGAGAAAAGAAATGAAGAATAAAAAATAATAGAGGGTTTCAGTTCGTTTCCAATTCCGTATAATTAATAATATTCATACATGAATGATATTTGTAACAGTTGAAATGTAAAAGGTTTTAAAAAGTGTTTTTTTTTTGCTCGGAAAAAAGATGATACATTTGTAAATTATAATTCAAAACCGGCCCATTTGGTGTTATGCTGATTTAACTTGTCATTTATCAATGCTATTTCGTTTTCTACTTTTATTCTTATTTTAAGATACGCAACAAAGTTATCAAAATTTAGTGGCTGATTTCTATTTTTTTTGCTTGAAATATATAAGATTTCATGAGAATTAAAATGAAATTAATTACATTTCTTCTTTTAATATTTTCCTTGTCTATTATTCCAAAACATATTATTTTTAAGTTCAAAAAATATTTCAGGTTTCTATCGGATAGAAAAAAATCCAAGTTTATTCCACAAATGTTGCACATGATTACATTCCCAAAACAAATGCTTTAATGTTTCCACTTGCATGTTACAAAAATTGCATAAACTTGATTCTGAGATCTTGCATTGATGTAATGATTTATTTGTTGGTAAAATTCTCATTAAGTGTTTGTATTGAAAACTTCTTAATTTTACATCTATAGTTACTGTAACTTTTTGTGTTTGAGAGTATGTTTTTGTCCACTGTAATGACTCATTTGGGAATATTAATGACCATTTTGTCTCGGACTTTATTTCTGCTTTAGTTTTAGTTTTCAGCTGTGTCTCGTAGAGTATTTTGTTGGGTTCTTTAGATTTTAATAATTTGTCAAATAATCTTTCTTGTTGTGTGTATATTATACCCTCTTGAGTTAGTGCCTTCTATAGATTTATAGGAACACTGGATATTAAATTAAAGTATCTTAAATACTGCATGTCATCTATGTTATATAATTTTTTTATGTTTTCAAAATTATAGAAGGCTTTTGTTCTATAGTCAAAAATATGTTCTAATTTTCGTTATTCCCTTTTCATGCCAATCTTTGTAATAAAACGTTTTGTTACATAGTTTGATTTCCGTATTGTTCCATATTAATTGTTTACATATTTCTACATTATTTTCATTTCTATTTATAAATTTTATAATATCCCCCCCCCCCCCCACAAAAAGGGAATGTTATGTTTGTATAATGGAAAACAACCTTTAGTTTGTCTGTAAATAAATTTAAATGCCCCATATCAAAACGCTCAACGATGCGCACATACGCAATATTTACAAAGCCAATTTCTCTCCGCTCTTTTAAATAACCTTAACCACTGCATTGTTATCAGACGTAGTGTATCATAAATATGTTCAATTTCTTATTAAAGATTCTTTAACTAGACACAATTCATCAAGCGAAATGCTTGTTTGATGATAGCAATTTCCTTACTGATCCATCGAGACATTATAAATTATACGCTTGTGACAAAGAATTGATTAGTAAACTATCAGTTAACAAATAAATAAAACTTTTTACAGACGGTAAATACAGCTTGTACCGATCCATCATTAACGTTTAATGCCAAAGTTTGCGAATGAGATCTTTATATGGATAAATGTAATCCTTTCGATACGACACCAGACGGAAGAATCAACAAGATGTTAGTATTTTTGCTGCGCATTTATCCACCATGAAGTCTAACAGCAAACCTTTATTTTTATCGCATGAGTAGATTTTATTTTGATTTCATAGTCAACTGAGCAGGTTGAATAAAGTTGGAATGCATTTCGCAGTTCTAATTGCGAACTGCGTTCCAGCATTCAATTCACCATTCATTTTTTTAATTGCGAACTGCGTTTTAGCCTGCAGTTCACCATTCAGTTTTTTAATTGCGAACTGCGGTTTAGCCTGCAGTTCACCATTCAGTTTTTTAATTGCGAACTGCGTTTTAGTCTGCAGTTCACGATTCAATTTGTTTTACCTCTTATAATTGTCAAAAAACATTTTTAAATAAAAATAACATAAGAAATGAGAAGTAGGTTGTTTTGTTTGAATCGCGGACTGCAGTCTTTTTTGACAATGTAGACCCACTTAAACAATTCCTTGAAGCTGATACGGGACATTCCTGTATAAACTTTATTATTAGAAATGATATTGATAGCTTAGAAGAAACTTCCGATAATTACATGCATCATCTAAGTTCACTGCTAATTTCATTAATCGAATCATCGAGTATCATTTACAAATGAAATACCCGAGTCTAAGTTGGGCGCTCATAAGCATAACAAAAGCTTTACAAAGTTATTGCAAGCAATTTAATGTAATTGAATTGAATAAGTCTGGCGGCAATATGCTCATGATATTATGTAAATTTGGAAATGTTTGGATCATAAAACCGTCTAAAAATACGTTATTGAATTGTAACTTAAATAAAATCTCATATTGGATTATGTAACTACAATATTACTACGCTTCAATATTAGTATAAAGTCAGTTTACCAATTATATATGTCTCGAGGACCTATCCTATGCAGATCTGCGACTTCGAATTCTTTATAAGAAAATCATTCAGACGTATATATCTAACACCACAATACATGTATTGTTTGATTACGGACCTTTAAGTCGTCCTGAAAACAAAACTAGCATAAGGTGCTTCGTTACAACAAAGTTTTATGAATATACATGACCATGCTCATCACCATATTCTCTGAACTCTTTTCATTATTTGTGCTACGATGCCATTTGCCTACTCAATCAAACTTATTACATCCAGGAACAAATGTTTTATACCTCGTATTGCCCATACCGTTGATGATTTATTTAGTTTATTCATAATACTGAGAAGAATGAATCATGAAACGGTATGGTCAATAAGAAGTATAATTCCACTGCAGGCTAACAGTCTGTAGTTGTGATCCTTCAGGATTTGTAGAATCAGAGTCGCTATTTTCTGTAAGTATCACCGTTTTTATATTCAAATCAATTAGCCTTGTCATTTATAACTACGAAACTACCAGGAGTACGGACTTAAATATTCCTAACATATAAATAACACTATTTGCATTTAAAGTCATACAAAGTTCTATAAAATACTGTAGAACATGGTTCAAGTGTGTCCAAGGTCAACCTGCTCTATCGACAGTGGCCGTGGTCAAGTGGTTAATGCGCTGGACTTGTAACCTGGGGATCCGTGTCCGAATCTGGGTAGCGGCAAAGCATACCCTTCTATAAACCAAAGCTCTGAAGGTTCTGCTGTTGTTCGGAACTACAAAGGAATTAAAAGTTGAATTTCTTTTTAGGATGAGTTTCGGAAAATGAATGATAGTTCGCGCACGAATTTTGATGCATACTTACTTACAGACGTACTACGAACGCTTTTCTACATCCGCTATGCAGTTGTTACAGTTTTTCACCAATATTAGTTCAGCAATTAGCATAATATTATATAGTCAACATTACTTGCCTACAGTTATCATCGCATCGTCCATGAATTCAATGATGACTTCTATTCGTTTACAATAGAAGCTAGAAACCAGACAAAATTATCAAATACAGCACGAGAATTATGACCTTGAAATGTGTGTACTGATAGTAAATATTGTAGTTTTCCTAGGGAGAGGATCGTTTAGATTGTTTAACGACTGTTTTGTATTGCTGGTTTACGATATTGCATAGCCACATGATTTTGAATTATATGCACGTAATATTTGAATTTGTATTTAGCCATTGAATTGAAATATTGGAACTGTATTCTAAGGCGGAAGCTAGGTGAATGGAAGCTGTTCGGTATGCAGAAAATAGTGAAAACTGAGCGATTATTGAAAATGGTAATAACTCAATTGTTCGTACCGAACGACAAAAATGACCAAAAAAATTGAATTTCCTCTATATAGGGAGGCGTTGCCAGCACCTATAGTGGAAGGCTAAGTTAGTTTTGATTAGAATACAGTCTTAAAAATGGTTTGATGAGCCTGTCGCCGTATATGCTTTTTTAAAAACATCTTTTAACCAACTGAAACTGTAAATGTATATATTAATTAAATCGCGGCCATCTCCGAATACAGGCTACCCTGTGAATTAATTCCATTATTTAATACCTGTCATTTATCATTTAGAACAAAATAACCTCCGAAGACCAGCTGTCAATAAAGGTCATATTATATATTTCCCAAGGGTGACCTGTGGTCTCAGGTTGGTCTGTACTTCACTGTAGCTTGGTCTTGTGATATCATTTATCCTACTCTATTTGGATCAGAGAAACTTCCGCACAGATACCATACAGATCTCCCAAGACACTTTCACTTTTAGCGCTCGGATATGGACAACGAGATTAAAGTGGTATGTTATCTGATTTATAAGAGATTCTAAATATAATGGAAAAACATCGTCTCTAAATGAACCGTATAATGTATTTATTATTAATTTGGAATTGACCTTTTCACCTAAAACATCTAGTCTGACATTCATGCTTTGGTAACTAACAGTTATATAAATATCTATCGATCAACTTCATATTATAGTCTTCAAAATACTATCATGAGCCTAATGCACTTTGTAACATGCTTATGACTTTTAAAAAATGAAGTAAACATAGTAATTCTTGAGTCCCTTTACACATACATATCATAGCTAATAAAGCAGTTTTCATACGTCTGACCCCTTTTTGTACACAAGACTTGTTTTTATCCTGGTGATTGTTTTAGACAAGGCAGGTTAAAATTATTTACAGATTAGTACTTAAGCACATCATCTAGCATAATTATAACACATGTGATCAAAAAAATATTTGATCACATTACGCAAAATGTAAACAGTGAAATATACAATAGATATAAATATAATTAAGTAAAACATAAGTAAAGCTTGGTTATACAATGATACCTTTAACTAATATCTAAAGCAGTTTTTATTAATTTGGCAAGACTACCTTGAGTTAGCAAGTCTACAGATTACATTATTGTAATGAATTTGTATACTTAAGGTCTCGTATATAAATCACTTGATAAGCGGTGTCTAATGTTAACATAGCACGAACAAATACAAATAAAATGATAAGCATTTTCAATATCACGTGTACCACAATAGTGACAGTAACGTTTATTTCTAGGAATGCGTTTATCGATACCGGGGCATAAAAAGTATTAAAGGTATAGTTATGAACCTCTGTTAACACTATACATGTCAAACTGTTAGCAAATCTATTAGCAGAGTGTGAACATGTTAGTCAGAATGCTTATGCATCAGACAAGACAATGTTGTATTTCTACGTCTTTTCTGTATAGTACGACAGAGTCCTGAATACCATGTCAAATATATATGTCATACGCAGAACTACGTAGTTGAGATCATTTTTACAGCATCTAGATAATTTAAAGAAGAATAGAAAAAAATCTATGTGATGGCGATACTTCTAATTTGTTCTAGAATTCGTGAAGCTTGTTAGGAGTAAATAGTAATGTTGTTTGTGTATGTTTTTATCTTGTCTTTTAATTAGCCTTATAGATTGTCATTTAACCTTCTCTTGATATTAAGTTATGAAATCAACCAGCTAATTTCGACCATCTGCATAAAATTTTGCTGGACATCGTTCTAGTAGGATGAAAAAAAAGGTCTCCAAAATATAGATGACCAAATAATAGGTATATTTCTGATAATTAAAAGGGGCATTCATAGAATTAAACTCTTTAACAATGTTCCGTCTCCCCCTTAATTCCCAAAGCCCCAAACAACCCAACGGTTGGACCATTCAAGAAATGGTGGATAAAACACGTCTCCCAGTGGTTACGGCATCGGAACAATATGTAGCCATGTAAAACATGATTCTTAGAATATCTATAAACAAATGTATAGTACACTGTGTGAATATATATATACTAAGATCGTTTTTAATCAACGTAATAGAGCGATCGAATGGATAGAAATAAATCGAATCCCAACATAAAGAATCCATCAACGATCAGTTTACAAACCTAAAAATTAATCAATGCAGCTTATGCTTTTTAAGTACCCATTATTGATACTTACTGTGATTATGCTTAATACTCCTACATCAATTGTCCTATAAGTAAGCAATTTGTCAAATGAATAATGTAGGCGAATCCACTTCAGAAAAAAATCTAGATTGAACATCAAATAAGCCTTACCCCTCAACATTACATTCAAGTTGACTATTTGACGTTGTAATTTGTCTGGTATTGTTTACAATTATAGATAAGCACATACGAATCCTACGCTTTGCTTCAAAATCGATTTCATGTTTAAGAGGCTTAAGTCCTACCCAAAGTGACGTGTAAAAGCAGCATCAGACACCCATAAATTAGCTGCCAAAGTCTTAAGGATCTTTATTTAAAAATAATTCAAATTGAACAAAGTTTTCGAATTATGTATCTTGTTGCAAACATACGAAAGTTGAATAAATAAAAAAAAGTTTTCAAATTTCAAAACCGTACAAAGCAATCGTTACCTACAGTAATTAAAAACAAAATACATCTTATATCTTATACATGTATATGCATACTATGATCTTGTCACGATAATGATAACACTAATTCCATTTTAGATGTATGACCATGCTCAGTCATTTAATGTAATGACAGCTTAGGACTGAATTATGAATAATCCAATATGAATGCCAATTTACTGACAGTGGCTTATTGATATGATAAATCTATAATATTATGGCATATCATGTCTCAAACAAATCTTGACTGATTATATTTTAGATGTTTCTTTATCACATACAGTTTCCGTTCACTACAATATCTAAATAAGATATTAAGCTGTTTTTGTAAAAGCAACAACTGTTAAAATCTGCAGTCAAAGCTGCTGCGCAAAACTGCTTTATCAGCAGAAATAATGGACAGAATGATTCATTAAGTCGTTTATCAGCTGAACAACACCATTCAAGTAAGCTGCCCATATAAATTATCCATAAATAATGAGAAGTGTACAGTTTACATAATGTCTCTAAGGCTACATCCTTGACCGGTGGACACTCACTTTACCGTAAAACTCTATGAACATAATGCGATCATCATCGGCAGTTTCAATAAACAGACTTCAACAAAGCGACAACAGAACGTGTTATTGTGCAGATTCATGGAAATAAACGAGTTTTTTCAGTTCATCTCTGCCTAATTTGCGACAATTGTAGTGAAATATAGTCAAACATATTGTAAAAAATGTCAAGGGCACTTGTGTTTGCGGACTGCTCATACTAAGCGCTAAGGATGAGTTAACAATATACATAAAGTTGAGAACATGGGTTATTTTGGGGGCCTGACAAATCTGTTGAAATAAATAATGAAATTAATATACTTAATCAAAACTAACCGCGCACACAACTTCACATTGCTACTCATACTTGTGACATTATAATCACGGCACGGCATTTTCAAAATAGCGAATTAAGTGTCTCTCTCAGTTGGGCGACAGTAGTCTATAATAATACTTTCTGATCATTAGAAAAATCGACTGACGCTTCTAGCTTACGCCATATCGAATATATACCAAATATTATGACTATAGACAAATATTGTTTATACGAAGCACAATTATTAAAGAAGTGATAAAGATTCATAAAGATGTTTGTTTCATTATTTAGTTCAGATTATACCCCCAAAACGCAACAATTCGATCTGTTTTGAACTATAAACGAGCTTTTTTTGAGTCGCATGACAATTGCCTTTAGGATAAAAACATGATTAATTGTAAATTGTTACAAGAGCATGTTTTATACAACCAATACAGCATTGACAATGACGTTTTCTTCAGTTGCGTGAATGCTGTCTTTCGTGCGATCGTTTACTTTGCTGCAGATTGTTTATGTTTCTCAGGATTTTATGCATTCAATCTTGATTTATGTTTGCTGATGTTAATGCTTGTTATATTTGTTACTTTCTTCACCATATGCGATGTAAAGTGAAACCAAGAGATAGAGTAAAAATTAAAGAGAGTTAAACGTTTCCTTTGTTATATTTATACTTCTTAATAAAATGATTAATGAGACTTTAGTATATCGTTGCATAGACTTGGAAATAAATTACTGCTTTATTAACATGATTTTTATGGAGGAAAATAGACATTTTTTCAAACATCATAATATAATAAATCCAGGTGTTTGCGCTTGGTGTATTTTGATGTATATTTTCCTCAATAAATCAAATTGTCAACGATTGCTTGTTTGTCTACGTGCCATGCCATTTGCATTTCAGCGAATGCCAATGATAGCTTGAATTATTTATTAATGACACAAAAATGATTGAAATTCAGGTTCATTTGTATTATCATACCTCACCCACCGACTGTTTTCACAATATGGAATGAATTTATTGTGATGGTAAAATAATATGTTTACATAACATGAACAGTGTGTGGGATATTTTAATCACCAAATCAAAGTAAGTTCTGTTAATTACATCTTGTTTTGGGAGGTTACGTGTATACATCCTAACATATTCCCAATGTAATCCGACTCTTCTTGTACCTGGGCGATGTTTCAGCCCTACAGTTTGAGGCTTTAACTGAATCAGATACAAAAAGCAATCAAATTCCATGTGATTTCCCTTACTATATAATAATCATTGCTATAATGAATCGTTTGACATTTGATGTATCCTTTGTTGCATTCGTGTGTTGATTGTGTGGGCGTCCCTTGCTTTCAATCTACTAGTATTTCTACTTTATAGAAGCATCATATTTTCGTTATAATATGCGGTGTTATATGTAACACGACAGTGTGGGTGATGGAACTGAACACCAGTCATAAATAAACTATAACGACCAAGGCGGCATATCATGTTCCGTTCAATTAGACCGATTGAATATCACAATTGATCAAATTAATAAATAAAATCCGAACGTTGCCATTTGTTAAGTCACAAACCCCTCATGGCTGCGATTCCAAATCCCACCCGGGACCAAACTAACTTCACCCGAGTGTAAAGAAGCAGTATAGTGAAATGAAAAGTTGCAAGCATTACAATACATCGTTTATTGAAAGCACTTTAAGTTTTATACTCATAATGTCCAAAAGTATCCCAAAATGGAGCGGACAGATTTTGCAAAAAATATTTTTCTTTAGGTTTCTATGATAGAAAAAGGTTTACCGCGAGATTTTTTAAAAAACTTTAAAATTCTTTGAGTTATTCACACTTTAAATTTGCATTGAAGTCAATGGGAGTAGCCCATTTCGAAAGATTAAAGAAAAAAGGAGATCCACAATACTAGAAATTTAAAATAAATTAAAACGTCTAAGATTGCTATTAAACCAGATACGTATATCATATCTGGTCAAACAAATAAAGACAATTAGTACAGTCCCTGATGGGCTCCCGTGTGCAAAAAAATGTCCATGGATAAATTATATCAATGTGAAGCTGCATCTTTGAAGTTTTCAAATATTTTGGGTAGACACATGAAATCATGATACGTTTTGAGAAATCCAAGATGGCGTCCAAGATGGCCGCCAACTATTTAAAAAATGACCTAGTATTTTCATTTTACTGCACTAAATAAGTTGTTTTTCGTAAATTCGGCATTACTATTTTGATGGGTATGTCTTAAAGTCCCATAAGCTTATATATGTAATGGTCTTAATAGTAGTTTCTGTTTGTTCTATAACAGAGGAATCATCCGGTGTGTTATCCTCCCGTGCATACTTTATAGCAAGACAAACTATTTCCGAAACCACTATCGTATTTTTTTCAATATCATTGAAAAAAAAACTATTTATAGAACACCTGTGTTTTCTACAACACCTGTGTTTTCTATAACACCTGTGTTTTACCGCAGTCATGCTATGCACACGTAGTAAAGTGACGTCACGCGCCCTACATATTTCAAGTTTACAAAAGCAAAAATCACAGTGAAATGAGTGTTTCCAGACGAAAAGGGCTTGTTTCGTCGGTAATAATTATCTTAGGATGATATCAGCAATTAAACGTTTTTGCATATATTTTTCTACAGCAAAAAGCTAATGGGGCTTTAACAAGCACAAGTATACAAATGAGATGCTATCAAATATCCTTTTTATTGCTGATGACAAATACAGATATAAAACAATGAATATCTTGTTCGTGTTACTATCACCTTTCAACTATAAAGTTTTTACATACGTGTATATTTGTTTTCCATTACGGAAATGCGGTAATTGACCAGAAACAATGAGATGTACTTTGACAAAGCCCTCCATTAGGAATGGCAATAAATCTGATCGCTTTGGAGTGATTTATACACGTTGACACGCGTTGTAGTAAATGGCTACGAACCATTTTTAGCTCACCAGAGCACGAATGTGCTCGGGGTGAGCTTTTGTGATCGTCCGGCGTCCATCGTGAAGTGGCGTCCATATTTACTTAAAACAACATCTCCTACACCGCTATGCCGATTGCAACCAAACTTTGCTGGAATGATCCTTGGGTGGTCTCCTTTCAAAGTTGTTCAAAAAATTAAATTTCATTAAAAACTCTGGTTGCTATGGCAACAAATGGAAAAAACTTTAAAAATCTTCTTGTCCGAAACCATAGGGCCTAGAGCTGAGATATTTAGTATGTAGCATTGTCTAATAGAACTCTACTAAGTTTGTTCAAATAATTCCACTGGGGTCGAAATTGGCCCCGCCCCGGGGGTCACTTGATTTATATAGACTTATATAGGAAAATCTTCTCCGAAACCGCAATGCCTAGAGCTTAGATATTTTGTATGTGGCATTGTCTAGTAGACCTCTACAAAGTTTGTTCAAATTAAGGCCGCGGGGTCAAAATTGGCCCTGACCTGGGGTTTATTCTATTTTCTATAGGAAAATTGGAAAAATCTTCTTCTAAACCACAAGGCCTAGAGCTAAGATATTTGGTATGTAGCATTGTCTAATGGACCTCTACCAAGTTTGTTCAAATTATTGCCCTAGGATCAAAACTGGCCCCGCCCCGGGGGTCACTTAATTTTATATACACTTGTATAGGAAAATTTATAAAATCTCCGAAACCGCATGGCCTAGAGCTAAGATATTTGGTATGTAGCTTTGTCTAGTGGACTTCTACCAAGTTTGTTCAAATTATTGCCCCAGGGTCAAAATTGGCCCCGCCCCGGGGGTCACTTGATTTATATATATAGACTTATATAGGAATATTTAAAAAATCTTCTCCGAAACCGCAAGGCCTAGAGCTTAGATATTTGGCATACAGCATTGTCTAGTAGACCTCTACAAAGTTTGTTCAAATTAAGGCCGCGGGGTCAAAATTGGCCCTGACCTAGGGTTTATTCTATTTTCTATAGGAAAATTTGAAAAATCTTCTAAACCACAAGGCCTAGAGCTAAGATATTTGGTATGTAGCATTGTCTAGTGGACCTCTACCAAGTTTGTTCAAACTATTGCCCTAGGGTCAAAATTGGCCCCGCCCCGGGGGTCACTTGATTTTACATACACTTGTATAGGAACATTTATAAAATCTTCTCCGAAACTGCAAGGCATAGAGCTAAGATATTTGGTATGTAGCATTGTCTAGTGGACCTCTACCAAGTTTGTTCAAATTATTGCCCTAGGGTCAAAATTGGCCCTGCCCTGAGGTTTATTCTATTTTAGGAAAATTTGAAAAATCTTCTCCTAAACCATAATGCCTAGAGCTAAGATATTTGGTTTGTAGCATTTTCTAGTGGACCTTTACCAAGTTTGTTCAAATTATTGCACTAAGGTCAAAATTGGCCCCGCCCCGGGGGTCACTTGATTTATATAGGCTTATATAGGAAATTAAAAAAATCTCCGAAACCACAATGCCTAGAGTTAAGATAATTTGAATGTAGTATTGTCTAGCAGACCTCTTCTAATTTGTTCATATTATGGCCCTTGGGTAAAAATTGGTCCTGACCTTAGGATCACTTGATTTTACTTGGACTCGTGTAGAAATATTTTAACAATGTTCGTCCCTAAATGACCTATTTTCCTGGTGAGCATTTACAGGGCCATCATTGCCCTCTTGTTATATATTCTAAACTAGATTACTGTCCTTCAGAATTCAAGGACAGCGAATAGGCATCATTCGGAATTCACGTGAACGATGGATTTGTAATAAGGAACTATAAATAATTTTACAATAAATTTTATTGATAAATTTATAGTCGGGGTTATATTTTTCTGTCATCGAAGCTTCAATGTCATATTGATGTCTCTGTGTAATTTATTGGATGAAAATCAGAAGTTGCATATATTGTTTAATACGAATAATTCAGTTAAGAGGGTTCTGAAAAAATAAAATGATCACACAGCATTTGGAAACAAGGCAAGACATTGTTATATTGAGCAAGGAATTGTGTGGTTACACGCGCCGTGAGAGGCGTCGCATTGTCATGCTGGAAAATGCCAGGTCCGTTATTTTGTTTATTTAAAGCATTGATGTAACGCTGTGCATTTACATTTCCTGGAATAATAACCAAATCAGTTTTCAGATTTTCCATTATCCCACCCCAGACCAAAATGTTGCCACCACCAAGTCTGTATCTGTTCCGAATACAACAATCTGCAAGACGTTCATTATACCCCCGCAGACGAAGTTTAGAGGGGTATATTGGAGTCACTCTGTCGGTCGGTCGTTGGGTCGGTCGGTCCGTCCGCATAAAATATCAAAAGTTTGTGGAGCAAACTACTTTCACATACTGTAAGCAAATAAAATACAACTTAAAATATGTTGTCACCATCATGTGTAGATATGCAAGACACATTTTTCATTCCCAGCGATTCACTCATTCCAGAGTTATGTGCACTTGAACATAGATATATAGTGTACAATGGCAGTCTTAGTTTGTAGAGCGAACTACTTCCACATTTTTCAAGGGATTAAATTGAAACTTGATATAAGTTGTTATCACCATGAAGTGTACTCAGGCAAGACACAATTTTTATGCCCAGCGAGTCACTCATTCTAGAGTTATGTGCCCTTGAACATAGTAATCTAGTGTACAATGGCACTCAAAGTTTGTGGAGCAAACTAGTTCAACATTTTTCTATGGATCGAATTGAAACTTGAAATGTATCATCAATATTAAATGTAGATGTGCACGACACAATCTTCATGCCAAGTGATTCATTTATGGCAGAGTTATGTCCCCTTGAACTTAGCCGTGTAGTGTACTATCACTTTCTTAGTGTCAAAGCGGCGGCGGGGGTGTAAGTCACCTCTGTGACATCTCTAGTTCCTACAAGGGGCATTCGCACTCTAGTGTATGAGAGGAACGTATGTATTGCGTGTGAACATTTTAGAAAAATTGCTAATACGCACAGCTTTCGAGCGTTTAAACCCGAGCTATCGATGACTGCCCTTTACAAACATATGAATAGCATATGTACATCGTTTTACAACGAATAACCAGCGTATAGGCAGCGCATGAGAAATTTTTGTAGCGTATGTCAACTTAAGGACATATCCGGTAGTTGCTATTGCGCAACGTAGTGCGCATCCGTGACGTTAATTTTGCTATTAAACATATAGGCAAAATGAAAACGTATAGAGAGAATTTTGCATGATCATAGCATATAATAACAGAAACATTTTAATCGAAAAGAAACTGGGGATCGCGGTGCCTTTTTCTGAGTTATCTGCCCTTGTTTATGACGTTTTGGCTTAATTTATGTCATTATAAGGGCAGATCACTCATACATAAATCTTAAATACCATATTTTTACTTTTGGTTTATGTTTCTCATTTTATTCTTGGTCAAAATACAAAATTTCATGCAATTCCATTAAATATTTATATTAGCTTTTTTCAGTTGAAGTAAACAGACCTCTACCAAGTTTGTTCAAATTATGGCCCCGGGGTCAAAATTGGCCCTGCCCTGGGGATTATTCTATTTTATATAGGAAAATTAAAAAAATCTTCTCCGAAACCACAAGGCCTAGAGCTAAGATATTTGGTATCTAGCTTTGTCTAATGGACCTCTTTTAAATCTATTCATATAATGGCCATGGGATAAAAAAGGCCCAGATGGGTCACTTGATCTTACTTAGACTCGTATAGAAAACTTCAACAATGTTAATCTCCAAATGACCTTTTCTCTTGGTGAGCATTTATAGGGCCATCATGGCCCTCTTGTCTGTTTTTATCCACAGGTTAAGGATGTTTTTGTAGAATGCAGGTATGGATGTAGTGTCAAGGTTTTTAATGAAGTCTAAATTGAAATTGAACACAAGGAAATCTGATCTATCTAAAAAGAAGTATCTTGGAATGGCTTTCCAGTTTGCATCATTTTTATCTGATAATGCTTTGATCCATTTTAGTTTCTATCTATCATATCGAGGCCACCATTGAATTTGTTGCCTATGAGCGTTGATCGTTTGATCTTTTCTTTAGTTTTATTCCATAAGAATTGGTAAATAAGGGTATTAATTTCTTGAACAATTTTATTTGGTACTATTAGTGAATGAAAAGCATTTGTAAATTTTGGAATAAGAAGAGTTTTGACA
This sequence comes from Lutraria lutraria, assembly GCA_964023205.1. Classification (NCBI taxonomy): domain Eukaryota; kingdom Metazoa; phylum Mollusca; class Bivalvia; order Venerida; family Mactridae; genus Lutraria; species Lutraria lutraria. The sequence goes on from OZ026834.1 coordinate 5,854,548, forward strand.
ATGAGAATTTTTCCATACCAGGTTAATTTTCTCTTTGACCAGTTGTTTATAATGGCTTTACAGCTTTCGAGTTTTGTTTCCCAATTTAATTTCTCACATTCTTTCTTATTGTGGCCAAAGCAAATTCCGAGAGCTTTGACTGGTTTATTTGTCCATGAAATGTTAACGGTTTTATCTGAACTATTTTTATCTTTGCCTATCCAAAATGCTATGGTTTTATTTTTGTTTAACTCTAAGCCAGAAAATGATCCGAAACTTTCAATTGTTTGCAATGCGTTTATAATGTCTTCTTTTGAGCGGAGAAATAGGGTAGTATCATCGGCTAGTTGTGAATTTTTTATCTTTTGATGTACATGCAAATCATTACGTTTTATTGTGATGCCGTTTATATTGTCTGATTTACGTATTTTTGTTGCCAAGATTTCTACAACTATAATGAATAGTAATGATGAAATGGGACAGCCTTGTCTTACACCGCGTTCTGGTTTAAATGGTGTAGATATCCATCCGTTATTCGAAATATATGTTTGTATGTTGCAGTAAAATGTTTTAATCGACTGAATGAAATCGTTTTTAACCCAAAATGTTTTAAAGTTTCGAATAAAAAGTTATGTTCTACTGTATCAAAAGCTTTTCTTAAGTCAAGGAAGACAATTGGTCCATTTAGTTGTAGATGATCAGCATAGTCGATGACGTCTTGAATCTGTCTGATATTATATCCTATGAATCTATCTTTAATATAGCCTTGTTGATCGAAACTGATTATTTTATGTATTACTTTTTGAAGCCGATTTGCTAGTATTTTGGCGGCAATTTTATAATCTACATTTAGGAGGCATACAACGTGTATGCTAACACAAACAGATATTCAAACATAAAGTGTAAAGTTTTCGTTTTTGGTCAGTATAAATACATACTTGCTTTACGATAATTCACTATTCCTCATACTGAATAGGAAAACGGCAAAGACCGAAAGGTATTTGGACAAAATTGTCTCAGTTGATTAACATATCCAGATTTGACTTTACGCTGATTAGTTTACGGCAGAAAATCTTATATCGGATAACTTTCTATGTTTAAGTTGCAACACCAAAGCTGTATGGAATCAAAGAAGTGGAACTGAAGGATCGTATGGTTTATGTTAAAAACAAGAAAGAAGAATCTTATTTGAAGAAGTATTAATAAATATGAAAAATATGCATAGATATGATAACAATCATGTTTTCTTGCTTTTCAACGAGTAGCTTTGTTGCACGCGTGCGATTTACCGAAATCAATTTGCTTGGCTATGTAAATGGGTGATAACTCACATTCAAACAAACGTTACTTATACATTAACTAATTATTGTCAAAGTTGAGAAACACGTGACTACATCCTAACCTTTCGATTCAACCATGATTTGCACGATTTTGATATCATTGCTATAATTTTAGTGAATCACTTGAACCAGACTATGTGACATTGAAAATTTGTATAATTATAGTAATAATTATAAAAATAAAACAATCTGAGCTGCATGTCTGAAAAGGGGAAAACGAATGCCTTCCTTTGAAATTATCAGAAAAACGCATAGATGGCAAACGAACCCAATGGCCTATGTTTTTAAGTGCAAACAGCGCTTTATTCCATGACACGTTGAAAACAACTTCGATAGGAGAATATAATTGTTGCCCCGGAGTGATAATTATACACTAGGGTCATATGTTATGCTTCCTAATCTCTTATAACGACACATGTTTTAATGCCATTGAAACATTATTTCGTGGATCTGCATGTATCACGTATACTACTGTACAGCCTCTCCAGAGCGGAACTCTGGAGCTACAATCACCCTTCAACAACAGCATGCTTTTCCCAGTGGCACTATTTAGCTATAAATTTAACATTTCTATAGAACAACCTCAACAACAACAACATAATTTTATTCTTTCTTTGGAGAGGTTGCACTATATATCGAATGGCGTGATACACATCGCTGATAATTTTATAAAACTTGAAATCTATATCCAAAGGTGAATTGATAGTGTTCAATAACTTTAATTTCATTAAAGTCCCATAAGCTTATACATGATAAATAATTTGTTCTGTTCTACGTGATAAAATGCCATTAAACAAATGTGTAACGCTGGACCTAACCATAGCTTAATACAAACATTTATGATCGTAATTAAATTTGTAAATATTTCTATACATTAAACTATTTATGTGTGTGAAAACAAACGTTAAAAATCTGTTTAGGTTACTAACGCTCTAGGAACTAAAGTAATCTATAGACAATGGAGGAAAATTCGAATGAGAAAGAAGTTAACCAGTCCCTTCCTCTTCTCTATAAGTATTGCACACCCTCATTTCATTGATGATTATGTGCAGGCGCTGGTTTAAAAAAAAGATACTAGTAATCTATTTTTTTTTAATTTAAGAGCTAAAAAGTAAAACAACAATTTACAGTATTAATTTAAAACTTCATACATTAGGATGGTTGGAATTAAATACTGGTGGTAGAGATTAGAACAGGTACAGTGACAATTGCTTTGAAGGAGTCAACTGTGACTGCTTGGTAGTCACCATGTTCCACTGACTGAGTGTTCTTTGATATTTGTATTTAGAAGTCCTTCGAAGTGCCAATGTGTCAGATGCAGTATGAACCACCATATCTTTAGTCATTAGGTATTAATATTAATGCATAATTATCAGGATATATAGCTATTTAGGATATTGCACTTATCGGTCTCCAATTCAGTGTCTATTCGGTTTAACAGATATCACTGTAAAATGATTAAAATACACACTCAGATCAAGTATGCTGAGGCGATAAAAATTGTTTCTGGTTATATGGTTTAGGCGTAATATAGTGTTCGTTTATGGTTACCCGACTTATCCTATTATCCCCACGGCCCTAGGCTTTTTACTAAGCCATCGCCCCTCCCCCTAAAAAGAAAATGGTATGTCAACTGTCTCACCTGAAGATGTGTTACCTTTCCACACGCTTTCAAAAATAATACAAAATATAACAAATATTTCCCTGCCTATCTACTTTCCCACTTACCCTATTTTTACTGAACATGCAACCAGAAATATATGCATTTTGACCTCTTACTGCTACATTCGAATGTTTGAATTTGAAAGCAAAGACAGACGATTTATCCGTCAATATAGTTTCAAGTACTAACTAACACTAGTTACTGGTTTGACTTTGAGTTAGTTAGTTGTATCTTATTTTCTCATGTTGTTATTGATTTGTACATTTACCATCAACTTACCAAGATAATTGGTCCTTTAACTAATGTACTTGATGTTGAAGCAGCTAATCACGGACGGAGCTTATTCAATCAATGGTGCTATTGTACATGTTTGGCTACGACAAAGGAATAATAAATTGCGTTTAATTATTTGGACATCGAGAATAGAGGAATCTGTTGTTAGCAAACGCAGCGAAATAATGAAGGGAAACGTATCATTGATTAAATACATATTAGGTTCACATTGTGTTGTGTTTGTTCAGTTTATTACGGACAGAAATACGGTGATTGAGGGGTCAAGATACAATTCCAGACAAGCATAGCGAATGTACATGTATAATATCTGTATATTCCGTACGAATATATAGGTTACGCGTCTGAATTGTAAATTTTAAATCAGTAGACGCAAACCTTTAATCAAAATGAAATGTAGAAATTATCAATCAGAATGTTGGTATGTTGATCTATACACATGACCAGTTTCAACGTAGTAAGGTTAAATTAATACCTTTTTCCACTGATAAGACCATCCCGCTGTTAAGACCACTTTGATGAAGAAGGGAATGTGGTCGCAGTAGAGGGATTCTACTATATCAAATATTATGTTAGCTTCATATTCAAAAGCATCGACTTCGGTTTTTACTTCTCTTTTTAATATCAGTTCAGTCATGTACCAGTGGGTGGCAGTTAACATAAACTCCGTAGTAATAGTACAAACCATATAGTGTGCAAGTAACCCCATCAGCTTCTCTGCATGATTGGTCTGTGGTTGAGGCCGAATTGTCTTCAAGATAGTGTCTTCAGACGAAGCATCAGTATGTACATGTTCCGTGTCCATAATTCGAACCAATGCGATGCCCTAATAACTTATGCTGAACTTGTTGAACTAATTGGGATGGCAATATCAGGGTGCAGTCAGATATCAGTTAACGATCTCGTTTAAATAGAGACTACCAGTGTAATATAGTCATTATTGGGTGCCAATTGCCAAGTTAACTGATACAGTGACCGCTGAATAAATGACATCTAGGTGTATGTTATATTTTCTCGCAGTTTGTTTTCATTCATTCACAAGTTTGGCTGCAAAGGTGATAGAAATATTGATAAAGTACCATATGTATGGACAAGTGAGAATAAAACGAATAATTCGACAACTCATTTCAAGACATGTGCATACCTTTGTATTCATTAACAACGAAGTGTTGATATTTGGATATCAATATCATGACAATAAAATTAGATTTTGTATCTATCAAATTAATTCAAGGAAAGAGAGTCAAAACAAAACCCAAAACCCTTCGGCGATAAACCAAACAGTTATTGAACTGTACCCAATAATATAATGATCTAACGAATATAAAACAAGATATTAAGTTGTACAACAGGTCATTATTTTGTATTAATCAAAATAATCGTGTTCCAATTCCACAACCTCGTGAAAACAAATGACGATGTCAAATCATGTGGTCTAAAGTGAAATTGGGATAAATATAGTTGTCATAAAATGGTTTACATACAGACGCATTTGATATGCATAGACTGTACATTTGGTCAGTTTCTATGATAACTAGTTACAGTATAAATAAACAGCTCGATTATCAATTGGAATTGCTATAAAATAAGAAACTGCTGTCTGGTATGATCCAATGGACGATAATGTCTTTATGTGTGCATGTCTCACCATTCTATGTTTTGCACAGAGTCGATTGATAGCCAATTTTCCCTAGACGCATTTAATTTATGATCCTTAGATTATGTATGTATGACCAATTTGGCGCTGAACATTCAATCATATCGTTACCTTTCGACTATTTGTCTGGTCTTTGAATTTTTTATTACACTGTGTAGAGGTTTAATTTTGCTCTTCAGACAGACCACATCTGTAATTCTGAAGATAACAAGTTTGGGGCTTGTGTTCTGGACACGTGTTCAACAGAAGACATTTCTCCGCTGTCTGTTGTTTCCCAATTTTTATGTCATCAGACCAATGTTCATGACGGTAATTGTATCAATATACGAATAAAAGTCACCACCTAACAGAAACAAGCCGAGCACAGACTATTTTACGTCTTAGTAATGATAGATTAACTTTTGTGGGTTATATAAAAAATGCTTGATTATAGAAAAATACTTTGGGGGGGGGGACTTTTTCCTAAAAATAAGTACTGATCAGGTATAGAACCGCCTCCACGTCTCTATAAACAATATTAACCAATCCAAATCACTTAACATTCATAATAGCCATGGCGGTGTACGATAAAGAAATTTCGATTCAAAAGTTTAAATCCCGATTTCCCAAATATTTGTAAGAGTTTGTATATCTTTATTAATGTTTTTAATTGTTCTTTTTAGGACATACTGGTCAATTTCCATGTGTTCGACTGACAAGCGCGCACTAGTATATGAAATTAGTCCATTTTGGTGTGGTGACATTTTTTCCGACCAAACGAAATCGGGTCAAATTCTAGCGTTTCTTATTTCGATTTCTCGGTACCGGAATGGTCTAGGAGCTTAGTTCTTGTTTTATTTTGTGTAAAAATTCATACCTGAAACTGCTGCAAACTTTGATTTGGAGGTTTCGTCAGTACACCCTTATAATTTTGAGTTTTGCAAAGATGGTGCGCATTCACCGAAACGAAAATACGTCTTCTTATAGTATTTATACCAGTTGAATGGGTCGAATTTTGGGACAATTTTCTTTTTTCATTTAGGGTAATTATGGGATAAATGTTGCTGTTTTATGTAAAACAATTTAACTGTCACAGGTCCGTTACTTCTGCTTGTGAAAAGATAGGGACAGACATGGTGGATGGCCTATTACATATATTCGGAGCCTGCTCCGGGCGCTAGCGCAGTGGTTCGAGCGTTCGTCTACTGATAGAAAGTCGAACCCTGTGCGATGCTCACAATGTCCGTGACAAATTTGACTGAAGATATTACATCCTATGTTAATTTGATTATGTGGGGTAGCTTGGCAGACGCTTACAGGTAGAATGTTGTTAGTACTGGTAGTACTGGTTAAGGCTTAAATGAAGTCCAGGGGAGCTGGTTGGGATAACTGTCCGCCACGATATGACTGAAATAATGTTGAAAATGGCGTTGAACCCGATGAAACAAACAAACATATATTTGGAGTGACATACATGCCAAACACAGACCAGACCTTGAGTCAGAACACCTGGAAAACATTGTTTTAGAGGTAACCTTTAAGTTACACAATTCTAAATGGATAATGTGCTGCTACAGACCTCTTAGTCAACCAGATGGTATTTTCTTGTACACCTGTCATCCTGTTTTGATAGTACATCCTCCTTCAGTTGGTGGTTTAAACTGACCTCCCAAACCTTGAGAAGGGAACCCATCTACTAGATTTAATGAAAGTGTTTGATCTGTGCAAAATAATCGAACTTGCCATTTGAACAAGAGGGCCATCATGGCCCTACATCGCTCACCAGATAAAAAGACTCTTAGAGAAAATTGAGCCTTTGTAAAATTGAGTGACCCTTGGGCGGGGCCAATTTTGCACCTACGGCAATAATTTAAACAAATTTGGTAAATGTCCACCAGACAATGCTACATACAAAATATGTAAGCTCTAGGCCTCGAGGTTTTCGACAAGAAGATTTTCATGTTTTCCAATATAAGCCTATATGAATCATGTTAACCCCGGGGCGGGGCTAATTTTCAATACTTTTTAACAGATTTGGTAGAGGTCCACTAAAAAATGTTACATACCAAATATCTAAGCTCTAAGTCTTGTGGTTTCGGACGAGAAGATTTTTTCCATTTTCCTAAATAGATAAGAGTAAACCCCAGGGCAGGGCCGATTTTGACCCCAGGGCAATAATTTGAACAAACTTGTTAAACGTTCACTAGATAATGCTACATACAAAATATCTAAGCTCTAGCCATTTTAGTTTCTGACAAGAAGATTTTAAAAATTCCCCTATTTTAAGTCTATATAAAATCAAGTGACGCCTAGGGCGGGGCCACTTTTGACCCTAGGACAATAGTTTGAACAAACTTTGTAGAGGTCCACTAGACAATGCTACACACCAAATATCTTAGCTCTATGCATTGTAGTTTCTGACAAGAAGATTTTCAAAATTTCCCTATATATATGTCTATGTAAAATCAAGTGACCCCTGGGGCGGGGCCAATTTTGACCCTAGGGCAATAATTTGAACAAACTTGGTAGAGGTTCACTAGACAATGATACACACCAAATACCTAAGCTCTATGCCCTGTGGCTTTGGACAATACGATTTTTTAAAATTTTCCTATCTGTTGCCATGGCAACCAGAGTTTTCAATGAAGTTAATTTTTAAACAAATTTGATAGAGCTTCATGCAAGGAACATCCATGTAAAGTTACGTTGATATTGGCCTACTGGTTAAGGAGATGTTGTTTAAAGCGATATATGACGTACGCACGCTCACACGGACGACGGACTTCGCGCGATCACAATCATAGGCCCTCGATTCCTTGATGTTTATACGTTTACAGACGTTATTTTTCAACTTAACTTATCAAGCAACGCAAATCTGTCTAAAGAAAAATCTTCAATTTCTTACCATATTGAGTGTATAAAAAACACCAAGGTAGTGCACTCGCCATTTTTTTCGATTGATGGAAGTGACGAAAATAAGCGTTGGTCCCGGCTTTCTTTATAATCTGCACGTGCTTTCCGGGAACCTTGCTTTCGTCGTAGTATGCCCCAACTTTAAACGTTTTGACAGGCAGTAGCCGTTTAATTATTATATAAATAGACAAGGTTAACGTTTGGTACAGACAAACAAAGGGCCATAAATCTGCTAAAAATGATCAAATCACAAAACCCTGACAATATATGCTGGGGAACTTGGTGACAAAAGTTTGTAAAATATCCCTTGAGAAATTTAGGAGGAGTCGTGCACAGATGAGTATTTCTCTACTACATATGCGCACAATAAACAAAATGCCATAAATCCGCCCACAACAATCCAATCAGAAAACACGAAATATATGTACTGGGTTTCTTGGTGACAATGAGTCTGTGAAGGTTTCATCAAATTCCTTTGAGAAATGTAGGAGTACCATAGAAGAAATTTAGAACACAAAAAAACTAAGGGCCATAAATTTTCAAACAATGATCGAATCACAAACCCGCACAATATGTGTTGGGGGAATTGTTGACAATAGTTCTATAAAAGTTTGGTCAAAATCCCTTGAGAAATATAGAAGTAGTTGCAAACAAAAGAGTATTTATCTACTACATATGCACAAAATAAACAAAGGGCCATAAGTCCGCCCAATTTCTTGGTGACAATGAGTCTATGTAAGTGTTCTTTGAGAAATGTAGGAGGAGTATCATAGAAGAAATTTAGGACACAAAATAAAGTAAGGGCAATAAATCTTCCAAAAATGATCGAATCACAAAACCCGCACAATGTGTGTTGGGGAAGTTGGTGACAAACGTTCTGCAAAAGTTTGGTCAAAATCCCTTGAGATATATAGAAGTAGTTTCAAACAAAAGACTATTCCTGTAAATATTACATAATTATGCACAAAATAAACAATGGGCCATAATTCCATAAAAAATGATCAAATCACAAAGCCCGGTATATGTGTGGGAGTTCTTGGTAACAATATGTCTGTTCCCAGTCAAGTGCAGTGTTTAGATTATCACAGGAAATTTAGCTGTCGAAGTTGCTGTTAAGCAATACATGTATATAATCACAAATAATTGAGTTCTGCTCTTTTATGAAGGTATGTGTTGATGGTTTGGCTGTAAACAATATGTTTCCTCTCACTTGGCTTCTTTATTAAACAATAAACATAATTCGTAATGTTACATTGCGAGATATAGTTACGTCAATGTCGTGTTGCTATGCGCTATGTCTGCTTGTCTCAGGTTCGTGGATTCGTAAATTTGAACTGGTTTGTTTGAAGGCGTTATATGTCTATCAAACCATTTGTCCTCTTTAACTGTTACATTTACCTGTTACATTTACGGAGCACATGTGTACTACGTGTACTTGTTCTCGATCCAGTAATGCTGATTTGGTGATCTGCCCGCACGTGAAACACTGTAATATCTCGTAAATTCCCCCCAAATTATTGTTTTAGATTACAATCGAATTACAGTTCATGTAAAATTTGTCTTGAAATATATTTCTCGTAACAATGCGATTGTGCTCAGATGCAATTTCCATTAACTTACATACGCAAACTGACGATCTCTAGTGAGATTTCTCCACATGTAGTCGATTACACGCAATAGGGAATTGCAATGTTAACATCAGTTCTTACTGTTTCTCACAAATTGATAACGTGTATAATTATATTGTATCACGGATGTTGCTTTGCAATACTACATTCGTAACAGGTATTACAAATGTGATCACATTTGTAGCAGATACAAAGCAATATTGTAATATATTTGTGTCAATGTCGATTTTATTTTACTTGCAAAGCATGTGATCAAATTCGTATTAAAACTGTCTCAAATGCGATCTGTTACTAACGAATGTCAACCTAAAATGGTTTGTCTTGTAAATTGTCCATACCAAAATGTTACAATGTCAAAAATAATTCGACCATCGTTGGTATCAAACCATCGATCTTATTAATTGAGATGCAGTCATTATCATGCCAAAATAATGTTTAATGTAGTTTTATGGCGCATTGACTACTAATGATAATGTAGCGCACATAATAAAAAAGAAAGCAACAATTAAATTGCTGACACAAAGAGCAGTATATAGAACATTGGTCGTTATAAGGAATTTGTCTAAATATCTAATAGATAGCTAAATGATGTTTTGTTGTATGAATGGTTGTGCTTAAGTCAGATGACACTGATAAAGGAGGTAATTCAAAGATAATTGTTTTCATTAATGCTTTTGTATGAAGATTGTAAACCGATCACTGCATGAACTTTATGTCGGCAGATATTGAATTTCCATTCCTTATTTTTAAACAAAGGCTTATTGGTGCTTTCTACCTACTTATAGATATTTGAAACATGATTGATTGTGAAATCTACTTACAATAATCCGTACATCCGTCCATAGATTAAGAATATAAACCGCGGTCGTTTTAATGTTTAAGATTATTGGTAGTATCGGCATATAATGCCTCTGACCATTTACAATGTATTTACATCTGGAGATGGTAAAGACAATAGTTTTTTAACAGAGAATACACATAAAATAACGAGTTGACGAATACACCTAGCCCGACATATACGCACAATTTGTGAAAGCGGACAGATAGAGGAAGAATACAATTTTATATAGGAGTGTAACAGATCAGTGTCACTCAAATAGAAGGGTCTGGAATCGAGCTCTTCAGGCGCTTATGTCTGTATAAACATCAAGACGTGCTGTCGATAAGTCGGAGAGCTTTTTTCACGCATGTACATATATAACAAACAAATTTTCAATCTCAGTTTATTCACAAAAAAAAAAAAGAAATTAAAAGCAAAACCATGGCGGTACGAAGTAATGATCTTACTAAAACGTGCAGTAAGTATTTTAGCGGGTGATGATCATTAAAGACGGAATCAATTACAGGAAAGGCTTAGCTGGTTGTTGCTGATATGTTGGTCCTGATACCATAACTAAATTGGTCTCTTCATTTCGTACTGTTGACCATTTAAAGTCCCATTAGCTTTTTGCTATAGAAATATGCTCAGTACATCTAGAAACATAACGTTTTTTACCCTGGATTTTTTTACTTTCCTTGTTCATGTATATTTTAATTGTGTGTAGTAGTGTTGTACAATCATGTAGAAAGTTGAACATCATCTAAATTTTATCGATCGTGTTACGTAATTCTCCTGCCACAATTGAATCACAAAAAGCACGAATTCCACGTGCACCACTAACACACGAATAATTTTGGAATAATTATTAAAATAAAATTACAAAAGAATAGTCATATGTTTCGGTATCACGATGCCGCGATTGTCCGAACATGAGCAAACTCAGACCATTTGGACGCTTATGGCGGGGACAGGAAAACGGGTGGTTGTGCGACGGTTTAATACTCATGCTTTCACAATTTCCTGTCTGAAACATGTTACGAGCGCACTGTCACCGTTCGCGACCGCCCACGTCCGGGTCATCAACGTGTAACAACTCACCGGCCGGACCAGCAACTCCGCGTGAACAACCTCCGGAACAGGCGCATAACTCCTGCAGACACTATTAGACAACTTGTAGGACGCCATAGGTAAGTACTCAACCAATATTTAATCAATATTTTACCTATTCACTTCGAACAACGATTCTGAAAAATGTGGATATTTTACTTGAATAAATTAATGTTTCGTTATTTTTCAGCCGACCTTTTTACACGTTATTAACTGTGTGCATTTTCAAACGAGAATTTGGATCCCTAAATAATGGAATTATGTGATAGAATGTTACAGATGTATTGATAATGGAATAAAATAACATGAAGTAGGTGCAGTTTGTCAATTATTAGGTTGAAAAAATATTGAAAGTAGATCCGGTTTGCGTTTCTAGATGTACTCAGTATATATATGCAAAAAAACAAGCAATGGCTGATATTATCCCAAGATAATAATTACCGACGAAATGAGCCCTTTTTCTTGACTGCGTCAAAACACAGCTGTTCTATAAATAGTATTTGTTCAATGATATTGAAAAAATATGATAGTGGTTTCGGACACAAAGTATGCACGGGAGGAAAACACCCCGGATTCCTCTGTTATAGGACACACCGAAATTATTACGACCGATAAATTTATAAGCTTATGGGACTTAAGTAGTGGAATTGTCCTCTTTCAAGTCAACAGGTAGTCTGAAACATCGACAAGATATTCGATACCCTTCGTCCGTTGAAGGTATATTTTTGGTCACGTTAATAGATTTTACTATAATTCATCATACTGTACACAAGGTTTACAGAAATATGTGCGTTAAATAGGAAAACGAACGCGACTCAGTTTGAATCAATGTCATGCAAAAAATTAAGAAATCTCTAGACGCCTGCGCGCTGTAAAATTGGCCGTATTAAATATTTTCCTAATATCTATTGATTATATAAATTAATACGCATAATGAAAAAGCGTTCTGACCTGTTCCGAAGCACTCGTAAATAACAAGAGAATTGGCGGCAAAAGTGCATCAGAGACAGTGTTTCGCAAGTTAAATGTATTTCATTACATTAACCAATCCTCCGCTTGTTACTTTCAGCAATGATGTTGTTAATTAAACAATGAGCTACATGTAGTAAAGTAAAACATTTGAGTCTGTGTTAAAGTCCCATTAGCCCTACTAATTCGGCTTTCCGGTTGGCCGATTTTCGTGAACGAACTCGGAAAGGCCATCCTCTCAGCCTTATAGTCCAGTCAAGTTATGACAAATTTTGGCTGAACCCAGTACAAAATGGTACAGAAATGAAATATGGCTCATTTGAAAGCTAAGACTTTCTACAATATCAGGATAAAAAATAGGACAAAATCGGACCGGCCGTTTCTTTCAGAAATGAATTAGTATAGACTATCATTTATTTTAAAACGCATCAATATCATATTAACTAATGTGATAATTTTGACAAACACATCAGGAAGAAAAAATATAAATATTCACTACATTTTACAAAAAAAGAAAAATAACAACCTTTCACAAGACACAAAGAAAAAACACAAAACAAGGTTTTAGCATTTGTATTATTTAAATTCGAAATAGGATGTTAAATTACCCCACCCACTTATGGTAGCATAGAAATTAGACTTATCTCAAGTGTGATAGAATTTTACAGATCTTTACAAATATTTTCAGATATAAGTAAGTCGATCTCTTTCGGATTCCTGAAAATCTAGCTATATTGTTAATCTGTTCTGAAGTATGGTTGTCATTGTTTGTCCGTATGTATGTATGTGCTGACTTAAATCAAGTCATAATAAACAGACCATCGTTGTAAACACTGCGCTCAATGTCATGTGTTCGACATCTGTTATACAATGATAAGAAACGGATGATGTCACATTGAATAAAAGAGGAACTATGCATTATATAAAATACCATAACACCTTACTGCGAATGGCATTACAATGAATGCAAGAAGAATTATGCAACCATTTTGAATAGCATAAAACCTTCCACCGGATGACATTACAACGAATGTAAGAATTATGCAAATATTTTGAATAGCATAAAACCTTCTACCGGATGACATTACAACGAATGCAAGAATTATGCAAATATTGTAGACTAACATAAAAAAACTATTACTAGATTACTTCGCTTTCAGGATTTATGCAAATTAAGTAGGGTGCTATATACGCTGTTACAATACAAAGCTAATTAAAATGGTATTATAACTAATTGGGTTTACAGCAAAACAATTAAACCGATTAAACTTCACTGATATGTGTTAGAAGAATTTATCCATACACATTGTAGCTATCTCTAAGTTCCCGTTAATCAGATAAACATTTTGATCGTAAGATCAAAGAAACTCTGTAAGGGTGGTTTGTCTCATAATACTTCAACTTATTGAACTTTATCCTGATCAATTTGATTTTAGGACAACAAATTTGATTATCTTTAATAATCTGGTCGACGCATATGACATTTAACGTCCGTACGTACATGTGGGGAAGGTAATGTTACAAAATGTAGATACCAATAATTACTAACTGTTAATTATCTGTTCAGAAATCTTTGGTGCTTGGTTAAGCAGCGCCTAGCACGAAGAATAAGATTCGAAACCAATTCAATTCAATTTTGTTCAAATACTTAATATCCTGTTATAAACAAGTAAAGGAGTACATAATATTTACATAATTACCTGCCACAGTGACATTGGGTAGCGAATGCTAATTTTGTCCTCATTATTAATAATAGTAGATTGTACTAATTTAGTTATACAGAAATGAGATTGTTTCTTACTCTTTTTATGTTTTTAAATGCTTTTGAAAATTGCTTGACAATATTTATTTAAAAATGAACATTTCAGTACATATATATATATTTATGATGGTAATAACATACATATATGTCTATGATGGTATAATAGCATAATTATATATTTATGATGTTAATAGCAGTGTATTTTACGTAATGTTAGTGTGACAGTTTTAATTATTGAGAAACATTACATATCAATAAACATAATCCAAGTAACCCACAATAGTAGTGAAAACATCAAAGTAATGTTCATGGAATACAAACGTATTACAAGCATTAACTGCTTAAATGTTGCATTTTTTTAACAAGCAATAATAATAGGTATTTTGCATGACATTACATAATATTTACAACACAGAAAACGCAGTCAACAGAGCTAGCAACATAAAAGTGGACAAATAAACACATCCATACTGTTCTGAAATGTTTCATGATGAAATTGCAAAAAAATACCGGCACTTAATTTCGTAAGCTTCGCATCGTTATCATTTGTAAAAGAGACTATTTACATTCATCATGTTTGGTTTGTTATAGATGTTTATATCTATGTTTCTTTCATGCTGCACTTAAACTATTGGACATCAACGTGATATTTACATCATGAAGTCACACTTTCGTTCATTGTATCAATTTTTCTCCACAACCAGTTACGATCAAGTTATGATTACGAGAAATGAAATCAACTAACTTTAACAGTATGCCGGTTCGATTAGTCAAACGGAAAAGCTGCCGGAAGTGGCAGAGCTCTTCCGAACTGCTCGATTTGTCGTCTTCTAATTTTAGAAGCTCTTCTATCTATTCCGCCCGATATGGTTAGATGAGATGTAAGTCACGTGACCAAACAGCACGACAATACCATTTGGAATTGCCTATTTAAACTATTGCTATAACTCAAATAGTCCAGTCAAGTTATGACAAATTTTGGCTGACAAAATGATACAGAAATGAAATATAGTTCATTTGAAAGCTTAGAATTTCTACAATATCAGGATAAAAATATGACAAAATCGGACCGGCCGTTTTTTTTCAGATATTTGTTTGAAGTATAGGCCATCATTTATAAATTTATTTTTGTGATTAATCGTTCATGTTCTTATATCTTCATCTGGCTCTCACAACACGAACACACCTCTCTCACATCGACAGCACATAGTTCCGGATGACCAAATTGTGAATATTTCCCCAATCCTGCACATGGAGATTGCAAGGGGCTGCGGAATTTATTTAGATAACGATATTTTTACTGAACAGACAAAATGAATCATTGCAATTAGAACGTTTTGCAATATACCGGTATATACCGTTTTTTTGCGCACACTAATCTAAATCTAAAATAAGTAAATAAGTGTTTTTGTAGACTTCAACCATTTTAATAGAAAGTTGATATATTTTGATTATTATAATTTTTATTCATTTAATCACCAGCTGTCTAGTTTTGAAATTAATTACCCACGGACTGTTAAGCTGTCATATTTTTTTTTATAGAATTACGATCTCGGTGATTAATGAAATGCCAGCCCCGAACATTTCACGTAATTTGTCAAATATTTTTTGAAATTGTGTTACGTTTATTTTATTTGACAAAAACGTGTAATACATTTTAATAAAAGGTAACATTTTCCCTCTAGAAGTCATTCTTCTGTGTTGACTTTGAACAAATGTACATTAATAAAGTTCGGAGAAAAATATATTTTTATGTTCATTCTTTGTCTATTTAAACTAGGGAAAAAGTCGGGCGTCCATTTTATTGACTGACAGTAACACGAAACTTTGCAAATTTCATTTAATAAACAAGTTGAAATTCGAAGCATACATATTTCAAGTATTAAGTACAAACAAGACAAAATATACATATTTACCCTATGTACGGTTTTGCCGCATAAATTGTGGTCTCATTTGATAGAAAATGGAATTTCAGACGAAAGATGCCTTTTTTAAAAGTACAGTAGAAATTATTAAGAGGCTCCGAAAGCCTTCTTCGGTCGTGGTCAACAATACCTTAACATAAGCGTAGTCAAGTCTACATTTGGTATAAGCTCTTTATTAATGACCGACTAATTAAAATCATACGTGTATATAAGCAAATATTTATCTAGTATATAGAGTGATTACCAAGTATATTAAAACTCATATGAATATAAAGATGATAGTAGGCTGACTTATTGACATCTACAAAGTTATTTCGTATTAATCAAACCATATGGAAACCATTTGACGACAAACAATAAAAAGACGCACTAGAGTACGAGGCAATACAGATTTTATACCCAACTGTAACAGTTTTCGGACAGAGAAATTATCCGAAAATGAAAAGTTTATTTATTTTGTTAAATCTGCCCAGAATTCGGCCTATTTATTTTCTATGTATGTTATCATATACATATTCATTTTATAACAAAATAAGTTCTGTACCATTTAGTCCTATCCCATCTGTTAATTTGACTGGACATCTGCATATTTACGTGCGGAAATTCAAATTACGTCAACATTCTTCAATAACAGGCATAACTTACTTAAAGTCCCATAAACTTATTAATGTATTGGTCCGAATAGTTTCTGTTTGTTCTATAACAGAGGAATCCGGTGTGTTTTCCTCCCGTGCATACTTTATAGCAAGAAAAAATGTTTCCGAAACTACTATCGTATTTTTTCAATATCATTGAAATAAATACTATTTATAGAACACCTGTGTTTTCCCGCAGTCATGCTATGCACACGTAGTAAAGTGACGTCACGCGCCCTACATATTTCAATTTTACAAAATCACAGTGAAATGAGTGTTTTCAGACGAGAAAGGGCTTATTTCGTCGGTAATAATTATCTTGGGACAGTATCAGCAATTGTTTGTTTTTTGCATATATTTTTTATAGCAAAAAGCTAATGGGCTTTAAAATATCTCACCTTTTCGTGTCATAACGGTTGATGTAAGAAGCCGATTTATAGTGAAACACCCCGATTTTACAATGGACTCGCAAATGTGTACATCCAGATCACGTGACAAAATAATTGGCAGCAATAGCGTTTCGCAGGTTACATGTAATTGAGATTTAGGTTACATGTAATTGAGATTTCCTTAAATTCTCTTTAACAATCCTGTCTTTCAGGAATGATTAAAATAAATTTATTTAAACATGTTGTACATAGTAACAGAAAAAAATCTAGACAGTTTTGAAATATGTACCTTTACGTGTAATAAAGGTTAATTGTACAAACCGATCTATAGTGAAAAACTGATTTCATTATAGACTAGCACAGTGAAACTGGTATATATGCCTACATTCAAGTCACGCGATACCGATTCACACAGTTAGTGTAAACCAATCACCGGACTTTTTAACATATAGCTGTCAACAAATCGTCGGTGCACTTGTACCTAACTTTCGTATTGCATTTACCTGCATCTAGGGAACAAACGTAACAATACTTAGGCTGAGAGTCGTAGCTCCAAGCCAAAACCCATAACGACTGGTCCAAATGGCGACTTCATCAAAAAGGCTCAAATTCAGGTATCATAATTTTTTAGCATCGGATAAAAAAATAGAACAAGAGGGCCACATTGGCCCTTTATCGCTCACCTGAGAACAAAGGCCAATAATCAATGACCAGGTAACATAGTTTCCATCACCTAAAACTCATTTTTACGTAGATTTTGAGATCAAAACCAACAATGAAGGTATAATACTGTTAAACAAGCTAAAAACATAGCAAATTTTCTAATCCAAGGGTCCATAACTCTTGAAGTTGAGGTCCGATTCCACCAATAACTTAACTTGTCCAAAACCATAAGGTCATACACATTCATTGTAAATATGATTAGGATCGGTGAATAAATGAAGGCGCTAGAGTGTAAACAAGCTAAAATATAGCAAATTTGCTAAGTCAAGGGCCCATAACTCTTGAAGATGTAGTCTGATTCCGTCCATAATCGTACTTGTCTAAGACCTTTTGGTTATACACATTTACTGAAAATATTATTAGGATCGGTGAATAAATGTAGGTGCTAGAGTGTAAACAAGATAAAATATAGCAAATTTTCTAAGTCAAGGGCCCATAACTCTTGAAGTTCCGGTCCGATTCCGCCCATAATCGAACTTGTCCAAGATCTCTTGATTATACACATTTACTGAAAATATAATTAGGATTGATGAATAAATGAATGCGCTAGAGTGTAAACAAACACAAATATAGCAAATTTTGTAATTCAAGGGCCCATAACTCTAGAAGTTATAATCAGATTTTGCCCATAATCGAACTTAGCCGAGACATTGTGGTCATATACATTGTGAGCAAGTTTAATCAAGATTCGTAAAGAGCTGCAGTTGCTAGAGTGTAAACAAACTAATTGTGGACGGACGACGGACGCCGGACATTCACCGATCCTAAAAGCTCACCTGATGAATCAGGTGAGCTAAAAAGTAACTCCATGAAGGGCTTAAAAAATCTTTTGAAGACATGAAATTGTTCCCGACTACATCACAATAAGAATTTAAAAGGTTGTATTTGCTTACCAAAATACCCGTTTTTAGCTCACCAGAGCACGAATGTGCTCAGGGTGAGCTTTTGTGATCGCCCTGCGTCCATCGTGCGTCGTGAAGTGGCGTCCATATTTACTTAAAACAACATCTCCTCCTACACCGCTATTCCGATTGCAACCAAACTTTGCTGAAATGATCCTTGGGTGGTCCCCTTTCAAAATTGTTCAAAAAATTAAATTTCATTAAAAACTCTGGTTGCCATGGCAACAAATAGAAAAAACTTAAAAAATCATCTTGTCCGAAACCACAGGGCCTAGAGCTTAGATATTTTGTATGTGGCATTGTTTAGTGGACCTCTACCAAGTTTGTTCAAATTATGGCCCCGGGGTCAAAATTGGCCCTGCCTTATTCTATTTTATATAGGAAACTTTGAAAAATCTTCATCTCCGAAACCACAAGGCCCAGAGCTAAGATATTTGGCATATAGCATTGTCTGGTGGACCTCTACCAAGTTTGTTCAAATTATTGCCCTAGGGTCAAAATTGGCCCCGCGCCGGGGGTCACTTGATTTATATAGACTTATATAGGAAAATTTAAAAAATCTTCTTCTCCGAAACTGCAAGGCCTAGAGCTTAGATATTTTGTATGTGGCATTGTCTAGTGGACCTTTACCAAGTTTGTTCAAATTATTGCCCTAGGGTCAAAATTGGCCCCGCCCCGGGGGTCACTTGATTTATATAGACTTATATAGGAAAATTAAAAAAATCTTCTTCTCCAAAACTGCAAGGCCTAGAGCTTAGATATTTTGTATGTGGCATTGTCTAGTGGACCTCTACCAAGTTTGTTCAAATTATTGCCCTAGGGTCAAAATTGGCCCCGCCCCGGGAGTCACTTGATTTATATAGACTTATATAGGAAAATTAAAAAAATCTTCTTCTCCAAAACTGCAAGGCCTAGAGCTTAGATATTTTGTATGTGGCATTGTCTAGTGGACCTCTACCAAGTTTGTTCAAATTATGGCCCCGGGGTCAAAATTGGCCCTGACCTGGGGTTTATTCTATTTTATATAGGAAAATTTGAAAAATCTTCTTCTCCGAAACCACAAGGCCTAGAGCTAAGATATTTGGTATGTAGCATTGTCTAGTGGACCTCTACCAAGTTTGTTCAAATTATTGCCCTAGGGTCAAAATTGGCCCCGCCCCGGGGGTCACTTGATTTATATAGACTCATATAGGAAAATGTAAAAAATCTTCTTCTCCGAAACTGCAAGGCCTAGAGCTTAGATATTTTGTATGTGGCATTGTCTAGTGGACCTCTACCAAGTTTGTTCAAATTATGGCCCCGGGGTCAAAATTAGCCCTGCCCTGGGGTTTATTCTATTTTATATAGGAAAATTTAAAAAATCTTCTTCTCTGAAACCACAAGGCCTAGAGCTAAGATATTTGGTATCTAGCTTTGTCTAATGGACCTCTTTTAAATCTGTTCATATAAGATAAAAAACGGCCCAGATGGGTCACTTGATCTTACTTGGACTCGTATAGTAAACTTCAACAATGTTCATCTCCAAATGACCTTTTCTCCTGGTGAGCATTTATAGGGCCATCATGGCCCTCTTGTTTAGATAACAATCAATATGGGTTTTCGTCCATTCATGTGTCTTCGAATGTCGTAATAAATAAGTTCATTTTATCCAAAGAAATTTGTCAAATTGGACGAAAATACCATCAAAGTTTTCGTGAAGTTCAGTACCAATGATATTATTAATAACTTTAGTGATGAAGTGTTTTATACCGTTTTACAGTGGTGAACATTCTGTAACGCGACGAACACACGACGCGTTAATTAAACGAGTCCTGACCATTCATTTGAAATACCCTGACCAGATATACTGCGATTATATGACCTAATTTTCCTGATAATCAATTTAAAACAATAGAACAATATTTGCCTGTATCAATCATGCGCTTTCAATATGAGCAACAATCTTGAATAATGAATGATGTTTGACATATAACATCATTTTTATATCTCATTCACTCATTACATTTTCCAGTTTTTGTGTATGTGTAATCTCATTTTTGTTTATTTGATGTTTGCATTATTTGTTGTATAAAATCTTGGCTGTTGAACACAAAGTTTATTCAGAATGTGATTTGTAAAAAGACATTCATAGTTTGTACAGATGAACAAACTCACATAAAAAGATGTTATAACTGGTTCAAAATTATAGATATGCTATCAGTTTATTAGAATAACATAAAAAATAATCAAGCGTCATCCGTAATAAATAAATAATACAAGAGCTCTATAACGCCCTTTTTGGAGTTTTAATATTTTGAAAGACAAGCAGAAAAAGTAACAACAAAAACATTAAACTAACCATATTTATAAATATATGAAACATATCAAACTAACTATGCTTTTAAAGAATAAACATTTAATTAAAGCCCCATAATCATATACATTTATCGGTCGTAATAGTTTCTGTTTGTACTATAACAGAGGAATCCGGCGTGTTTCCTCCTGTGCATACTTTATAGCAAGAAAAAAATGTTTCCAAAACCACTATCGTATTTTTTTTCAATATCATTGAAAAAAAAATACTACATTGTATTTATAGAACAGCTATGTTTTCCCGCAGTCTGTACACACGGTATGAAATGACGTCACGCGCTCTATATGTTTCAAGTGTACAAAAGCAAAATTCACAGCCAAATGCACGGTGGTTAACCGGCTCGGACTTTTTTGGATCAAATCAGCGTCCCCAGACTATTTTTGATCGAGCAAAGGACTTTTAATGAATATCAAGCTAAAAGTTTAGACAGGTGTGATCAAAATATTTGATATTTTATATGTTCTACTTATTTTATTTTAACTATTTATGTGCGACGGAACGGCACAAATGTATAGAAGAAAATAATGTTAAATCAACATCACAGAGAACAGAGTCCACGCACAAATGTAATCAAATTGCATTTTCCCACGCAAAATTGGGCGATAATGTCGAGTGAAGGAACAAGATGTCAATTTCTACAAAGTTTTCATGTTTTTCAATCGATATCGTTACTGAACTGAATAATAACAATTTATCAAAGGTATTTATCGGGTATTTATCCAGTCAAAATTCGGTTCATTGTTGTTAAAGAGAAAAACAACAAACTTAGCAGCGAAGGACTTCTAGTGGTCGTGGAAACTAGTTATGATCAGTTCCTTTAGATCGTTAAAAAACTGATAATTTGATGTCTGAAAGACCCACGTTTGACTTAAACACCTTGGCAATGTACTATACATATATTTTAGAGCATTAAACATGCATGAAGTCTGAAAAATCGGTGTACTTTCTTAGTAATTCAGGTAAATGTTGATGCACTTTCACTTTCGCTTTATAAACTTCAGACTTTTTCTCGATGTAAAGAATAAATTTACAAGAAATAGTTAATTATTTTGAATATATGGAAAGAACAGACATGTTAAAGTTCCGTGGTACAGAAATTGTAAAATTCGTACGTGTTTTTGCGCCTGAATCAGGATGTTTGTCCATTGTTTTAAAGAAATTAATCAGTAAAAAGTCCTTTGCTCGATCAAAAATAGTCTGGGGACGCTGATTTGATCCAAAAAAGTCCGAGCCGGTTAACCACCGTGAAATGATCGGTTTTAGAAGAAGAAGAAGGGCTTGTTTCGTCGGTAATATTTATAATGGGATAATATCAGCGATTGTTTGTTTTTGCATATATTTCTTATAGCAAAAAGCTAATGGGACTTTAATACACCCAAGTCCTTTCAAACATTACTTAGCGGAGGGAAATAAAGAAAATCAGTACTATTACGATGAATTATAATTTCTTTAATAACAACATAATTTTTTATGTAACTTTTTTAACATGTTAAAATGCAAAATAAAGCATATATATTCTGTTATGTTCTTCTTTTATGCATAACGTAAATCCAATCCTAATCTAACAAATAATATTATATCAATAGTTGTATCTAAAGCAGCGAAAACATTGGAGATAAAGCATTGAAGTTTCATTTGAAAGTGTTAAGTGATATTATTATTTCCATTCAAAACCATTTCCATAACTTGAGTTATATCTTCTATACAGGTTATTACTACAATAACATGTGTTTTAAAGGAAGGTTAGCGGTCAATTGTTCAGCATGTTCTGCGATTCGTGATACACGATCCAATAATGGCAGCCCATTTATAATACTTAAATACCGTTCGCTACCAGCTTAGTGTTTATAGAATTCTGATAACACTTGGACCTAGAATTTCTCGGCGGGAACAAAGCTGAAGTAGAAAAAAGTCCGTTTCGTGATCAAGTGTCTGTGATGTCTATTGTTTACCTTTTTCTGTTGATCTATTCTGGATTATGTTAACGTGCTTTGACGGATATAAATAGTGGAAGTATTTGTTGGTTCGTTTACTGTGGAAACAGCTTATTTCTAGCTATGAAACTGTACAGTTGTTTAAAAGTATTTGATATTTTTTCTGCGCAAGTGTGTAGTACTAGTACATGAATTCAAGCTTGATAATAAAATTGTTTGTAAATTATTTATTACGTTTAAAATTTACTGTTATAAAGGGATGTACGCCTAGTGTAAGAATTGTTTAGTCAGTTCCAGCTGAGGTTTTATATTATATTCAACACATAACAATGGGATGCGTTTATTCGAAAAACCGGAAAGACGCTTTGCGTCAAAATAAAACAGTGACTGGTCAGCCGCGAAAAAAATATCTACCGGACAATAGAAACAATGAAGAGATAATTGCAGCTAATCCAATGAACAATATACCGGAATTTTCAGATAGACAAAAGGAAATTGTTGTTGAATCCTGGAAAGAAATTAGTAAAGATTTAGACAAAGTAGGAATACAAATGTTTATGAGGTAATTGTTTTGCAGCTAATTAGTTATTTTACACATCTTAGAAAATCAGAGTATGTTATTGACATATTTTGTTAGGTTTTAGATTAGTTTGCAAGGGAACCCTTTAGGTTCGTTAGACAACACTTAGGTTTTTGTCTTTAATGGCCTAAGTTAATTCCAGATACTCCTGATATATAAGGAGATCATAATGGTGTTATAAATCACTTTAGTTGGTTTTAAGATCATTTAAGGTTAATACAAATTGCTTAATGTTTAATCAAACCGTATCATCCATTTCATTAACAAATTCAGAATTATAGAATTGTTCCAACTGTTTGTAAATTGGTCGTATGGCAATATACCCGTTTATTGTCAACGTACCTAATAGATGAATAATTATATAGAATGAAAGTACGTACAACGGGTTTTCTGCCTAAATTGTTTGATCGCTGATACGGAAGATGAAATTCTATTTCCAATTATTTAAAAAAAAAATTAAAGTGAAATTTAATGTATGTTTAAACGAAGTGTCTGATCGTGGCCTCATGAACATTAAGTCAATACCTGGAAATACACGCATATAAAACACACATGTATGTAAACGGATTTTAACAAGATACCGCTTTCTTCAGATTACTGTAATTTGCTTCTAACTAGTCTCGTATTGAGATCAATGCACTCAGTAAACTTATTTTTTCTATATCAAACTCCGGGGATCATTACTTAAAATCAAGAGGACACTTTGTTTCTTCCTTAAATATTTTGCAAAATTAATTTATTTCAACTTCACAAAGCCAAAAGCCCCATGTGAGTATAACAATGTTACGAGGGTCAGTCAATAAGTCCTGTCACATGGCTTTTAACTTTTTGAATACTAAAGCACTCAATCTGAAACTTTGCATACAGTAAGAACATACCAATTCAAATACACTATCTTGGGCTGCGCACATGCGATACTTCATTTCTGACGCCATCACAATGCACGTGATGTCGTCCGCTGCGATCATGATTTCGAAAGAGGGTCAAAGAGTGTATATCACTGTGTGCTGCAAGAAGTTTGTAGGGATACAGTTCTAAGTTATAGATCAGTTTGTAGGTGGGTCTTTTTTTATGCGGATAGAAACGACCGAAGATGAATGCCCCATTATCGGCAAAACTCGGGAAAAATTAAGGGAACTGAAAAATGTTTATGATTTATCCATATAATTGCAATGGTATAATTCTTGTGCATCTTGTTCTAAATCGTAAGACTTTGAATTTTTGAAGTTTATTACATTGACTTTTTATATTAAAATATCTAAATCCTAAGATGTCTAAAATGCAACCAGAGTTTCTTCAGGAACGTCCGTTTATTTTTCAAGATAACGCTGCGTGCCATAAGGCGACATTTGTGAAGTCACTACTGAGAGAAAGAGAGATGGGCTGGCAGGTATTGCCAAACCCTGCCTATTGAGTATTCACCAGACCTATGTCCCCAGACTTCGATCTGTTTACAAAACTGAAAGAACCGTAACGTGGTGGTAGGTACAATGAATGAGCCGAACTGCTTAATGCTGTTATCACAGGCGTACGCTGCATCAACGAGTGTTGCTTAGCAACAGAAATTCGCAAGTTGCTGTAAAGATGGATGTCAACCATAGAACACACAGGGTGTTACTTTGTAGGAATGTAGACTGGTACATTCACTTTTTAGTCCGGTACATATTTCATATATATATTATTGACTTACCCTCGTACATACATAAAAGTATACACGTGATTATGGCATGGTGTATAAAATGTTTGTTACTTTCATGGGTACAGTATTGCTCAAATAGGATCGACACGTTCACGCCTTTGATAATGAAAATATTGACCACACCCACAAGTTACATCGTATCAAGCATCATAGTTCGTTTATCAAATATAACTAGCGACTTTCAAAAAGTGTCATCGACACCTGGCTAAACCAAATATAAGATATTTTAGATGTTGTTTTAGCGCTTGATCGTATTTCTACATCAAATTAACGGCATATTTTGTAACATGTTCTAAAACATGACACTCCGATTGTTGAAAAGTAATTTATAAAGTAACCACTAGTTAAGTATCATTTCAACACGCATTCGTTCTATAATAATCTATGTTCCGTTCATACCAGCGCTGATTGCATACAAAATTCAAACAATTGTTTATTGTAATATTTGTGCACCGAGTCATTTTGAGCTGGAAGTCGAATTTACGAAGTTTTAGCCAGCGATGGTCTGCTGCAGTTTTACAAAGGGGTTTAACGTCTCACCAGCAACTTTTGAGAATTTTCAGTTTAATCTGGGGGATATCCCAGGCGTTTGTGCTCATGAATGGATAGCCTAACATGTAACTAGAGATCTGGCATACCCACCCTACCGCGTCGACTCCTAATATTTAGATAAATCAAGGCTTGTAGCCTTTGCCTGCTTCCGCATCGCTCACCGGAGTGACCTCGGGAATCTGACCATAGTCAAACATGTAAGCAAATCATTTTAAACTTGTCTGAATTGGTTTAATTACATACTGTGAATAAATATATAAATATCATTGAATTAAAGATCTACTTAGATATACTTACTTGAAGAAAATATGTTATTTATGACCGCCGACGATATTGATATTGACAATTTATTTAGATTTATTGTGTTCAATCCGAGACAGAGAATGAAAGGAAAGGAGGAAGTTTCATCAGCGTTTTTTCGTACAATCGGCAAATTATCATTGATTTCAAAATTAATATATCTGACACAAGCTGTCATAAAAACATATACTGTCAAACCTGTGAAAAGGACCACGCTTAGGAACGACAATATTGTTTCCTTTCTTATATTGAAAGGTGGCCCTAAATCGGAAGGTTTTTTTTTGTTTTAAATAATCAATGATGGTTATTAAAAGAAAGACCTTTATTCACTGGGTGGTGTTTATTCGGAGGTATCCACTAATTCAGGTTTGACTGTAAAGCATACGCATACACACAAACTTGAATATCTCGGGAACCGCGACGTAATGGTCTCCTGTCGATACTTCATGACAGCTGGGAGCGGAAAGGGGTAAATTTATGGACAGTGATTCATGATCAGCTAAAATAATACTGACTGTACAATTGAAAAACTTCGAAACAGTTATCTGGGTAACACACGAAACAATGTAATTTACCTAAGGCTTCAGGATTCAAAATAGTATCTCACGTAGAAAATTAGATATATTTTCGGTATCTTAACAGAGAAGCTCCCCAACAGACGAAACCAGATTTTATTACGCCTAGTCTGAAAAAGTAGTCGTTTTCTTCAAGACATTTCAATGTGTAAAACTAAACCTTTTTTGAGAAAAGAAATTCAAATTTTAACCGTGGAAAAACATACGAATATAAAGACTGTCTGAATCTTTAAAATTAGGGGTATACACTAGTAAATCGGAACTCAAACCATACCCCCATACTCGCCCGACAAAAAATATGTTCAAATATCTTGTGCATCGGTTACTTATAGGAAGAAACACAATTCACATATTAAGCAGTTTTCTTTATTTCGACCCCCCCCCATCCCTACCAAAAGGTCGGCGAGACGATTTTGTAATTATTGTATCATTACTAAAATATATTGGATGCATATCCGAACATAATTATGTGTGTACATTCTTGAACATTCTACAATCTATACTCACACGAAAAAGAAAGTTTGCACTTGGTTAGAGGAAATTTTTATACTTGTACTCGTATAGAAGCAATAAATAGGAATATTATGTACCAAAACGTGCAAAGATGCATTGGCTACACGATATTTTACTTTTTATAAATATTGGCTAATTATCAAAACATTGTTTTATGCGTGAATAATTATACGTCTTGAGTTGATATTTAAATGTTATGCCAAACGTAAAAAAAATAATTATTTTTCATGTTGATATATATAAGAACTATATTTAACAAGGATTTAAGAATGCTTACGGCTTTGTTAGGCTTTTTCTTTTACTCGCGCAGCTAGTTTTACCTTGGAATACTAGCTCAGTATATTATGTTTTTTTCTCAGACTAATCTACTAGCGTTCTGATAACCTTATCAATTGTTTATATATTTGTCTTGGCACTAGTTACGCACGCGCTGTTTTTCCGACGTAAACGTCTATACATTTTCCTATAAACCTATCTAAAGGTTGACATTGTTTATATGTTTGGTTGGCACTAAAAAAACTATTTTAAGTCATGTGATATTGACACTGTTTTAGACAAGACGAACTATGTCAATGCATAGTGGTCTTGTACACTTCACTGTAATATTTATTTTTCATTATGCTGATTCATTATAAATAGAAATCGATATGTAAACAATGAAACATGTATCCACTAATATAGTCTTATTAAAATTTAATACATTCAAAGCTGGCATTTTTAATTCAATTAACGTATGACCTCTTCAAACAGGGCTACGGAGACTGTTACGATATAAGTATATTCCCACAGCGGGGTGCTATGGTTTATTACTATACTTGGTGGATCAAATGCCTGGTTTTATGTATAAACTATCTAATAGAGAACAATATCTTTTGTTATATCTGACCGCCGTCTCCAATGTAAAATAGTTTACACCCGAGCAGGCAACAGGTTTTTGCAACACACCTGCAATATCTCATGCCCAGCACATCGATCAACATTTATGTCTTGCGCTGACATTTTTTGATAATGCCCACTCAGAAATGTGATATATGTATATAATATGGTATCAAATCAAGATTTTAAAGAACTACGGTCAAACATGTTGAAAACAAAATTATGATAAAAGTAAGTAAAAAATCTTTATACGAAATTGTCCATCTTAAGGTAAATAACGATAACTAATGAAAAATATAACGTCTGGTCTTTATAAGCCGATCGATAGTTCAGCTTTCCATAGTCGTCACATGCTCGGCGCGTTTGAATTTTGATGCGGACCAAAGTACTTTACATCTTCCATGCTATGTTAAACTGGTCTCCGTTCTATGTTTCAGTGCAAGTCTATTTAAATTCAGCTTCATTGAGTACTTGCAGTGCTTTGATTAATGTTTATAATCATTTTCGCTGTATTGTATTATAGGCAACCTAAGGAGTGGATTAGGTTTATTCATGAGCATTCATCGAGCATTAATAACAACCTTACTTGAAGTTAAGTCTTGCTAACATATTGTTTCTTTCTTATCTATGTACAATACAATGATTACATTCTATATAAGTCTAAGTCCGCTGTATAATGTAATAAAGCCTCTCTTATATCACAGAACATCCGGTCTGCTCAGATATAAGAATACACTAAATCAGGGTTATAATGAACTCGGATATTGAGTGAAATATCGATAATTATTATTATTATCATTCATTTTTAGCAATCATTTAATACCATCATTTATTATCCATTTATCATCATTCATTTTACTGTCATAATTCCTATTTATTATTGCATGTATTTGTAACATAATGTATGTTCTTATTTAAAGTTTGTTATATAATTGAGTTTGTATTATTTTCCGACTATAACAGTCTAATACTTCATACATTATACATATAAACTTTTTGACGTATCTTCACAACATGCTGCTAAAATAGTATTGACCAGTCATATTTTTTTCTTTGATTGTTAAAATCATTTTACGACACATTTTGGAAAAAATGTTAGAGTTGTGGCCCTTGTTGAAAGATAGAATAGATTTATGTAATATTAATTTCTCCAGTTATTGCAGGGTGATCTATATTATTATTCATTAAATCAGATTGATAACGTGTCTTTGCTTCGTTTTATCGTGGTCTTTTATTGAAATGTATTTTCTTTATCAAAATATTCGTGAAATTGTTACTCCCAAAGACTGCAGTTTAAATTTAAGGGGCAATAACTCAAAATATTGTCATTGTTTCTGAAAACTATCACGATAAATCATGTTCATTTAAAGAAACCTATAAAAATTACAAAGATTCCCAAAATGTGTCTGCTCCATTTTGAGATGATGGTATTGGACATTATGGGTATGAAACCTATATATTGAGGTTCTCGCTGTGGTCTTAAAATTGAGATTTTACTGTAGGCCTACATGATGTAATACTAAATATATAATATTAAAAGAGCATTTCAAATCACAAATATCATAAACAAATCCTTCTCCTGTCCTGTTCTGAAATAATTTGAAATCTCAGATTTAAAGCCCCATTAGCCTTTTGCTGTAGAAAAATATATGCAAAAATATTTAATTGCTGATATCATCCCAAAATAATTATTACCGACGAAACAAGCCTTTTTTTGTCTGTAAACACTCATTTCACTGTGATTTTTGCTTTTATAAACTTGAAATATGTAGGGCGCGTGACGTCACTTTACTACGTGCGGGAAAACACAGGTGTTCTATAAGTAGTATTTATTTCAATGATATTGAAAAAAATACGATAGTGTTTTCGGAAACATTTTTTCTTGCTATAAAGTATGCACGAGAGGAAAACACACCGGATTCCTCTGTTATAGGACAAACAGAAACTATTAGGACCAATACATTTATAAACTTATGGGACTTTAAATACACAAGATTTCCATAACTTAATTGTTAGCTGCACATACAGTTTTCTGTAAATTAAATTGCTTATTAAATTTACATTTATTTTGAAAGAAGAGAACATATTTTATACTTGGTTCAATGCAATATTGTTAAAAAATGAATGAAATTGTCGCTTTGAAGTTAATAATATTAAAATGATTATTTAGTTGTACCGTTTAGAGACCTTTATATGGTTAGATATCGAATTTTACCGCTTTCAAATGGTACAATAGTTATATTATTTCCATAAATCTTGGAAATAAGTCTACATTATGGCGTGCGCTGTGTATAATTTGTCTGTAAGTAAGACCTTGACATGTTGGAAAATGAAATGAGATGAAGATCTGGAATAATGATTGTATAATACACGCTTGTGCAGTAAAAAAATCAGGGTCCACGGTTGTAAAAATCAAGATTGGTCCCAAAGCTCCAATTTTATTTTATGACATTATTCGCACAGCTGAGCTCCGTTTCGTATTAATCATGTTACTAATTTTGTCAGTAATCAATTTAGTTTGTTTATATGTTGTTGAATGGCCTATTTGACAGCTATGGTCATTTCAGAGCCGCCCCTGAAAGAAGGAAAGAGAGGACCGGATGAACCGGGATTTTATATTCATACTCTTATTTCGAACTGTAATTGTTGTCCTGATTTTTATCGTGCCCGATGAGAAACACGGATGTATACACGCCTTACAATTTAGTACATATGTACTTAAAATATAAGCTGAAGAGTTAACTCGGTTTTTGCATGTATGTATACACGTGTGTAAGATGGCTATCTAACGACTAATCTGTGTTAGCGACCATTCTTTGAATAAAGGCCATTCTTTTAAAACCGTCATTGGCTATTTAGAACTAACTGACTTCCGAACAAAGGCCCACATCTCACTAAAGTATGCATCATGTCTCTCTAAAGGAAGGCCCTCGTTCACAGATTTGACGCAATATATATCGTATGTCTAAATACAATTATGATTATATGTAGAATTATAAATGGTTATTAAACAAACGATATAAAGAATAATTTTCACGAAGTAATAACGTCTGGCAAGAAATCGGAAACATTGAGGTACACCCCCAGAAGGTCCTTTGTTCTTCACTGTTATGGAGAGAGAGAGAGAGAAGCTTGTATGTAATAAAGTGACTGTTTGTGCTGCAAAGAATATACTTTTACTGTGTTCTTCTGTAATGGATCAATAAAAAAAGACAGAAGTCGTGGTGCAGTGGTTAGTATGCTGGATTTGTAACCTGACGATCCGGGGTTCCATTCATGACAGGTTATACCCTTCCAACACTTTCCTTGCGGAAGGGTAAGTCAGTACAGTCCATGAAACTGGTAAGGTGAATCGGTCGCTATATATAATTGAAAAACATGTCGTAAAACGGCGACAAGCACAAATGAATAAATGATCAATCAAAATATTATTGTCTTGCTATAATTATTATTGCTGAAGTGAATGATTTAAACGAAGCAAACACGTCTTTTGCATTTAACAAACTGCAGGATATTGCATCGTTTGATATAGGAGACTGAGAACGAAGCTATAAATTACTACGGCGGCATAAAAAACACAAGACAATCATTATCGTTAATAACAAATACAGAACAACCTCTACAGAGCGACTCTCTCTTGAGACACAACCTCCCTTCAACAACAGTGAGATTTATCCCTCTGCACATATAACTATTAATCTAATCTCATTAAACAACAACATAAGTTTGCTACTCCCAAAGGGTGTTGCTTTGGGAGCTTGCACTGTATTATCAAAAGTGGACGATAGATGAAATTTGGTTGATAGGAGTCAACGGGTATAAAGTTTTGTCCTGGTCTAGGAATATAAAACTCTTAATTGGATAAAATAAAGCACAGAAACAATACCAAACCTCGCAGGAATTATTACTAATGATATCCTTCTAAAACCTACATGAACCAGGACGGGGAATTTCTAGAATTAATGTCGCATAATGTGTTGTGAGCTCCTAGAAAATATTAAATTTCTCTTAATTTTTAGATTTGTCTTCCTAGTACCCAAAGTGTCTGTTCATTAATAGATAGATGGATGGTTAAGATGGATGGATTGTTTATTTTGGAAAATAAGGCATTATCCCAGTCATACCACACGGATATATACAGTGTAGTCATATTTCAATACAATACATTAACATACACATGCACGAATTCATTTTGAAATAATTATGTATATCGATGTGCGGAGGGCGGACATTTGGCTTGCTTTGTCTACAAATTTTAACTTATAGAGTTTTAAATTTCGACTGGGCATACCTTCTTCAGTCTGTTTTATTTTGTATGTTCATTCAATCATACATTTAGTGGATGGAGATAAGACGTATATTTCTACACACAACTGGCCCCGAGGTTTTTGAATGTTATTTATGTTGATAATAATTAGACAATGGTGATATCATTGATACAATAGTCCTACAGCATAATTGACCTGTGTATGTATTTAAACAGTAATCAGCTCTATCTTTTCAAAACGTAATACTTTTAGAAATTAATAAGTGCTTGGACATTGTTCTCAAGTTGTATATCCTGAAGGTGTAGTTGCCGTATCATTGACCTACATTTGCCAACATAAAGCTTTTTGATGACAAAACTTTTGCAGATGGTAAACATTTCCGCTTTATCTTTTAACAGATCAGAGTGCATCCCAACTACAAGTCAAAGATAAGTTTTCTGTGTCGGCTGTTCAGACTCCTAAATAATCGTAAATTACGACCCTTGTGTATGTGCTTTATACACGTGTTACTAACAAGCTGTTTCAAAACGGAAGTATTGTTTATTAAAATCAATTTTGAGCTCTTAATCAACAATCGGAGAGTGATATAACTTTTACATTGTGTACACACCTGGTGATATGAATAGGGGTTGTCAACCTTTTTAGGTGAATAGGACAGCAAAGAGCTGACGTATGTTATTCATAGGTATACCATTTATGAAAATTAATCAATGATAAAAAAGTATGAGTTCATCTGGGTTTAACGTTGCAACAACACCCAAGGTTATTTACCGACTTAAATGTCCCTTTTAGACAAGTAAATATAGACTGCATGTTGGTAGATATACCGCGAAAAGTTAATTCCTGAGAAGATGAATATTTCACCATATCCAAAAATGATGGAACTCATAGATACTTTACTATATCCGTGTTTACAGTTACTATGTTTTTCTGCAATACATTGTACTTGCAGAATGAAAAAAATCTAAAACATGTATGCTATGCCTATTGTCGGTCCACAATTAATCAAACAGCGAGAGGAAATGGGCAATCTGCTTGATTCAAATATGACATTTTCGTAGTTCATTTATCTTCTTCAATTTTCCGCACTTAACCACAAATCCGAAGCCAATGGCCGGTGAAAATGATTGCGGACTCGTGAAATTGTAAAATGAACAAGTCTGGTGGTGCGTAAAAATCGTGAGCGGCGAAACTGTCTTAAAACCATTTACGCCGAATTCCTCAACAAATTATTTTTTAACAAGCGTCAATTTATCATTCAATTTTACATCAACCAGTGAATGTGAACTGTAATGACGATAAGGTAGTAATCAAATAGTGTACAAATCGAATTAAAGTCGACAAAAATAGCGACATTTTAATGATGATTCGTAGATAATTTAGGATTTTATCGATGCTAGATAGGTTTGAAGCCAATACTTTTGTACACTAATGTTGTTTTGATTGTCTTCAGACATTTTTTAAACATAAAAACAATTATGACTTATACATACACTATTAGAAACATAGTACATGATCACAACAAGACATGTATGATTAGTTTCATTAATTTTACATCTTCAGCTTATTTATTTGAGGAAGGGCAACCGTTTTAACCGTTTTGCTTACAAGATTTGTTGCCTCCTTATTTAACCTAGTGTTACAAAGAATTCTTTTCTTCATACATTTTTTTCTCAATTTCTTTTTTAAATAATATCTTAATCATAGTACAGTTAAGAACGTATATTGTATTTAATCCACCATCATATATATTTCTGGCGACGCTAAACAATCAGTTTTATTTTAATTGCGTGAGCAATGTTTCCATTTATTTCCTGGCATTCTGACATAATTGTCTTAATTTCAACATTATTTATAACTATGGCTTGATACAAATAATTGCTTTTGTGATAAGAAAATCCGAACCAATAACCTGATATAATAGAAAAAAATTGTTTTTCTTTTTGCGTTGTTAACTTTCCACATTCTGTAAAACCAATGAACAAAATACACATTTGGGAAAGACAACATGAGGCCTTTATTGACAGATGGCCCTTATTCGAAGATCTATTTATTTCTGCAAGTTTTTTCAAAGAAAGGCATTTCTTGACTGGGTGATCTTTGTTCACAGGATAGTCTTTGTTCACAGGGTAGCCTATGTTTGGATGTGGGTGCAGACACAGGTTTGGCTGTAATGACGAACCAATCATTACAAGGAGAAGAAATAACAAAACAACCATATTTTATTTATACTTTTTATTTATGAAATACCTCGCGGACGAATTGAAACTTTTAATTTTCTGTCTGAACGAGGTTGGAATACCTACCACCAAGTTTGTACATATTGAGGTCGTATCCGATTTTAATCTTGAAATTCCATTGCTGAAATATGCAAACTATGACTTGTATTATTCATAGAATTGATTTTAAGAATATTTGAGTCAAAAATTGACGTACAGGAATTCGAACTTTCTGAAATTTTATTATTCATGTTTGAAATTAAATTCAGTATATCCGTGTTAGTGAAATATACTACGGCAGAAAAATATTCACAAAACATGAATCATACCTCACAAATTACAGTTGAATTTACATAGTGAAATAAAACTAAAAACAATAATGATAATAAAGACACTATTTACGTAAATATTTTTTCTACTCTCTAAAATATCATTGCAGGTTTTGACATAAATTCGAGTATAGCCTATTTACAATAGTAAATGCATAACAAGACAAAGAATAAACTATTACATGAATATACAATATATAGCAAAGAAAATGTAGTTTTGTATCTAACATTTGTAATAAACTGACCTTATCGAAAATAATATCGAAATGCATGTATACAAATGATCAATCATCTGTTAATGTAGCAAGACTGAATATAGTTCTACACTGATCAATGGGTGGGTGTCGTATAAATGTAATAAAATTATTAGCACCATTTAAATTAAGCATAGTATCCCAAAGCCGTTTCTGAATGTACAATATAATAACAAGTTGACCGTTTCGTTATCTGTTCTTATTAAGCACTTTTGACAAGAGTGCATGTACCTGCGGGAAACAAAAAGTCCTATATATCGCATAAGTGTCTTGCATACGAGTATATTTGCATTATGTGTTGATGCCTGAGGTATAGACCACAGGGGTGATATCCATTTATTGTCCACTATAGTGTTTCTCAACCACGAATGTTCATTCACTTCCATCACATTAACATTGTTATTGTGCTCAGAGATGACAATGTTGCGCAAAGTCCTTTTCCATGAATGTACTGACGGAAATTCCCCTGTATCAATGAACCGCTTCAAATATTCTAACAAAGGGTATCTTACCAGTAGTCAATACATATCTGGTATGTAACCCGTAGATTGTCTGTCTCCATTATAGTAGCGTATGAGGCGGTTCACAATACAGCCTTGGCAGACAGTGAGGCGTTGGCCAAAGAGAGTCAGATTCTTTTAGTTAATCATCGTCTCTATAGGTATTGTGCACAGACATGTTAATGCAAACAATGTGCTCGTTGACGTAAAGAGTCCTTGCATTCGTTTAACACAGTGTCTATGAGCACGTTCTAGGATAAGCATATCTCAGGATGAATAATTGTTCCACAACTCGCATGAATATAATGCTTTCGGGATAATCACGCTGTAGTAGATCCGTCTCAAGGTCGGTGAGTTAATCATTGACGGATGTATATACTACTAGTACATATTTTCGAGAATACTCCTCTCAGCTTAGTGGCAGCATCCCTGATGTTGCCACCTGACGTGAGATGTTTATCACAAAGCAGTTCAAGATGACAGTACTTATCAGTTTCTTTTAGGAGTTTATCACCAAGCATAAAGTGTGTTTGTTGTATATTTTTATCATTAAACACTACCACCTCGCATTTGTCATTGTTATAGAGATATCTCCATCGTTGAGAATACGCGTTGCAAAATTAATTTCAAGCATGCGTGACATTCCGGCTCACGATAGCGAGACAAAAACCATATCATCCGCCACCATCGGGGATCCTAGCGACATGTCAGACATTAAGATACCATCTCCACAGTTCATGAGTTCTTTTATGAGTCCGTTGATGTATACCAAATACATAAGAGGGGAACTTTTACCTACTTGACGCGTTCCTTGTGATATCGGGAATTCTGTTGATAATTTACCATGAAACCGAACCTTGCTGCGCACGTCAGAATACATGTTTCGAAATGCAAACAATATTGTATTGTCTACATCCATTAAAATCAGTTCGTAAAACAGGCCATCCGTCCACTCACGATCAAATGCCTGTTTAACATCTTGATAGCAAAAATACACCTTAGAAGAAAATTCGCGAGCAAAATGAAGACACTCGCGAAACATTAATTAAGTCATTAAGCAGCCTAATTCTTTTTGAAAACCACCTTGCTGGGGGTCAAGTTTCCTGAGAATCTGATCTTGGCATCTCTCTAAAAGTACAAGTTCATATAATTTAAGGAACACCGATGACAAAGTGATAGCCCTGTAGTTATTCGGGTCATCTTTTCTCTTTCTTCCGCCCTTATGAAG
Organism: Lutraria lutraria; assembly: GCA_964023205.1. Lineage (NCBI taxonomy): Eukaryota > Metazoa > Mollusca > Bivalvia > Venerida > Mactridae > Lutraria > Lutraria lutraria. Next base: position 5,891,410 of record OZ026834.1, read on the forward strand.
GGTCACAATGACTCCGCTTTTCATATCTGACGGAATATGCTTCTAAAGTACTAGTATTGGTAATTTATTTCAAGTTGTGCTTGTGCGTTGTGTCAGCATGATATTAAACTTAGCGTACAAGTCTGTATACATGTAATTACTTACGTTTCCAACTACGTTTATATTTAACTAGTACGGACAGAAAAATATATTAAGGTATAAGTCAGTGGATGCTTGAATCAAATTAAATACTGATATGGACTTCATGAACCATAACATCAAACCAGTAAATCCTATAAAATGGAATTGTACTATATTCGGCGCCATATTGTACCTTATATTAGTATCACGTTATTCTGGTAAACGCCTAAAGTTGATTAATTGCTAATTCCAGTCAATATGCATTCATTTTAACATCATTGTGTAGGTTAGAGTTCATTTGACCGCGGTTTTAGACCAGTGATTTATGTGCCGAGTTTCTAACCCGGCGATCCGACGTCTACTCCCGATCGCGGTAGGTCAAATATATAATATTTGTTATGATTAAATCACAAATATGTCGATTCTTCTCCCTATGTGGAGAAGCTGTTGGCTCCATACGAACTCCTCACATCGATTACGTCACGCTTTGCTAATACAACTTTTAACTATAATGTACTGATCAAGGGAGGTAACCGCTGCGGGGAGTTTGACGTTAGTACTGATTAATACTAGTATACAGTCCTTGCAAGTTGCACCTATAGTGAGCTGAATCAGTCGCCGTATGTAATTGAAATATCGTTGAAAAACGGCGATTAACCTACTGAAACGAAAACATAGATTATTAACAAAATTATACGGAATTAAGCGAGAGGATCGAACGTGGATTTTTTTTTAATAATCTTTTACCGACTTAGTATTGGTCCGGTCATCGTTCTTTCACACGACATTCTCATTACTTCATTTTGAAGAAAATGTATACATGAATAAGTAATAGTCTTCGCACATTAGAAACGAGAACATCTGAATATGGGAAGCATCTGCTTGTCTTAAAATATAGGGCAAACATCAATAAATGTATTGAAATTTTTTTCTCTTTAATACTTATCTAAATCATTAAAACATTCCATTTTAAGAATTTGAAAAATAAAAAAAGATAAAATAAAAAACTCATCATTAATTATTTAGAACTAAATTACCTTAGCATAAAACCTAGCTGTTCATAAATGCCACACTTTTTCTATCCAAAGGGTTGCCCTTATTCACAGGTTTGAACTCTGCATTCATTTTTAAAAATCTTTACCTACCATTTGTTTATCTGAACAATAGAATACAAATAAATAAACATAATTTAACATTTGATTTGACGTGCTACATAAGTTTACTGAAAGAAAAGGTATAGGATAGTTCATCTTTGGTAAATAAGTGACGTACTATAGTTCCGTTATACGCACAAAACAGGTGCTCATTTCCTCAACAGCTGCCATTTGACAAAAATATTACCATTGTGTTAACCTGAAGCACATATATCTTTGTATGATCATATGACGTAACTTTACACAAATGTCACGATCGGTAGACCTTCCTATCTTCCCTGATTAGAATGTGTCCTAAATCAACCCCAACCCTGCCGCGTTAATTGACTAAACATAGATTAACAAGGCACTAACCATAATGTTCAGTCCATATGGAATTATCTCAGACATTTCAATTCGTACTCTATTATTGACTTCGCCTACATTGGCTTATTTTATTTTACCGTCGTGAGTATGGGTAACATATGTAATTACAATCATACCTCATTTATCGGTCACTTTGTTAATTATAGATCATCTCAATATAACGGCCTCTTATTTCCAGGCCAGTTTTCAATGTTACCTTTATCAGGTCAAACCCATGAGCATAGTCACCATTGGGAAATATAAAATATGGCCTTTATTGACAGATGATATTTATTCGAGGGTCAATTTGTTCTAAATAATCAATGACGATTTTTAAATAATGGTCTTTATTCACAGGGTGGCCTTTATTCAGAGGTAGCTGCTAACACAGGTATGACTGTATTTTCACTCGATAACGAAATTACCAGTACGAAGACTTTTATTTTAGCTCAAATGTGGTTTAAAAGTTGAAGTTTTCATGCTGCCCAACTTTTAACTATATCGGTCATCTACATAAGCTCCAATGCTCAGAAGACCCACGAATAGAGTACACGTGACTGTACTGACCAGTCCCCAAATTATGCCTATAAAACTTAAGGTCGGACTCAGAGCTTAAATCTCAAATCTTGTCTTTCAAATTTCATACAATAATGACATCATTGACACATTGGTCCGTCAGCATAAATGATCTGAACATGTTTTAAAACATTAATCAGCTTAAACCTGTCAACCGTAATACTTTGGGAATGGAAAAAAGATTCGAACTCGGAGAGTGATCTTTAGTTGTATAACCTTTGGTCGAGTATTTTCCTAAACAGACACATTTGCAACTTAATCGAACCTTTCAATAAATCAAGGTCGTTTTCCTCTCACTTCAAAGACATGTTCACTCTTCTAGTTCCATTCACAGAAACATAGGCATCAAAACGTAGAATTATTCCGTACGTATCAACAAAATCTCTTTGGATCAGATTCGTTGTTTGTGTAGAATGCCGTTGTGATGTCAACTAATTTGTCATTCTAGAGCTTGTAATCTGTCAAGCTGTCGAACTGTTTGAAGCTAATACAAACTGATGACATATTGAATTTTGACTGAGGTTTCTACGGAATTGTTCAAACCTATTGATACAAACTTTTATATCAATAAACTTGTAACAACTAGTTAGTGATATCACGAGTAAGATAAATCAATAATTTAATCAGCTATTTCTAGTATAAGAGACAATAACAAATGTATCATTATGTTCATTAACATCACCATTAACAACACCAGTGTCATCACCATCATTAACATCATTATCAGCACCATCAACAATATCATCATTATCAGCACCATCAACAACAATATCATCATTATCAGCACCATCAACAACAATATCACCATTATCAGCACCATCAACCACATTATCATCATCAACATTATCAGCAGCAATAGCAACATAATCAATAGCTACATAAGCAGCAGCAACATCAGCCAAAACGTAAGCAACATCACTATCCATAATAACATCAATATCGTCGTCATCATCATCATCAATATCATCATTATTATTGATATCATATAACAAGCAACAGTATAACTTTTATATGACTTTAGAATAAATTATATATGTTAGAATAAATGATCATAGCTGTAACTGTAATACAGAAACAAAACGTTTAGGTATGCAGTATTTCTACGTCCCGTACAGTGGTCTGGAAAAAACTAATCCACGACACCTGCTAGGTAAACACTGCTCCAGACTCGTTTCCTTCAGAATTAATGATAACATCTAAATATAGTAACACATCTGGCATGGCAGCATCGATTTATCTAATGTTATTATTCTTGTAAGCTTACATACAGACCAGTGTACACGATCCCCTGTGAAACAACACAAAGGTGGTATATATATTAGCAGTCTATAATTGTTGATATGGTATACAATAAAACTCACAGAATGTATGTGCACCTGCACCCAGTTGCGTAAATACTGATTTAGGGCGATCAAAGGTCTAGTGGTAACGCGATAGACTACAAAAGCGAAAGGTCATGGGTACGATTCTCGGCCCCAATGTTATTTCAGTGTCCCAATCCAAACTTCAAAACCAAGTACTGTGCTTAGAAAATCACAGGAAAAAGGGCGAGGTATTATGTACTTTATGTGCTTTACACCGGATACGAAAAAGTGTAGTGATATTTATAAATGCCCGGTTTCCCTGTAACTTATCTCCCCTCTCTTTGGGGCGGCTTTGAAATTATCATAGTTGTCGAATGGGGCGATAAATAAAAACAATCAATCTAATAACGCCATCTATGGAAATTTGATATTTATGTACATGTAATATTAAGGTATCGAATTAAAATTGTATAAAACTACGTGCAAACCAGTTTAAAACAATATAGAATCACTTTGGGGCGAGTTTAAAAGTCTTGGTCGTAGATTGTCTCTCATGAAATAAATAACGATTTCTAATTAAAGTCTTTAAAACCAGATGTTTTATAAAATGGTTAACTTTAACCCTGGTTTAAAATACTTAATTTAAAATTTAACCAAAACTTCTTCGATTGTTAACTATCAAACTTATTTACCTTAACCCATATATTCACCAAGATTTTAACCAAATTTCTGATTTAACCCAGCGGTTAAAGTTAACCAATATTTGTATACCATTGGGTGCAGATGGTTACAGCTCACGTGGTTTGACTATATTGAATATGATACTAAACCCCTGGCTTTTTACCGTATTAATTATTTATCTCGCTATCTTGAAGTCACGCAAACAATATGACTTGCCGTAATATGAGGCGACGTCAATACGATTTTTACACCTAAAATGGAAGCTAATTGAAAAGAAATGGAACCAAATATGGCGTGTTACTTAATAATTCATATTTGTTCTATACTATGCTATCTAACATATCACTCGATGTTTATTCATAAATTATTCAATTTATGATGCATTTGATTTTGTGTGACATTACATTATAAGGGTAGAAGTTGAACTTGAAAATTCCCCCATCTAAATAAACATTATTATCCGATATCTTTTGTACATAAATGTTCGATAGACAAATTTAATCTTATATTGAAATACCGTGTCAAGAGATAATTGACAAATTGCAGACTTGATGAGAAAGTTACCGTCCTTGAAAATGCATTGTCAGCTATGTTGACAAATCAGAACTTTGCTAACATGTACTATTACTATTGACAGAAATGGTAAGGAGTTTATATTGGATTCATGGAAGTATGTATTCTTACACGAATAAGTCGCTTTTTATTTCTTTATGATATATAAGAATTATGTGTGCATGTCGTATAAGTGGATATTTCTTCGGGAACTTTATTTCTGCTATTTCTGTGGTTATTAATAGTCCTGCAGATATAATATCCGCGGAAATCAATCCTCATGTTCATCTTACTGACCGGAAGTTAATGTTACCTGTATAAACAACTTACGACTTCGTCGTCGTCAACGTGTTATAGTCAACATTCATTGTAAATTTCGAATTGTATGTGCAACGAATTAACAGAATTACACTTAAATATGATTTTTTTCTTTATTTTTTTGCTGATACCACAGCTATAACTTACATAGATATTCAAAAGCCTGAGATTCTTGGACAATCGCAGAATTCTAAACCCACAGAAATAGACAATTATACGGTATAATAGGCAATCATTCGTATCTCCGGGAATTCAATACTGACGTGTTTAACTGTGTGTAAATTACAGCATAATCACTCCAAAGCAACACCCTTTGTGTATAGCAAAATTATGTTGTTGTTGAGAGGTTGCTTTTGAGAGGTTAATTATAGTTAAATCGTTCAGTGGAAAAAAACATATTCTTGCTGAAGAGAGTTGTTGCTCAAGAGGACCGTCCTGGAGATGTTGTACTGTATATGTTTAGAGAACGCCAAGACGATTCCAACGATCACAAACAATGAGTCTCTTTAAAATTGACTTTGGCTTTTTATTAAAATCAAGATGCCGGATTGGATACATGAAACGATGCTTCCCATTAAATATAAAGAACTACTTTGTTAAAATTTAATAATGTATTGACATTATATATATAATTATATGTATTTTGTTCAATTTGTACTTATTTTCACAAATCGTTGTGACGTTATATGATCGCAGTTTGAGATAGATCGCTTACTGTAAATTCCTGATTCGAGAAATTCATTGTATCTAAATGTCACATCTCATATAATCACAGATATTTGCTATTTCGAATATATATTTGGATTCCTTTATTAAGACTAGGATCGCGGTCGTGCTACAGTGGTCAGTTCCCTTGACTTATAACCCGGCGATACGGAATCGAATCTCAGTAGCGGCTTGTCATACACTTCTATGAAAATTTGACAATAAATGTTGATATGCCTCCGTAAGTGCATAATTATATAAATTGCTGGCTACTTGTTAAAGTGTAAGTTAGTACTGTTTGAAATCCAGTCCATAGAAATGGTTACGTAAACCATCTGTCGTATATGGCTGAACGATTGTTGAAAAATGGCGTTAAGCACGCTGTAACACGGAATATAATATTTAGAGTAGAAATGAAAATACGCTTGTTTGTAACTATCATATTCCACTCAGACAGCAGAAGTCGAATCATACACTCGGATAGCTATCATTTGGAGATTAATTGATTCTATCGGAGAAGAAATGAATAAAATGAGATTAAAACTTCAATAACAAGTTCTGGTTTTACACTAGAGCCTTATTAGACGTCTCATTAAAACATACGCTCTGAAGTCTGTTATAATAAATCATGGAACCAAACTAGTACATCGTATGTATATGCTGATTTTTTCATCTGTTTTCTGGAATGGGATTCTACGCAGTACAAATGACAGTACGTTACTCCTATTTGACTTGAAGTAGGGTTAGATTAAACTTGTTCTGCTTGTGACGGTTTCTTGTTGACTTTTTTGTTGCCGTTGTCATTTGTTTTACATTTAACGTTTATCTGTTGTTGTTTTTTAACCCATTCGACAAATATGGTAATTTCAGTGCAGCCCCAAAGAGTAGGGACATAAGGTGCAGAAGAACCGGGCATTCATATCGATCCCTACTCTAGTCGTATCAGGTATATAGCACCGAAACTGGTACATGTCTCTCCCGTATCCTATGATTTTCTTGACACAGTGCATTTGATTACAATAGAGTTATGCATTAATTTAATTTCTGAAGTAAATACGTTTAATCTATCAATGAATAAGCTCACATATTCTATGATTTGTTTCTATAAAATGGTGTGAATAATTAACACGAATTATAAGGATCTGTTGTAGAAGATTTATATTAGATGGGTCTGGGTTAGAAAAGTCCGGATTAAGGATATAAGGACATGGTGGACTAGAAGATCCCGATTTGATTGTTAACTCCGTTTGTTTATACCGAGTTTTACGCCCCTTTTCAACAGTCAGTCATATGAGGTGGACAGTTCACTTAACCATCGCTCCTGGGTAGAAACAGTACTAGACTCCTATCCTCCGCAAGCAACTGCCTACTTTCTCACATGAAGAGACATGATTGGAAGCGGGGCTCAAACCTATAACCCTCTATCAGTGGATCCCAATTAGAGGGAACTAGAAGATCAGGATAAGGGTGGTTCTGTGAGATTGGTGGTCCCACAGTATAAGATTTGCATACATTCGACCATACAGACGTCAGAAGGTACTTGTAATAATGGCTTTCCCCCCACTAAATGTCGGATCACACATCGTTCGCTGGGTATAAATTAACTTCCTAAAGTTCAAATTTTATCTACATGCTCGATAGTTGATTATCTTATCGCGGTGCTGGTGATGACGTACATATGTTTCGTGAAGTAAATCAAGATACAGCGCATACTTTAGAGAAAAAACAGATCTATGGAGGGAAGTTTCTGCCATGTTCCTACTTTTGTTGATGGGTATTGAAAATACAGAGGCCTCATTTTACCCTTAAAATGAAAACTTGATTCTTGAAATAAGCAAAATGAATCTTTGGACTCTTGAGAATTTACTGTAGTATAAGTAGGAAATTTTGTTGACTTATTATCAGCCAAGCGTAATTTTTGACTCTCAACATTGGACGAGTATAGTAGGACCCTAAAATAAATCAGTATGGTAAATTATGCGACGCGCAAATTCGTAAGACATTCAGCTTTCGTGTATCGTACAAAATGCGGAGGAAAACTAGTTCCAAAATATGGCAGGCTGTTGTTTGTAATGAAGAATTGTTAAAAATGAAGCCAGTTGATATTTTAAACATATTGTATTTGCCTTTTCATATTGTTTGGTGACTTACACAGATCAAAGTACTGAAAGTACTCATGGAAACAGAAATTTCATAGACTTGCACCGCAATAGTGAACGGGAACCACTTTAACACTCGCATGGCCGATGTAGAAAACGTAGTAATTTGGTCCGCATTAAAATGCATGCGCTGAGCGAGTGACGGCTATAGACAGCTGGACAATTGTTCAGCTTCCAAAAAACTGAATGAAATAGTTTCCATATTTTAAGGAAATAAAAAATAATTTCTAGAGAAATAAAAACCAAATGAATGTTTAAATGTATGCGCTATTTGAGACTCGATATTTACAAGTTTACACCTTAAGTGGTTACCGTTGTTAATGGCACAACAAAAACACCATAGAAAACATGGAAATATTCATGAGAATGATAAATAGCCTATATCATCGATGATTGGAACATCCTTTTGCATACATTTTGTAAACAACATCAAACAACATGCGCGAATTAATCATTACTAAGCAAATTAAGAATGTAAATATTGATAAAGGTGTTCAGTATAAATTACACCAATGAGGTCATCATCAAAATAGGCTGGTTTGCTGTTATGAAGCTCAAATTTTTAACAATGGGTATATAGGTGAACATAACTTTGTTAAATTTATGTCATGCTTGTCCTAAAAACAAAAAAATCTCGAATAAATTTTTAAAACATAATTTGTCAAAATCGCTAGAAAAACTGTTGCGGGATTTGACATGTCCATCCAATTTATTGATAATATAAAGTGGTTAAAATAGCTAGTGTAAAACAGTGAATGAACTTACCAAAGTAATGAAAAACGTGAAGTCCTTTTTATGTTTTAATAAAAGCATTTTCAGTGCATTAACAAGAACAATTCCTCGAATTATTCTTTTTTTGTTTCTTAGTCGCGATGCGCAGGAAAAAATCTCATTAATTCGTGTATCTTCAATTAGAAATGAAATGACACAGAAATAAACGAGAAAGAACGACCGTAAAATAAATATATCAAGATTTCTTTGTTAATTAAAGGAACTATGTGACCTTAAGTGGTATCAATTTTGCGTCATTTCTCAAATAAAATGTGTTTTCTACCTCATTGCAGCAGGTTTTTAATCTCTTAAACAATAACCAGGGGAAACTCCGCTTCACGCTAAATCAGCTATAAATGACATTTTTACATTATTGGTTATAATAAGAGTAGGAGGTGTAAGATTGAGGTGACCGTAATAAAGAGGCGTTCGTTACAAAAGAGTGTTTGAAATAGAGTTAGTCGTAATATAAAGATGGTCGAAATACAACTATGATCGTTATATAGGGGTCGTCAGAGTTGTAATATCGCGGAGGTGGCGGCGTTTGTGATCTTGATGATAATAATGATGCTGATGCTGGTGATGTCACTGATGCTAATGATGATAATGATGCTGATACTAGTGATGATACTGATGCTGATGATGATAATGATGCTTATGCTGGTGATGACACTGATGCTAATGATGACAATGATGCTGATACTAGTGATGATACTGATGCTAATGATGATAATGATGCTGTTACTGGTGATGACGCTGCTGCTTATGATGATTATGATGCTGATTCTGACGCTGCTGCTAATGATGATGATGGCGTTCGTGGTTGCGATCATTTTGATGATGACGGCGACAATAATAGCACTGTGCTACTTACCGAAACATTTAGACTTCCATCTTAGATTGTTTGAACTGAAAAATGAATAAAAGTCAACGTGATATCATAATTAAAGTACTAAGTACTAGTGGAAACTGAGCCTTCATAGACTAGCATTGCAATATGGAACGGGAACTATTTTAACAATTGCTTGGCGGATATAGAAAGACGTAGTCATTTGGTCCGCATTAAAATCAGTTTCCAAAATTTATGCTTGAGCGATAACGTACCTAGTTAGAACATTTTGTGTTCATCGCAATACGTTTAAATTTCGTGGCTATGACGATAGCCTTTGTACACAAAATAAAAGGTTATATTGTTTCGTTCCAAATGATGACTGTAGGCAATTACGTGCGTATTATAGTTGACTCTAATGTCCTACGGGTTGATTGGTTAATGTCATACTCAGCAGTAATATAGGGTTATTTAATTTGTTGGAAGATGAATGCTTCCACCTAAGGCAACCCTAAGTAAATTACTGGTATTGGATATGTTGACAGTTTATTTATCTTGTTGGTCAGAAATTGAAAAAGGTAATACTATGCACTTAACTAATGGCAATTAGCGAACTCATCCAGGACTTTCCGTTTGGGTTTATTATCGTCCAGAATGACACAAAGGTCTGGGTCCCAGTATAACAGACATAATGGTGCATATCGCTTGCAAGCCAAAAACTGAAGCGTTGCACCATTATTTCATGAACATTGCATTCTGGTTAAAGTATTGCTGTGCTGTTTTAACTGCATATTAATTCAGAGTCAAATTAAGGACATTTGCCAGTATTTGAAAATTTGGAAATAATATCACATGACCTATTCATTGTTGATGTACATACGAATTCATCACAAAGAATATCATAATTCAAGAATTATATATCTTCTGTGTGAAATTGTAGCAGTCTAAAGTTCAACAGAAATCAGCCGTTCCTAATGGGATTATGCATTAGAACCCCATAAAAGGCTTGAGGACGTTTTCCAATAAGGACAATGCCTCAATGAATTATGGTCGGTCACAACATTTTCCGCAAACTTTTTATCGCCCTCCCGAAAAAATCTTTATTCAGAATAGGTTCTTACCTTGTTCTCAATAAGTAACTGCAACTCATGTCCACATGAATGATCAGCGACAGAATGGGCTTTGTCGGAAGAGTTATGGTCTTAGCGGTAGAGCAATGGGTTTGACGGAAGAGGATTGGACTTTGACGGAAGAGGAATGGACTTAGACGGAAGTGGAATGGTTTTTGACGGAAGTGGAATGGATTTTGGCGGAAGAGGAATGGACTTTGACGGAGGTGGAATGGGCTTTGACGGAAGAGGAATGTACTTTGACGGAAGTGGAATGGGCTTTGACGCAATGACATTACCCAAATCGACAAAGAGAATAGTCGAGGCATCGAACTATCGAGCTAAAAGCAGGCATAGCGTTGTGTCCGCACTGTAATAACACGGGCTTACACTGCAACATGGAACGATAACTATATGTATATATGATTTAACAACTGAATGGTGTATGTATAAAATCCGCATGTAATTCCATGCGCGCTGAGTGAGTGGTGACTATGGAAAGCTGAACGATCGTTCAGTTTCCAAAAACGACAAAAATGCAATTTCGTTTCTGTAACAAACAACATGTGATACGACTTCCTTTGTTCTTTAACTTTAAATTTTGTCGATTTTTTGTCTGTTCGCCTAGCTCATTTGACAGCTTCCAATCTCCAGTGACGTCATTGATGTATATAATGCTCGCTCAAAATTTAATTAAACTGACTATTTCGTATAACGTATACAACATTTTGGTTGAATTAATTTAGCTTTTATGTCGTAGAATCAATACGCTTTACTTTAACTCTCTGTAACTTCTGTGATTAAAAAGAAGCGTCTCCAGCTAGCTAGATATTTCTGGCATGAACATAACGGGGGAAGGGGGTGCTGCGTAAGTGAATATGGTGTATGGTGTTCTTATAAAATTATAAATTATGTTCTTGGATATTGTTTTCTTACAATATTATTATCTCAAAATGAAACGGACAGATATTTTATAGTTTTTTATAGGTTTCCATGATAGAAAATGATTTGCCAAGAGATTTTTCAAAAACAGTGAGATTCCTTTGAGCTATTTCCCCTTTGCCGTGAAGTCTATGGGAGTAGCCCATTTACAAATATTTAAGAATGAAAATAAATTTCAATTAAAACTCATGGTAAAAACAAGCAATCAATATTATGAATCAAATTTGATAATAATGAAAAATATAGGACACCATGCAATATCTAAAGTGTCTGCTTTCTATTTTTCAACAAGGGCAACAACTCTTACATAATTACATTAGTCAGATACTCTTAAAGGGTTAATTCAATTGAGTCATAACTTTTACAACAAACCCTCATTTAGTCAATTCGGGGATTGTTTCAATTTGTTTTTGTTTTAATCCAAATGTACTAGTATATACTCGACATACAGACGATTCAAACTTGTTTTAAAACATGGACCAAGCCAATCAAATGTTTGCTAATCTAGATGCCATGTGAAAGATTGGGTCAATAACATGTGGCTTAACAAATATTTGATTGTTTGAGTATTTGTTTATATAAGTCTGTAGATATTTTTGATATATTTACTGCAAAAGAATGAGACCGGATATTAAGTTCGATCTAGAACTCAGTCCTGACCGTAACAGCTAGTCAGTCGTTCATTTACATGCGTGCGATTTCGAAATCGTTTCATGGCCTAGTTGACGATGAATAAGGTGATTGATAACTAACTGACTTAGTAAATAGTCCACATTTTTATAAACAGCAGCGTGAAGTCATAAATATGCATGAAGCTCTTTATCGCGTGCAGCCGTTTGACCTCAAAGGTTTGCTTAGCGTAATGCTATCTATTAAATTGCTCAGATTCCTCTATCCATTAATGTTACTGTTTCAGATTGTATTCAGAAGATATAATTGAATTGTTTGAAGCATTTGAACCTATTACTTTCTCTCACTGTGTCATATTTATTAATGCAGAAATTACTTCAAACTTCAAGTAGTTTATGTAGCAGTGTTGGACTACACTCGAATTGGAAACAAAGATCTGGAAAAATCCCTTGATTCAGCCAAATTGAATAAATCAAAGTACATGTATTTCTATCGATTAATCATCATTGTAAATGTCCACATGTATACAACCTTTCATATTTACTTTGCTTTTTGTGTAAATATCGTAGTCGAACTCAGTTCCTGTCTGTTATGGCTTTTGAGAACTCTGGACGTTTGATAGCATGTGGAATATTTTGTACCACTCAAAACACAATGAAACTTGTTGTTTCACTGTTAAGATGCATGAGTATGGCTGTCGTAACTAGTTTTTATGATCCTCGCTCTGATGGTGACAAAATTGAGGTTACTAAAGATAAAACAGGCTCAAATAAATGTGTTTGAGCGATGGGCTTTATTTTCAAATGCCTTATTTGAATTCGAACATATCTTGACAGGATATATGTACATGCTTGGGCCTAGTTTATCAGAAATAGACACTTCTTAGAGTTCTGAATTTCCTGTTCATTCTCTAAAAGATATAGAAATTCTACTTCAGTTTGAAATTTGATATACAACGCACGCAATCGCATATACAGCACACGCACTGTCTGGCATCAGGAAAGAAATACATTAATTTGGTATTGTTTGAAACCATATACATATATGTGTGTGTTGATAAAAATAAATCCTGCTGCGTTAACATTGGTTTTCTATTTTTAAAGTTAATAGAGACGGCACAAACGGTGTCAGGGACAACTTCACTGACACGCAACGTTGGTGTGAATTGTCTCTGTACGTCAAGTATTTAATCAGAAAAAGATAATCAGCCAAGTCCGTCAAGATCACCAAAAGAAATGAAAGACATTATCTGCCAGTTTCAGTAATAAAGTTAAAAAATATCGTCCCTCCTATGGTTACAACCCTTATCATTTGTTTTGTTGTTTATTACTGTGTAATTAACAAATTGAATCAGAGTATGTTATATCAATGTAAACTTGCATAAAACTGTCTGATTAATCCTTTGTATTCCTCTTTGCTATATCATATCTCTTGTTGAATATATAAAGTAGACTAATTCAAAAGGAGTGACGGAAGATGTTTTTGGCACGCTGGTATTTTTGCCCGTAAGAAGTAATTAAGATAAGGGACACTTTCAGATGTCCTCTATCAACGGAGGAGGGGATAGGCAGTTGTTTATTATATTATAATAAACCATTACAGCAAATCATAAGGGGGCTTAGCCCCTCACTTTGTTCCAGGGCTACGCTCCCAACGGCCCTGTGTATATCATCGGGAGTGCTTAGGTTTCAACGCGGGGCCCCGTGGTCGAGTATTTATGGTTTGTGATTAGTAATTACTAGCAGCCCCTCACCACTTAGCTTGAATTTAATCAGGGATCTGACAAATAAACATATGAGGAACTCGGCCAGCTGGTTCACGGAAGGTTGTAAGTTCAACCTAGATGTATGCTTATGACCTTCATCAACTACTAGTATTAAAGATTGAATAGTCGCCAAATGGAATTGGCTGTTAATGAAACAAATTTATAAGTATCCGGTGTTAATGAATAAAGGCTAGGGAGTACTCTTATATGTAGTACATGTAATACTATACATGTATATTCACCTAATGGTTTGTTATACAGTTGACTCTTAACTCATGTTTGACAGACAGAACACTTTAAAGAATGGGACAACAAGCAGTGGAATGTGTAGAACAACTTGTAGCGATTTGATTACACAGGCGTTAATGAAGAAAATGGAATTGAACACCGTATAAAAAGGAGAGTAAACAACAACTTATTGCCAGAGGATTCTGTTGAGGAAATTACTTTCGGTATTTAAATATAACGAGTTGATTTGAATTATTTTTAGGAGACCTTTCTACGTTACATGACACGGTGTTATTTGCTTAAGCTGGCTTTATCTGAAATGAATAAATACACCCATCAATGGACTATTTCACAGTCAGTTGGAGACATTCTAATAACTTGTATGGTGGCTTTTTTACAATTAAATCCCCCTATTCTATAAGAAAACTTTGTAATTTATTTGATCTTATTCTTAAAGAATGCTATATTTAGAATGTTTTATAACTCTTTACTCTATAGTTGTGCTTGTAAAACGAGACGTCATTCGAATCATGCTTTACTGATAACCCATTGTTTTACAAATTTAAAGACCCGACTCCGTGGTTGACTGGTTAAGGTCGCTGACATCAAATCGCTGTCACAGATAGAGGATCGTTGGTTCGAACCTGCTACCGACCATGTCTCTTTATGTGAGAAAGTAGGCAGTTGCAATGGAGGATGGAAGTCTAAAACTAGTTCTTCCCAGGAACGATGGTTAGATGAACTGTCTGCCTCACATGACTCTGTCTTTTGAAAAGGAGCGTAAAATTCAAATAGTAGTAGTACAAATTTAAAAGGTGATTGGTGCGTACGAACCTTCAAACGCAATTGTTCAAATTATACATACGGATGCTTGAAGCTTGGTTTTCGTCCCATTATGTGCAAAAATATATACCTGAAGCCTTAATTACTATGAAGCACTTGTCCGTATTGTTTCATCATGTTGCGTTCTATGAAGTCGATGAACATTAACCGGAGCGAAGAGAAATACGTCTTTTTGTATGATACAATATCAGTTGAACGGTGTCGAAATCTGTGACAATTCTTTTCGTTTAATAATATGCGGTGTTTTATGTGGAATTTATCACAAGTCTGTTACGACTGCCTGTGGAATCGACCAGTTAAACATTTCGAAATATTTATCTAATAGGGGGGGGGGGGGGTGTATTTTTAAGATTGAGTAAATCTAAACTATCGGCGCATGCGTGTTTTGAAAGGCTTGGAGCAAAGGTTTATTACATACACATCGTGCATTCCTTAGTTAAAGCTTTAGTTTTCATACTCCGCATTAAACATTAAAGCCCCATTAGCTTATTGGATGTTAAAATTAAAGTAGGTCTTTTTTCAAATTTACGTAGAAAGATGTCTTATCAGTGAAATTGACTTTTACTTTCAATAAATTTCTTTTTAATCACGAAGTACATATAGAAATGAAGCACAGTATTGTTGTTTTCAATGATATTGCAAAAATAAGAATAAGCATTTGACAACATTTGTATGCGATGTGGCTAAAGAAAGGCATTATGTAAATGTTGTTTTAGAGCAAATGAAATACTAGTTCATTTCTTATATCATACAATCATTTTATCTATTGTTCTGTTTTACTAAATTCAAAAAGCTAATGGGCTCTTAATATGATTGTTATAAAACTATAAGTAAGGAAAGATGGTCTTCGGAAGCACGAAATAGTGCAATTAGAGGCATATTTCCACTTGTGCCAAACACTAGCACATGGGCTCAGAGCTTGTAAAGTAAATATGGATTATTTTTATCTAACTGGCATTTTCAAACTAATTACCCCGCAACAAATTGGCTTTAAGAGATTTTTGTATTCATAATTATCACTGACATCGCTGCTGTATCTGTTTTTATTCATCGTTCCGAGATTCCAACTTCATTTTTATTTATTGAACAGGGTTGCTTGCAACCTTGTTCTTGGTTACTACCAGTTTTTCAGCCTCACCGTATCAATATCTAAAAATAGTAGCAACTGGTGTCCCTTATCACAACCGATAAGAAGTTCTTCCCCAAACGCCAAATAAAAAGTTCCAATGAGAAGACGGCATTCAGTCTTATCTGGTTTACACTGTCCATATAAAAATGACTTTGGTGTTAAGATTATACGTAAAACATGTTGCTAAATGAATGGAAATGAAATGCGTTAAATAAAAGTTATTAAATATTATATTATACTATTGACAGCCGGTTTATGTCTATAAGAATAAAACCGAACTATTACACAGCAAGGAAGTTGGTGGTGCAGCGGTAAGATGCTCGCTTACGGAGTGAGAGGTCCTAGGATCAATACCCGGTCTGAGCATTTATTGTTGTTTTTTATATGAACATTTCTTTCTCAAATAAATAGCTAAGATATCAAAGAGAAAGTATCATTGTGCTAACAAAAGAAAAGAAAGGAATGCGATTATATTCACTTATGCACCATAGGAAATCTTGCACTGTTGAAGCTGAAAAGTCGCCAAACTGTTGGTGCGATGTACTATCCCGATACATTGCAGTACGATATGGCGTACGATAAGGGTCATAAATAAACCCTGCATGATGCTAAAAGTTTTCAACATCATGCTGAAAACTAAGCATGATGCAGGGTCGTGCAAATAAAATCCTGCATCATGCTGAAAGTTTACTTTTGACCCTTCTGTGCGTAAAACGATAATTAGCATGATGCAGGATTCGTGCATTTATGACCCTTATCGTACGCCATAGTACGGTTGGGTTTTAAAGATGCATATCACAATTGTTAGTGCGCATCGCTACTGCGCAGGTATACACTATATACCGATTAGTTAATCTCACGAAGAACGTGTATTTGACACCCCTATATTACGCAAGTTTGTATTCGGTGCTAGTTTAAATAAAATTATTTATTAAATAACTATTTATTATCAGCATTTTATTAAATAACTACTTATTATCAGCCTTGTAACTTGTTTACTGCCTGGTCCAACAAAGCAGTGGCATTTCCAATAAGCGGGCCAATATCTATATCACTTTCCGGCCCGGGGCCGAAAAGTGATATAGATATTGGCCCGCATTTTAAGCAATTTGATTGGCTGTTAGAGCAGGCCCAAAATGTGATATAGATTTAATTGAAATGGCAGCCATCTTTATAAGTAATTTGCTATTCATGTGGTTTCAAAACATTTAAAATGAAACTGATTCAGATAATGAAGTTATTTAATAAAATTGTCAATAAATAAGTTATTTGATATAGGCCTTAATTGTTATTTGTCCTCAGGACAGTCGTATTTGGCCATCGACCTTCGGCCTTGGGCCAATACGACTGCCCTCTGACAAATAACAGGGCCTATATCAAATCACTGATTTATTAACAAATAGTAACTTGTTTACTGCCTGGCATAATAATACAGTGGCATTTCCAATAAGCGGGCCAATATCTATATCATTTTCCGGCTCGGGGCCGAAAAGTGATATAGATATTGGCCCGCATTTTAAGCAATTTGATTTGCTGCTAGAGCAGGGCCAAAAAGTGATATAGATTCTAGCTGAAATGGCGGCCATCTTGTATAAGTAATTTGCTATTCATGTGGTTTCAAAAAGTTTAGAATGAAACTGATTCAGATAATAAGGTTATTTAATAAAATTATCAATAAATAAGTGATTTATTAACATATAGTATAAGATAGTATGATGTGAAGTAACAGTGAAATATTCACGAAAGCTGTGCTTGATTTCTACTTAAAAGTTTATAAGGGTTGTTTGTTGAAATGCCTGAGTTTTGTATGTACTTTTTACTCATGCAGTCAACTTTAATCATGTGTATTTAAAAAAGTAGCATGGATACCCCTCTTTTTTGTATTGTGTTACTATGTGAAGATTTTTAAAAATATGTCCGTTGAAAAAAAATATGGATGTTGTTTTCTTCAATCATAATTATGTTAAATCGTCTTCCTTTTAAGAGGGATTTTGATAAACAAATATACATTTCTTTTCCAAATTTGGTAAAAATTATACAGATTTTGTCCTTTAAACAATATTTGCACTCTAATCCAATCAAAACGGTGTATATAAATTGGTTGTTGAAGAAATACAGTTGGGCCATATGTACAAGCCATTTTTCAAAAGTACACCTGTTTTTTGACCAACCACCGAAAATGGTCTTATAGGGGGGGGGGGGGGGGGGTCATACAATCGAGCATATCTCACAAACGAGCACGGAGTCCTATATTTGTCTTTTTGTTTTTGTGGTAAGAAAGGATTAATCATTTAATTTATATAAGCGAAGTTTAAGAAAAATCTGTCCGTTAGCGTTTAGTGTGATATACGTCCTTAAGACAAGTTCAAGGTTAGGGGTTCGGAGTTGTTAATTTTATATTGATGATAACGCGCTTGCTGTGATATAACATACTAGTCATGTAAGACAATATTAATGCGTTTGGCATGCTTATGGCATAGGCACTCGATTCCGTGATTTTTATACGTTTACAGACGTTATTTTTCAATTTCACTCATCAAACAACGCAAATCTGTCGAAAGAAATATCTTCCTTTTTTCTTTTATTGAGTGTATAAAAACACCAAGGTAGTGCAGTCGCCATCTTTTCGATTGACGGAAGTGACGAAAATAAGCGTGTGTCCAGGCTTTCCTTCCAATCTGCACGTGCTTTCCGGGAACCTTGCTTTCGTTGTAGTGTGCCCCAACTTTAAACGTTTTGACAGCTTTTAGAAGGAAAGCCGGGACCCACGCTTATTTTGTCACTTCCGTCAAACGAAAAAAAGGCGAGTTCACTACCTTGGTGTTTTTTATACTCAATCGTTTCAAAGACGGGTTTTTTTCATAAGGAACTTTGATAGTATTATGTTCTCAATAACCTACAAGAGTAAAATGTCTCAGAATTTAGGTCCTGACTTTCTCCTATAGCACAATTGCATAGTAACAATAAGGAAATAAGTTGGTATTGCTTCCCTGAAAGTTGATGAATACAATGTAATCCTTATTCTATATTATCCGATCTATTTTGCTGTAGACACATTGTCGGAAAAAGCTGACCTTAATAATTCATTTCAATGCGTTCATTTCCCACGATAACGCGTGACATAGTGCTATGTGGCTTCAACCCGTCTGAAACAGACATGTCTGAAGACATGTACTTACACACAATTGTGTTGTTCAAAATTAGTTATAATATTTTTCTAATGAATATAAGTAATCAGTTTTGTAGCTAGACAGTATGAGAAATGCTTGACTAAGTATGTAAGTCATTATCACATCAAAATGATGACTTGACCTGCGCGACAGTTGCTAATATTGTAATACAGCATGCTCCATGGCTATCAATATCATCTGCTTTGACAAACAAAATGTTTTTCGTGGGATGCATGCTTCCAGTCGCTGTAACGTAATTTATTTTATTTGTGTATTAATTATTTATAGAATTTGAATAATTATTTCCCCCGGGGGTAAGTGTGAGGTCGAGCCCTCAATTCTAGTTAGTTTAGTTACGGTCTATTCCAGGGCAGTACCCACTAGGAGAACGTTTATTTGTCCTCCATATATGGTATGCTTTAATGTATTGGGCGCGTTTTGGATTGGGTACTTTCACTACTTTGGGATGGGTAGTATTTTGGGGATGGTGGGTTGTTTTTTTTAAACTTTTTTATTAATCTTTTTCTTATCTATATCAATATAGCAATTGCTGTATAACTTTATTTTATTTCTTCTCGGTTTTAGAAGAAGTCTGGACTGGTATTCAATAAACATCTTAAAGCCCCATTAGCTTTTTGCTGTAGAAAAATATATGCAAAAACATTTAATTGCTGATATTATCCCAAGATAATTATTACCGTCGAAACAAGCCCTTTTTTCGTCTGAAAACACTCATTTCACTGTGATTTTTACTTTTGTAAACTTGAAATATGTAGAGCGCGTGACGTCACTTTACTACGTGTGCATAGCATGACTGCGGGAAAACTCCGGTGTTCTATAAATAGTATTTATTTCAATGATGTTGAAAAAAAATTGACAGTAGTTTCGGAAACATTTTTTCTTGCTATAAAGTATGCACGGGAGAAAAACACACCGGATTCCTCTGTTATAGAACAAGCAGAACCTATTAAGACCAATACATTTATAAGCTTATAGGACTTTAAGTAATTTTTTAACTTAAGTTATATTTTCCCTTAAATTCGACCTTTTCCTTAACTCTTTTGTACAAATATAAAGGAGGACATCACAATAATGTGATATTATCTTAAGTTTGTTCTAAAGATGCCAATTTTGAAAATGATAATTCATTTTCACACTTTTGATGACTGGTTTACAAACTTTTACCATGAAAAAAATTTACGCTTACGTTAAAAACAATCTTAAGATGCTTTGTGAATACGGACCCTGAATGTATTAAAAACTTTGTTCAGTCGTGGTAGATTACTGGATACGCCATGCTGAGTGTGTGTCGCATCGAAATGTAATACATTGACAAAAATAACTACTTGGTTTATTCATGAACTCAATATTTGATACAGGATGATATAAGTAATTGAACACTAGGCGTCCTTGGTGAGTATTTCTCATTTTGATTTGCTGACAAATCGAATATTATACGATTACTTGTAATTGAATTGGGGAGACAAAGGCTCCAGCAATCATTTGTTATCAAATAAACTGGTGAATTGGTGTAAAACTTGATAAAAAATTACCATAGTCGCTTTAATAATTCAATACAAGGAATATCATCGCAAAAACAATAATATTATTATAATTTCGTTTATGATATAAATACATGTGAATGTTTTTCGAATTCATTATGCAAAGCGGGATTTGAAGTAAAAGTTTTTTTTTGGCTTTCTAGACAACCATCATCATACTAAGCATCGCTTATCTCCTAAAGGCTGTATAAACTGTCGTATATACTAAGACGTCTCCACACTTTGATAAACAATGATCATCTTTTTTTCTCACATGCACATTTTATTTTGTCAATTTTAGTCAAGTATACCAATTCATATCAGTTACGCTTCTTTTCTCATTAATATTTTACATGGATTATTCATGTTGCTTTCCTTTTACTTGAATGTGCGCTGCATGACCATTAGTTGTCAATGAGCCAAAAAACACCAAACTAAACAGTAAATCATTTTATTTATTGATGCTCATATAATGTAATGACTCGTCTCTCGGCAACAATTTGCAAATTTATATTATGAATAAGTCTAAATGGTATTCCCTCCAAATAAATGAATCTTTGTGTATTTTAATTGCAACAATATGATCCGGCAAGCCAATGGTGTACACTTATTCCAACCACAATTTCTTACCTTGGCATTTTATCTTTTTCAGATTGTTTGAAAGTCATCCAGACGTTCAAGACGTGTTTGTGCCGTTTAAAGGAATGAGTCCAGAAGACCTCTCACATAGTAACCAACTCAGGTCGCATGCGATGCGAGTTTTAGGAACAGTGGATAAGTGCCTTGCTAACATACACGAGCCAGAGAAGGTTTTGAATACCTTACACGAATTAGGAGCACGCCACGTGATGTACACGGCTAAAGTCGATTATATGGACGTAAGTAGTGATTGTATACAAAAGAGTTAATATAAGTCCAAGTACGTTTGTGTGCATTAAAGTCCTGACTGTCGTTCATAGTTATATCTTAGCTAAAAGGGAATAAGTTTGACATCTTACTATTGGTAAACATTTCAGTCATTTACATTTTCTAGATGGCATGAAACCATTACATCAACCAATAGACTATTTAAAGCATTATTTCATTACAAACTAAAGAGTGGCAAAATGTTTCCTACCAAGGCTTAGACATATATCTGCGGACTAGGCTCCTGTGCCTGTGCATTGAATTATATAAATATATGCCTTATCGTGTGCTATCCTTATGTCCATATTAAGTGGAATTAATAATATTGTGATGTCGGTAACAAGGGTAACAATGTGTATACAAATGATAACAAAACATATTTACGGCCATCCAGACGTCAACTAGAAATCAGTCAATATCAATGATGAATAATATGCAAATAACACGAGAGAATGTCTGTTATACTCGTGTGATAAATTTGAACATATATTTAAACAGACGTTAATTTTGATTGAGTTGATATTTGTAATGTCTTTTGTACAAGATTAATCATATAGCAATACAAACGATACATTTTATATGGGAGAACACTTTTGTTTTCTTTTACCTACGTAGTTTTTTGTGTACTTAATTATGATTGATCCCGTACCTCTCTTATCGATTCCGACATCTAATTCTTCAGATGTCAAAATCCGAATTCGGTGATCAAGTTTCGAGTTATTATTCGAATTTGTTAGCCGGTTTCAAACCGTTCTTAATTTTACTTACTAGTGTATTGGTGACGTTTATCATTATTGTAACTCTACATTTCAGCTAATTGGTCCCCAATTCATTTGGGCCATACAGCCAGTTATGGGCGATGAATGGACATCAGAAATGGAGCATGCGTGGTCGGACCTTTTCAAATTAATTGCACATGTGATGAAAGCGGCAATGACATTTTAAGCGTAACACAGATTGATTGATAAATTTGCATCACTGATTGATGAAATGATTTCCCAGATCTATAAATGTGTATCTATGAGAAATATTTGGAGATGTGACACACGTGGCCAAATTACGGTCTATGTCACGTAACCTTACTTGTGAAGGTCACGCTCGGTTAAATGTTATAAAATATAATGTTCATGTATGAACGATGAATAATAATTCCGTGTTATATTGTGTTCCTGATTTTGTTCAGCATTATTGAAAATGACATATTTTATGATGTGTACAAAATGAATGTTATATGGTTTATACACGACCATGGATATGTTTATTTTGTAATACTTTGTCTTGGAATGTATATGTGAAATTTTCAAGTCTTGCTTACTAATTGATAAACATTCATATGTAAATTCATTAAACTATTAAATAGTGTCGAGTTAGCGGCCATGTTTATCAAATTTTCTGTCAGCATTTGTAAACATAGCGTTGTTTGTTGCGACATTTGTAGCAACATTACGTTACCAATGTATTTCTTGATCGATGTTAGATATGTATCAATTAATAAAACAATGAATGTGAAATTGTTAAAATGTATTGTCAGCATTTACTATGTAACGTGAGCATCATTCGCCTGCACGTCAATGGATTTTTATATCAAGATGCGATAAATGACATACTTCGGAAAATATACACGAAAAGGCTTCCTAAACAAAATTACATACAACAATTTCAAAAATTCCGAAAAAATGATACCTTAATTAAAATTCACCTTCCGGAAACCTATCCAACACACAGGAACATCCAAATAATGGAGGACAAAAATAGTATTTCAGAGGGTACCGCCATGGAAAGGTCTGTACATAGCACACTAGTTTGTGTGGACCCACTTACCTGCGGGGAAAAAGAATAAAATTACATGTACATACATATATAATAGACAGATGCAAAAAATAAGACTTAAAGTTTACTCCTGACAGCAACTTTTGAAAGAAGTTGACTGCACTCGCCTAATTTGTAAGATACCAACAAAATAGAACGGAGCAAAGCAAGCAAGCAATGTGCTTGATATTATGAAGCTACCACTAATGGAAATTCCGGATACCAACTAACCCATAACCTACATAGGAAGCAAACAAAAATGGAGGAGGGGCAAAGCACAATCCCGCCGAGAGGCAGCAAGGCTGTAATTTTCTTATTTAATAAGTATGAATTGATGTACAACGTCTGTATATTAGAAGCATTCTGACTTTCTTGTCAAGATAAGAATCCTCTCGAGCCGATGTTATAATTATTAAGCAGACAATGGATTGGAAGAAGTAAGTCTTATTATTATTATCTGACTATTTACCCATACCTTCACTGGCGTAGCTTACTTTAGGCACAGAAGACACGTGCCTACACTTTTTCTTATGGAAAAAGAAAAGAGAAAAAATGCCATAAACGCTATAAAACATAATATGGTAGGGCCGGGAGAATAGAAGTCTGGATGGATTATAGACTAGTTAATGTAAAGTATATATATGTAGTAACTTACATGCAGTACTTACTTAACTTTTGCAACTTTCGTGGAAATCATTTGATAATTGAAAACTCAAAATGAATAAATCTAGCAAGGAGAAAACTGCAGAACCTCATACTAAGATATTTGTACGCTAAAGTATGCTGGAAAATGCCCTGAATGCACCTGTGGCAATCTACAGTGTTTAGTAATTCAGTATGCTCCCGGACCCCCATAGAAAGGTGCCTACACATAATCTTAGGGGCTAGCTACGCCTTTGTTTACAATTACTTAGTCGGGTTGTCTTCCAAGCTGTTTGTATCATAACTATTACATGAATTTATTAGTTGTTAACGATTTATCAAAGTGACAGAGAATAATATGATGTACTAACTATAGAAGATTTACGTATTGTTTTAATATAAGTCGTATGATGTTCACTGCAATCAGGATAGTGAACGGAATAAACTGATTGAATGACCTTTTAACCCCAAAATAAAGTTTCTGAGAAGCCAGAGCTATTTGAAATAATAGATGTTTTCATTAGCACTTAGAACAAATCAGAATAGCCATTAATGTTTTATCATAGGTTTGATGGTACAAAGCATTAAATTATCTTTTACATTTTCCTGATGAGCGCAATATCATTTGATGTCCTGATTTCAAAGAAGCTTTCTCTGGCCAATGCTTACCACTTGCATCTTAATATGAATGCATCATCATCTACTTGATCACAAAGGCGACAAAGATGCTGTTTTCAACGAGTAATCAAATATATCATTAATTCTTTAAATGGAACAAGTAGTGTAAAATAATGAGTGCCATTAATTCGTAGCCGTTTAAGGATCGACATTCGTAAAGAGTTCTCAGATAAAAAGTTTGTCATGTTTTTATACAAAGAAACATTCTCGCTGGAATAAACTGTCTATTAATTATAGACTAGTGCACATGTTGCTTGTGAGTATTACACAAAGATAGAGTAGTTGATTCTATAGAGGCGAGACAGATGTTCAGGACATTCGTCTACAACTTTATGTATCTCCCTTTTGTTCGCTATAAATTGTAATTTAAAGTTTGATCAAAGCTATTGAACTAGCCGCAACGTAAGCAAAAACTTTGTTTTCTCTGTCTTATGGAACAAAGAGTTATAAGATAAGATAGAACAACGGGAAAACACTTTGCATGTCTTCAAATTCATTAAAACGGTTTAGTAAAGATATTGTTTAACAGCAAACCTAATCATGTAAAGTATGTTTTTACGAAGTTGTTTGTTTGTTTCTTTTTGTTTGTTTGGGTTTTACGCCCCTTTCAACAGTCAGAGTCATATGATGCGGACAGATCACCTAACTATCGTTCCTGTGTATTACCAGTACTAGACTCCCATCCTCCGTAAGCAACTGCCTACTTCCTCACATAAAGATACATAGTCGATAGCTGGGCTCGGACCCACAACACTCTATCAACGAGAGGTTGCAGTGATTCGAAGTCAGCGAAGTTAATCACTCGACACCGGAGGCGGGTCTTTTTACGAAATAAGTATGGGGTTTAAACAAGCGAACTATACATAAAACAATACATGCTTAGTGCATCTTAATAAACAAATACAATTTTAATAAACACGTAAGTTATTTTTCAATTTATATTGTTTATTTACATTAGTTTAATTCTACACTAAGAATACGGAGTGTCAAGTATTTGTTAGTTTAATTATATTTGATTTAGAGATAATTTACTATAAAAAGGGAACATTGTAACAAATAAATATTTTTGTGACTATGACAATAATCACACAGTCTCAATAAAATATTAAAAACACAAAGCAACAAAACAATATTTGCGTTGAAGAGTCACATTTGCTTGTACAACACAGTAAGTAGTAAACGCAAAGAAAATCACTTCCTATGAATTGTATAAATACTTGTTTGTATACGTACATGTATATTGTTTAACATGATAGTAAAATCATATCATATGTTTTAATAAACACATACAACTTACAACTCTCATATACTTGACACTGTACTTGCATCAAGTATTCAGCAAACAAAACAGGATCTTAAAGAAGATAAACTCGTACATAAAGTTTAAACAGATAAAAACTGCAACCACGATGAAACTGCTCACAAAAACAAACAGAGATATAAACTACGTAAAAGAAAAGTAAACAATGATGCAGACACTGGACTTTTTCAGATCCTTCCTCGAGCCATACAGTTTCTGGTCACATGAATTACCAGTAGGTGTGGGCCATACCTCTATTCTGTCTTTGAAGTATAAACTGCAAGTCTGGAGTCGGTGTTCTGAAGTCTGTTCTTCCTCCTCACAGGTGCACATTGGCGATTCGGCCAGCTTCAACTTCTAGTTCAAATGTGCATTGGGCTTGTTGCGGTCAGTTCGCAACATGAATATTATCACTTGCTCGGATATTTGAAGGATACGACAATATATAATTATCCCAAAGGTCTTAACAAAACAATGGAGTTTTTTTCCGCTTTTCGTCCACTTAAGCAGATTCATTGTCATTACTAACAAACAGTCAAGCAAACATATCTGTAAGATTAATTTCATACTGGTAATGATAAAGGCTGTTGTTGATCGGTAGCAGTCTTTTCAATAATACGTCAAAATATAATTTGGGTATAATCTAGTGTAACTGTCTTGAATGACAACTTCTTACAATATATCCCCATAAACCCGCGTCAAATAAAATGGATATTGAACAAAGTAATGAAATAGTTAGCCATTGAAGCAAAATACACTAATATAATCTTAACAATGTCTGTGGTAGTTCGACTAGAAATGAAAAAAAGGCCAGACATGATTATTTACGAATGATTTGTTTGTTTAAGAACACAAACCTTTTCCCGAATCGAGCAACATCACGTTATTAATGTTTCAAACGCAGGTTTCTGACTGCCTGGACTATGACCCTTGCCAATTTTGATAGAGATATTGTTTTGTCTCAAATGCATAACGTATAACAACATTCTAGAAGTTGTGAATTCAGAAAAGTATTCAATTTGTTTTCTTCCCATTATTAAACGTCCCTGACTTGCCTTTTGTCCTAGGTAACATTCCATGTTACAACATTAAAAACTAGTTGATTTGTCTGGCCGATGTGTTAAGCGGATTTTTATGACAAATCTTTGTTGAAAATCTTTCCTTACGACTGCTTCCACATAATTTCCAATTGCCCACACACGAGACAGTCAAATTGTAAAATTATCGTCGATTCCTATCGTGATTTGAATAAATTTCGGGTCCGTAAGTGTTATTTTGATAAATTGGACGCCAGTTCAGTTAAGTTTGACAGCCCAAAGTAGCTTTTGAATAAGACAACATTGATGTCTATCTATGAAAGACATAAATCACTTTTACCAATACAAATGCATATGTCTGTATTTATTTATTATTTTCTGTTAGAACGACGTGAAAATATTCAACATTTATTTCGCCAGCATTTATTTCACATTTAAGACCAAAATCATTTAATGAGCTTCCCACATAAACACTGACGTCAATAGATGTTTGTGTGCAATTTAATCCTGTTTCTTATATGTAATACCTCATAATGCAATGGCCGAGATGTAATTGGATGAAGACGTTTCCATTATCTCTAACGCAGACCAAACAATCTGCAGTAAATCCCTTTGGTAAATGTAGACATTAATTTGAGCGAATACTAGATAAAACATAGTTGTGTTTCTTGGTAGGCTTTAATTTTGATCACGGTCACCAGCCTGCTACTTTTATGTCAAATATTGGACATTTGTAGCAATTGGAAACGGCAAAACAATATCTATGTCTTTCCCAAATTGTAAACGACGAGTGTATTACATACTCCCTGAAACTATGAGCATTTACTTGACTTTTTTTACTTTTTGATAGCCGCATCGTAGCTTATGTATTTTTAAAAACCTAAAATCCAGTTTGCTAAATTAAACATTATGCATTTACTCGCCATTTAGTATACATGCACATGCAATACGTAGCCGATGATGGGTATGTTTAATAAGGCTACACGTCTGACGTTTAGTATATATACATGTATCGAGAAAGGATCACCAGACACATAAACTGCACTGTAGGAAAATATGTTTGGTTAGTATATACTGATATTGTTTTATAGAAAAAGAAACAACATAACACAGTATAGTGATCGAATTTAGTTTCGTCTCAGTGGGTTAAACGCAGTGTGTTAACGATGTGTTAGTTGTATACGGCCATAAGGACTAAAGAGCCAGGAACAAAGACGGACAATTACAGATCACGGTACATGTATATAATATAGACTATTCGAGAAATACGTAAACATAGGAAATGTAATCTAAGACCCCCCAATACCCCAACCTACAACTCATCCAATGCATAAGACTCTTAAAAAAGTAGGGTCCCATCGGAATAGTCATAACTCACAACAACACATATATGACTTAAGTTATATTTCCCGAAATGCTTGATTTGCATTCATTTGTAAGTAAACAACTTAAATAAAATGATATACTGACTCTTTGTCATGACGCTTAACTCGTGTACAATAGAATGCTTATAGCATAGAAAAATTATAATACCAAAAAGAATTGTACTCGCTCTATTCTTGGAAAACAACGAATAAAGACATAAAGCATTTATTTGGCTCGATAATGTTCTCCTTTCGTGATGGTGTCAAAACAAACAAGCTGTACACCAGTTAAAATGTCAAGTATCTATGTTTTGTAATTCACGAGAATCCGCAATGATTGATGCTGACTTAACACGTATGTGAACGCAACTGCTACGTTGTGGGAATTTTATATGTGGCCTCTTACAAACTTATTGACAACATCTTGGGAATAATATCACTTATTCCGAGAGAAATTGGACTTTTGACATTTGGCAGTAACTATACTTCTGATTTTTACCTCTTGATAACTGACGAGCACATACAAGATAAAAACAATATTAGCAAAACTGATAAAAACAAATACAAAAATATGATTAGTTCCGATTCTATCTTTGTCGGGTGCTTTTGTAAAACATTTTGAACATTTATTTGCACTAATCCCAGACTAAGGAGTGTAATAATTTTGATCAAATAGTTGTTGAGTAAGAGGTAATAACAGAAGAAATTGAACGTACTAGTCTATCACCAGAACATAACAAATCTTTGAATGTATTTAAGTATCTATTTCAGATGTAAATATCTAGAAAATTAAAGTGATTTACGCCCAATGCATTTAGATAATAACATACAACTAGATACTCATAGATAGTGATGCGCGATAATACCGGTATATTGCAATACTATCTAAATGCAAAACGTACCGCACCACGTATTGATCACGATATTTTTTCAAAGTAAATTGATATTTACTACTTCAACTTGTATTGTATCAGCTGTAGCCTACTTCTACCGGAGAACAGAAATGTTTTATTGGTGTAATTGCATTAATATACAAGCCTGAATACTTAATTAATCAAGAGATTTAAACTGCCGATAAATTGCAGTCCGTATTGCGATACAGTCTTACGTATCGCAATATATCGCGATACGAAATTTTCTGCAATACCCATCCCCACTCCTAGAATACATCTCTCGTTTTAAAGAAGTACAATACATTTTTATAAAGATTGGTAGACCTCTTTCGTTAGATTTGTTTCCAGGTATTACGTCTCGGATGTCCCATTAAACGAAGGCTTTAACCTTAAAACACATGAATGATTTATTTGTCTTTGTCATGATACAAAGTGAAGTCGGCGTGATTTATCATCCTATTTTCAAAATTGGCCACAACTCTTTAAGAAATTGCGTTTCCTATTAAAGTGTCTCAATTTTAAAGGACATCGTCCTAGAAATATTGAAGAAACCGTTGACCTCGATTACGGAATGCACATTTTAGAGTTACTTTTATATTTTCTTTTTCAGATATACTGTCTATAAACTTTTGTTTTACTCCAATAGTTTAATGCGTAATAGTTTATAGTTTCAGTAGTTTATCTTAACTCTTTAGTTTGTTTCGAATTCTTCAATATCGAAAATAATGTTATGTGAGAAAGTAGGCAGTTGCTCATGGAGGATGGGAGTCTACTACTAGTTCTTAGGAACGATAGTACTAGATGAACTGTCCGCCTCTCTGACTGTTGAAAAAGGGAGTAACACTTAATCAAACAAACAAACATTAATCTGAATGTGTATGCAACCTGCGCAAATAACTAAGTGTGTCAGTTCGAGTCAGGTGAAGGTACAACAAAGTTGAACTTCACGAAAGAATGTATACAGGCAATTGAATGTACATGGACGAGTAATGACTTTTAGAAGATTTTGGTAATGTCTTGGGTAGTATACTCACAGGGCATGCATAAAACATTAATTAATACTATAAACTATAGAAAGGTTTGTATGGTTGCAAGGGAATACATAGAAGACGTACACACGTCACCGACCGTGATTAATATAGTGTAATATAGTTCGGAATATAAATGTTTTGACAATAATTAGTAATAAACATCCTATAATGTTAATGAACGCCATTGTTTAAGATAAGTATCGCTCGCATCGATACCCGTTCCTCCACAAACCTCAAATATGACAGAGTTAAAACAATAGACAACAATGGATCAAAAACACAGGAGCCTTAGGTAGTATATAAGATACTACAGCGACGTGTGTAACTACCTTCTGAACACTTAATACGGCTCGTGTTTTTGCAATGACTATAACAGTTGAAACGGAAGTAAAAAATATCTTGTTTGTTTTTAATGTGATATTACCCAACAAAGTAGAAAATTACTAAGTATTATAATAGTTATACTCGCAAATCGTATCAGGTGAACGTAAAATATATCGTGTAAAGTTTATATACAGCATATTTAAACGCATTTAAAAATACATATAAAAAAGATTCCCAAAAACCCTTCCTACCCAAATACTACTTTCCCCTTAATCAACCAACTTCAAACCCACACAATATGTTCACACACATGATTTAGTCACATGATTGATCTCTTAGTTGTGATAACGTAACGACCACAGACACTTGTTTAGAAAAAATTACCCCACCCACCACGTTCGCTCTTATGACTATCAATACATATAAAACCAGTATTTATATGTATTGATGGTCATAAGAGCGAACATGGTGGGTGGGGTAATTTTTTCTATTATAGTAAACAAGTGTCTGTGGTAACGACACTGAAGACCACACTCAGATATTCACGATTTTATTTGGACTGTCAGAAAATCTATCCCGTATCTCCATAGAATCGACCTTAAGCACGCAATTTTGATATGTCTGTGATAAATAGATATAAATTGAATAAGATGTCAGGCAAATCCCTAGAAATGGTGATCTAAAATAGCACGTAAAAATGATAAACACTGGCCGATTGTCACGAACGACCATCCTACGATCGCATTAAGTTCAGTCTTGGTACATTTTAACAATGTTTTTAACTGGGGTTCAGTGTCGCACTAACAACCAGTGGTATTTGGTGATATTTTGACTTTAGTGGTGGAGGAACTTTGGTAGAACCGCTGACCTTCTGTGAGCTACCATGACAGCTTCATCTTCTTATTGACCGGACCAGGCAGGATTGTAAGTCAAACCTGTGTTAGCGGCCACCTACGAATAAAGCCATTCTTTAATTAGTTGTCAGTGAATTCTTAGAACAAAGTGACATCCGATTAAAGGCATCTTGTCAGACTGTAATTAGATATGAACTTAGTTTTAGTTTATACGTTATAGTCATGTAATGATTTCAATATTTAATAAACTGAACTTAACTTCATAGAATAATAATATAGTACTTAGTACATTTTTGTACTATCATATTTTATGAGTGTACTACTAGTAGGACAATTGCAATGCCTCCGTCCGCCCACCAGCCCGCATGCTCGACATAAAGCATAACTAATTTTTGCAAAACAAACTTTTCCGATCCTGGGAAACACTACGGATTAGAAGTGTTTCTGAATATAAAATCTTCTTCATTTAAGAAAACATATTCATGGGGTTTTGTCCAGAAAGATATATTATCAAAATATGTATACCTTGTATGATTATGTAACAGACACATTGACCGGCTTAATATGTAATAAACAGGTTGTACGGGATCGAAATCAAGACTTTTGGATACGAGCGGTCCGGATTAGTGAGGGCCGAATAAGTGAGGTCCGGATTATTGGGCTTTGGGATAAGACGGGTTCGGATTAACAGGGTCCGGAAAACACGGATGCGGATTGGTTGGGTCCAGATAGCGGTGTCCGGATAATTGGGGTCTCGGATTAGTGAAGCCATGATTAGTGAGTTTCTGATAAGTGGTGTCCGGATTAATATGTAGTTGGATCCCAATTAATCGGGTCCTAGTTAGAACTATTTTAGCGTAATTATATTTCATAAGAGAAATGAAAAAAATCACTAAAACATGTTGGGTGAAAGCGAACCATTTAAATCGTCTTGGAGCTGCCGAATATAGATACAAAAACGCGATGTCATAAAAAACTATTAACTTGTCAAGAAACATTGATCATAAAAAACAAACTGTCTTGTTGTGTTCCGGTTAAAAGTACTAATAGTCGTAAACTATATTTTGTTGTCTTTTAAGTGATATATATTATTGCTTGTCTTATTTTTGCGAAGTATCCTGTTGGTGGGGACCGTAGATTATAACTCTGATATATACATAAATAATGGTATTTGATTTCAGAAAACAGCTCTAAAAGTCTAACGGTAGCTGCAACCGATAAATTTGTAAATTCACATTAAACACATATTTTCGACAATATTTCTGTTTTATTCCTATGGACACTAAGCCCACCAACGTTCATGAATTATGTCCTAATACTATCCCTATTCTCTGTAAGTAACCGCGACATTAACACAATGAATAATTTGACTGTGTTGGAGGACCGTTTCATCAAATTTGGCACAAACAGCATGTGAAATGACCAGGGTTCGATCTCACGAAGTTAATTTTCCTGCAGATATAAAACCATAAATAGTCATATAGTTTTAAATTTTAATGCATAATCGTGTTGGTTGTATAAAGATGAACCGTGTTTAATCATTGTCTGTGTACAGGGTTGTAATGCAGAAAATGAAATATTAAAATATAATGAAAACTATAATATGATGATTTTTTAATGAATATGAAATGAATTTAAACATACATATTAATTTTAAAGGCCCGTTAGCTTTTTTAATTTATTATGTACTCCGTGATTAAAAATAAAATTTTGGAATGTTTTTATTCATGTTATTACCTTCAAATAAAAGTCAGTTTCACTGATAATACAAATGTATTTATTTCTAGTAGGTAAAAAATACCTACTTTAATTATAGGATCCAAAAAGCTAATGGGGCTTTAATATTGCATTGCGATCTGCGTTCTAGATATGGTCTGGAACAAAAATGTCCATATCGGAGAGGTTTGCATTTTAGAAAGGTTCACGATTACAACGTTGCTCTTTTAAACAAAAAAAATCAGTGACAGCTCACACGTTCTGTTAAGGGGGGGGGGGGGGGAGGGGTCCAGATTAAAAAATTACAAACTATGGAGGTTTGACTGTATTCAGAAGGTCTTTTGTTCCTCAATGATGTATTAGTGTCTGTGAAACAAGTCTATAATGTCTGCCATTGTTAATGTTGATCTCACCGACGTTGCAGCATAGACATGACAGTTTGACAGTAATATCTGTCTTGGTAGCTTTTCCGGATGTCTGTCTGCCCTCCGCCTATTTCTTTGATTATGTTAACATTATAATAAAAAAAGAACAAGACAGTTAGTTGAGAAGAATTTGAATGGTTGCAGGTAAAATTTCACTACTTAAATACATTTCTTCTGCACAGAGATATGATATCTAATCAGCTCGGCCGTACTTTTCTCTGGGCAATGAACTTCGGAGATTCTTTTATTGTGTTTTCCGATTCAAGTTCTCGTAACCGATTTTAATGTCGTTATACTGATTTAACAACTTGAAGCCCAATTAATTCGTCGCTTCCGACTTTTATGGCATCTTATCTTTTATTCTAGCTGTCACGTGACCGACATTAGAACAACCGGAATTCGGCAAGTCTTCTGAAATTAATCTACCTGTTTATTAGATGAGGTTACCTCTAAGTCTTTGCAATATATTCTCTTTGCTATTTATGTTGCTGAAAAATCCCTAGCGTATAACAAAAAATGTGCGTGGTAGTGAAATTCATCTGGAAGTAAATATAAATGAACGTTCTACTGAAGGTATACTTAAAACATTGACATTTCGATAGTCAGAAAGTTATCACCGATCATGAAGTAAAACATTTGAGTTAATGAGTATGTTAGATATTTTGTGTATATTCTTGGCAATTTCTTCATTTAAATGTTTTTTCTATTAGTGCATCGGTAATCAACACAACCGATTGGAATTTATTTGAAAATGCATCCAAACAGTTTGACATCACTAAACAAATACATAAAACTTTGTTCGAGAACCAACAGCATTTTTAAAGTTAGACCACAGTTGACTCCAACTGACCAACCACAGGTCTAAAACACGTGGATCACAGTTAGCCGTTGTATAAACATTCAGTATTACCTGTGGTCTAAGTAAGATAGATCTCTCGTAACTGTTGACTATGAAATTTACGTTATGCTGCGCTCGCCTCTATATTTCATAGACAGTTACTCGTGATCTATCCTATACATATACATGAATACCGTTCCAAGAAATAAATAATACAATGATAAAGATCTGATAGTCTACTGTAAATCATGATAAAAATTCGTATAAAAGTCACTAGAACTATACAGACAACTGCATGTTTTATAGAACTATTGGCATCCCAATTGGCAATGTATGAATGTAAAATTCAGTCGAATATATTGGTCGTTTATAGTTGTTTATAAGGATAAAAGAGAATAATGACGTCTATTAATTGAATTAGTTATCTTTCAGCTTGATGTTTGTGTTAACGTATTAGTCAAATTTCGACTACTTGTATCTGGTCGTTATCGTTTGATGTAAGTTCAGTTAATTAAGGAACAGTTGGTGATCACAATAGCTATTTGGAATCTTCATTTGAAAATCATAATAGAATGGACTTTCTTTAATTGAAATGAAATTCGTCGTCATGTGTATTACAAAGTTTGTATTTGTACGTATAAACAGAAGCATATAATGCATAATACAATTACATGTCTATGAAATTTAGAGGATACATAAAACATTTTTTCGTATATGTAAAATATCAACAAGTATAAACAGTGATCAGACAAAAGTGTTTGCTGATATTTTTTCCAAAATATTTATTTGGTATCTTTTAATCTGTTTCAGACTATAATTCAAATATATACGTTAACCGGATCACCTTGCCAGTTAACATGGACTGTACTCTGACACGTACTTACTTACTTATCTGTCCACAATGAACCGACATCTTCTCGACATTTGAAGTAATCAACATTTTTGTTAAATTGTCATAGAAGGGGATATACTATTATTAGATAAAATATACTTAAAAAAATATTAAATTAAAAAAAACAATGGTAAATTAAATTACATCGGTGATTGAAAACAACAATGAAATAAAACAACAGCGCATAAAAACAACAGTAATTAAAAACATGTGAATAAAACAGTTCGAAATAAACTCAACAGGGAATAAAAAAAAAAGATAATAAAATAACCGTGAACAAAAATCAATTGTGAATTAAAACAACAGTCAATAACGAACAACAATGAAATAGAAAGAATATCAATTGTAGAAAATAATATGTTTTAGAATACATTGTACATGTATTATATAATTATAAATAGCGTTTCCAGAAGCAGAATTACAGTCCTTGTTAAAAATGACGAGGATGTTCTTTAAATGCATAGTAAATTGAAAGTATACGTTAAACATTGATGAAAAACTATCGTATCTCGCTATTGTAGTTGATTCATATGTTCACTTAATATTGCCTGTTGACTTTCAAACAACTTTAAGATGGTTTAAATTAATAAAATGTATGATAAAACAATGAACTTGAAAAC
Organism: Lutraria lutraria; assembly: GCA_964023205.1. Classification (NCBI taxonomy): domain Eukaryota; kingdom Metazoa; phylum Mollusca; class Bivalvia; order Venerida; family Mactridae; genus Lutraria; species Lutraria lutraria. The sequence goes on from OZ026834.1 coordinate 5,927,610, forward strand.
CCGAACAAATTCATCATATTGATATAAGTACCATGGGTATCTGTAATTATAACAGTTACCAATATACAGATTTTTTTCTTCTTAACAATATGGAACATAAAGGATTATGAAAGACAAACTCGTTTTTGCACTATAGACATGTGAAAATATAACAGATTTTCATCTGATGGAACTTTTACAATACCAAAAAGTGGGAGTTTCTCTCCGAGACGAGTCATCTGTTCAATCTATAATTACGCAGCAAGTATACCCAAGTTGATTGGAAGTAATAAGAAAAGAAAATAATCACATTCCGTTTTATACAAGCAATTATTTCAATATTGTGGACAAAGCTGACTTTACATGAAGAACTCTAGTAATTGGCTTCATCTTCAATCTGTTTACATCATAAACATTTCGCTAGCGATTTTCGCATCAATAACATTACAATCAATGCCAATCCTTCTAACGAGGTATGCCACATTATTTACGGTAGTAATCCAAATATTTCCGTATAAATAATGAAACATTTAATGGTTCAGGAACTTTAGGAAACCTATTTCCGTAGATTTAATCATTTGCGCTGACTGGGTGTAGACGCTGGATTGGTTTATCTAGATTACCTTGTAAATTGAGGACACTTTTGGTGAAATAATTACAAAATATTGGAATAGAGAGACCAAAATTGTATTGTTAAATTCCCTATAAGCGCTATCAATCGATCATGTAAAATATATAATTTTATAAATTGAAGGGTTGCTATTACTATGAACCTTACTCTGGATATTTTAATATTGACCAAATTGATTAAGGCAACTTTCGAGCAGATTGGCAACAGATTGACAAGTGTGTCTTGTAAGAAAAAAATCATCAGCGCTAGATGATCATTTGTTGTCCATTGCCAGTTAACATGGCATAATTTACTACGAAGCCTCCCTTGATTTCCATCAAAGAGAAGGTTGAGGACAAATGTTCGAATACATCCCTTGGATGAGACCCCTATGTAGCACTGGAATCAGTTAACTGGACCCTGTTCCATGTTACAACGCACTAAACAGACACAATCAATGGGAACCAGTATGTTGCTGGTTATGATCGACGAGAGCAAAGGACCTGTGATATTTGAATCCTTGTGATCTCGTTATTTTTATAATGTCTCTATTCTTCATTGCGTCAGTGTGGTCACTTGAAAATGCATGATACCACTTGTCCCTTTCGCTGCAATACCCGTCTTCCCAAGTCTCTATATAATTTCAAACAGGACAGATAGTGATATTAAACGATGCTTCATATGATTATACGAAGTGAAAAAACTAAACATGGATAAGAGAAAAAAACTGAATGAGCGACTTCACCAATGTTTAGTCTCCTAGTTCGAATTATGATTTCGCAATCCGGTAACATAATATTATATGAGCATTGTTTGTTTCAAATGTAGAATGAAAGCATCAAGCAACATTTATTATATCCGTTTAAGTCATCACCAGGTTGAAAGTAAGACTGGCCTCGATGCAATGATATTTAGGTAAAACTTACACAATGCCTGCTTACAGTTACAATTTACACATTGACTGGTACTGGTATAGTTAGAATGAATGGTGACGAAGAAGGTAGCATGGAATTTGAGGTACAGAGTTCGTTTGTGAAACCTTAGTAATGCCAGTGGTGTCAGCTTGAATGATATTAAGGGTGATCACTCGTGAAATCGAAATTTTTTCTTGTAACAAGGATGTTTCGATTCTTATTTAATTTTGAAGAATAACATGTTGTCAATCAGTTTTTAGTATGAAAAGTATATGTCCATGATTTAACTTTTTCGTAAAATTACTTTTTAGTGATATACCCAAAACTGATAATTTTCCTAATACAAAAATGTAATGGTTTTGAAAAAGGGGTGTGGGTAGATAAATAACCAAATATTTCAGTAAATAATAATCAAATCACTTAAAAATGTACTGGTTGTATCACAGCCTGAATGTAGAAGAAACATAAAGCATTAAATGTCCACTTTATACCAATTTCTTGACTGTGTACTATTTCAAACACTGAGTTATTTACCAAATTAAGATCTGTAAAATGGCTAAAAAATAAAGGGTTATGAATAATGTTTATACATTTTTTACGTATTGAAGGAGTAACAAGGATTTTGAATGACATTGATTATGCTGAAGTAGGTTAAACACCAATTAAAAATATGACATGAAAAGCACATGTCCATGTTCATATAAGAAAGTTATCATGTGAAATGTTAGGTCTCTAAGCTTTTCTGTTCAGCAAAAACTGGATATTTCCTTAGTTAATAACTTAATGACCTCTTTCCAGACAAAACCACTGCATGTTGTATAATAACCACATATACATACTCAGAAACAATATTTGATGGACTTGTATGAATTTTGGATGAATATTTTTCCACGGATATGTGTTCATAATGCTAAACTTGATGAAAACTTACCCCACCCACCGTTTTACAACAGCAAATATTTCAATATGAACGTTAAAAAAAATAAACAATGTTTTTTACAATTTTTAAGAACAATATATTTGCAAACCAGGTTATATAAATGTATTCATACAAAATTTAACAACCTTTAACTGATAAATACTGAACGGCATATGGTTGTTGTATATATACAAACTAAATTGACTGTCGTAATCTGGTCGGATGTCGTAAAGGCAGTAAAAATTCGCGATGAAAAAAATGCCACTTTGAAATTAATTATGCATTTAAATAACATTGTTGACTACATTAGATGATAAAAAATATAATAATTTCAACTTGAAATTTTACGACATTTAGCTAGACTGCTCTGTATCACAAAAGCTCATGAGTGATCACCCTTAAAGCACACTTCAGATTACAGATTATTGTATTGATGTTAGTAAGGGGAATTATATCGACATGACTTCCAGTTTTCTGGTGATACGGAAGGTATTCTGTTGAGTGTCATACCTAATTGGTAAACAGGGAGCATGTTTTCATGACCATCTAGTGAAGAGTGACCTTTTTAATATTCAAATCAATATATCAGATCACACACATTTATAAACCTCTGTAAAAAGTCTAACTGTGCTTAACGGCAACCATGGCCTCTAATTTTGACTGCCTGTGTGTACTGGTTTCACTGTACATGGTATGTTGGTGTGGTAGAAATGTGTGCATCATGATATCTTTTATGTACTTTAAAGCTCCATTAGCGTTTTAGATGTAAAAAGTTAAATGAGGTCTTATTTTACCTAGAAAGATCATTTAAACCGACTTTTACTTGCAATAAAAATGTCCAGAAATTGTCTTTTTTAACCACGAAGTACACACGGAAATGATATGGCAAAAAAAATAAGAAAAAGCATCTGACAACATTTTCATGAGACGTGGCCCAAGAAAGGCATTATGTACTAGTATATTGTTTTAGAGCAAATAAAAAATATATTTCTTATATTTCACTATCATTTTTTCTGTTGTTGATCTGTATTACTAAATTAAAACGCTAATGGGCCTTTAAGTACATTTGCATTTGAAATATAAATGGAACAGAACAGAATAATTATATTTACTTGTAGAAGACTACTGGACATTACCATACAGTTAAACATACAGTATACACTTCTCAATATTTACAATCGGTCAACATAATCTTTTTTGAATAAATGAATTTTGTAAATATGTCTATCACTTACTATAGTTTTATGTTTACAAGAGGAAGACACTTTGTTTTATCATATGCTCACTTATTCCATATTGCATATCGACTAAAATAATTGATGTTCTTAAATGTTCAATAGTGTTTTGTATTTATAAATACTCGAAAATATTAGTACTAGCCCAATGTAAAAGTTAGCCGTGTACACGTAAACATAATGAATACATTCGCTACAAAATATCATATATTCAAATATAAACATGCTATACAGACAAACACCATTTTTTAACGAAACAACAATAATATTAGATATACGAGATTAAGCTGGTTATAGGTATAAGCACAAAGTTGCCAGAATGTATCTATTTCCCCAATATTTCAGCTTGATAAATCCTTAAATAACCTTACGAAGTTACGATAGTCATTTATATAGAGGATTCACAGTTTACGAGTATGAAACGTATTATGTTGATAAATGTAACAAAAGTAATACTTCCATCCACTCGAGTAGAGTATTCTACGCGATAGTTTCTGGTATTCTACGTAATATTTACGAGTATTCACTGTGATATTTTCTAGTATCCTACGTAAATTGATTGAGTAGAATTAACTGAGTACTCAACCTCAAAATACTTGAGTATTGTATGTTACGTATTACAGTTCTAACCGACATTCTACAGTATTTTACGTAACATTTTATAGAAAATCCGAGTACTAATATATTTATTTTCTATAACCGCTTCAACAAAAAGAAGAAAAAGGCACGAATAATAATTTTATGTAGGATATTTAATTCCAACAACAGTACAACACACTTTTAATAAATATTGTTTTGGTGCATTTTGCACCTTGTACTGACGTGTAAAAGGAAGGTTCACTTAGCACACACACACTGTCGCTTTTCTCTTTTCATTCAAGTATGAATTGGTACAGTGATAATTGTCCGCTGTATAAATCATTCGCAACAGCCAGTTCTCTTTTTTCTTTTCTTACGGCAATGAAACTAGGACGAGGCATATTTAATTGTAAAGATGACAAAACACGACCAGTGGGAGTAATTTCAACTAAAGATTGTGTAGCCCTACTGCATACGAAAACATGACCTTGTGCGCCAACAGCTACATCACATGGTTGCCTAATTAATCTATCATTCACAACAAATTGCTCACCAGTCTTAATATCATATATAAAAACATTATCTCCGTCAGTATCGGTCATCACGACTTTATCCTGACCACGGATGTAAGTACTTGAACTTTTGCCCATAGAATATCTTTTTACAGGAAACCTGATGTTTTCAAAGTCGTTTTCTTCACCAGACATGGATACAAGACGGAATGGTTTTTTATGGTCGATGGCACTGACAAGAAAGCTTTCATCATCCTTCAAACTAATAGAGAAGTATTGAGTATTGACCTTACATGCTCTAGCTACTGTTTTTACGTTTGTCTTATTCAGCTGAAGAAAGTCTATATTGCCATCTTTACCGGTTGTTATAGCAACCTCGTTATTAGATAAAGCAACTACATCTTTTGGGGCGTTGTACGGTAATTTGTATGACGACTGCAGCTTTAGAGTCTCATCATAAACTTTACATTTACCATTATGGTTATCAACCACCACAAGTCTGCCATCAGGTAGGAAATCCAAACCGGTGTACAGCGGTTCTTCCTTATCAGATCCTAGCTGATTTAATGATATGGAAGCGACTAGTTTGAGTTTTGTTTTTTTCGGCACGTTGTATTTCATTTCAAACTCGACCGGATTCACCAAGGACACCAGACGTGATTTAAATGAATCGATGTGTTTGTCGAATGTACAATAAACTTTAAGTTTTCTTTGCGCGTCACAAAATGTTTCGGCACTCTTGTCATCGTGTCGTAATGTTTCAGCCAAACTTTTCTCCGTTATGTATTGCTGTGCGGCTGTTCCCTTTGCTTCAACAAGAGTAATTGTCTCCAGTGAGCTTTTCATTTTCTTTACTTTGTCTTCACATTCATCTGCTCTCATTCTCCAGTCTGTTGTTGTTATATCTTGATACAGGTTGGCTTCTTTAGTCATTTCCACAACAAACTCGTCAAACATCTGTATAAATTCATTCCTGTTTTTCTTTAGTTTGTGTGTAATATTCTGTACGTCGTTACGCACGTATGAGTCAGCTTCTTCTATGTTTTCTACTGCTTGTCTCACTCTGACAATGGTTGCTTGTATTTTTTCCTTTAATGCTCCGAACTGAGATCCTTTGGCTACTGTGTCAATTTCAACAATCTTTTTACACTTTGTGTGATCTGTGATTGCACATTTTATACATGCTAACACCTTCTCGCGTTCACAATAGAATTTAAAACGTTCATCGTGTATTTTACAGACATCAAGTCCTTTCAAGTCAATATCATCATTGCCTTGTGTTTTACATTGTTTTGATCGGCTTTTGTACTCACTTTCGCTACATAACTTATGATTTTTCATGAAATCATAAATTGTATGTACACTTGAACAATCATTGCACTGGAATTCGTTACATGTTGAACAGAACACGTCTGCTGCATGTCTACGCCCTTTGTTCGAGCAGGGTTGGCACAATTGATGAACACGTCCACTGACTGTAGCTTCGCATTCAGCCATGTTGAATAATTAGAACTTTTTCTTTAACAGTAAACTATACTCACAGTTCCAGAATTCCGCATGTTTTAATTTATGAATAAGTATAGCACTGTTTGATTATTTTCCATTGTATTGTTTTTATCTGATATGTTCATATTTAACTAAGATGTTTTCAGAATAATGCTTCAAGAAGTGGGTTGTTTGAATGCAGATGATGAGCACATAGAATATGATAATCATGACTCTGTGGCAACCACGATGAACTCTTGTTTAAATACCAGTTATTCGAAACTCCTAAATGACCCGGTAGTTAAAGGCAACATACGTAAATCGCAAGTACAATCTTATGATTATACTCAAATGAAATATCGACATCATCAGAGATGAGAAATTCGATTGAACATATTCACGGCCTATAATCACATGATATACTGTTAATGATAACGATTGCTACCACAGGGTTTAGAAAAAAATGTATTTTTCATCGAAAGTTTAAAAATGTTCCAGCCAACAATTTTCCGAATCCATCGGTACCAAACTTAACATTGGTACTGTCGTAGTTTGTCCAAAGACCCTGCAGAGAAATGTGAAAAAAATAACGATATATCCTGTCCACTTTAAATTTCTCTGCAGGGTCTTTGGACAAACTACGACAGTTACAATGCTAATTTTGGTACCGATGGATTTGGAAAATTGTTTGCTGGAATTTGGGCAACATGAAAAACTCGAAACACTTCAACTTCGACGAAAACTACGACTTTATTGTGCGCCGCCATTGTTCTCGACCCTGTGGTATCAAAACAATATACCACGTGACTATAGACCTTTATATTATCAGTCAAACATCTAGTATTTCACTTCGACTGTATCAAATCAACCACTTTAGTATTAATTTCCCCCTTTATATATATATTCACCAATCTTATTTATTTATTTCCTTGTTTAAAGATTGTTGTATATATGCACGGATTCGCGAGACACGTTGTTACAAATATAAGTTTCAAAATGTTTATACATATTTCGTACTAGTTACAGATTTTATACCTTTTTCAACTATATTTCAGTTACATATTGGCGGTGAATTAACCGTATGAGTGTTCCTGGATTCAGTTCCATAGAATATTTCATAAGAATATGTCAAAATGAAAAGTGTCAGTGAAGTTGGCAGTCTAACAGAATAAAAACATTACGTTTATTATAGCATCCATGTTTTGATAAAGGCGAAAGCCGAAGCGTTGAATAAAAGGCGAAACTATACTGAGAAGATATTAATAACTTATCCAACTGGATACTTCACAGAGACATTGTAATATTTTGCATATTTGTTTTATTTATATCGGGTTTTACGCCCCTTTTCAACAGTCAGAGTCACATAAGGCGGACAGTTAACCTAAGCATCGTTCCTGGGAAGAACCAGTACTAGACGCCCATCCTCCGTAAGCAACCGTCTACTTTCTCAACTTTCCCACATAAAGGGTTATGGTCGGTAGTGGACTCGAACCCACAACCCTGTATCAGTGAGAGTTTACAAAGATTTGAAGTCAGCGACCTTAACCACTCGACCACGGAGGCAATTTGCACCTTCATTTACATTGGTGTACAGAGAAACACATACTTTTTATAGCCATGGGGAAGACAAATATAGAAATATAAAGTTAACGAACTAAAACAAAAATTTATATTTTCTTCCGGCAAGATACATAATTATAAACTAAACGTTCTCTGAATACCGGACTATTAAGTAGCGGACATGCACATTTCCTCGAACGGAATACATGACTGTACATTTATAATTCAATATTGTATATGTGAATATACATATTCGCACTTATGTTTGTATTGAAATCACGACGCAGAATTCCCATGTGTAAAAATTATGTGAAGTCATAATAAAAGTTGCGCGTTTTTTATGATAAATTGTGTTAAATATTGATTTAGTCCGCCTTGAATATCACCTGTGATGATAATTATAAATCAAATCAATGATATTTCATTAGTTTTTATTAAGTAGAATGTCGGTAAGCGTATTTGTATAAGCATTTCAATCTATGACACTGATTTATTGTGAAAAGGATGCTAGTATTAAAGAGGTATATGATAATGTCTTCATTATCACACTTAATTAATTAGCAGTACACCTAATTTATATACAGTAAAACCTCGATTATCCGAACTCGGATTATCCGAAAGCCTGTTGTTATATGAAATGGATTTTCGTTCCCGAGTACACCCTATACAATTCGCTATAAAATAAACTCTATAATTCACATCATGTAATCAGAATCCATGGATTATCTGAAATAATAATTCAGTAATTTAATAATCCATTATTTTCTTTTTAAATTTGTTTTATGTAAATTATATATTTTCATGTATTAAGATAACTCTGCATACTTGTGGTGTCCACGTGGTTATCACCCTCACAATTATTCACGTATGCAAGTTGGTTGCTTGGTCACTCGAAGACCATGTTGCAAATGTGTCAAGTGCTTTTTAAAAAACCATACTCGGACAATTCAAGTCAAATCAAGTCAAATTATTTATTGGCATAAACATTGAAGTCCATCGCCAAATAAACATACTGAAATTCAAAATTTGGCTGTAGGAAAGTATAAATTATAAACATGTACTAGTAATATACATGCAAATAAGTGAAACAGAAGACTTGTTGCGTTTCTGTCTGAAAACGTCGAAATGATCATGACGGGCTTTATTAATATTGCGACGTCTAAAATGTTCTGTTAATAGGCGCAAACTGTAGGCGTGAGTTCAAGGTGTTGCACTCCAAATAACTCATCGTGCACCGCACTGGTTCTTAACTTGTCGACTGATTTCAACTCATTAAATATCAAATCATGTTCGGCAACTTGATAAATGCACGAGTGGTTGATACGACCGATGCTATAGCTATTAAGTCCATTAAATAAAAAATTCCAAATTCTAGCATGCGTAATGTATTTAGCATCCATTTGCGTGTTGTAATTATGAAACTATGCATGTCTTTTCATGATGCCCAATTTCAGTTAATAAACGTCTGTTAAATGAACTAAACACATCTAATGGAGCATTTGGTACTCGATGCTTTCGAAAGCGTTTAGATTGTTGTGGTCCGACCGAATGCGATGTTGATATCAGTTTACAATATTGCAACTGTAATCTGTGTAAAAGTGCATGTGTACATTCAATTCATTATTTGGTTGTTAACGGCCCATTCGACAGCTATGGTCATTTCAGAGCCGGCCTAAAAGGAGGGAAGAGAAAATACAGGAGAACTAGGGAGGAATCTACAGACCTACTCAAATACGAATAGTATTTCCAGGTGATTTTCAAGACACGGCTTTTAGCTCGGAAGTTGGGATTTGGACACTGAAAAAGGGTCCCCAAGAAATTCGACTTTAAGCGGATCCGAGAATCGTACTTTCGTGTAGTAGTCTAGTGCGTTACCACTCGACCACCGATCATCCCTAGTAAACTTTAACAATGTTCTGTTGAAATCACTATAGTTGCAATTTGTCCTTATTTCTTGTCCAATGGAATGACCGTATTTCATCTGAAATTTGAATTTGTTATCGTATTTTCTTTTCCGGTATTTCACAAGCTGTGAAACACGCGTACTAAAATATTCCCTATTGGACTCTCTGTTTATATATATGTCAATCACTTGTCTTCTCGTCATTTGAAATGCAAAATTGTGAAAATTAAATGTTTTATTTAATGTCACTTTGTATCTTCGTACGACAAAATGAATGGGTATTTACTTTAATTTAAAAACAATTGTTTATTCTTTGAGCAGACGCTCCGTATTAATAGCCGAAGGATTGGTGATTTTTCACAAATTGCAGTGATTAAATAATGTCGGTATTTCTTGTGCTGTGAAGGTTTTTTTCTTTCCAATATTTCCCCATCTTCAGACAAACCGATTTCTTTGTTCTGTGGGTAAACGTCGCACCAAAAGAAATGGGTTGTGTTGCCAGATTCCAACTTCGATGATGGACCAAAACAACAGACACAGTTCCCCTTTCATGATTGTAGTGCAAAATTATGTAAGTTCAGTATCCATGAATACTTACAGTTTCTTTCACGTCATTACTCATACTCGTTTTCAATATATGCAGATCATTCAAAAGTCATATTAGAAACACACCGGAAGACTGAGAAAATACAACCAAACCTCTGTTAAAGGCCACCTTCGAATAAAGACCACCATGTGAATAAGGTATTCTATAAACCGTCATTGATTATTTAGAAAATAATGACCTCCGAATGAAGGCCACCTGTGGTCGAGGGGTTATGATCGCAACTAATAATCAGTAGCTACTTACAGTGTGAGTTCGAATCCAACCTGAAACAAGACAAGTTTCACATGTGGGGAAGCTGTCCAGTAGGTTTATAGGGCTGTTGCAATTATCCGAGTACTCGGGTAATCACGAATCAAACTGAAAAATCGAGTGTGAATAATCGTCATTATTGAGATGCGGTTCGCGATCTTGTCTTACTCGTAAAGTTGACTACTTTGTTTGCCTAGAGGTCCAATCGGATCTTTAAATATTGGGTCGTATGCTCAAACCAGAAAATGATGCTGGTTAAATCCATTAATTGGAATGGAGCGCGTATTAATTTAAGCCATAGAACAATTTAAATTGATTAACTTCATTATAATTCCTAAAAGTAAATTAAATTAAGCTGTCTTCAGGACTGCAATGTTGAGGTTTTTGATGGGTTGCTTGATAACAAAAGATTCGTGATTCAATTTGTGGATCGTAAGCGTTGAATCGTGGATTGGATCGGATCGCTACTTACCCAACGAACCACAGCCCTATTAGTTTACAAAGGGTCCGTGGTTTTACTCAAGTGTACGCCTGGGGCCCTTATCCTCAGTTGAAGCCGAAAAGGTCGCCAAATGGCACTGTCTATTGCTGCGACATTAAAGTAAATAAGGATATAGTTGTTTTAATATAATATGTATGTCTGCCTGCCTATAAAGATCATGTTTTGTTTATAAGACGTACGTAAAAAGACAGTTGTAGCTGATCGGGACAAGGAAAAAATATATTGGCCCCGATACGAGTAAATCTTTCTTTATATCATAATAATAGATTCAATGAAACTTGAATATAGTAAAGTAAATATTCGGATCTCCAAGAATTCAATATAACTGCATTCCATTGTATTTACGTTCAAAGCGATTCAACGTCAGACTTTGTTACATATTACAAGCAAGAAATTCATTAATTCTTCTAAACTGTGCTTTAAATGATAATAATTGAAAGTAATTGAAGGTGAATTATAAAAGGAAATACCACATGGTTCACTAAAGCCCACCGCCACATGACCTACTTGCTATACTGTAAATGGTAAGTCGTAAACTATGTTTGTTTCTAGTTAGCCGACCTACCCTAGACTTTTTATCAGGCCCTAGGAACGGTACATCCACAAATACTAATATAAACCTCCCAAAACATTTCCTTGCCTACCCTATGTTTAAACCAGAAACGAACCCTTTTTACGTCTAAGCTATTGGATTGTAGAAAATTGAGTTATTGGGAATAAATACATGCTGTATTCAAGTTTCCTTGACTTTGCACAAGGTAAGCTGTTACTGTCCTTATTTCATTGTGTTAACATACACTTAACACTGTCTCAACCTGCCAACGCATAAAATTAGATTTGATTTTAATGTGGTTGACAATGAGTTTTGACCGTACAGAAGTTATTGTCTTTCTCATAACGAGGATACCATAAAACATTTCTAAAGTATACGGTTCGTATCTTTCCCCATGATGCCGACTTAAGCCACTTTCAAATGGAACATTTATTGTGTGTTCAGTAATTTATTTACATGAAGTCGTTGTCCTTACGTTCCCTTGTGATTAGCGGTCGGACATGAACAGTTTTATCTAGCAACATGAAGAATATTTTTGATGTTCATCATAGATAATAAATTACGCAGACATTCTAAATGCAAATGTTTCTGGATATTTAAGCAGGATACAATGCTATTAGTTCCAAGGTCTTTCACCGCCATTAACGTTGTTTTGCTCTACCGAAATAATGAAACCAGTACTTAATGTTTATGGATACAGACTATTAATGTTTGATATAGAAACAAATAAGCCGGATGACAGATTGATGTCAGGATTAGCAACAGTACATTTATATAAAACTAAAAGATAGTCGAAATTATCTTATTGTTGCAACAAAAGCTGTATATGTTTTATTCCATTGTAAAGGTAATATTTACTTTAGTTGGACGATGTACTTAATACATTTTCTCCTTGAACAAATACAACTGTATATATATAGTGCAAACACTCCAAAGCAACACCTTTTGGGATATGATATGAATGCATGTAGTTGTGAATATGGTTATCACTTACTTTTAGGGGTGATCAGTGGTCTTGTGGTAATACGCAGGACTACTAAACGAAATATCAAGGATTTGAATCTCGACTCCGATTTGCAATATTTCAGGGATGCTTTTCTGTCTCCCAATCCCATTAACATTACTATGTTAAGAAAATCACAGGAGACGGGTGAGGCGTGTATCGGTGCTTTAAAACGGGACACAATAAAGAACCAGGAAAAACTATTCTAAAAGAGTAGGGATATAAATACCCGGTTCTCCCGTATCTTATATCCCACTCTCTAGAGTGGTCCTGAAATGACCATAGTTGTCGAATAGGCCGTTGAATAACAGATAAATAAATATAAACTACCACTTACTTTTTTTCATGCGTAGCAAAATAAGTCACTTAATTTTATCATAGTATTATGCTAAGATCGCTTATTCACAGGCAAAGTGCCAATCGGCAGTCTACTGGATGAAAGAACAAACATTATCTGCCATTCACCAATAGCTAGCTGGTGGGCACATTTGCATATGAATACCCCTGTATACAAACACGATCTCACCTATTCTAAAATTCATCTATTGCTTATTGCTTATAATAATGGATTGTCTTAAATATTCAATTGTGTATTGTATTTACACATATACAAAATCTTGGTACCGGTTGTAAAGTTGAACAGTGCATCCTAAGTTACGTACATATAATATATACATACCCTATAATAATATTATACATTCAATATAAACATACAATACTGACACACGAGATGAAGTCGGTTTTATGTATAATCACAAAATGTTTCTATTTTCCCAAAACTTGATATAACCTTTTTATATAGAGGATTCACAGTTTATGAAAATTAAGAGGGTTGATTACTGTAACACAAGTACTAATTCCAACAAGTGATATTCTTAATAGTAGTCTACGTGAGTATTTCATCTGATATTTTAGAGTATTCTACTTGACATTTTAGAGTATTTTACATGACATGAAAGGGTATTCTTCGTGACATTGTAGAGTACGTCACGTGATATTTTAGTGACACTCACGACTAATTACGTCCAGCAACAGTTTAACGAACTTTAATAAACTTTAAAACGATGACAATAACATGTTCATTAAGACCCAGCAGGGTCACTCAAATAGAAGGGTCTGGACTCCGTAAATTAAAGCGTTGTGTAGCGATCACGTGGTCGCGCGCAAGATGGCCGTCATTGTGAAACGGTGAAGATCGCATTGAAATAGATACCCAAATATTCACAAATTACTAACCATTTTATTGGTGTAGAGCTCCACGAAAAGTTAGATCGTAAGTATCTCCTTCTAATTTGACCAATTTCTTAGGACAAAATCCATTTATTTATGTTGAAATCCGACGGTACATAAATGGACGAAAACTCGTTTTAAGCCCAGATCTAGATTGTTGTCGCAAAGCGTGTATTTTTCGTAAGTAAATATAACCCTTTTAAGTTATAGAGTGATGATGTCGGGATTAATTTCATGTCTTTTAAAGGTTGTTGAAGTAAATCATGCAGTTACTTTTTCATATTGATTCCGATGCTAAGAAATAATGATACATGAATTTGACCCTTTTTGACGAAGTCGCCATTTTGAGTTTGACCAATTTTACTTTTTTTAGTAAGTGATTCCGTCTTTAATAACTATCTATCGCTGAAATGCTTGCAACACATTTTAGAAAGATCAATACTCCGTTAATTCATAATTTTATTTTAAATTTTCGATTTCTTGTTTTTGACTAAATGGAAATAGAAAATTTGTGTGTTCTCTATACACACGTGAAAAAAGCTCTCCGATATGTATCGACAGCACAACTTGATGTTTATACAGAGATAAGCGCCTGAAGAGCACGAGTCCAGACCATTCAATTGAAAGACCCTGGACCCAGTAAGTCATAAAACTAAATTTAGTTTAATTTTACACTATGCAATGATGTGCAGTAGAGTGTTTCACTGTGTACGCACAGTCGCTTTTCCCTTTTGATTCAAATACAAATTGGTACAGTGATAATCCTCCATTGAATAACGTATTTGAAACAGGCAGCACTATGTTGTCCTCGGATACCGCTAGGTAACGAGGAAGGGAATATTTCAATGTGAAGATGACAAAGTCCGACCAATGGGAGTGATTTCAACTAAAAATAAACACCATCTCCATCTGCATAGGTCATCACGACTTTATCCTAACCACGTATGTATGTACTGAAACTTTTGCCAATAGAATATTGTTTTACTGGAAACTTGATATTGTCAAAGTCCCTTTCTTCACCAGACATGGATACAAAACGGAATGTTTTTATGGTCGATTGTACTGACTAGCAAATTTTCATCATCCTTCAAACTAATAGAGAAGTATTGAGCATCGACCTTATACGCTCTAGCAACTGTTTTTACGTTTATCTTATGCATTCCATTCTTGTTATCAACGACCATAAGTCTGCCAACAGGTACGAAATCCAAACCGGTTTACCTTGGTTTTTCCGTGTCAGACCCAAGCTGATATAATGATATAGAAGCGATTAGTTTGAGTTTTGTTTTTTTCGGCACGTTGTATTTCATTTCAAACTCGACCGGATTCACAAAGGACACCACACGTGATTTAAATGAGTCAATGTGTTTGTCGAATGTACAATAAACTTTAAGTTTCCTTTGCGCGTCACAACATGTTTCAATGTTCTTGGCATCTTGTCCTAATGTTTCAGTCAAACTGTATGGAACGCCTCCGCTGACTTTTATCGTGCATTTTCACTTCGTTATGAATGACACTAAGTTTGTAATGCATAATGGTAATTCGTTCTGTGTAAAACGCAATTCGTCGTGTGAAAATATCAATTCGTCATCTGCAAAAATCAGTTTGTTATATCGAAACATCAATTCGTTGTGACGTTTTAACAATTTGTTATGTTCATTTTTATTTCGTTCTGCTCAAAAGTCATTTCGTTCTGCTCAAAGTCATTTCGTTCGGCCCAAAGTCATTTCGTTCTGCTCAAAAGTCATTTCGTTCTGCCCAAACGTCATTTCGTTCTGCACAAACGTCATTTCGTTCTGCGCAAAATTCATTTCGTTGTGTGCAAAATCATTTCGTTCTGCACAAACGTCATGTCGTTCAACACAAACGTCATTTCGTTCAACACAAACGTCATTTCGTTCTGCGCAAAGTCATTTCGTCGTGTGCAAAAATCAGTTCGTTGTGCGCAAAAATCATTTTGTTCTGCACAAACGTCATTTCGTTCTGCACAAAAGTCGATTTGTTATATCGAAATACCAATTTGTTATGTTCATTTTTATTTCGTTCTGCACAAAAGTCATTTCGTTGTGTGCAAAAGTCAATTTATACACGGGGAGTGGAATCACGTGACTTTGGATAGTAATCACAACAAATGATGGCGACTGCTGAAGCTCGGTAAGTTCATTATTTTGTTTATTTTAGGTGACAAGCGTTTCCAAAACCAAAACTAAACCTATCCGATCGTATGCGCACACACTTTCTGCAAATAGCGGTGCTATTCATTTCTCCTTGTTAAAAACCGTTTACAGGTCCATGGTTGCCGTCAGCCAACGGTGTCAGAAAATCAAATATTAAGAATGAACTAATATATATATTACTAAATTATTGATAATACCAATGTAAATTAATTAGAAATTAATCGTGATCACGCAAGCCTATGTTTGTTTTACATTTGCCCAAATTGGAAGCCTTTTCGGGGCGGTTTAAATAGCTCAGTCGGTAGAGCGTCAGACTGCATACTAGCGGTACCTGTTTCAAACCCCGACTGGGTCACATTACTAATATCGGCGATATGACAATGAAATAATTTTTGCTACAATTTATTCAGCAATACACTTACTGACTTAAGATTACTTGATTTATCATGAGTACAAACAGTGGAGTCTTATTGTCTTAATTTTCGTTTACTACTGATATTTTTACATTACTTTCATCAATACCAGTGAAAGGGCAAATCCTCTGCACTAATATATTCTATTTATAATTGCAGAAAGATGAGGGCCAAGACACACCTGCAGAAGTCGAAGAACCCCTATTGCAAGAAAACGATCCCATAAAACCCTATCTTAAGATAGCACACTGTTATAAAATATACGCTGTTAGAAATGTGGAATAAACTTGAAATGTCCAAAACATGTTGTTATATCACGTTTGTTATCAAATTATCATTCCGATAAAATAAAAAAAGTATAGTAATCACAGATTTGAATCATATCTTAATCAAAGATAAGGTGAACATGTCAACTGACAATAAAAAAGGTAAACATACAAAAGAACAATATATTGTTTTTAGACCTTTATGTCTTTTAATGAGTTTAGTGACCATGCTCCATTGAATTTCTCATTGAATTGTAATGTTATTTTAAATACACAAGAAAATGTTAGCGGTGTAAGCTACAAGTGGAATGACACCTTAAAAGATGAGTTTAGTTCTCGAATAATAGCAAGATTACCACAGTTCAATCATGTTTCAAGTAATATAAATACACAAAGTAGGCAATCAATTAATGACGCGATAAATAATTTTACTTCTATAATCCGTGAGTCAGCTGACCAATTATTTAAAAAAACATATTCGAGCAATAAAACAAGCCATATTTTTACAGATAAATCTTATTATGGGCATAAAGACTGGTTCGATAGAGATTGTATCGATGCACGGCAAAATTATCTTAGATCATTAAAACAATATAATATGGAAAACACCACTGAAAATCGAGAAACGTTTTGTCATGATAAATCTATTTACAAAAAAATGTGTAAGAAAAAACGATCGGCTTATGAAAGGTCTAAAATCACAGAACTCGAAAATCTAAAGCACGCGAAACCCAAGCAATTTTGGCAATATTTTAAAAACAAAAAGAGTAATCATTCTAATAACATTAGTCTATAAGAATTTCAAAAATATTTTTCAGAAATAAGTAATGACCTATTCCAAGCATATAATGCTGATGCTGAAACATTTTTTTAATGACATGGATTGTACATACGAAGAGTTAGATGCAAAAATTAGTATAGAAAAAGTACAAAATGCTATTAAATGCCTTAAAAGTAATAAAGCATCCGGTTGTGATTTTATACTTAACGAATATATCATTTCATGTTCTGATATTTTATCGTCTCATTTATGTGATATTTTTAACTCTATTTTGGAATCTGGTTATTTTCCTGATAAATGGATGGAAGGGGTTATTGTTCCACTGCACAAAAAAGGAGATTATAACGATGTAAATACTTATAGAGGTATAACTTTAGTAAGTTGTTTATCTAAACTCTTTACTACGATTTTAAATACTAGGATTACTACTTTCTGTGAAAGCAAAAATGTAATTACAGATGCTCAGTTTGGTTTTAGAAAGGGGATGTCAAACACTGATGCTTTGTTTATTCTGTTTAATATTGTAAAATAAAATAATTATTTATTTGAAAACAAACGATTGTATTGTGTTTAATTAAAGTTTTAAACTCAAGTAGTAACACAAGCTATATACCTTTGAACTGAACAATACCGTAACACTCATTTCTGTCATATTGTTTTTTTACTTTTGAAAATACCGACAAAACAGTCATGATAATTTATACTACAAAAGCATGAGAAACAAACAGAAAAATGAAGTGGGAATGAAAAAGAGATAAACATTATAAGCATGCTCGTTTTACTTACTATACATCTGCAATGAACATTTACAAGTCACAGACTTATCAATGCAATTTTAGATGGACTACGAGAATTATTGTCAAAAGTTTGTTAGATTTTGTGAAGAAAAAACAACTATTTTCATTCCTTCACCTATTTTTCGATTCATCCTATTAATTATGCAGATGGGAGTTCGAATATGGGATATAAAGCTGGTTATTGATATATAGTTTGTCTCTAACCATTACCGACCGTTTACCCTCTTTCTTAGCATTTATCATACTTGTAATTGGCGTTAATTATTTGGACGGAGTACTGGTTGAACTTCAGCAGGGTATTAATCGGTTACATTGTATGGGGTGTCTTTTTACACACGGTTATAGTGAACTCGGATAAGGTCAAGTATCTATACTTCGCACACTTACAATGTTTATATTTATAAATGATAGATATTTTGAGGTACAAAAATAAAAGAATACTAGCATACTCGTAGAATTACTTAAACCGAATCAAAATCGGACGGTTCATCAAATAAGCTAGTAGGATTATCATTTAATTCCATATCGACGTCAGATTTCTCCGGAACACATTGAGAATTTTCAGGTACACCGTAACGGTTAATCTTTAAACCTTTCTTCACGTTCAATTGATCCTTAGGGTCAATTCTTATTGCGTCACCGGATCCCATTGCAGGGTCTTCATCGAAGTAATTATAGGGAAGCAGGAAGAATGAGAGGTCAAGGCCGACGGTAGGGGTCGTTGGGAAATCTTCCATATGTGGGATATGGTGTGTACCCAATGTTATCCAGACCACTTGATCCTAAAATGTATAGATAAAAAACTGTAAAACAAACCGAGCTTGAACATGATGGACACAGGCAACGTGTTAAATGCATGATGATTTCAGGAAAAAAGATCAGCTATTTTATTCGCAAACAAAAAGTAGCAAACGTTTAAATTTAAGAAGAAAACATCGTTCCAAGGTTGAAACAAGTACTGATGTCCCGTTATCATTGTCGTTTCGTAGACACGTGATGACTCTGATCATGTGTGCAAATAGCTAATTCACGATCATTGTTTTTGTTTAGCTTTAACTTTTGAACTTTTCTACACAAGGAACAGATAACGGGGGTGTGATATTAATAATAATGATAATACAGGTAGCTTTAGATAGAAATCGAGCAGTGAGTCGTGACGAAAGGTCGAGGTTTGTTCCATTCTTTAAAATAGGGAT
This sequence comes from Lutraria lutraria, assembly GCA_964023205.1. Taxonomy (NCBI): domain Eukaryota; kingdom Metazoa; phylum Mollusca; class Bivalvia; order Venerida; family Mactridae; genus Lutraria; species Lutraria lutraria. Next base: position 5,947,080 of record OZ026834.1, read on the forward strand.
AAATAATACAATGACCAAGTACGTTACTAAAGCATGACCTTACATGAGTAGGCCACTGTTGTAAGAGGCCTACGTAGCCCTGAAATCAGTACCCGCACTAGTATAACATTATCAGTATCATCTTGACTAACAGGCTGCATAAGTAAAAAGGTTGGTGTCATTACCAATTGAGCTACGCACTTAATCTTGGCTAAAGTGATAAACTAACTTATATTTATATATAATTCGGAAACCACCGAAACGTTCCGAAATGCATCTCTCCCTACAGAATGGACTTAGCTGATCTTTGATCATTCACAGGTCGTTGTCGGACTATATTAAATAATAATGAAATCAGTGAAGGTACTGACGGAGAGGCTTTGAACAGAAATGATGACAAAATAGTTTTTGGACATACTTATGTTATCATGTTAATATTTGAAGACTGTTCATTATGCCAATTTGTTAGGACTGTGCATAATGTCAGTATTTTAGGACTGTGCATCATGCCAACATTTGATGACAGTAGTTACTCCAAGATATGAGGATAGTTCATCATGTTAACATTGTTTTTTTGAAACTTCATTTTGTTAAAAATTGCTATAAATATAATATTTGCCAGTGTAAAAGGAACTCAAGTGTAGAAGAGGGTCTGTGAGGAGGTCTTCATACGCCGGATGCCTGTGCCTGCATCAAATGAGATCATTTAAAAAAAACATCACTTTAAAATACGTTACTACTCATAAAGTATTACAAAGGCTTATGAATCGTAATCTATCAAAGTCGTACTGCGGTGTTGTAAATACACTTTTGAAAAAAAAAACATGTTGAAGGATAGGGCCCATAGACACTCGATGCCGTGATTTTTATACGTTTACAGACGTTCTTTTGCAATTTCACCCATCAAACAATACAAATTTGTCGAAAGAAAAATCTTCATTTTTTCCCTTATTGAGTGTATAAAATACACAAAGGTAGTGAACTCGCCATCTTTTCGTTTGACGGAAGTGACGAAAATAAGCGTGGGTCCCGGCTTTTCTTCTAATCTGCACGTGCTTTCCGAGAACCTTGCTTTCGTTGTAGTGTGCCCCAACTTTAAACGTTTTGACAGCTTTTAGAAGGAAAGCCGGGACCCACGCATCAAACGCTGCAACGGTTATTTCTATGGACAAAACAAAGTAGTCAGTTACAATAATTCGATAAAGACTACGTAATGACGCGTATGAATTTAATGCAGGTTACTTTTTGCTTTCATTTTCAAATAAGTCTTTAATAACATTGATAATTGTAACACGCTGATGTAAATTAATGTTTCTGTATAACTTTATAATTATTAACTCCGCCCACGGCTAGTCAGGAGTTATTTCCCCTATTACTAACTTTGCTTTGAAATGAGCAAAGTCGGGAACCAGACAACGCCCACGGAATTTATCGACACAGTAGCTGTAATGAACTGACATCGAATGTTGGTATGATGCACTGTCCTAAAATATTGACAGTATGCACAGTCCTAACAAATTCTCAACATTTCTATACAAAGCCTTCCCAACATTACCTTCAGTGCTTTCATTTGTCATTCTTTTAACAGTGTAGCGCGATATACCCGACATACCGGTGTATCACAACAGCCCTAAATGAGACAACTTCAATGTAACTTACGGTCATTATTAATGCTGCTGCGAATAATCTAAGCATAGATGTTGAACAGTTTTTTATGTTCGTCTTAAATTCTGTACGTTATAATTTAAAATAAAAAAACATGGTCGTACACGACGAAAAACTTGTTCAATACGATGTAAAACATAAAGCGGTTTGAAAATACAGAGCAATTCCGATGTTGAACCTAAAATGAAAATTTGAAACTTCAAAATAAAGTCAAACCTGTAAGCAAAGGTCATCCTTAGTGTAATATTTTCTTTGATATGTTTTTATCGGTAAATTGCTTTGACTTGTAGTCGTTGCTAGATGCTATGAGTGCATCGACGCAAGTTCGATCCTAAATCAGTTTTATAATGAAAACAGATTAAAGTATACGTACCTCGTCCATGATTACATCATCATTGTCAATAAAAGTCTGGAAGTCAACGACAGGATTTTCAGCATCGCATGAGGCATACATAGAGCTACTGTGTTTTTCAGACTCATTATATTTTGTAACCGCCACTTGATATCTCGCCCATGCAATCGATGGTTCCTGTCCTGTGCCCTCTGTTACCATCTATTTAAAACAAAATAAAATACAAGAAAATCACATTTCTGTTTCCCCATCTCCACGATCGAGCCCAATACTGTGTTTAGAAAAACTTAGTAAACGTGTGATGCGTGTACCGAAGCTTTACACTGGTCACAATAAAGAAGGTGACTATTCGAGAGAAAGGACATAAATACCCCTCTATCTCTCTCGGGTGCGGATTTAAACAATAGATAAGATAATTATCACAACATGTTTAATTTATGATTCATTTCGAAAATCCAGTTTGTAAGCTTATAATCCATGAGATATATGCACCCATTGGAAGTACAGTAAACTCATTTATATTAACTCTCTTTGTATCGAATATTCAAGATTTAACATGGTTATTGTGAAATCGGATGTGGTAAATTTTCAAAAGTGATGTCATTATCCCCGACCAAATATTACTCCTTTTTCATCATTTTATTTGATATAATGAACTAAGCATTATATTTTTATCTATACACTGATTTTTATTACGATGTCAATAATAATTATTAATCTGCATATTAAATGTCTACACTTTCTGAGAAAGATAAAGCGATTTAAATTAAACGTTTTCAATGCAAATTGGTATTTTTTTATTCCAAAGGAAGTCGAATTTAAAGCATCCACGCAGAATTATACAAATCGGATACCAATCTTGCACAAAATTCGACTCCAACTCCTAATTTTACTAGTTATACTAAAGACGACTATGGCGAAACCTTGGAACAAGAACAGTAATTCCACATTTCACATATGTCTACATCGATCATCTGGTTACCACAGCCATGTCCATGTTTGCATACTTTAATCGAGTTTCACTTATGTCAATGGTTTTCATTTTTTAAAGTTTTGGCCGATCGGAATACGTTTCGACTGAATGAAATAATTTGGATATAGTTCTACGTACCTGTTTCGACATGCCCCTTGTCAACAATCTGTAAGATCTTGGGACTCCAGATGACGATTTCACCTCATCGTTGTAGAACGTAAGGTATTTAGGGGTATCAAAATTATACTTCAGGGCTGCTTCTTTTTCAGTTTGGATTTGTTCCCGTACCATTTTCGTCTGGTGATAAATAGCTCCATTTTTCACTGACCAAAGAGTATTGTCGCTTGCATCAGGAACAACTTTGATTGTTTCGAATCTGTTCTTTGTTCCGTGTATGTCTACGTCAGCTTTGAAGCTAAACATATGATGGTGAAGGTTTCCAACTATACCATCTCGGAGCTGAAAACCGTATTCATCTTCTGGTGGAAAACGTGTAGAAGTGAGAATGTACCCGGTCGATACACATTTTACCTCCACAGCGCCGTTCTGGTGAAAATTGAAGTCAAAAATGAAGTCATAACTTACTACTGTGGCAATTGTTCTAACTGTGAATACAATATCAGCCATGCCTTCGTAAAATTTATTTGAACTTCCACTACTCGTTAGGTGGCGCCTTAGCGGAAATCCGGTATTGTGCTCAAATACACAGAAAGCCCGATCAACGTGCATTGGCTCATCGGATGTTTCGACCACGTGATCTGCACTTAAAAATGTTGAATGCACTGGGCAGTCTGCTCCGGCAACAAGTGAGCGTACACGAGTACCTATTAAAGCCAGGCTGTCCACATAATCCGCGAAACGAATCGCTGGACTGATTCCTGAATAGTAAGCAGCGGCGTCCTGCAAGCTTAGCTCATAGATGATTCTTTCATTATTGTATCTGATGTCAAATACTTGTGGACCAGAAACTGTGGACATCCTAATGTCAAAGTCCCAATTCATGTATTTTATGTGGCGTCCGTTTATGATATATCTTTTACCGTCAGGTTCAAACTCTCTTGGTGGCGCTAATGGTTTATCCGGAAACAATTTACCGCGTCGATTCATTGATGAAAATAAATTAACGTCCTTAACGGGGTATGGAATTCGTGTTTTCTCTACGGAGCCTGATTCGTAGGCTGTCATTAATTCCTCCAAGGTATCAAACGTCTGTCCGCCATAAAATATTTTATCAATCATATATTTTCTGTCATCTGGATTAGTAAGGTCCATTAAAACTAAGAAATCGTAGGGATACGACGTATGAAACTCGGAATCTGGTGAGAGCCAAAACCACATCTTTCTAGCTGAGGATTCGCCACTTGCCACAGTTGACAAAGGTGTGATCATTTTGAAGCCAACACAAGTGTCTCCGCAATTAATCAGACTACCGCCATAGCTTTCTCTAATAATCGTGCCGACTTGTGTTTGAACTTCGTGGTTAAGCATATGTATGGCTGCCACAAGTTCTGGTGTCGTCATTGGTCGGTAGATAAATGGTCTGCTGACTTCTTCCTTTTTGTACGTTGGGTTTGGTAAAGGACCCACAACAAATTCCTCACAATCTGGATCAGATTTATCCCCCCTGAAAACAAAAACACGTGCTTCCCTGACTGGAGCTGTACGCCCATTATCTAGATAGTTCAAGGTCATCTCTTTGTTCGGAATGAGTATTTCCATAGTGTAAATGTAGCTTGTATTTGTTGCCATATCCTTCGGGTGTACTAAGTTTAAGTCTTGTTGACTGAACAAAAACTCTCTTACGGATGTAATTTCTTTACGGGTCAGATCATGAAATGGCGGCAGTACGTCTGGAGGATCCAGATTGATATTGTTGTCATTTGACGCACAGCTCTCCGCGTCGGATTCTTGTTTGGTCTCCGACTTCGATATCAATACTATCAAAGCGATTACTAATGCGACTATGGTAACACATAGAACTGCAACAACGATTCTGCAAACGCCGATCTGTCGTTTGTATTTATCAGTTTTCTCCTCCGCCATATTGAACTCTGAAAGACGTAGTAATAAGATGACAGTACAGTCAATCTTGTATTAAGCGACCGCCCAAGGGAAATACCAAAAGTGGTCTCTTAATACAACGGTCTCTTAAAACAAAACAAAAACAGAAGTTTCCGATAATTGAACTATACCTTAAGTGCCAGTATCCCTGTAACATTTCTGGCTTCCATGCATGTACTGTTTGCTGCAGAGCATTTTTATCGTGAGTAAGTTTTCAACTGTGTTACAAATAAAAGTAATTATGATAATTATGCAATGGAAATCCAGGTGTATTTAAATAATTTATTTAGGTACTTTACCTTGTTCATGGAAAACATAGAGAGTACCTTATATAAAGATCACGAATGAAACACATATTAGTGATGAGGCAAAAAGTAAGGGAAATGAATAGCAATGGTGAAATAAAGCATATGTACCATTCTATATTGTACTATTTGAAATGAAATGCACCGTTGATGACGTATCACTTATTGTTTTATGACTACAATATTTCATTACGGTATGTAGTATTACCTCTTCGCACGATTTTTCACTCGTTTTTAACATGAATGTTTTTGAATCGAAAATCGTGTCTGAAAATCTATTGTGTCTTATCAGGGTCTTTTGAGTGACCCTTGTCTTATACATTGGTGCAAAGATCGGTCCATTTTATCAGTGACAAAACAATACAGACAAACTGAATCTATTTTTTTACCGGAGAAGAAATTTGTCAAATACGAAACAATAGCGATAGTCTAAAAACCCGTACGATCCCGTACTTTTCGTGGATTTTGTTGTCGAAGACGTCTGTAGTGGACGCGAGTTTGAAATTTGTATTTAATTTCATGCATGCTGCTACATGTTTATGAAAGGTACCAACAATAATTGTACAGTGCAACCTCTACAAACCCTTTATAGGAGTAGCAAATTCGTGTGGTTGTAGAGAGGTTGTTGTTCTAGAAAAGTTAAATTAATAGTTAATTAATGCAGTGGAAAAAACATGGTGTTGTTGCAGTGAGGCTGCTGTTCAAGACAGGGCCGCTCTGGAGAGGTTGTACTGTACTTTATATCATAATGATACTTGTATGTATAAAGTATTTCTTCAATGTTCCGACACTGATTGCAGGTATAAAGACAATCCTACCTGTTTATAAATCGCAATAATCGTTAATTGGAAAAACAACTCGTTGCATACCTTGTATTTATTACGTATATATTCGTGGTGTGTCAGACCAGATACGCCAGGCACCTGTGATCCGGATCAGCAGTAACTTACAATTGTCTTTACTGAAAATAAACAACGGCACATTCGATGCGTCAGAAATAACAAGAACAACTATAACAAAACGTTATAGTTAGACGAATTACAAGAAGCATTGGTTGAAGTTTTTTGTATGAAGTTGCTTTTATTCATTCTTCCATTATGGAGTGTATAACATATTTACAAGTTATAGATAATACACATATTTTGACAATCATGAGTATTTGACAAATGAATACATTCATGTATATAGTTTACATGTACATGGTATTACCATACCATACATCAAAGGAATAAAGTACACCCTAAATACAACCAAATCCACCATAGTCTGATATGATACAACCACATTAAACTTGCATCTAATGATGTTCCCGATATGCCACGTTGACATCATAGAACGATGCCTACATTACTTATTTGCGTTTCAACAACAGAGCAGACGAACGGATTCAGTCAAACATGACAGGTAACGCGACGAATAGCCAGTCCAATGATTGACCAATCAAAAATGAACGAAATCACCATTAGCCAATCAAATGGCCAGGATTAGCCAAACTAGTAATAGACAATACAGTAAGTACTCGCAAACAGCTATAATAAACAAATACTCGTATAGAAAAATCAAAGTACTGCAAACACTCATGGAACCTGAACCTAAATATACTTGCCTTGCAGCATGGAATGCTAACTAGTTTAACAGATGCAAGTCGGATACAGACAAACGTAATAATTTGGTCCGCATCTACATTCATGCGCGCCGTGCGAGTGACGGCTATGAAAAGCTAAACTGACGGTCAGTTTACAGCAAGCGTCTGTAGATAAAGGTAGAAGAAAAAAACTATAACAAAACGTTATAGGTAGACGAATTACAAGAAGCATACTGGTTAATGTTTTTTGTATAAAGTTACTTTTTCATAAAGGCTATTTATTGTATATTTTGTTCAATCCTCCATTATGGAGAGTATAACATATTGACATGATATGAATAATGCACATATATTGCCAATCATGAGTATTTAACAAACTAATAAATTTATGTATATAGTTCACAAGCACATGGTAATATCATACCATACATCAATCAAATAGAATAAACAATAAATGTTAACAAATTCACCATACAACCACATTGAACTTCAGATAGCATTTCAGATATTATGCCACACAAAAAACTTATCTGTAGCAATGACTGCATGATTTACTTATCTGTCAACTATTATCAGATTCAGTCATCACCCTTAGCCAATCTAATGGCCAGGATTACCCAAACTAGTAATAGACACAATACTATATACCCACAAACAACTAGAATAAACTTGTATCCATGACTAAAATTCGTCTAAAAAAGCTTGCATAATAAAACAGAAAGAAACTAGGAGAGGTGCTATATACTGTTGGCATACTATATTTGAATTTACAACAATAAGAGCATTGAAAGCTCTAGTTTCACATATCATGCAGCATATATTTCAGTTCTGTGTCTACATGAAAATGTATGTCATATGTGTTTATCAAAGGCTCCACAAGGATATGGTACGGTAAACATTCATATATGAATTTTAGTCAAAGACGTTAAAAAGTTATTATACGCTTAAAATATCAGCATTCAAACGCCACGTCAAAAAATGACAGATCTAGTATATATTCGAGTATATAGCAACTAGAAAGAATAGACAAAACGAGCAAACGAAATTCGAATTCATGCACTATCTTTATCAACCTTCAAGAAAAGATAAAGACATAGATTAGACGTAATGTTTATGATAATTCTATATACAGGATATTAAATGAGTGTGGATTTCGTATTAAATTTATTGAAAGAGTTGAATAAAATCAAAATGGAATCTACACGAATTTAATATTCTTTTTATCACATACGCTGAAAATACGGCGAAAACCAACTACTAATAGCAAAAGAGTGACACATGTTTAATAAGGCTTTTTAAAGTCCCATAAGCTTTTAAATGTATTGGTCCTAATAGTTTCTGTTTGTTCTATAACAGAGGAATCCGATGTGTTTTCCTCCCGTGCATACTTTATAGCAAGAAAAAATGTTTCCGAAACCACTATCTTTTTTTTGCAATATCATTGAAATAAATACTATTTATAGAACACCTGTGTTTTCCCGCAGTCATGCTATGCACACGTAGTAAAGTGACGTCACGCGCCCTACATATTTCAAGTTTACAAAAGCAAAAATCACAGTGAAATGAGTGTTTTCAGACGAAAAAGGGCTTGCTTCTTCGGTAATAATTATCTTGGGATGATATCAGCAATTAAATGTTTTTGCATATATTTTTCTAAAGCAAAATGCTAATGGGGCTTTAATCAGGAGCACCAAAAATAGTTCCACTGTGGAACATCATATATAATAAATATGTGAACATATCCAACGATATAAACAGTGTCTTTGCTTACTCAATTGTTAAAATCAATTTAACATTACTCATGTGAAGTTATAAACTTTGTTGACAAACAGCGTAGGAATAAATTCATGTGAAACGGCTAATTTGCATATTATATGCACGGCCGTGCCATATCGTTTTACGGCACGGCCAAAACGGCACGGGTATGTGATAAGTTATTCTATTTCTAACCGAATTTGTAGAAACTAGGTAGATACAAAACCAAATAGTAAACAAATAAACAGATATTTACCTGTGCTCCGAGATACGAATATATTAAACACAGTGTAACTAAAGCGAGTTACAACAAACAAGTCAACTGTCGTTCACCGGAGCTGCAAAATACTTTAAGTTGTATTGTGAAGCGTTCATTGCCAGCCGGGTAGGTCATTTACAAATGTATGCGCAAAACTTCATTGTCAGCCGTGTTTACTGATGCTGTAGGACAGCTTTGCTCAGTAAATTAATTATCAGCTCACATAATACATCTGTAGAAGAGAATCCTAAGCACACACCAAGGTGGAACCAACAACTTAATACTTTTTTGCGATAAAATTCAGTGTGAATCGAACTTTCAAAGCAGTTAAAAGAGACAGTCAAACCTGTAAAAAAATGTGGCCTTTATTCACAGGTGACCTTTATACGGAAGTTAGTTTGCTTTATAAAATTAATGAAGGTTTTTGAAAGAATGACCATTAGTCACAGGGTGGCCTTTATTCGGAGGTGGCAGATAACACATATTTCACTGTATGTCTAGACAAAATAGAAAGGTACATGTAGATTACCTTTCTTAACCTGATTTGTTCTGATCAAGTTACCCGTAATTTGATAATATTTTTTCTGGCCCTATCTAGAAGAAACATGCAAACATGAAAGATAAATGTTCGTTATCAACAGGTTGTCTTAATACCGAAACGGTCGTTATAAAGAAGTTACCCTGTTATTTAAGTGGTCGATATAAAGAGGTTCTATCGATATCACAGAGTTTGTCTAAAGACTGCAGAGGTCTCCATAGGATGACTTACTGTATAACGTATATTCTGTTCTATTCCAACTGAAACAAACCACAGTAAATACCATGAAGTAATGTACAGTTTTTTTGGTTTTATTAAAGGTGATGTTTAAATTAGATCATAATATAAGTATATTTGAATATAAAGTTAAATTGTCTCTAATGATTAAACTACGAATAGATGCCTTTATTATAGTACTGCGAATACTTTATCGTGTTATACGCATATATGCGGCATAAATAAGAATAAGTTATTTGCCTTATAACTTATCTGCGTTCTGATAAAGAAGTTACGAAATATAGGTATCCAGTATCATTAGAGGGTAAGCGCGTTGAGAGGATGGTGTATCATAGTGTTTTAAGGCCTAAAATGGCCACACGGACCAAAATCATATTATCATACACATGTATACGTGGTTTATATACGTAAACAAAGGCTACGACTTTCAAAAAGCATCAACCCATCTTTTTGTCTGCATAGTTTTGTGAGGAAAATCCCAAATTAAAACATTTTTGGCACGGTCTAACTACAATATATGTGTCCAAAGTGAACCGTTCGGTAGGTAGAAAACACCTTTCTATACTCATATGCATACAAATAATTCCAACATACCTTTTCGGAAAGGTGCATGTTTTGTTTCTCCCTACTATTTCCTAAATGAAAACGACACCATAGTAATGGCGGTTAACTGTCGGTGTCATGGTAAAAATCGTCTATTCTCGAAATTTCGCTTTGCCAGTACTTTAAGTGCAAGTTTAAACTAGCTTGCATGTCACGAAACGTTGGCAAGCTGAACTTTAATCAACTTTTGTTGACCCTACGTACCCATTATAAAAACAAATGGGTAGTGCAGGAAGCATTTTTTGCACATATATTTTTGTACCCTGGACAAATTGAAAAGAAACTGTAAGTATTTTATTCCGCTTTCATTTTCACGACACATAATACATGCTAAGCGGAAAATGTTCCACATAGAGTTTATACTATATAGTATGCTGACAATTTACGTTCCTTTCTTTTGTTAGTTGTTCAATAACCAGATCTTCAGTTTAGTACTGTGGCATTTATCTTTTATCAGTATTATAACATGTGCTGCAAGTATTAAATGTTATATTTACACTGTTCTGTGTATATATGTTTGTTAATGTCATCTTATGCATGTACGTATTTGCTGATTTTGTGAATAAATTGAACTGAACTGTTAAGTGAAGCTTAACTGTTCAATTAACTTAGAGAAGGCGATTTTGGATTTTTTGCTACTTGATTGGTAATACATTTGTCACACTAGAATGCGTCTGCGTTGGCACAGCGTTGTTTAATTTTCCAGAGCACCGTGCGATTGCAAGAAAAGTCTTGATATTATTCGTGAAAATGGAGATGTCATTGCGTCGTTCCAGTGACCAATGCATTGCTAATACCCCTGTCATACTATAATGCGTTTCCATCACGTTGGCAAGGCGTTGTTAAATTTTCCAGAGCGCTGTGAGATCGCAAGAAAAATAAAGATATTTTATGTGAAGATGGAGATGCCACGGCGTCATTATAGCGACCATGGCGTTGCTACGGTACTCACATGGCGTTCTAGCACGTTCCAGCGGAGTTTTTGTTGGCGACTGTCTGCGTTCTCATGGCGCTTCTACTGCGTGCACTGCGCTTTCACGGCGTTCACACGGCGATTATGGCGTGTTGGAGACATTCGTATAAGCGCGATAGGACACAGTGACCTCTCAGAGATCGCCGTGTAATCTTCATGCAAACACCACAGACAACCATAGTGTTCTGTGGCGGAACTCCGGTGGCGTTGAAGGAGGGCTTACTGTTCTGCTATGGCGACCCTACTGCAACCCACTGCGCTCTAACCAGAAAGCCGAGGCATCTGTTTGTGTATGCTCAACGTACACGCCGTCGCTTGACGTTCTATGCGATCCTAATGCATCTATTGGCGATGTCACCGTGTTGCTGCTGCGATGCTTGAGATCGTGCTACGCGCATCTCGGCGTTCTGCATTTTCTTGGACGCCGTGGTATCGCCGTGAGAACGCGGCCCTAGTGTGACAGGGGTTTAAGGCGTATTGTAGGAATATTGATCAGTCACGAATTCTCAATGAACCGGCTAAAATGGATGGCATAAAAGTTGGAAAAAATATATTCGATTTTTGTTGTTATCATGTTTTCGTTTCATAAATAAATGTTTCACGGACATGATTTTGTATACGGCACAACGTTTTTAATGACCGCCTTGAATTTGAATCACTTTGAAACCATTGAATGTTTTATCTATGTATTTTACGGTACATTCTTTTTATTTAAACTATAAAATATTCCAAATAGTATCAAACATGACTTAGTGTGTCTGCATTCAACAAGATAATAACCATATGTAGCGTTAGAGCAAATATGTTGATATTTCCTTTTTCTAGACGAATTATACTTATTATTATTATAGGTTAATGTCCATAACTAGTTTAGCTAATCCTGACCATTTGATTGGCTAATGGTGATGACTGAATCTATTAATAGTTGACAGGTAAGTAAATCATGAAGGCATTGACTAGATAAGTTGTTGCGTGGCTATTTGAAGTTCAATGTGGCTGTATGATAGTGCTCAGATTTATGGTGAATTTGTTAACATATAGGGATTGGTGTAGGGTATGATATTACCATGTGTTTGTGAACCTATATACATGAATTTATTCATTTGTCAAATACTCATGATTGTCATTATAATGTGTTTTACTCATATCATATAAATATTTTATACTCTCCTTAATGGAGGATTGAATAGAATATACAGTTAATATCCTTTATGAAAAAAGCAACTTCATACAAAAAAAACATTTTAAACCAATATGCTTCTTCACGGTAATTCGTCTAACGTTTTGTTATAGTTGTTCTTGTTAGATATCGTTTATCCTTATGTAAAATGTTTAACATCTGTCTATAATTTTCATAGAAAAGTTACTCTTGTTTTCTATATTTTATTTTTTAAAACATTTCCTGCAAAATAGGTTCAAACATGCATGTTATTAATGAAACATTAAAACTGAAACAACTCTATAATATATCCATAATTCGTATTATAAAAAACATGGTTAATGTAATGGATATAGGTCTCTTTGTCACGTAAACGACAAATCCAGCTGTTTTTTGTTATAAAGAAAATATTAAAATATAATAACTGTTATAAATGTTCGTTTGAAATGTATTTATTTTGGCTTATATAACATTTACGACATAATTTTGTGATTAATTAAAACCATTTGTGAAAATAATGGAAGCACAAAAGTCTGATATACTAACGATTTGACTTAAAATATGAGTGCATGCCGATCATATATTTGAAATATCATGCAGTTAGAATATAAAAAATAACTGACTGTGTCATAACGGAATTAGTCGTATCAACACGATTTTCAGCGTACTTCAAAATTTCCAAATACATTGTAATTGTCACGTAAACTACATACATTTGTACATATATTCTGATAGGCTATGGGCTACTGGGCGAAACCCTCCCCCCCCGGAGGCATTTTTGTAGACACCATTTTTTTTAAAGCTCCATGCCTGCTGATCATTTTTCCAGTGTCTACAATCTGGGCGTTGGGGCGTTTGTGAACTACAGCATGCTAATTACCGTTACCGAAAAATACGTTTGACAATAATTTTATTTTGTTAGAAGTCTTATTCTAGATATTTTCAATAATTCATCAATTTGAACAATTCCTTTGACCATTATAAGTTAGCAGCGGCTTTACTTGTCGATCAAATGCATGTTTTTCACTTTATTGCACTATATATGCTCTGTAATTTACGTTACCCTGCGTTACCCTAAAATGACAAGGAAATGACAGTTGTATATATTTAATTAACACAAAAGCAGTCGTAAACAATGTTTTTATTCATATTAGGCAAATACTACCACAGATTCATGTTTTTCTTTCATTGAATGCCCGTTTATGTCTTCATTTTACGTAAAATACGTTACATATAAAAGTATACGTGTTACATGGAAATCATTTATATTACTGTGATCACATGCTAGGATCAAATAGGTATACAGTGATAGGTAATCATGATGCATTCATTAATACCCATAACTGGAAAACATTTCTAGTTACAAATGTTGTTAAGTTTGACTGGGATAATAGTAGTTTACGTTACATAACGTTACCTTTATCACGATAAGTGTTTAACACGCTTTACAATGCATAAAACATTGCTTTGATATACAAAATGTTTATACTTGGTTACTGGGAATACGTACATGTAAATTTACATTCCAACTTTTTAAATTCATCACTGATTGTGTTTTACGTTACATGGTTTTATTTGTGTTACGTTTGAAATTATTCATAAACGAGTAACAACATTTCTATGAAACTGTTATAAAATCATCATCGAATGTATTCTAAGAATATGTATCTATGAAACAATCAAATTTACAATAACAGCGACAGTGCAATAAACATTGTGCCAGTGACACACATATATGTGTCATTTACGTTACCATTTGTTACATGATTATTTATATATATATACTTAAGTGCAATATTATATGTTATGTCAGATTTCATTAGCTGTACATATTGTCATCAAGGTATTTTTGTTGTTCTGATGGCAAACGTTCACGAATTTCACAAATCCTCATCACTTTTCTGTTTCATAGACAGCATCAACCATACTAATGAGTTCAATGTCGTTTTTATCATCAGTGTCTTCTGCGTCGCTAGCCTTTGGCACAATATTATCCTCGTACCAGTTGTATTCCAGCATGTTGTCAGGACCGAATTTCCAACCACTTTCATCCACTTTTAGAAGATCAAGATTGCCCTCTTTGCATGGGTCCAAATATACACCTTATAACTATCCGTAACACATTGAACATACGAGACGGGATCTGCAGGGAGTGAGTAAGCTCATGTCCATACCACTTAAAGCGTTCAGAACACAACCATGGCTTTGATACTTGTCATACCTCAGTTTATTGATGTCGTATTTTTAATGACCAAACAACACACATACAAATGTCTCAATGGCACTGAAAAGTTCATCCGAACAAACATGCGTGGTAAATTGGCTAATAGTGTCATGCAATCTTCATTTATAGGAGCAAAGCTCCTATAGCTATACATTACTTTTTCTAATTGCAATTACGTGACGCATATATATCCGCTTTGAAAAATAGTATAAGTATACATTGCAGACTTTGCAGTTTTGATAAAAGTTGAGATATATGCAGGATTCTGTTTTTTTCCTCCGTTTCATCATTAACTGTTGAGGTAACGAAATTCACTACATATTGAAAATAGTTTCATTCAGTAAAGTAGTGATGGAACACTATATTGTCTCTGAGATTAGTGAGATTGCGTATTGACACATGATAGCTTTTCCTTGGTAATTGTGGTTAATTGGTCAAATGATGTACAACTGTACAGACTATACATACTTGACATTCAAATTTTAATTCAAAATGATGATAACACATGCCTTTAAATGGTTTAACGATGGTTTTGTCTAACGCATTTAAACTTTGCTCAAGACTGTAATCTCAGTGCTTTGAATCTCAGTTAGTGTGACTGTGACGCCATCTCTATAAGACTGCTCAAAGATTAGCTTTATTGACTGTGTCTTATTGTCGTCATTAGATATGAAGCCCATCCGATTTCATGGAGTTATTGCTTTTTTACCTGAGAGCAAGAACGTTGGAGCTGCCAAACGTAATCGGCACTCATCTGATTTAATAGACTGTTTGTTGTGTCTGATATAAAGTCTACACGAGACGTTTTAGGCAACTGATAAGAAATCGCCTCAACTACTTGCTCGAATGTGTCCGGACCTGCTATTAGACTCTGCAGTTACCCAATTAGGCGTTACCATTAACAACATAGGATGCGCCTTCTGTAGAATGGCTAGTTGTTGGTTCTATTGGTGATTCAATATAAGGCACTCGACCTAGAAGAAATGACCAGGTAAGCTTCAGGTCTATGTCATGTTGAACTGACAGGAGCATAAGCAGGCCAAATGCGTTACGTTCTGCTCGTATCTGAGTTATTATATTATGCTGAAATACTCTGTGTGAAAGGTTGTGTTTCTTCAAATCTTGGCCGGGGTAATTGACCCTTCGATAAGGGCTTGTGCTCCCATAGAGCATGATTTTAGTGTTTCCCAGACGTCACTTTGTCAAGAGAACCACTGGCACAATTCCGGAATTTATCATAAGTTCCGCGAGACCACTGTCGTTCATTACTTTACCTAGATGTATCGAAGATGGAGCATACGTGTGTGAAATACAACCGTTCTCACTATGAAATTAGTGAATTTGTTTTTGTTCGGAAACTACCAAACCAATGAGTACGATATCATGACCACTGCTAGGTCACAGGTTAAAATTGCATAATCATTGAAAAAAGAAACATATCTATAAATTACTATGAAATTGATAGACTAAATTAAATATTTATTTGATTAATGATATTATTTATTTATTTACAACTGACTGCTTTGATTTGATTGATTGATTGATATGAAAATTTTATAATGAAATGTTTTTTTTAATTTAAGCCTAAATGCCACTTTAGATTTTATAATGTCTGATGCAAAACATATCAAGGTTTAGTTATACATGCACTTATGTTCATAGTTATATTTTGGTAACGCATGCGGTTAATAATATACACATATTTTCTGCATTATTGTGACCATTTTTTCACCTTGTCAACATAAAATACAATTGAGTACCATTTACTCATTAGATAGTGTTCTGCTCGATCCAGAAACAGTAAGTATATGATGATAATCGAATATTTTAGAGTATATGTGACCTTATTTCAGTGATATAATATTGGTAACGTAAATTATACCACATTTGATGATGAGTTTAACATTTCTACACTCTTGTTTACATTCTCTGTGCTTATAATCATAATTACAAAGCCTTTAACACAAATTATTTTGATCTCTTTGCGGTATTGTGTTAACTTTAAAATTTCAATTATGGTAACGCCCCAAAATGGCGGTAACGGAGTAAAGCCCCAACATCCAGATGGTAGACACTGGGATTTGGTAGGTCTTTCCATACACCTTCAGAAAAACATACTGTAGAAAAATGCCTCCGGGGGGGGGGGGGGAGGGGGGTATTGGTGGCCCATAGTCTATGATTTTTCCAAATGTGAAGTTCTGTTTATCTTCATTTGATAATTTATAAAAGCGCTAAGCTTTACTTGTGCGATTAAGGACATATGTTCTCTATGTATCATTTCTGTTTTTTACGGGCTACATAAATAAATGCTACAAAAGACAATGCAGATGCACAGCAACACTGGGCTAGACGAGGAACAGATCGTGTGCAGAAATACAACAATGCTAACGAAAGAATGGTTATAATAATAAGATAAATTAAGCAGGTTTAAAGTTATGACTTATAAAAAAGCAAATATGCTTGTATAATTAGTGAATAAATTGATAATTATTTTATTATTGGGTATAAAATATACACTTTTATATGTGGAATTAGCAAAGCATCTGTTTTCAATCCAGATTCATTACCTAGTCTAGTACTTTATTACTGATTATCATCAAGAAAAAGAATATCGAATACTGGAAGCAAATCTGTTACAAAACATTTCATCATGGTCGCATGCAAGCAATTCAGTAAGCATCTAATCATATAAATTAACCTACGAAGCTACGGCTGATGTTTTCTTCTACTGAAATACTGATGATAGTGAAGAATAACATATTTATTTTATTTTGCATGAATTGCGCGGCTCAAAAGATTAAATGAAACCATGTCTGGTATCAGTTAACTTACAAAAACGTTAAGGTATCTGGCTTGGTTATACGTAATCGCTAAAATAAATGATATTTTACGTTGTTTACAAAAATTAAATATCATATTTTAATACCAAGCAACAAAACATTTCGAGGAAAAGTCGATAAAGGGGTGCGGTATTTTTCGCAATAAAACATCACATTTCCGCGTTCGGTTAGAATGTTTTACCAAGTACATTGTAGTTAAAGTATGATATTTCATCTTTGCAAAAAGCTTAAAAAATCATTTTTAACGTTTTTAGCGATTTTAGCCAATCCCGTTACGTTAACCAATGTTTATACAATTGAAAAGAAATCGTCGCTTTTTATCATGTGAATTATCTGTACATGATGATATTAGATTAGCCAATTTTCCTTCAGTTATATGATACTGTCAAACCTGTCTTAGCGGCCACCTCCGAATAAAGGTCACCTGTCAATATAGCCATTCCGAAAGATGGCCTTTGGCCGTACGTTAGAGCAAAAGATAGCTCTAGGTTTTCCAACGACTTTCTTATTCATTCAAAGACGTTTATAGACGTTTATATGCATGTATTATATATTTCTGCGATGATTCCACACTCAATGGTGTGTTAAAGAGTAGTTTTCTTCTATAAATATTGTCTTGCATTTATGAGACATAAGTAGAAGAATTATTAGTCTTTGACAGACCTCGGATGAACGTTTAATAAATAGAGATTTTTTAGGATAAACAAAATAAAGCAATACACACAGAAGCTGGGGTCTTCAACCATTGGTGCTCAAAACTTTGTTTACTGTGCAACATTTGGTGTTATTAATCTTCTATTAACTCGGGCAGACATAGTAAAAATACAATGTTTAGAGCGAAATTAGCTTCGCAATACTCAATGCATGCATTGATGTTCGCCAGAAGTCATTGTCATGACTTAATGATTGTCAAAAGACTTCAAACTACGACAGTTATTTCTTTAATGAAATGCTAATAGCAATAATTTTGTATAATGTTATTTTTCGCATCCTATAATTTACTTGTTTTGATGTTGTTAAAATAATACGGTGTTTTAGATCGATTTCGAACAATTGTGGTGTCCAGGAATTGTTTTAGTGTTTAAAAGAATGATGTCAGAGTTGTTGTCCTGAGCCACGTGGTGTGTGAATGCGATGAACTCATGTAAACAACTCATTACCCAAATAACCCTTTCTTCATGTAATGTATGCTACTAAAACATAGTTGTTTAGTAATAAAGTCACTAAGTAGAGTACCAGCGAATATTACGTATCGTGGTTCTATGGCTGTTATCATCTGCTTGACTTGAATAAAATTAGCGAGAAATTATACTTTGTACATGAAGTGATATAACATTATATCATTAAATAGATGTATTTTTTACTTTATTTTCAACTATATCATGAAACCATTCTGTTAGATATAATGATAAAATTTAACTGTTTCGTCTAACCAAGCGCCCTCACACGAACATATTTGCTTACATTACTCAGTAAGGAGTTCGCCAAAAAAATGACATTGATTAATATATATTTTAATGATTGTGTACTTTGTTATACGATGGGAACAATACTAAGTCTCAAGTTCATTTCAATGTCCGAGAACAAGAAACGTTCGCATTTAGACTCAATTTCTCACACACCGACAGAGACGCAATAGCACCAAATATCCAAATAGAAAGTTACGCTAGATAGTTTATTGGATTCCACTAGTTTAGAAGACAACTTTATTGTATAAATTCAATTCTGTACTTTCGAGACGAACGCCGAAGTTATAATAAGACATAACAGATTACTGTCATATCATGGACGTGCCACTGACGGGCGTCAGACGCACCACTGACGGACTTCTGGTGTACTTCTGACGATCCTCTGGCAGACCATTGAAGGACCTCTGACTTACCTATCTTTTACATTGTCAGTTCTGATATGTTAAGTTATTAGAACAGTTCAGTTATGTTCATAAATTGGACAGAGGTAGATTATCTGCCCCTAACTGCTACATAGAGGATCGTACTATTACGTAAGTCAACGTCGAGAACCAGGCTAAGGTGATGTTTGTGTTTAAAACTTATGAACAGACATATATCATATATATCTCTTAGTAAGAAAGCTATTAGCGCATGTCACACATCTTGCCGGAAGAAAATATAAACGAACTAAAACAAAATTTATATTTTCTTCCGGCAAGATACATATAAACTAAAAGTTCTCTGAAAAACCGAAATTCTCAGAAAACCGGACTTTTAAGTAGCTGACATTCACATTTCCTCGCACGGAATACATGTACATTTATAATTCAATATTCTCGTATGTGGAGTATATATTCGTACATTTGTTTGTATTCAAATCACGACGCAGAATTCCCATATGAGAAAATTATGTTAAGTCATAATAAAAGTTGTACGTTTCTGATGCTAAATTGTGTGAAATATTGATTTAGTTCGCCTTGAATATCGCCTATAAAAGTATAAATCAAACTAATGATATTTCATTAGTTTTTATTATTATATATAAATAGAATGTCAGAAAACGTATTTGTATAATGATTTTCAAGACACAGTACTAAACCTGGTAGTTGGGATTTGGACACTGAAAAAGCGTCCTTAAGAAATTAGACTGAAAGTGGAGCCGAGAATTTAGTTGTCAAGTGTGTTACCACTCGAACATCGATCACCCCATGTATACTTTCGAAATTACTTTAACAGTGTTCTGTTGAAACCACTTTTAATTGCAATTTGTCATTTTTTTGTCCAATGGAATGACCCCGTTTCATCTGAAATTTGAATTTTTTATCGTTATTTTCTTTTCCTATTTCACAAGCTATGAAACACGCGTACTAAAATATTCCCTACAGGATTTGTTTTAGCTAAAATACAGACGACTACAAATCAATGGTTGCATTCTGACCTAGCTTCAAAAGCGCGACTGGTTGGATTGACGTATTGTCAGACGATTGGAAATGGAAACCCAAACGTCTCTCAAATTCGTTTCATAATTAAACAAAAATAATTGAACTTGTTGAAATTGTCTATGTTGCCCATATATTGTTTATATACATGTCAATCACTTGTTTTCTCGACATTTGAAATGCAAAATTGTGAAGATTAAATGTTTTATTTAAAGTGACTTTGTATCTTCATACGACAAACTGGGTATTTATTTTATTCTAAAAACAATTGTTTATTCTTTGAGCAGACGGACCTATCTGATAGCAGAAGGATTGGTGATTTTTCACAAATTGCATGGATTAATAAATGTCTATATTCAAGCTTTTTCTTTCCAATCTTTTCCCATCTTCAGACAAATTGAGCTTTTGTCACTGAATTTTAACGACACCAACAGATGTGGGTAAAGCTTCAATGGCGGAGAAAACACCAGACGTATACGTACCTGGACTAAACAACCGACATTCCGTTAGCAAGCTTGACAATTTCCTCACAGAAAAAACTTTGTTCCCTGGTGGGATTCGAACACAAAACAGTAAGGAACTACTGATAATAGCCTAACTACCTGTCTTTTCCACGGGTGGTCACAGGATTTACTACATACTACATACAAGGGAATTCATTATTTCTTCTATAATGTGCCGGTAAATAATATTTTGGAGTCAACTCTAATTATTGAAAATAAAATAATTGAATTATGAAATAAAATAACACATGGTCGACTAAAGCCCCTACTTGACCTACGTACTAAATTTAATGGTAAGGCGTAAAGTACGTTTTTTTTATTTTGTTTTAGTTGCTCGACCTATTTTAGACTTTTTATTAGTCCTGATGAATTGTACATCCACCGTGACAGTCTTATTTTTAATTCCTCAGCACGCTTTCAATGAATAACATATAACCCAAAAAGGTTTCTTACCTAAAATAAGCATCCTGGTTTTTATGTGAAGGTAAACAGAAAAACAACACTTTTTATGTCTAAGCTGTTGAATTGTTGAATAGTGAGTGATTGAGAATAAATACATTGATTTCTGTATTGAAGTTTCCTTGACTTTGCACTGGGTAAGATGATACTGTGTGCTTTGTTTCGTTTTGGTGACGTGCTATGAAAACTTGCTCATTTGATGTTTAATGAATTCGATATTGTATTAAGCTATTTGAAAAAATGCTTCGATAGTAGTGTAAGGCGATACCCTGGCACCCATGCCCTCTGGCACCAATGCCTTCTGGCACCCATACCTCCTGGCACCATATAGAATATAGAGTAAATAGAGTAAGGTCGGTGCCAGAAGTTTTACAAAATGAGGACAAATTGTGACAAATGAGGACAAATTGTGACAAATTGGAAATCAAAAAATAATTTTAGGAATGTTCTGTGTGTGTATAGACTTAGACAATGAGAGAATTTTCTTTCGAAAAGACATGGTGGCCCTGAAAAGGGCCGTTGGTGGCCCTGAAAAGGGCCGTTGGTTGGTAGCTGTTAGTCCGATCTTCATTTCTTTATTTCTTTACCATACTTGCCCCGAGGTTGTTTCTCAAGATCATGTTTTCGTTTCTTCGTTTCTGTCATCTCCGGTTTCTTTTTGTCATGCTCCGGTTTCTTTTTCTCATGCTCATGTTTTCGTTTCTTTGAATCATACATAAACTGTACAGGTACAATCATTTCTTGTGGCTTAAACCGTACTTCTTGATTTTTCATGAGTCTGACCATCTCTTGCATGACTTGATTCATCTGTACCATTTCTTCCTTGATACCTTGTAGAACAGACAATCCCGTTGTAGGCTTTGTAATTGTATTAGACTGTGTTTTCGCCATAGGGGGCTGTGTATTCGTCATAGTGGGTTGTACATCTACCATAGGCTGTGTATTCGTCATAGTGGGTTGTATAGGCTGTGTATTCGTCATAGTGGGTTGTACATCTACCATAGGCTGTGTATTCGTCATAGTGGGTTGTACATCTACCATGGGTTGTATCGGCTGTACATCTACCATGGGGGGTTGTACATCTACCATGGACTGTTGACTGTATTGGCTGTACAGTGGTTGACTGTATTGGCTGTACTGTGGCTGCCTATACTGTAGTTGACCGTACTTTGGCTGGTTGTACTTCGGCTGGTTGTAATGCATACCCGCATTCGGGTCTATTAACTCAGATGATTCTAGTGCTTCTCTCAATATATCGTATGGCATGTTGAAGGACTCCATGCTAGATAATGAAAACATAGTGTCTGCGCCGGGGGTATTTATACTTTTTGCCTGCACGCGCCAGTGTTCTATTAGGTCAAGGTCAATTGTGAGAAGTTTTTTTGAATACGTGTGACACTTCAAGTTTTTTTAAAATAAGTGTGACACTTCAAGTTTTTTTGAACAAGTGTTTGACACGTCAAGGTCAAGGTTATATTGTAGATATGCTTTGTACACATTATACTATCACAGCAATTTGAACACTGTACACTTAATACTATCACAGCAATTTGAATACTGTACACATTATACTATCACAGCACTTTGCAGACTGTACACTTAATACTATCACAGCACTTTGCAGACTGTACATCATACTATCACAGCAATTTGAACACTGTATACATTTGTTGAAAATGATTGTACATCACATACTAACACTTATATTTGTGGGGGAAATACTTTGTTCTTCATACAATCACAGCACTTTGTATACATTTGTTGAAAATGATTGTACACATCATACTATCACTTATATTTGTAGGAAATGTTTATTGAAAACTTACCTCACACCGTATATTTGTATTTGGTGTTATCAGATAGGACTGTAAATATACTAGTAATATTGACAATATGAGAATGATTCTTTCTGAATTGTATGGGGGCCCTGAAAAGGGCCGTTGGTGGCCCTGAAAAGGACCGTTGGTGCTTGTATGGGGATTAATGGCGTTGACCGCATCTCCCCATACAAGCGGGACACCACTTGTCCCATTTCTGGACATCCTTGGGGTCCGGTGTAGGTTGGTAGAGGTTCGACGGAACCTCTACCAGTTCATCTTCCCAGTTCTCTGGGGTTGATTCTTGAGGGGTATCCCCCCAGTCCTCTTCCCCAGAGCTGACCACGACCTCCTCTGCGAACTGCTTTCCCTCTCTCAGCTCTTTTACCTCTAGCCTCAACTCTTCTAGCTGCATCTCCAGCTGCTCTATATACCGCCCTAAGGCAGCATATTTTCTTTTAATAATGTTGACTGTTCTCTGTGACATCTTGATACAGAATGAAATTAGATCAAGGCAAGGTCACTGACTCTCATATGATACAAGGACTCTGATTGGTCCATTTTAACGGTATTTCATTGGTCTATTTTACTGGCATTTCATTGGTCTGTTCTAGGTCAGTGTTTTTCTCATGTTCCATAGCTCATTTATGTTTCATGATTCAACATGGGCAACTGCTTGAAAAGTTCTTCTGATGAACCTGATGAGTTACAAGAAGATGTTTGGGTGGTCAAGATGGGTAATTTGTACCCAGACTTGTCTGAATTCCAAGATGTTAGTATTGTCAAGATGGATGTCAAGATGGGTAATTTATACCCTGACCTTTCCGTCTTTTATGATGAGGATTTGAGAGCCAACTATTGGCGATACCTATTTCTTGCAGAAATGCAATGAATTACCCAACGGCCCTTATTAGGGCCACCATATGTGTTAGATTCGTTTTATATCTCAAGCAAAGACAAAAGCATATTACATTGTCTATCATTTTATTTTTGAAAACATTTATAAAGTACAACAAAGTACAACAAAGTACAACACAATACAACTCACTTAGTCTCCAATTTATACACAATTGTCCAACAAATTGTCCAACACATTGTCCGGATTACACAAAGTCACTCACAGTTTTTGTTGGATTCTTTTTGTATTTACGTTTTTTCTTACTCTGTTCTGCGTCCTGTAGATCGACCTGTTCACCTTGTTTCTTAGGACAGTCTGCGATGAAATGTCCTTGTTCATGACAATAAAAGCATTCATTGTTGAAGGGTTCCGTACAGCTTGTAGAATAATGTCCTTTCTTTCCACAACGATAACACTTGATATGATCCCATGTTACATTTTTCTGTCCACAGAGCTGATCCGCTAAGTTGTTAAGCTCTTTAATTTTCTTCTTTAATGAATACATCAAAGTTTGATCTCGGTTCTCTTCAACTTGGTTCATTTTAGGATCGCTCATGTTGAAATGATAAAAAACGGACGGAGCGTACGTCTTTTATAGAGTGTCACGCGTTATGACCTTGAACCCGAAGTATAAAAAACGGCGGAGAAGTTTTAAGATCATAATCATGTCAGATACCGACAGTACTAGTGGTGAGGATGAACCTCCAACTAAACGAAGCAAGTTTGAGCCTGTGCGCGACTATTATGACATACAGTCACGCATGGAAAGAAAGTCAAGGAAATTCAAGACTCAATCTAGAGTATATGATGTGACATTTCAGCCGTATAATCAATCGTTTGAATTTACAAACAGGTTGTTTAATGATATGATGGATCAGCTCTACAAGAGATGTGAAGTGAGTTCGAATGATCGAGTTCGAGTATCTATTCTACATCCTGATTTGGACTTTGGAATACATGTTCCGTTTAATAGGGCATCTCTTATTAGTGGAGATACGGTGTTGGATGAAATTGAACGTGTGGCACAAAGTAACCGTCAATTTAAAATTCATGATGGGGCGGCACAGATGGAAATTACGCATATTGCTATGCCACAGGGATCCGGAAAGAAAACGTTTAAAGCACCAAACTTATTCAGTATGCGAAAGTCAAAGACAAGTGTTGTGTGTATTGACAATAGTAAGGACTCTATGTGTTTAGCTAGATCGATTGTAGTGGGACAGTGCAAAGTGGATGAAAATCAAACCCCGCAATGGAAAAAACGATGGCATCTTATACGCCAGTCTAAGAAAAAGCTTCAAAAATACGAAGCTGAAGCATTATTAAAGCAAGTGGGTATTTCATCGGATCAGTCGTGTGGTATAGAAGAATACCAAAAACTACAGGACTATCTCTATCCCAGCTATGTGATTAAAATTCATCCACAACATTATGGAAGTGAATTGTTATTCAAACCACCTGCTCTGACTGAAAAAAGTCGTGTGATTCATATCTTTCACCATGATAATCATTATGACTGTATCGTATCCATTACCGGATTTCTCGGACGGTGTTATTATTGTGAATAGTGTGATGTCGGTTATGATCACCGTGAAGGACACCAGTGTAGCCATATTTGTCAGTGTTATGCTCACACCCTGTGCCCAGCAGGACAATCTATAAGATGTCCGGATTGTCGTCGCCTATTCCAGAGTCAGGCATGTTTTGACAATCATAAAACAAAAACGGGAAAACAACGTAAAACCATTTGTGAATCCGTATGGAATTGTAAGAAATGTGGACAAAAGGTGATTGAAACGAAACGGAATCACGTTTGCCCAGGGACAAAGAAATGTAGGTGTTGTAAAGCCATAGTAGGACCAGATCATGACTGTTACATTCCAACGTATGAACCACCCAATAGAAAACAACCAGAAGTACCATTCATCTTTTTTGATTTTGAATGTCGTTTTGATTCTGGAGAACATATCCCTAATTTTTGTGTGGCTCAACGTGCTTGTGGTGACTGTATGTGTAAGTCAGTGAAAACTCCATGTGAGTATTGTGAAAAGGTGAATGAAGCCAGACAAATGACATTCCGTGGTGAAAATACGTTACAACAATTCTGTACTTGGCTATTCCTCCCTACCCATCGAGGATCGACAGTGATAGCCCACAATGCTCAAGGCTATGACGCTCAGTTTTTTCTTAGATATGTGGTCACTCAGGGGACGGCGAAACCCCAGTTGATTATGAATGGTAGTAAAATCATTCAATTGAGAGTGCATGGAATACGCATGATTGACTCCCTCAGTTTCCTGAGTATGCCTCTCTCCTATTTTCCCAATACATTTGGACTGACCGAGTTAGCCAAAGGATGGTTTCCATTCTATGCAAACACCTTGGCGTATCAAGATTATGTGGGACCTTATTTGCCGCTACACTTTTACAAACCGGATAGTATGAAACCAGAGCGACGTGAAGAGTTTTTAACCTGGTACAATGAAAGAAAAGGAGACGTATTTGATTTTCAAAAGGAAATGGAGAAATACTGTCAATCGGATGTGGACATTTTAAGACGCGGGTGTGGAGAATTTCGTCAACAATTATTGGACAGTGATCAAATAGATCCATTTACTGAAGCTACAACGTTAGCTCAAGTGTGTAACAAAGCCTGGCGCAAAAATTCCATGCCACCTCATAGTTTAGCCGTGATTTCGGATGCCGGGTATCCCAATAAAACCCGGTATTCCATGAAAGGCATACGTTGGCTACAAATGATGGCTGTCACCGAAGAGATACATATTCGGCATGCCTTGAATAACAAAGGCGAAGTCAAAATTGGACCTTATTACGTGGATGGCTATTGTCAAGAGACCAACACCGTGTATGAATTCATGGGATGTTGGTACCATGGATGCCCCACCTGTTTTCCTAACCGAA
This sequence comes from Lutraria lutraria, assembly GCA_964023205.1. NCBI lineage: Eukaryota > Metazoa > Mollusca > Bivalvia > Venerida > Mactridae > Lutraria > Lutraria lutraria. The sequence continues at coordinate 5,974,077 of OZ026834.1, forward strand.
GTACCATCAATCCGTATACTTTGAGAACCATGCAACAGGCCTATCACGATACGTATAAGCGACTGGAGTCTTTGAAAGAACAGGGGTATCCTGTTGTGGTCATGTGGGAATGTGAATTTGATCAGCGTTGTCAAAAGGATCCTGCCTATAAGACAAGAGTGGAACGATTCTATCATGGTCAAGGCCCGATTCAACCCAGGGAAGCTTTGTTTGGAGGTCGTACGAATGCCGTCCGACTGTATCATGAAGTAGACAACGACCAAGAAATCAAATATGTGGATATTTGTTCTCTCTATCCGTATGTGAACAAGTACAGGGCTTATCCGATAGGCCATCCAGTGATCATGAGTCAAGAACAAATTGATCAACAGCATATTGAGAAATACAAAGGACTGATTAAATGCCGTGTTCTACCCCCGCAAGATTTATGGATGCCTGTCTTGCCCATACACTGCAATAGTAAAATGGTGTTTACGCTATGCCGTACCTGTGCTGAGAAGGAGATGGATTATTGTACACATTCCCCGTATGAACGATTCTTGTATGGCACATGGACTCATGTTGAATTGGCTAAAGCTATTACTTTAGGCTATCAAGTATCAAAAGTGTATCATGTATGGCACTGGGATGAATGGAGTACGGACGTCTATCGGCAATACATTGACAAATACTTGAAAATGAAACAAGAGGCTAGTGGATATCCTCCAGGGGTGGATACGGAAGAGGCTCAAGATAAATTTAAACAAGATTATTTTGAAGCTGAAGGAATTCGTTTGCAACAGGTGGAGAAAAATCCAGGAAAACGAGCTTTTGCCAAAACCATGCTGAATTGTCTCTGGGGCAAAAATGCTCAAACCAACCTCTTGCCTAAAACAGAGTATGTTCATCGATTGGACCAGTTCTACGGAATACTGAACGATCCTAAAAAGTCTGTGAAATATGTAGAGTGTTTTGATCATGATGAATTCATGTTAATGAATTACACTGATGAATCGGACAAAGCAGACCCTCATTCATCAGCCAATCCTGTGGTGGCTTCATTTGTGACGGCTTATGCTCGATTAGAACTGTACAAAGTGCTTGAACCTCTAGGAAAGAGAGTATTGTATTTTGACACAGACAGTTGTATGTACATTCATGACCCTGATGGCTATAATGTTCCTATTATCTCCAGTCGATTGGGAAAATGGACAGATGAGGTACCAAAGGGTCGTATTGTGAGATATGTCGCTTTAGGTCCAAAGAACTATGGCTATGAATACATTGAAAACGGTGAACTCCATCAAAAATGCAAAGTGAAAGGCATTACGTTAGACTACAATGCCACTCAACAAGTGAATTTCAATACGATGGTGGATTGTGTGAAAGACAGACATCATTATTCGACCGTAGTTGAATATGCTTCTCGGATTAAACGTCATAAGGACAGAACCGTGACCAGTGAGAAACAAGTCAAAACATTTCGTTCGGTATATACTAAACGTATTGTGGTCGAGAATCATATGACTGTGCCTTATGGTTATCTACATGACTGACCTTGACCTTTGAGCTAGAGGCCTAGAACAAGTCATCTAAAATTCATTATTCATAAAGACATGGATTGGATACCCTTACTACCGATAGAGCTGAGACTTAAAATTTATCGTTATGTCATATGGGCTAACGCTAAAACATGGAAGATGGAGTTAGTGCACACATGGGCTACTCATAATGCTATACATAGCTTACAACATACAAATCATCGACGGATAGAGAGACTGTTGAAGGATGTAGGTGATCGCCAGGACTTGTCATTCAACCAAAAATTACCGATTCTACGAAAACTGAATGTGGTACAACAAAGCTTAGATCGTATGTTATCTACGACATGGGATTTTTTAATCCACGATGCTAATTTGAGCGACGTATCTGCCTTAGCTAACAATTTTCGTTCTACCCCCAATGTGATATGGTTCAGTATGGCTGAAGAGGACAATGGGAGATCTCACCCCGGATGGCGTCCGTATTCACAGTTTAAAATACGTGGTATCATGGTATTTAAGAGACAGGTACCGTTCACTCATGTTATTCATATTCTACAGTATCGTGCCGTGTTCTATAAATTAAGGCATCGCTTAAGAGAAGTCAAAGACGAGATTGAAGCCGTTCATGCGAATCGACCTAGAATAGTGATTTGTTCAGGAAATATTCAATTATGGTTAAACCATCTAGACGATTTATAAGTTTATATTACATTTTGGATTTTGAGCTGTATACGGATACGTTATACAGTATTGTACAAGATGACCTTGTCAAGGTCAAGGACATTCGCGCGTGGATTCTGAATCCTCACACGTTTGAACTATTTAGACAGATGATTCGTGATGCTATGATCAGTGCACACTTAGACTTGAAAGCTATCCATCGAGACGATTGGAATACTTATGTATGTAACGATAGAGTGATTCACACGATTCAAGAATGGAACAGTTTGATATTATGAACCATACCCTGTTGAGAAAAGCATTGGTATTTGCTTATCGTATGAAGATACCTGAAGGTCATCATTCTCTGGAATGGATTCGACAACAGTTGAGTACACCAGACATGTTTGAAGAAATGAAACATGGACTTCAAGTGATGAATTAATTTTATAAACAATCAGTACCCATGGACTTGAGTGAAACGGATTGGTTCAAACAGGTGGTGAACAATGACTCTGTGTTAACATTTCTGAGTCAATTTGGACATTCAGAATGTGTGTTTGAATTTTCTGACAAACTGTTGTTACCCTTACATGACATGTGTTGTTCTTGTTGTGATTATTCTTGTACTCATACATAAACTTGTTACACAAATAAATAAAATGTTTTTCTTCCAATAGTGTTAGTTGTGATTTTCACGTCATGGAGTCCAGTTTACTTTTTAAGCATCCTTGCAATATGTTTATCGCAGGCCCTAGTGGCTCTGGTAAAACACAATTTGTAAAAAAGGTGTTGGAATACAAATCAGATTTGTTTCAAGTAGTACCAGAGCGTATTGTATGGTGTTACAAAGAATGGCAAGTAGCCTATGCACAATTACAAGAACAAGAACCTAGTATTCGGTTCATACAGGGGATACCTGACGAGGATGAAGAGATAGTAGAGGATACATCCATTCCTCATTTAATTATATTTGATGACATGCTTGGTGATAAAGATGAAGAGAAAATCAAATTATGGTTTACACGAAAAGGTCACCATCGTAATGCTAGTGTGATCTACATTACACAAAACATGTTTCAACAATCGAAAGCCAGTCGTACCCTGAGTTTAAATGCACATTACATGATCTTATTTCAAAACACAAGAGATAAAGGACAAATCAAAGTGTTGGCGAATCAAATTCAATTGCCACACTTGTTACCCGCTTATCAAGATGCTATCTCTACACCTCATGGGTATTTAGTGATTGACTTTCACCCTCAAACACCAGACAGTTATCGGTTAAGAACAGATATTTTTCATCACTGGATCACTGGAGAAAAACGTGGGCCAGTTGTGTATATATAAACATCGTTTACTCATATAAAATCATTCAGTCATCATGTCAGCCACAGCCATAGCTCAATCGTTAGAACATTTGGGTCAGGAACGAGACCCTACTGTACGGGAGCAAATGCTACGGTCTGGATTAAAAGAAATGCTCAAGTGGTTCACCTTAGCAGCAAAGGTGATTTTAAAAAAGAAAATTGTGCTACCTAAGCAAACACAAAACTTTATGCAAAAACATCAGCATGAATTAGAGCAGCTGGGAGATGATCAAGTGGACATGGATACTAAACGTCAACTCATATTGAAACCAGGAGGAGGTGGATTTCTTGGTGGAGTCATGATACGAAGTTTACTCCGATGGAATGGTCAAAAGACGATTCGTAAATTTGTAAAATCTCCAGCTAAAAGAAAAGCGCCTGCTAGAAAACCTAGAAAAGCTCCAGCTAAAAAAGCTAGAAAATCGCCTGCTAGAAAACCTAGAAAAGCTCCAGCTAGAAAACCTAGAAAATCGCCTGCCAAGATCAATGAACGTTTTATTACTCTCCGTCGTCGAAAGCAAACCACTTCAACACCCTCTATGGCTGTAACTCCAATCAGTAAGTTACAATGGTCTCCTATCAGTCCTGTGAGTAGTTTGAACTTTAGCTCATCTAGAAATTCATCTAAAAGCTTAAGAAATTCTTCTAGAAGTGGATCAAACAGTTTTAGCACACCTAAAAGTTTAAGAAGTTCATCTAGAAGTTTATCAAGAAGTGGATCAAACAGTTCATCAAGAAGTTCAAGAAGTTCATCTAGAAGTTCGCCAAGCAGTTATTCAAGCAGTGGGCCAAGCAGTTTATCTAGAAGTTCGCCAAGTAGTTTGAGTTATTCAAGCAGTGGGCCAAGCAGTTATTCAAGCAGTTCACCAAGTAGTTATTCAAGCAGTGGACCAAGTAGTTTGAGTTCTTCAAGAAATTCATCCAGCAGATCATCTAGTAGATCATCTCCCAGTTCAAGAAGTTCACCAGACACTCCATTGTGCCGTTTTTCACCCCTATCCTTATCTACCTTATCAAGACAGGCTGTCTTGAAACCCCTTTTGAGACATCGTATTCACCTGATGAGACAGGGCCCTATGAATCCAGCTTCAAGACAAGCCTTTGATGCTTTAGTATAAAAGCTGTGAAGAAGTAAAAACAGGTATTATTTGACATAATGGCACCAAAGAGACCACTCCTGCATAAATACGGACATCTGGTTTTGGGTTTAACTTAAGCCCCAGATGGGTTAAGAAGAAAGATGATACATGGAGCATCTAAAGAAATGATTCAATGTGTGTCAGAATGCTGTCAGAATGTTTTAAAAGGCAATGTTGCCTTATCCCCCTCTCAAAAGCAAAGGTTGAAGTCCAAGCGTCAACATCTCCGCACTTTAGCAGATAAAAGAGTATCCATTCAAAAAAAGAAACGTGTGTTGAATCAAAAAGGAGGATTATTTCCATTACTGGCTCTTGCTCCAATCATTGCTAAAGCTGTTGCTGCAGGAGCACTCAGTGGAGGTGTTGCCACACTGGTGAAAAAGCTATGAAGAAAATGGCTATCGTCCCGTTCAAAATGCTAGAAGAGATGAATCGATGGAAAACAGAACAACGACCACGTTTACCTCCTCCCCCTCAAGTCAGTCAAACATCCGATTTACAGAAACAAATGGGAGACGTATTACAAAATGAATCGTTGTCTGAATCAGAAAAAGCACAACACTATGGGCAAGTCTTGCAAAAGTTTCAACTGTCTCATCAAAAAGCACGTGAACCGGCTACTCTGGCTGCACCAGTTGCACCGGCTGCACCGGTTGTTCCAGCTGCTCAAGGTGCACAAGGGGCACAAGCGGCTCCTGCTACATTGACGGATCGGATTCTTGAAAGTGTTCCTACTACCATGCGTCGAAAAACTCAGCTTTTATTACACTTTCTACAAAATCATCCCCACATGTCATGGAATGATCATGGGATGTTGGAATACCATGGAAAACCAATACAAGGATCCAACATTATTGATTTGGTCAATGATGTCATACGTCATAGAAAAGGGTCGGAGCCTAGAGGATGGGAACAGTTTTCTAGTGGACTAAGAGATGTCAATGTACCACAAGAAGTGATAGGAAATAAACGGAGATGGTCATGGATGCAAAAAGCAGACGATTCGGAGGAAGATGATGAATTTGATAGTTTTGTTGAGTCTCGTTCACCTATAAGTAAACCTGCCAAACGGATGAAAGCAGAACCTATAAGTAAACCTGTCAAACAGATGAAAGCAGAACCTAAGTGGGAAGCCTACTAGACAACATGAACAAAAAGGTAGACAGTCTGTTACATCAGATTTATTATGATCCCCATCATCCGGCTGGTTTTGGTGGGGTAGAACGTCTTACTACAGCAGCTCGAACTCAACTGAAATCCATTACACCAAGTCAAGTGCGATCCTGGTTGAAGGGACAAAAGACCTATACCCTGCACAAACCTATCCGTAGGGCATTCTCGAGACGGAAAACGATTGTGGGTGGTATTGATCATCAATGGCAAGCTGATTTGGCAGACATGCAATCCTTGGCTCAGTACAACACCCCTTATCGATATTTGTTGTGTGTCATTGACGTGTTTTCAAAATATGCTTGGGTCGTTCCCCTCAAGGATAAAACGGGGCTCACATTGGTGGAAGCGTTTCGCTCTATTCTTAAAACGAGACAACCTAAAGCGTTGCAAACCGATAAAGGAACAGAATTCAAGAATCAAAGGTTTCAACAGTTTTTAGTCAAAGTAGGGATTCATTATTTTACGACTGAAAACCCAGAAACTAAGGCTAGTATAGTGGAACGTTTTCAACGGACCTTAAAATCACGCATGTGGAAATACTTTACGCATCATAAAACACGAAGGTATATTCAGGTATTGTCTGATCTCGTGCATGCCTATAATCATCGTGTTCATCGTAGTATACAAATGGCACCCGTATCCGTAAATGAGAATAACGAATCTCAAGTGGCCTTGACCTTGTATGGAAAATCAAGAAAAAAAGCGTCGACGACCCTTCATGTGGGAGATATTGTTCGTATCAATAAAACAAAACGTACATTTGATAAAGGTTATCTACCCAACTGGACCACTGAACTGTTTAAAGTGATCCAAGTCAAAAAGACCTCTCCTGCTACTGTGAAATTGACTGATTTAGACGGAGAACCCATACTGGGTTCGTTTTATTTCTCTGAAGTACAGGTTATAAAAGATGATGCTATCTATGAAATTGAATCAGTGCTCGCCCATCGCCAGAGTAAGGTAGACGGAAGACGAGAAATTAAAGTGCATTGGAAAGGCTATCCTTCGAAATTTGACAGTTGGATTCCCGAATCCCATCTCGTTTGAAGTTTGTTAATAAATACATCATGTCTCAAGCTGATACGGCCAGTGTGGTAGTGACTGCCTCAGAGCAAGCCAAATTGTGTGAACCCAAAAATAAGGTCACTTTTTTTGCACAAATTGTAGTGGTATTTATTATTATTACCGTATCGCTATTTAATTTGTGTTTTCAACGACCCGATCGAGAATTGTGGCTTCTGCTTTTAAGTAGTTCTCTAGGTTATATTCTACCGAATCCCTCCTTGAAATTCAATAAACCTAAATCAACATGAGTTCGTTTTACATAACACTCATGAGTGATAGCTCTATGGATTTATTCCCAGACAATACGCAATGTTGTTTTCGTACCAAACTGACAAAACCCATCCATCTCAATAAACAAGACTGGGAAATTGCCTTAGTGGAAATGATTGTTCCTAGTCAGGTCATTAATGTCACTGAAGAAGAGCGACATTTCTGCATTGTCACACATGATCCTGTCCTGGGTAAGGCCTTTGAATCCTTAATTTCCTATTGTACTCTCCCCAATAAAGAAGAAAAAGGTGTACGACTTTGTATTCCTGTAGGAACTTATGTCACACCCCAACATTTGATCGAGACGATTGACTTTACCGTAAAAGATAATCTGGGTAAAATATTTAGACAGAAAGGCCTTCGATTTACCATGGGTTTTTCAGGACAAAGTAAACGCGCAAAACTGGACAGTTCAGATAGTCTAGGCATTCAGTTTCATCCCCACATGTTTATTAAACTGGGTGGAGTCCCTGATAGTTCTTCGACCATCTTTTTAAAAGACACTCCGGAACCGTTTCCTCATGGCGTAGATATTAACATGGGTCATAATCATTTGTTTGTTTATTCCGACCTCGCGTCTTATACCTATTTGGGAAACATAGAAGCCCCCATCTTACGTGTAGCTCCATTTGATCCGAGAACGAAAGCAGGAACTAACCCTCATATTCATTTCGAGTTCTTGAATTTACACTATGTACCACTGGCTAAAGCCGACTTTGACACCATCACTATCCATATAAGGGGTGACACTGGCCAGTCTATTCAGTTTATTCATGGGAAGTCTATGGTGAAACTACACCTACGTCAAAGACAATGATACCTACTTACCAAGGTCAACCTCGACAATATGGACACGGACTTGGATCCATGTTTAAGAAAGCCATGAAAAGAATTATGCCTTTACTAAATCCATTTGTGAAATCTGGAGTTCACACCTTGAAAAAAGAAGGACTCCAGCAAGGAAAAGCCGCTATGAAAGATATCTTGACAGGATCAAACGTTAAACAAGTAATACGAAAACGTGGAGCCTCTGTATTAAAAGATGTGGGTGAATCCTTACTACGTGCCGTGGCCAGCCCTAAAAGACGTATAAAGAGCAAACCAGTCAAGAAAAGACCTCATTCGAAACTTCATCATCGCCGAGTTAAGCAGGCCAGACCTCTTGATATTTTCGATTAATCATGATGCAACACGGTTCCTGTGAATGTAGTAAGACAGAGTTGGATGTGTATGTTGTGCCACCTACCATGACAGCCATGCAAGAAGGTCAATGGACTGAGCATTATCCCATTTCTGCTCTGGACAATAATGCTCCGATTGAATTTGTGATTCCTGCACAGACAGAAAAATGGACAGATCTGAATCAATCTTACCTGTACCTAAAACTCAAAATTATACAGGCAGATGGTACAGACCTAGCGGCCGACAGTGAAATTGCTACCGTCAACAATTTCTTTCACAGCATGTTCTCAAGCATTGATGTGTACCTGAATAATAAACTGATCACCAGCAATGCGGACACGTATGCCTATCGGGCATACATAGAAAATTTACTCTCCTTCACCTCAAGCTGTAAAGACACTCAGCTTCAGGCGTTAGAGTTATGGGCTGAAGACACCCCTGGTCATATGAACACCCACGCACATGACGGGGGTAACCTGGGCTATATTGAGAGACGTGCTCGTGTTCATCAAAGTCGTGTGGTGGAACTATGTGGACGACTTCATTTGGATCTGATGATGCAAGATAAATATTTACCCAATGGTATGGAAATACGCTTAAGACTAAACAAAGCGTCACCTCAATTCTGTCTCATGGGTGCCGCACCGGGTAAAATCAAGTTTCTAGAAGCAGGATTCAATGTAAGAACAGTAGATTTACTGCCAGTGGTAGCCAATCAACTCAATCAACAGATTGCTCAACATAACATGAAAATCCCCATCCGACGAACTGAAGTAAAAACATTTACGATTCCTAACGGTCAACGATCCAAGATTGAAGATCATTTATTTCAAGGTCAATTGCCAAAACGACTTATCATCGGTATGGTAAGAAATGGAGACATGAATGGAGACATGGCTACCAACCCCTTTGATTTCCGTCATTTTACACTGAATCATCTAGAAGTCAGCATTGACGGAAAAAGTATTCATAACAAAGCGTTTCAACCCAATTTTGAAACGGGAGAAGTTCTAAGATCCTACATGTCACTCTATCAAGCGACAGGACTATCAAGCGACAGGATCTCTTGGTCTCAATCGTTCATTTGGATTGAGCATGAATGATTATCGGAACGGATACACACTCTGGGGGTTGGACTTGACAGCAGATCAAGGTTGCGAGGAAGGTCAACTCCATCCTATAAAAACGGGCAATCTGAGATTGGAATTTCACTTTGGAACAGCACTTGAACGAGCCATCAACGTGATTGTATTTGCGGAATACGACAATCAAATTGAAATCAATCAATTCAGAGAAGTGATTCTAGATTATTAAGATGGAAGACATGGATATTGAACACCTGGAAAAAGGACAAGATTACGAAATGAAGTTATTGGCGTATCCTTGTTGTACAAGTTCAAAGACGGACTTTTTACAAGAGTGCTTGAATCATCACGTCACAGAAGCACTCCAATCTTTAATTTATAATCAAGTGCATAAAGACTGTTATGGTTGTCGAGTGAATCATCCTAGTCAAGTACAACATGTACTCTGCTTATACACGAATACGGAAGAGTGGACAGAACTTTACATTCAAAAAGCGATTCAACGTTTGGACGTGTTCAAGGTCATGGAAAAGTGGTATCCTGAATAAGTGACCTTGACCGATAGTGAAAAAGGAGACGCGTGTCGATTATGGATTCAATTTAAAGAAGAACTCACTCAGAATCAGTTCATAGATCAATGGATCAGTGTTTGGGCTGAACGTGTCAACAGAAATTGGCATTATGGAGACGAATGAACTACAATACCTATTAGATCATTCACCGTTATTAAAACCACTACGTGCACGTGTTTGTGCCAAATATCAATTACCTTCAGAGAAACCGCATGACGTGAAAGCCTATATTGTGAATACCCATAACGGGAATCAACCTGGAGAACACTGGGTGGCTCTTTATTTAAAAGACAATAAAGCAGTGTATTTTGATTCCTACGGATTACCTCCTTTCGAAGAGATTCTAACCTTTGTGAAAAAACATGCCAACAAAACTTATCTGTGGAATGCCATGAGAATACAAGGCGATATGTTACCGGTGTGTGGTGTGTATTGTCTATTCGCTTTGGATTTTATCTCACGTGAATGTGACTTGAACCAGATACTGTTAACCCGATTCAAACCGGACATGTATGGAAAAAATGACACTTATGTGACGCATTGGTTTCAACAATATTATGGTACTTATTACATGCATGCTCAATATGTGAATAAATGTGGACAAAAGTGTTGTGCTCAACGTAACTCTAGACCAGAAGGTCACAGACGTTTGTATCATAGTATCATACATAGAAATACAACTCTTTATGGTGATCATTAAATGTAAACAATGTTACTGTTTCATGTTACTGTTTCTTGTTACAAAAATAAAAGTTTAGAAAAACTGAAACTAGGTGTCTGTTGTCTTTTTTCTAAGTTCATAAAAATCAAGCTCCGCACATGCATCGGCGCGTGACGCCATCCAACCCTAGGGTGACGTCATCCAAGCAATATGACGTCATCCAACCACGAGAGTGGGCCATACAATACTTACAATGCCTCATTTCATTCTGAGAACTCAAAGATGGAGGCTTTATTCAATGAACTCAAAACAGCAAAACAACTGACTGAAAAACAGAGCAGGGTATGGCGTTCAATCAGTCGCTTAGCGGCTAGCATTGTTAGAAAAAGGGAACGAGATCTTCAATTCATTGGTGAGACTTTGAATACCATTGAAACCAATCGATTTCATCATAGAGAAGAATTATCTCAATTTCGAGATCAAGTCAGAGAAAGGCAGCGAGATGCTCGGGAACGAACGGCGAATAGACAACGGGAACAAGAAGAAGAGCATTGGCGCTCTACCGCTCAAGTTGAGTACACGGAACAACCACCAGAACAGGAATGGTCCTGTGGGGATCCAACATGCAGGCTCTGCTATCCCCCACCAGACTGCCAATGCGAACTATGTACCCAACCAGATCAGTCAGCATAGACAACTATCAACGGTCCTTTTCAGGACCACCAACGGCCCTTTTCAGGACCACCAACGGCCCTTTTCAGGACCACCAACGGCCCTTTTCAGGGCCACCATGTCTTTTCGAAAGAAAATTCTCTCATTGTCTCAAATAAATATTTAGTCTATACACACACATACACACACAGTACCCAGAACATTCCTAAAATTATTTTTTGATTTCCAATTTGTCACAATTTGTCCTCATTTGTCACAATTTGTCCTCATTTTGTAAAACTTCTGGCACCGACCTTACTCTATTTATTCTATATGGTGCCAGGAGGTATGGGTGCCAGAAGGCATTGGTGCCAGAGGGCATGGGTGCCAGGGTATCGCCTTACACTACTTTCGATCCCAAAGAAGTCATTGTTCTCTCTGATAATGATGATGCTATAAAATGTATCTAAAGTATATCTTTCCCCATGATGCCGGCTTAAGCCACCTTCAAATGGGACATTTATTGTGTCTTCAGTCGCTTATTCATATCAAGTCATTGTCCTTAAGTTCCCTTGTGATTAGCGGTCGGACATTAACAGTTTTATGTAGTACCATAGTTTAAAATAGGTAATAAATTACGTAAACATTCTAAATGCAAATGATTTTGGATATTTACATTTTTTTAGGATACAATACTATTAGATTCAAGGTCTTTCATCGCCATTAAACGTTATTTTGTTCTACCGAAATAATCAAACCAGTACTTAATGTGTATATACAGACTATTAATATTTGATATAGAAACAAATAAGCCGGATGACAGATTGAGGTCAGGATTAGCAACAGTACATTCATATAACACATCTATATCTAAAAGATCATCGAAATTATCTTATGGCTGCAACAAAACCTATTTAACCCATTGTTACAATAGAAAGCCATATTTACTTCAATTGGACGATGTATACTTAGTACGTTTTCTCCTTAAATAAAATACTACTGTATATGGTAAATCCCTATTTTAGATTATGTTATAAATAAAATCATCTATTTCAGTGTGCGATTAAGACGAATGGATATTTACTGATGAATTGCCGTGCAGGAAATGTTCAAGTTTGAGATTTTATTATTCGACATCAGACCACGGATTACGGACGGGATTAAGTTCCTTGGGGGAAAATAAAAACGTTAACCATTCATAGAACTTAATAGTTCCTGTTTTACGTAAGTCAATAAATGTCAACAACATACGATAACATTTTATCTCGGATAGTTATCGCCAATCTCGTACATATCGAAACATACAGAGCAATTCATCGGGCGCATTATAACAAAATTAGCAATAACTGAAATAAGTATAATCATATATTCGGGCAGCAAAACCTTTCATGCACAAATTTCTTTTTAAATTAGTCTTATGATATTATAGTATGGCTGCTTTTGCAGTTTTTGGTTTTGCAGTTGTTATTGATGACGATATTAATGTTGTTAATGGTGACGTTATTTTTGTTGTTTATCGTTACTATTTTTGTTGTTGTTATTGTTGTTGCTACTACCCATGCCGTAATCGGAAATGTTTCAATAACATATTTCTGCTTTTATGTCGATTTTGGTGACTTACATGCAATTGTATTCATTTAATTATTGAAGCCAAAAAATTCGATGACAACAAAAGGACTAACATATATTAATTACGTGTCGTATAGTGATGGAGGACTTGTATTTCCGACATTATATTCGTTGGTTCATTATATAATTATTCTGAGAATTCAAATTCTTGAATATCTGAAATGCTAGAAGCGGAAAAGAAATGAAATAGTAATCGTCATCTGATTATCATCTGAAGTTAATTGACATCTACAAACAGGTGTGAATCAGATAAAATGTCGATTTTCTCACGGAAAAACATCTTTGTAAGTTTGGTATTTTTCTCTGTTCGTCAATTTTATCAATGATTAATTACAACGATGTACTATTAGACCTGGCGATAAGGCCATCCTTGGAAAAGTCATATCATATACTATTTATTTTTAGCTTTTGTGCCAGTGCAATCAGGCATGATTACAAATTATTTATGATCTACATCTTGTTATCGTTTGGAATGATTATTGTCTTTTATAAAAATGCCTCACTATGTCATGCCATCAACACAGAGGATCACAATGGAAGAAAAAGTTTGTCTCTTTGTCCTGTCATCCTCGGTTTGATGTATATACAATAGGCCAAATTTCATCTGCGTAATTTCCATATTTGCTACCATGTTTTAAGTCCATGAGTTTGCGTATCTTTACCAAAATAATACCATCATCATCATAATATGAACTTTATTCAGAGGTGTCCGCTAACAGAAGTTTGACAGTACAATATAACTATTTTGAAATAGATATTTTACACAGTTAATTGTTTAATCGGTGCAGCGTCAACATAATGGACTTCCTGACATATCTTTGCTAGGTTCGGTAAGAATGAGACAAATTGGGTCTATTAGGTACTCTTCTTCGCCCGTCAGATCAAACGATAACGTTCGCCAATGCTAGAAATCTTATAGATAGATATAGGAAAAAATATAGTTCTGTTCAGATAAAAAAAACATATTTCGATTCTGAAATAAACTTTTGTGGTATTTAATATGTTGCTAAACTTCCCAAGGAAATTCCGTTGATATCCATGCACATCTAGATTTTTCCTGCTGGATAGAAAGCAGACATCATACATAGAAGCGGGGGGATACATTACCGTAACACGCAATGTGGTTAGGGTGTCCACTTTCGAAGCGGGAGGTCGAAGGTTCGAACCCCAGTGGAAACTTGGTTAGAACTGATGCGGTCGGTTGGTGAGCCGCCAGCTAGTTAAATAATGGCTACCGTAGGCCCATCTCAGCCAGGCACCCGGGCAAAAAGGAGATAGGATTCGGGAGGTACTGTGCGACCATAAGATGCTGGCCCTTTCAATAGGGGTGACACTATAATAAACAAAACCTTTACCTTATCTACATTTTTCCTGCTGGAAAGAAAGCAGACATCATACATAGAAGCGGGGGATACATTGCCGTAACACGCATGCATGAATTCTATTGTTGCAAAATGAACCTTCTTGACTATCTTTTTATTAAAATATCTAAACTATTTCTAAACAGTCAAAGTCATTATACTTTTATGCCGATATAGAAGTCAATAAAGTTTAAAACTTGACATTTTATAAGCGGTAAGATATAGAACGCACGTGGCCGTCATTAAAATCAACTGAATTTCAAGAGACAAAAAACCTTTGGTGAGATGTCTACTAACGAGTTGTCACGTGACATTTGTCTTTGCACGCGCGACCTTTTGGTGCACAGTTTCTTCCAATTACTAGTAGTCTTTGTTTACAAATATTCGGCAACACATTACTTTACGGAAGAATAACTGTGCCTATTTTGATGAATTGCATGAGTCGTCGTGTAAATGTATGAATCATGCACAACTTTAACCATACAACATAGTAAGTATGTCTGTGGACCACTGGCATAGTCTGATTTCACGAAATAACATGCCAGCTCAAAGGTTTAGGTCACAATGCTTGAAATAAGTTAACCTCAACTACGGTCATATTCTAGAAAAATACAAACAGTTTGCATTATATTTACAACTTTTAGAAACGGAGCTCCTGTAGGTATACACAACATTTTGCAACGACAATACAGTGACGCCTCTCATCCGCGCTGAAAAATAGTACCACTTGTTGTATAAGTATGCATTGCAGACTTTGCAGTTTTGATGAATGTTGGAGATGTATTGCAGGTTCTGATGATTTTGAAAGCACGGAAAATATTTTGGCAATTTAAACTGTAAAACTAACAAGTATAATAATTAAGTGTTCATCCAAACTTAAGTAAAACAATTACAGTTGCGTATAAAACCCGTTTTATCTCGTACTTCAGTAATAAACAATGCAATGTTTGCAATTATGTTTTGCTCTTAAAGATAATATAATAGAGAAACCGGCTACATTTACAGTAAAATAATAGTAATGTAAACAGTTAATTGTAGCTCTGAAGTAGATACACTTGGTTCTGGAGGCCGGTTCGTTTGGTCAAACGGAAGAGCTGCCGGAAGCGGCAGAGCTCTTCCGAACAGTTCGATTAGTCGTCATCTAATTTTAGAAGCTCTTCTATCTATTCCACCCGATGGTTAGATGAGGTGGAAGAAATATTAGTTACGTGACCAAACAGCATGACAATACTGTTTGAAAACATGTTTTTATTCAATCTAAAACGATGTTCATTTTCTTCAAATAGCATGTCATTTACTATCAACGATAAAATACGACAGTTCATAAAATCACAGATTGTGTTCGATTGGGTTTCTCTTCTAAGCTCTTCTAGCCGACGTATTCTCTTCTTACGAGAGTCCAATTGAAACGATGTAACGTTTTCAAGCTCCCCCTTTTTCAGGTTACCCCCCGGTAACTTAAAGACGTTTTCAGATTACCCCAGGTAATTTAAAAACGTTTTTATGTTACCGGGAGGGGTACAATTAAAACGTTTTGAGATTGGGTCCTCCGTTTTCAAATGTCCGGGTAATAATTTAAAAATTCATAATAAAAAAGAGTTTGCACACGAATAAGGAGATTGCAATTTCAAACGCATAAATGCATATATGTATTACAGTTATATGAGACTATACACGCGGTCCTAATGATGAAATCATACGACGAAATCAAATAGTGTCATATACTGACAAGTCCATTCCTTCATTGTGGAATTCTATGGGCGTTATTGCGCAAATACCAATGCAACCTTGAATCATTTTGACAAAAAAATAGATAAAAACAATTAACTATTGTTGGTTTTCTGAACACAAGTAAGTGTTGGATTGCACAGGCCATGTCTTGCATTTTTCGTTAATATATTTTAATAAAGGCGCGTACTTTCCATGACCCTAATAGGATTCCATATAATTATTGCGTATATTCAGTTTAGAAATACAGGAATTATACGTCAATAAACCATGTTGACTGTGAATCATTTAGTATGAATATAACCTGAAATATAAACGTTTTCGTCGCAAAGAATCAACATAGGGAGGGGGGTATTATTAAAACGGGGGAGGGAGTTTGAAAACGTTTTAATGTTACCGGGGCCGGTACTTTGAAAACGTTTTTAAGTTACCGGGGGGGGGGGTAACCTGAAAAAGGGGGAGCTTGAAAACGTTACACCGGCCTTGGAAGAGAAAAATGTACTCAACAGTGATCGTTTCAAAATACTAGTACATACTGTAAAATTGTTTAGGTTAGCGTTGTGAACATTACAGTTAGCTGAAGAGTCATTTGTGTGCACATACTTTTGGTACTGCAGCACCGGCCTCGATGAGTATAATGGTCTTTCAAGTATGAAACATTGAGAAATAAACACGCATTCGTCAAATAAACGACAATAGAATGGCTTTCTATAATATGATCACGTTCGTCTTAATTAAACCTTGTTTTCGCGAACGTTTTCGAACGCAAAATATCTAAAATTTTCATTTCGCGAACTTTCTGACTTACAGACATAACCTATTTTTTTCAGAATCTAAATCATTTCCACAATTCAATGTTAATATATTTTCAGACAGAGATAGGATGGGACTTATATTAAATAAGCGCAATACATTGTGACAGCAATAGGCAATTAACTTTGCAATAAATATAAAAAATAACATAAAACTCAGATGTTAGGAGGTAATTATTTAGCTAATATACAGCAAGTCAAGCACTAAATAAAATACATTTATACAATGACACGCTATAATGAGATAACGTCTCGCTTTTTGTATGTTTTACAATAAAATATGGTTATGGTTAACACTGGAAGGCGATGAATAACATACCCACGCCATGAAATTAGCTTTCCTTATAGTGATTGGTCTCCAATTATCAATATCCGTACGTCACTAGTAGCCAATTTAATAGAGTAATATGTTACCTGCATTATATCATTTTTAGTTGGCTAGTCGACAGTGACAATATCTATGTCCCTCATTCTGAAAGCCGATTACATGATATTGACTCAATCATTCAAATCCATTCTTACATTTAGATTGATCATGAAAGAGGTAGTTTTAGTACTTATAATTCCCCTTTGAATTCCCGTGATATGATTATTCACTTGGGTGTAATCGTTGTCTAATTAAGTGATACGTTTACAAATTGTTTTTGTCTAAAGCGATTCTGTAAAATGTATTATTTGATGGATGAGTCCATAGAATCTGAGATACCGTTGATCTTGTTGTTGGTTAAAAGGTCACATGTAAATCAGGTATAATTTTATTGATATCTGACATCCATTATTTTATATTGAAATTTTTACCAATGCATTGTGTACACATATGTGCAAATGTTGGATTTTAATATATCTATACTATTTAAATCCCCGAAGTATAATAATCTGTAATGCATAGCCTCGAATCAAGAAATATTGTGGACCACTGAAGTTCTTTTATTTTATTTGTAAAAATATAGTCTTTAAACCCCGGTCACACTAGGACTGCGTTCTCATGGCTATCCCGCGTCGTCCAAGAAAAATGCAGAACGCCGAGGTGCTCTCAACTTACTATCTCATGCACAAACAAACGCCGTCGCTCGGCGTTCTGATAAGACAGTTGTGGAGTCGCCGTAAAGTCGCCATAGCAGCACTATAAGGTCTCCGACAACACCAAGGGCGCTCCGCGAAGCGCACACAGGTCGCTGTGCGAACGCTATTGTTTTTGGTGGCGTTTGCATGGAGACTTTATACGCGTATTCTCAGATGTCACTGCATCTCTAGCACGCTTATACGAACGTCTACAATACGCGGCATAGTACGACATGGGTATTAGCTGGTCTTCAGAGAAATCAATGTAACCAACCAGGTCATTATTATTTTGGACCATTGATACTTTAGAGATACGGATTTTAATTTAAAAAGTCTTCGAATATTTCTGACTTTTCCGTTCATTATCTTAAATCAGTAACACTCCATTCTGTTTAAAAAACATGTCAAACATACCGGGTGTCATTTCGAGAAATAGATGGCTTTTGCATATAAACTTTATAAAGTCATCAAGGATTGTGGTAATAACCGTGAAACAAAAGTCCACAATATCAACAGAAACATTAAGGTTGTTAATATACACGCCGGCAAACTCAGTCTGGTGTAAAATAGGCTTTAATTAAGCATCGTTCGTACTTCAGACAAAAGTGATACTTGCTACAGACAGCCTTGATTATAAGACGATGTTCCAGTTTAATCAGCACATTGTCCTAGCAATTCACGGCAAATTTCGCACATGATTAGCCGCTTAAAAAAACAAGATCATATTTTATACAAATGTAAGATCACGGTTATTTATTGTGGTATTACTTACGGCACTTGTCGTAATAAATCCTGGAATCTAATGAAGTAATTCTCGGTTCAATGCATCGAGGAACTTTATCTAGACCAACATCTTGATGTTGTTCATATTCAGTGCCAATGAAGCGTTCACTTTTGCTGGCGGGCTGTGCGAAATGAGTTAATTTTATCTGTTGTGTAATGGCCCATTCGACAGTTATGGCCAGGGCCGCCCACGAGAGGAGAGAGAGAGAACTTAGAACCGTATCGTGCCCGTTGTAAAACACAGTCACACACCTTATCCGTCTTTCTGTGATTTTCTATACATACACAGTACTAGACTCGGTATAGTAGTTCGAATGTTGACACTAATGGGCGACTCTGATATATCGGATGACAGAGCCGAGATCCGAACCTTATGATTAGTAGTATAGCGCGTTAACACTGGAACACGGGACCATAAAAAGAAAATGAGAGTTCGTGAAATTCAAACAAACATTTAAGAAGGTTTATTGCATGCATATTTTTCTGTTGATTAAACAAATTATTGGAAAATGGTGTTGTGTTTCTTCAGAACACGTACAACAACAAAAATTCCCAACCAATCAGTTTCAGTAATAAAAATCTCATGAACCGTGACATGATCACAATATTACAAAATATTATATATTCTATTATATTTTAGCATAAATACGTTGCTTTCATAACAGGGTATACGCGCATGGGTTTTTTTCAATAGTTTTTTAAGAACTACTCGTTCGGGAAAGTACCAGAGTTTCAGTTTACAAATTATGTACGGTGTTTGACATAGTGGATGATACGCATTTCTCTTTAGTAATTTCCTAGGAATCCATTTTTTTCACATTCAGTTGCAACTGAAAACATGCTCGCATCACCATAGTAATTACTGATTGGCCGTTTCTAATTAATCTATTAATTTCAAATCCAGTGAAAAAAAATCTGTTTATGCAAACGCATGCAGGAACATTCTTAAACCCGCAATAAATTTAAAATCGCCCATATGTGTATGTGAAAAACAACAGCGAAGCTTCTTGATATAAAAAGGGTCCTAAATGGTACGGAATGAACACTTGTCTCACATTATTTGGCTTCTTCGTGCAATGTGCATTACTTCATGTATATGTTTCCTATCCATCCATTGGTTATCGGAAAACTCGCGCAAAATTTACGAAGCGAAAAGTCATTTAGTAAACAATTTATCTTGAAATGTAAAATTTTTCTTCAAGGTTACTAGTATTTGGTATCGGTAGAATAATACTCGTGTTTTAATATGTCATTGTTTTATATGCACCATTTTAAAATTCTGTACCACAGATTATCAGAGGATGACAATACACTGTTCCCGACGCTTGTTGTGGCTTTAAAGGCTCTAAATTAGTTTTTAATATGCAATGAATGCCTGAAAAATCGCTTGAAAGTCGACAAATCGGTAGTATAAATAACTGACTGAGCATGCTGTTAATTTGCCATACAAAAATAGTTGAGCCTTTTATATAAACCACAGGAGAAATACAGTATTGCTATTAGAAAAATAGGACACTTATCGTTGTTAGAAAGAAAAAATTGTCATCATGATAAAAAAATGGTTAATTTAGATAGTGGTCTAAGTGAATAATGACGAAACACTCTGTAATTATTTACAGCTGTCCAAATGAAATACAATTATCAAGACTACAGTGGTATTCTTATGATTTAGTACAACAGCTAGCACACGCGAGCCACGCTTTTTAGCTTCAAGTTACGCATTCATAACAATCAAAGACTCTTTAAGACAAAGCCATTATTTCCATCTTACTGTTGTTTTGTGAAAATTATTATTCCCGCGGGGCACGTGTTTCTTGCGAAAAATTGACAGGCAATTCATGGGAGTTGTCATTTTCTTAATGCGCAGTAGGATATATTTTTTCTGATATTGATATAAAAGAACGCTTGACAAAAAAAATTGAATTATCGATTGAATTGCTTGTTGCTCTAACATTTTACTTTTTTTTCATTAAAAATATTGTATTACCATAAACTACCTAAAATTGGTATGGAAATATTTCCTTTATTGCAGAGTGTCGTTAAGTGCAGTGTGTTCTTAAGCGCAGGATGTCCGTTAAGTAAGGATTTACAGTGTAAACTTTAATTCTACTTAAGAACAAAAATGCCAATGCGTGCTTTTTGTTTTTAAACATTGCTTCTTTAAGTATGCGTAAGTTCGTCCAATACATCTTATTGCGCGCTAAATGTACAGATTTGACAAGACTCACAGGAAACCGTAAACTAAATCAATACTTCAGGTTGAATGCTGTACTTATTTAATAATGATATTCTTCTTCAATATTCAAATTGCCTATATTTGTTGCTTTACACAGTATGTTGTCAAGAAAGGATCTATAATTAATTCCCACGATGATTTCATGTCACAATTTGTGTGAGTTTATATTTGGCGACACCTATACGAGTAGATGCTGGAGTGTTTGATTACTGTTTGTGGATATCAGAAATACTTGCTGTGGTCGTTTCCTTTCCGCGCGTGTGTTAGATGATGCCACGGCAATCTAAGCTCTATTGAACAAATTACAGACACACAACCTCTAACAGGAAATCATAGACCCATAATATACCAATGTGAATTCAGGAATGGTGTCTTGTCAGTATTGTTATTAGAGTTTTGCAACATGCTGAAACTTATCAGTACATCGTGTGGGTAGATATATGATCCTCTTATACAATGCAACTGTGAAATAGATTGTATAATTCATGACCGGTGATAATCGTCATTGTCGGGTTCCGAAATGTATTACGACCTTCGATTAATTGATGATGTGCGTCCAAATATAGATATAAAGTATATTTTATTTCTTCATCAGTGTTATTGAACATGTCCCTCGTATCATTACAAAATGTACAAAGAAATTCGTCATATTGCCTACCTACAACTTTCCTCTGAATGGAATGGCTTCTTCAGAAATGCATTATTCATAAATTGCAATTGATACGGCTATAATTTTACCTTATTTGTTATTGATGAAAAATTTGTATATCGTTTTAATGATCATTTAATTAAATATAAGTGTATGACTGTTACGGACAACTACGTGTGCAAACTATGTTTGAATGAACTAAATTGAAAGCAATGACAATGTCCTCTTTGTTGAAACATAAGCATATAATTCAGTTTTACAAAACCTAGTACATAGACTCACAAGAGTTCTTCGGATACTGCTATGATACATGTTGATTAATTTCTTTGGCGCAATTACTATTTAGATAAAACTACAATTTCTTATACCCAATTGTATTGATTGAAATAAAATCAGATCACGAGAAAATTGAGTTTGTAAAACCGATAATAGTTGTATTAAAGAATCGTCTTTCATTGTAACTCAGTTATGTCATGTGGGTATCGTATTTCATTCCTGATGATTAAGCAAGGTTTCTTTTTAGTATTAACTTTATGTTTCAGTGGGTTCACGCCTTTTTTCAACAATTGTTCTATTATATACGGCGACCAATTCCATCTTACCAGTTTTCCTGGACTAGTTTCTAAGCAATAGTAACTTACCCTTCCACAAGGAATCGGAAACTTACCATCATGTAGAGAAAATCGATTTTTTGGTAAATTTTCTCGAACGATATTATCTGGTATGACAGAGATTCGAACTTGAGTCCAGCACACTAACTACCGGACCACGGACCATACTAATTCTAGATAACACAGTAATCAAATAAATTTGTATTGCTTTTGCTATAGTTTTTATCGATAAAAATCTATATCAAAGTCCAGTTTTAGTAAATCAAGATTAGGACTATTAGAAATAAGGAAAATCTTGTCACTGTTTACGAACACTAATGTTTAGAACTTTCCACCAGCCAAGACATCACATCTAATAATTGATGGTTTTCAAACATCCACACCATGATTAATGTACTGGACACACTGCACGGATGTGATGAACAAGTTCTTTGGAGCATTTTCAGAATAAAATAAATTAAACATGTGATTGCTTTCCTACATTGTTTTGATAACCTTCTAGTGTTTTTCTCAATAGAGCTTTAAATTAATAAAAAATGCCTCTGTAATTTAACAAACATGATTGTTACAAGTTATCAGAAAATGTTCCCTGATATAATTAAAAGAACCAAGCTACAATTAAAAAATGGTGCAAATTCTCAGTCTAGAAATGCAAATGAAACTCTTCGTACTGTTAGAATATTCTATTTTTTTGTTTACACATTCGGCATCACGCTTTTATTTCTCCCAGTGGGGTCAAATATGTACCATTGACAATACAGTTTTCATGCCCCACCCTTCAGGTTACCCCCCCCCCTCACCCCCCAACCCGGTAACTTTTAAAAACGTTTTCAGATTACCCCCCCCCTCCCCAGAAATTTGAGTTTTGAGATTACTACCTCCATTTTCAAATGCCCTACCCGGTAATCTAAAAACGTTTTCAGGTTACTCCGGGGCGCTTTGAAACTGTTTTCAGATTACCTCCGGTGTTGCTTTGAAAACGTTTTCAGATTACCCCCGGGTAATAATTTGAAAATTCATAAAATAGAGCTTGCACACGAACAAGGAAATTACAAACACATAACTGCATGTAATACAGTTATATGAGACTATACACGTGGTCCTAATGACGAAACCAGATGACGAAATTAAATGGCGTCATATACTGACAAGTTCTTTCCTTCATTATTGAATTTTAGTAATGGTTAGTGTGTAAACTGACTGTTCTACATGAAATAAGAAACGCAAAAGTGAAGCGAATGTTAGCGTTTCTAATTCACCCTATTAGTGTAGTTCTATTTTTTCCCAACGTACTCTTAATAAAAATAGGTCAGACTCTATCTGCTGAAGAGCCTAGACAGTCGTTTTCATGAAATTAATCGGTACAAAATTCAAATAATCTCGGCAGCTGATTGGCTGGAAAATAGGGCAAACACTAATGAGCGCAAATACCAATGCAATATTGAATCGTTTTACATGAGAAAATGATAAAAGCAATTAACTATCGTAGGTTTTCTGAAGTGTGGGATTGCAAAGGTCAGGTCTTGCATTTTATTTACTAGTAATTAGTTAAATAAAGGTGCATACACTCCATACACTAGAATCGCATAGCTTCATATAATTATTGCGTAAATTCAGTTTAGAAAAATAGGAATATATATGTCAAAAAATCATGTAGACTGTGAATCATTTACTATGAATTATAACCTGAAATATAATATAAACGTTTGCGCCACGAAGAATCATCACAGGGGAGGGGGCGTTTGAAAACGTTTTAATGTTACCGGGCCGGTACTATGAAAATGTTTTTAAGTTACCGGTGAGTAACCTGAAAAGGGAGGGAGCTTGAAAACGTTACACCGGGCAAAACGTTACATGGGCAAAGTGTCGACTCAACGAGGTCATCAATGACGATACAACTACTTCGCTGTACAAACATTTTTCGGAACCGCCATTTTATTCGGACAAATTTATTAGGTTGTTCATTTAACAAAAGAAGTAGATACGTTTTTGGACAAGTAAGTAGATTTTCTACATTTTTCTAAATGTCGGCTTGTTTTAATTAATTACATGTGTTTCCATGGCGACAGATTTGAAATCTACACTTTCTACGTATCATAGTAGATTCCTGAGCCGTTTATATTACGGTTGCTTAATTCAAACTTTGAACAGATGATTGGCATTCCAGTGATACATATATTGTGTCGTCTGTTTGATATCCGTTGTAATATGTACAATATCTATAATTCACCATCCTTGATATTTCTTGTCTTGTCGTATCGTAAATTCATGTAAATTATTGATAATAGGCTGTAGTAGATATTTGTTCTATTGGTATTTAATGTTCTTGCGGTGAAGGTGACATGAATAAGAGAAAAAAGACTAAACAAAATAATGATTATATAAATGTAATTCTAAAGAAAACAAAATATGGTTATGTACTTATATAGAGCTCTGCCATTTAAGAAACATCCAACAGACATAAGATAGAATTTATCAAAAACGTGCTGGGGCGTTTTAAAGAGTGTTTGTTTCTGGTTACATACTGATAAAAAGGATAGGAAGGAAAATTTTGATTTTTTTTCTTATATTTTTTTTATTGGGCGGGAAGGTAAAAAAGTGAGACAGAGGATTGTGCCATTCCTCAGACCTTATAAAACGTCAAAGGTTGTGGGGGTGGAAAGGGGTAGGTCGGATAACAAGAAACAATTCAATAATCAGTTTTTTTTAATTAATCAATTTAGGCGAAATTAAAATGTTAGTTGTTTGATCTTGCTGTTGGTTAATTAATTTATAAACTTACTTGAGGGCTACAGTGAAGACTGAACTATAATTATAGTTTAAGTAGTATTACCAAGCTAGCTTTATATTTAAAACCATAGTGTTTCATCAAATACCATCTGACGTTTTAATTTGAAGATATTAGTCCTGGAAAATTCATTTATTTTAGACGTGCATTCAGCTTTGTAGCTTAGAGACTTGTTCAGATGTTGAATGCTACGTTTCATAACTTCTTTTCTTGCAACGGATATATCATGTGACGTCAAAACTTTAATCATTTGTGTTTATCGCTCGTAAAAATGAATAAAATCGTTCTGTTTTCGTAGGATTGTCAAATTAAAGTATACATCTATTTGAATAAATATCATGGATCGTGAATATGGCAATCATGTTCGGAATTTATCTTGCAAAAACTGAGGAATTTTGCTAATAATTTGAATCCGATGCTTAGTAAGTACTATTAAATGAAACAAACAGGCAATGTCTGATCGAACAAAATAAACGCTTGGCATTAACGTCTGATAATGTAATTTGATAAAATACCACTGTTGCATGCTGTATGACATAATTCATATTGTAACAGTGACTACCAACTATTAGTAAGTAACTTAAGAAGGATGCCTAAATAAGTTGTCTTTACAATAATATGGTGTGGTATGCCTGTCTTTACAGTAATAGGGTGTGGTATGCCTGTTTTTACAATAACAGGGTGTGGTATGCCTGTTTTTACAATAATGATGTGCGGTATGTCTGTTTTTACAATAACAGGGTGCGGTATGCCTTTTTTACAATAAAAGGGTGTGGTATGCCTGTCTTTACAATAATAATGTTGGGTATGCCTGTTTTTACAATAACAGGGTGCGGTATGTATGTCTTTACAGTGATAGGGTGTGGTATGCCCGTCTTAAATTTTTTGTCGTTAGTTGGTTACAGGTTTTTACGTTGCTGCAATTGGTGGTTGCAAAGTTATTCTATATTTTATATGTTGATGTGTTTACTACCTGTTGTCAGTTTTGTAGCTGGTGATGATGATGACGATGTTGTTGTGCGTTTACGCCCCTATTTGTTATAATATACGTTCATATTTTTTCAAATACGTATTACCCGTTCAGGAAAACTTCTCCGTTGCCAGTACAATCAAAACGAGTTGTACTGTATAGCTCTATATCTAAGCAGACAGTCAAGGTCAGAAGAATATTTCCTTTACATTCAATAAATTATTCATTAGAACTGCAGTTTGCGTGTCTCACCGTCATTAGATGCCTTTGTTGGATATTTATTGCTTCCTATGAACATTTATGGTTGATGTATTATTTTCAATGCTATTATCAATGTTCTCTTTTATAGACAGAACGTATAGGACGCCGAAGCTGGTTTCGTAACTCTTGTTATTTTCATTCCCGCTGATGACTCAGTGGTATTTATTGAAGTTGATCTTACATTGTCATCATTTATTTATCGGTGTGAAAACTAATAAAACTACAAATACAACAAGAATACAAATAACTTCACAAATGCGAACTAATACCAACTTTCCTTTCTCATATTAATACAAAATGTAATATATTTTACAGCTTCTTTGATTTCAATGTTGCTCTTATTGCAAGCTGTCATTCTGTACTGCATTCCAGACATTGTGGTAACCTACATTGTGCGTGACAAAATAATTGTGGGTAAAACTGTGCTGTGCTAGGCATAACATCAACACTTTCCCTATTTTAAAGTCCCATAAGCTTATAAATATATTGGTCCTAATAGTTTCTGTTTGTTCTATAACAGAGGAATCCGGTGTGTTTTCCTCCCGTGCATACTTTATAACAAGAAAAAATGTTTCCGAAGCCACTATCGTATTTTTTTCAATATCATTGAAATAAATACTATTAATAGAACACCTGAGTTTTCCCGCAGTCATGCTATGCACACGTAGTAAAGTGACGTCGTGCGCTCTAGATATTTCAAGTTTACAAAAGCAAACATCACAGTGAAATGAGTGTTTTCAGACGAAAAAGGGCTTGTTTCGTCGGTAATAATTATCTTGGGATAACATCAACAATTAAATGTTTTTGCATATATTTTTCTACAGCAAAAAGCTAATGGGGCTTTAACCTTCTTTCGAAATATTTCATATGAATATACATTTTTTGTATTAAAATACAAGAATATATTGAATATATATAATATAAATTATTTTGTTCATACCAGTATACAGTAGTGTACTAAATAAAGTACAACTTTAACGGTAACTACAACACCAGCAGTGACCAGTGACACATAATTATACTTGGCGACTTTTCCAGGTTAATACCAGGAATACACCTAGACAGAACCATCGACCTTCCATAAAATAGATGAGCAGCGCCTTTGCATATGGTTCCGGTAGGATTCTAATTCACAGATATTCAGATTATTGGACATACATGTATCTACAGAAAGTACTACATAGAACGTGAACCAATCAGTTCAGTTAGATTCCTTAGCAATATGTTGATATATTGACAAATTGGCTGATAAGATGTGTACGATGTGATACCCTTAAACCCGATGATTCCGCAAAAAAAATAAACATTCATCATTGAAGGTCCAACTAGGACGTTTTCGTGCGGATGCGTTTCGACTTTCATATATTTAATGATAGCATTTGGTGAACTCGTACTCAACAGGCTGAAACACGTTCGTTTCAGTGCTTCCATCTAACTGAATTCATCGCATGAAGAATTCCTAATCTCGATTAAATCGGTGAGAAAATGTTCAATCGGCTGTGGAGTACCAAATCATCAACGACTGTCTACACGTATGGAATGAACCATGGGTTGTCTGGAAAATATCAAGTAATCGTTTAAGAATTAAAAATATCTCAATCATGTTCCACAGAGAATGTTAACCAATGCTTCAGGTTTAAAATCAAGACAATCAGTCATCTCCTTTTTTCTTAAACATGATCAAGCTATTTGAGTGAGTTTTATTTGTATTCTAAATTCACAGTTAAATATTTGTAAAACTTTCTACTCTTCACGTTTTTATGTCTAAAATGGGCCGTCAAACAACAAATAAAAAAGAATCAATAACTTCTATGTGAGTAATGATGAATGCTGATACTGATAATGACCTTAAAACATTGACTTCAACATTATTATACACGTAATTAACAATATAATGAACTGCTCGATCCTCGACCTTGTCTAGTGTCCAACTAACAACACGCAGAAGCCGAAAGATCTTACTTAGACATGGAGTCCCTTGGGGTGGTGTCCTCTCTACAAAGCTCTTCATTGTCTTCATCAATGATCTGATACCCGAGCTACCTAGAGGTGTAAAAGCTGCACTGTATGTAGATGATCTAGTACTTTGGTGCTTATAGGAATACGCCACAACAGCGACATTTCGTCTGCAGGAAGCTGCTGACATACTGTCTGCATGCACAGAGGATTGGTGTGTCTCCATTAACATTGTCAAGTCCTCCACCACACTGTTCTCTCTCTCTCAAACAAGCAGAAGGCACCTCCAATTAAGCTAGGCAGCACTGTCCTGAGTGAACAGGACACTGCCACATACTTAGGAGTCACCTTTGACAAGAGGCTTACATGGAGACAGCGGGTAAGCCAAGCAGATGGAAAGGCAAGACGAAAGTTGGCCATCATGTGCAAGCTTGCATGTACCAATTGGGGAGCGAATGAGACTATTCTCAAGAAACTCTTTCAGGGAGCTTATGTAAAAATAATATATACAGAAGCAGTTATGAACAAGCAGTATATACAGAAGCAATTATGAACAAACAGTATATACAGAAGCAGTTATGAACAAACAGTATATACAGAAGCAGTTATGAACAAACAGTATATACAAAAGCAATTATGAACAAACAGTATATACAGAAGCAATTATGTAGTAGATGATCGAATCCTTATATCCGAGTTGGACTTAATAGTAAATATCTTCACGTTAATAACACGGAACCAATTTAGCTGATTACCCGTCAAGGTTTACTGACAGCCATCTCCCAGCTTGAATCAGATAACTTACAACAATAAATATCTCGGCCTGAAACATTTGTTGATCTGATCACTAATATTGCTATACACTTGTGATTCATTATCTAACATCAAAAGGTTACACACAAAATACAATTAGACTTTCCTTTGTATACGATTCTGACATGGTGGGTAGATATCATGTCTCCTTTGTCTGCATAGAGACAAGTGAAGCAGCTAAGCATGGCTAAGTGATAGATATAAGCCGAAAACTGTCCATTATGTAAAATATTCGAGTGTTTGAGGCACATAATGGGCAGTTTTATCAATTTATCATTCTTAAAGGCATCCGTCGACTTAATCATTCTAGTTCCCTATGAAAATCAGGTAATTCATATTACCTGTTTTTTTTTTTTGATAATACACTTTACTCATTAAAAGTCACTGAAGAAGGCTATTGGCTTTTAAAAAGTAGTTAGGGATTCATTCTTCTTGCATTATTATGACCAGATAAATAGATAAGACAGCGTGTGAATTTAACTGCTTAAAAGCCATCACGATAGATACCTTCAAAGCAACTCTTTCAATCACACTGCACGGGTACCACGAGGAATGTACATTTTATTCAAACCTGTTTACATCGACTCAAGCAGTGTCATTCCTATGTATTCGTTTGTTGGGAATTGGTTTGTATGACAGCTTGGAACAATGCGGAAGGTGTGAATAGGAAAAAACTGTTTATGTAGGATTTCCGTGTAACACTTTTGTTTGATTTGATTTGTTTCATTTCAATTTGTTCATAATGAGCATTATGAAATTTGATCAATTGATTCTTTATATACATTTTTGTTGTAATAGGAGGAATATAAGGCAACCTTTGCGGGGCTTAACCCGCGATCTCCTGCTTGCAAGTCATAAAGCTCTACCAACAAGCTTATCTGGGTATTAATATTACAGCCAATTCATAAATACAAGTACAATGTACAGTACTGCTACATTCATCATTCTGTTTTATTCAAATTAATTCATCGCGACGATCAGAGTTTTTTTTTTACTTACCCAATCTTTGCTTCACCCTAAGTGTAGTATGTATTCCAAGGTTGGTCTCACATTCGTGGCACCAAAGGTAATAGAAAGAGAAAATTAATGTACCCGATGCCGGGCTCGAATCCGCAACCTATTTCTAGCAAGTCAGATGCTCTGCAAACTGAGCTAATCGGACAGTTTATAGTACAGCCTGCTTATAAATACGAGTACTATGATACAATGCTGCTGCATTTTCATTAAAATCTTTAAAAAGACCATGGACTTCTATACATATATACAAATCCATGACAAGACTCGTAAGATATATTTATTTTCAGATCATTAAAGCATTCGATATTCTTTCGCATGCGTCGTTTTTAGTGTCCAAATTTGAGTAACAGGCCAATATGTCGACTACACTCCAATATTACAAAAAAAATAACGGACAGTTGTCCATTGAGAGCGATCCATTCGTAAAATTATTGGACAATGAGAACAAAGGATTACGTCACAGGAACGATTTAAGACCTAATACCCATCAAAACTAAAGTTTGGAGAAAGCATCCATTTTACAAAATAACATTTACTTCACAAGTCTTAGAGTATGTTTGATTATAAATACATAATTATGTAGACCTAGTATGTTTCAATATGCATGAATTATCTTGTTTGCGTTTAGTCAAATCAAATAGTAAATTGATTTGACTAGATGTTAAATCAGCATTAAATAAAGTATATATATTCTAAAACATTGCCTAATCAGTGGCACCACTTAACCATTTTGAATAAAACAAGAGAGATATATGTAAGTAAATCAGAGAGTCAGCTACAGTCTAACATTCACAGAGGAACTAAATTGTAGCAGTTTTATACAAGATCCATGTTTCAGCTATTTTACAGATCTCAACGGTATCAACAACACGAAGCAATTTTGTAACAAAGATCAATGCACTGCCAGTATACCCCTGATGCAGTTCTGAAATGTGAATAACAATAAGACTGGTGTTACCGTAAAAAATAGAAAACATTTTTTACTCGTTCATTCAAATTAAATTTGCAAATTGTATGTAATCATATTTCTATATTTCTCGTCTATAATGGTCTGAAAAAAGTTTATTAAACACCATGTTTGTTTCCTACATTTACTTTAAAGGGATAATGTCATAAAAAAGATTCGGTGCCGTCAAGAAATTAGGCGCCGTATGATAAATAAAAAAAGACTTTACAAGTAACCGAACAGAAGTAAACCACAAAGTGTTACTTAAGATATTAAAAACTCCATCGTATCGGAGCACTGGCGTCATTATAAATTTTATGAGTCACACCATAATCGACCCGCTGAATTCGTACATGATTATGTTTTGCTTACATGCCTTTTCTAAAATGCCAGTCATAATTTGAAACATAACATATAATGTTTCGAATTAAGTCGGGATATTTCAGAGCGATATCGTGTATTTTACGAAACCCAGTGCTTAGGTAGTAGATAGAACACTCTTATTCCCATGCAGTCCTTGGGTTGGGAAATAACTGTCCATGCCTAAACGGTTATACCATTTAAAAGAAGTCTCCGAGCTCAAAAGTGTTATGGCTGAAAAGATAGAGCTGGCTAATGTTTAAATACATAATTATTATGTCCATACGTATCAGGGACTTGAACTAGGTGTTCCAACACCAATAATGTGTGGAATTGTTTACAAAGACCCAAGCTGTGGGTACAACGTTTAAACAAAAACAACCCAAAAAGTCATGTTTTATTTTGAAAAAGTTGCATTCTTACGTTAATTATACCTTTATACACATAGTGTGTTGAAATCATTCAAAACCGTCATGTTTGTTATGTACATATTAATTATAATTATTATGCCAGTGAGGCATCTGACGTACGAGTACAATATGCAGATTGTTGAAAAAAGACTTAAGAAGATCTACTATCTTTGTAATAAAAATCGACTGATACAGTCATGTCAATCTGTTACATTCAATGGATCTATTCATTTTTCTAGTATAAATGTCTTATAAAAAATCATTGAACAGCATTTCTTTGCAATACGTAATCATGTTCTGACAATCCAGATTAATATTTATAACTGGTTTCTAGACATTTGGGAATAGAGCAGTAATTTTATTTGCGAATGACCGAAAAAATAATAATTTACCATGGATATATACAATTATTGACCTAGACGATTACTATTGTACGTTCCTGTGGAGCCAGACTTCGTTATTCATTCTATTAGTAAACGGTTGAATAATTTTCTTTACTGCACATAATATAATATCATACAATTCAATATTTGAATATAAGATTGAATAAAAAAGATTGATAAACCTTTGAAAACCTTTGAGCGGAATAGCATACAAGATTAAATGACTCCATTGCAAGAACCCTAAAGGCTTGTGAATATGTCATTATGACGACAAGTATAAAAAACTAAAATTGACAACAAAATACTAGTAGCAAGAATGCAACAAACATTGTTTGTGCTGGATCGAGATTAACACTGTGTCATTACTAAACTTTGAATGTCAATTAATGATGGCCCCTTCAAATTTGCGAAACTAATTTGTTACTAGGGCTGGGAATTTTAACCAACCGCTTTAAGAGAACTCCTTGAGTCATCTAATAGT
This sequence comes from Lutraria lutraria, assembly GCA_964023205.1. NCBI lineage: Eukaryota > Metazoa > Mollusca > Bivalvia > Venerida > Mactridae > Lutraria > Lutraria lutraria. The sequence continues at coordinate 6,006,684 of OZ026834.1, forward strand.
AATAAATTCTTACTATTAGAAGACTCAAGAAGTTCTCTAAAAGCGGTTGGTAACTACTTTGCGACACATTGACATGGGGTTAAAAAGTAAAGCAGAATGATTTGTTACGCCATAATATATGTATTTATGAAAAGAATGTTCTAATACAAAACAATTATATAGTCAAAAGGGGTTATTATTTTGTCTCACCCAGTTCTAAGTCATAAAATGGTGACACGTATCAGTGCCTCAGGAAAATCCACAATACATAATGAAGTTTGATTAGATCAATGTATTAGGTCATAAAATGTCTCCAATACTATCATTAAAACAGGCTTTGGGTTAACGCAATCCATAATGAATACGTCTTGCTATTTACTACAGAATATATGATACAGAGAGACTGCTTCAGAATCCCAGTCTTTTTTTGTATTGTTTATCGTAGATAATGTACGGAATGAGTTACTTTGGTAGCCCCTGACATCGGAAAGTTTACATTCGGCAATAACAAATATTAAATATATTAATCACAAAGTTGGACAGTTCACCTTTTATGAAGCTGACAAATGAAATAAGGTTAAAAGCTGACTCTTGTGTCATTCGTATGAGTGTTTTGCGATACTATGTATAATATGTACTTACGTGGAAGTTTGCGAGGATTCGCTGATGGTTTTATGGGCTGTATTGCTTGGTAGGAGTTATGGGGATTGTGTGACTGTCTGCGGAGACCATTCTAATGAATGGACTGAATTTTGAGTGTTTAGCGATGTTATTTATTTCTGTGTAGTTGTACTCGTGTTAGCGTGAGTCGCGATTGTTGATACATAATAATGTTGCCATTATGGAATTTCCAGCCAATCAGATATTTTCCTAAGCATATTCTTTATCTTTGTAAGAAAGAATTAGTAAGAAATATTAACAATATTCTATACTATTAAAACATGTTTATATTACACGAAAACTAAGAAAGGCATCCGTAACTATATCAATTCCAATTAAAATCAGAAAACTGTTACTAGTTAAAACATTTCTTATACAAGCTAAGCTGATAAAGTCAGTATTTTTGTCGAGTATTACGACAAATCGTAGTTTATATAGGAGTATTTATGTCAAACAGTGCGTGGTTACCTCAGATTTATTGGTTATAATTCTTACTATAACAGATGTTCTCAGTTAGTTGTTATATGTCTGAAAACAAAACATAAGCACAGCTTGGCCTCAATTGTTATATTTATTGACTTAAGCGCAATTCATTGTAAGGTGATCTGATCTGTTAAATGGAATGACAAAATACACCAGACCACACAAAACATGTTCTGAAAATAGACAAAGAAGTAGGTATCATGAGAGACACTGTAACTAATGATGGAGTTTTTAACAAGAGCAACTGCACTGATGATTTGATCATGTTTCAGTGCTTGTTAATGTAACAGTAGCTGGCTTATTTAATTCTTTATTTTTTGTCGATGTAAAGACTGAAATTTTTGAATCTCATGTGACCAAAGATGTCCTTCTTGTTTGTGTTCTTTCAGCGATGTTCTTATTAGGACAATCAAGCTCGTGTTGTTTTGATTGCTCTTTTATTAGTTTCACGACGAGGCATCAAAAAATGACCCTACGTCGGACTTGTGGAATTCGAATACTAGTAAATTTGATAATGAAGCGCGGTACTTTTATTCACAGACTACATAACTTAATGGTGAAATTTTTATCGACATATCCCAGATTTCTAAATCCGAGCATCTCATTTTTTATTGATCATGCAGTAACTGAAACTGTTCTAAATGGAAATATGATCGTCTCTTTCGACTGTAATTTGCTGGTATATGTATTATGTAACCTCTTTGACCTTAAGAGATGTTGCTGTATTGATGAATTACTTTAAACCCTGTGTGCTACAATGTGATTTCCTCGGGGAACGGATAACACATGTTTCATATGTAGGTGCCTGCTGGTTTACATGTTTTATTTCTTTTTAGATCAGATGTACTAAAACACTACATTGATGACTTTGCATCTCACTAGACTGAGCTTGATATGATGAAATATATCATATTACTGAAATGATAATGGATCTGAAAGTGACAACAGCTATTTCATGTTGTGTAGTTATACAATACGGCATTAGCGGACGACTGTGGCTCACGTGTGTGTAGCAATTTCCATGATCCATTAACACAAGTGGATACGTCTTGTATCATGGTTTAGCGTTACACCTGATATTTGCTCTTTTTCATAATAAAGGTTCGAATTTCCATCAATTTACGATTAAGATCTGAAAGCATTGTGCTGAATATAAATCGCTGTTAATGCGTAAATGACTTGCATCTAGTTACAACAATGGACAAAGTATGCCCTACTTACGTATGACATTAAATAATACACTTTCAGAATTCCCTCACATGCACGCTGAATTATATGGAAGAAATCGTATCGTCATGATGGCTTTGTGATTTAAAAATAATCTGCAGTCGGTACAAATACAAAGCCGGAATGAGATGTTGCACTTTATAATGTTATAAATGGTCAAACATTATACACCTTATAGTACAAATCATTGTTAGCTACTAGCTGTTGGTCTTGCCTTGAAGGACCGGAAGCTTCTCTTCTTTTGGAGGAAAATCGACAATTTGTCGTATTCAAAGGGTATACTAGTAGCATGCAGCAACCGGAACTTGAACCAGGATCGCTGGTTATAAAGAACTGCGCACTAATAGCGCTATAACCACTACAGTCGCGGCCTGTATAACAGTTTGTTCAAATCCTCACTCTTAATCATTTTTTTGACAAGTTAATTAGACGTTTACATTGCTTTTCTGTATTGAACAGGACATGATTACCGTAATTACATGCCCACAATCACGACGTCTTCTTCGAAAACAGCCGAGCTAAAATGTTCTGTGTTTACCTTTAAGCATATATTAATTTCAACCACAACTTTCAATTCTCTCAATGTTACATCATGATATGATTATATTTGTGTTTGACTCCTTCAACATTGATTTCATTCGTTTAATTTGAAACAGATAAGAAAATGATTCTTTATAAAATTCCTATAAAACCACTTCCATCACCAACACAAAATCCGTCCTCCATACCCTAGGAAATGTTAGCATTTTTAAGACTTTAGTGTGTCTACTACGGACACAAAAGTTTCAGCGTTTGATTTTGTAAACCTGACAACTTCATTCCATGACATATGACATGACACACTAGTATGCGACATGGACACGTGTCCTGGACGGCTTCGGAACCAATTTCAACAAGAACAACCATAACAAAACGTTATAGGTAGACGAATTACAAGAAGCATATTGGTTTATGTTTTTCTTTGTATGAAGTTGCTTTTTTCATAAAGGAACTTGACTGACAGTGTATATTTTATTCAATATTTATATGATATGAGTTATACACATTATAATGACAATCATGAGTATTTGACAAAATGAATAAATTCATGTATATAGTTCACAAGCACATGGTAATATCATACCCTACATCAATCCCTAAATGTTAACGAATTCACCATAAATCTGAGCACTATCATACAACCACATTGAACTTCAAATAGCCACACAACAACTTATCCATGATTTACTTACTTGTCAACTATTAATAGATTCAGCCATCACCATTAGCCAATCAAATGGCCAGGATCAGCCAAACTAGTAATAGACACTACACTATATACTCGCAAACAGCTATAATAAACTAATACTCATAAGTATAATTCGTCGAGAAAAACATCTTTGTTATTCGGGGAATTGTCTTATCAAAGACATAAAACGGTAGAACATTTTGTCTTTGCTTCAATAAGAAGCTTCCGCGTACGTCAGATCAAATCATCTGAGATTCGCTCTGATTTTATCAATATGTTAACCAAGTACAACTTAATCTGCTTGCTGAACGACACTCTTGACAGTTTTATTATGTATACATATTTATGATCTGGCTTTGTATTCAAGTATATTATACGAATACGGTATGATTTTTATCATTACTTTGTATGGTAGTAGACACTTGTATTTTTAAAGCGTTCAGTCTACTTATACTTGCTTATTTGGAATGCGCAGTCTACATTCATCGCATACAGGAGTGCCCAGTCCACTTGTCTGGAGAGAAAGATAACACTTTCGTTCATATTTAAATGGCACTTTAATTTCAGATGATTTTTGATATACACATAGATAAATATATCAAAGGCGTACGTTTTTTGTGTCAGAAAACCGTTTAAATATCTATATATTTGCACTTTGATACGAATTTGAAAACATAAGTTCATTTTGTATCCTCGGAGTCGTTTAAGTAATTTATGACGTTTTCGAGGTGACGGCCTCCGTATTTCATATCACCATGAGGACAACAAATAACTGACAAGTTGTATATTCTGTTGATTAGGTACAATTTCTGTCAAAATATTATTTATTGTGATACTCGCATAATATATAGAAGATGCGATTCGTTCTGATTTTCATTTTGGACTGAACGATATCATAAACATAACAATTGTGAAGATAACGTTTTTTATTCAATTTTATACATAAGAGAAACATACCACACTAATTGACAAACAGAACGATAACATATGTATCACTGTACAATTTCCAGGAGGAATTCTCACAGACTTTTCAATATTATCCTGACGAATTAATTTCTAAGAACATGATTTGATATAGGAGAATTCAATACAATTGTGTCATTTGTGTATAATGTACGTGATTTGATGTACATTTGTTCGAAATAAATAATGAAATGATTGACACCAACATGACCCCAATCAGACCATATCACAAGTCTATATCATTCTACTAATGTATTTGCATAAGCATTTGAATCTCATTATAATCGGAATCTTTCTAATCCAGAAATTACAAAAAAGACGGCCATGCTATGGCCCTATAATCGCTCACCAGGAATGACCTTTGGGGAAAAACATTTTTTGAGATTTATATCCCAACTCTTTTGGAATAGTTTTTCTTGTTTCGTTATCGTGCCCCGATTTAAAGCACCGATACATGCTTTGTCTGTTTCTGTTATTATCCTAACATTCATCAGGTGAGCTTTTAGGATCGTTGAATGTCCGTCGTCCGTCGCCAGTCCATAATTAGTTTGTTTATTCTCTAGCATCCGCAGCTCTTAACGAACCGTCATTAAACTTGCTCACAATGTATATGGCCACAATGTCTTGGCTAAGTTCGATTATGGGCAAAATCGGAAAAAAAACTTCTAGAGTTATGGGCCCTTGAATTACAAAATTTGCTATATTTAGCTTTTTTACACTGTAGCGCCTTCATTTATTCACCAATCCTAATCATATTTTCAGTAAATGTATATAACCGAAAGATCTTGGACAAGTTCGATTATGGGCAAAATCGGACCACAACTTCAAGAGATATGGTCCCTTGACTTAGAAAATTTACTATATTTAGCTTTTTTACACTGTAGCGCCTTCATTTATTCACCAATCCTAAACATATTTTCAGTAAATGTATATAACCGAAAGATCTTGGACAAGTTCGATTATGGGCAAAATCGGACCACAACTTCAAGAGTTATGGGCCCTTGACTTAGAAAATTTGCTATATTTGAGTTTGTTTACACTCTAGCGCCTTCATTTATTCACCGATCCTAATCATATTAACAATGAATGTGTATGACCTTATGGTTTTGGACAAGTTCAGTTATGTGTGGAATCGGACCTCAACTTCAAGAAATATGGGCCCTTGGATTAGAAAATTTTCTACGTTTAGCTTGTTTAACAGTATTATACCTTCATTGTTGATTTTGATATCAAAATCTACGTAAAAATGAGTTTTACGAGATGGAAACTATAATTATTACCTGGTCATTAATTATTGGCCTTTGTTCTCAGGTGAACGATAAAGGGCCATCGTGGCCTTCTTGTTCAAATGAGAATGAATATCATGTTTTTCGACAGATAATAGTGATGTCAGTCAATAAATTGTTATTAATGCATACACGCAAATTGCTAATAACATTCTACCACCATGGCCATTGTTTACGTTCGATGTTTGTAGTTTTAAGATGGTGGTTTGGTACAACTGTATTTTAAAAAGGAAATATATAAAATATATTAATTTAAGAAAACATAACGTGAAAATAGTACATACTATATTATGCTTTATTCATTTCGTTAATTTTTATGGTAACAGTTCTGGTACATCCTTATATTCGCTTTAAACATATGTAGATAATTATACATTTACTTTCAGTCTTAATGTTCTAATTTACATTATATATATGTCTATAATACATGTACCATCATTTAGAGAAAATAAGAAACGCAAAAGCAGCTTGTGTTTCCATTATACGATGGAAAAGGTAGGCAATAAGTTATTAAAATTATAGATAATAGCCTTTTTAATATACATTATATGTCATTTCCGATCTAAATTCTCAAAAAAAGGAAATATTGTATGTACTCATGCATTTATTTATTCCAGGAAACTATCGAATACATGGTTATATCATTAATAAGATGCTGTCACAGTGGTGGTTAAAACTATCATTAAATGTAAGCTATTTGTGTTTGATTCACGGACGGGCATGTACGAATCAAAGGTGAAAATACTAATAAGAAATAAACCTCGAAATATGATAGGGGAAGCAACTCGCATACGACTGCGGTTTCACTAAGCAAATATTAGACTGGAGACTAAAGTCCCCTGGCCAAATTGTTTATCTTTTTTTTTTTTTTGACTGCTTACAAGTTCAATTTTCTTATAGTCAATGTCGAATTTTGGACGATACCATCGTAAAGGTAATCACTGCAAATTGATTGCCCAAATCATTTTAAATCCGTTGAAAAGTATCATTCACGTAAACCTGAGTCGTGGTGTATTGGATAAGTTGGCATGTGCACGTCGCAGATGTGAGTGGTTCTTTTTTAGATCATTCATGATATACAATTGTACATCTATTTTTTATAATTTATTCATTGAAATATATTTCGAAAGAGAAAAAGGAAAGAAGAAATGTATTTGTTCCCTGATGTATTTCTCAAAGTTTTTATTTCTTTTATACATTTTATTGCACGAAATCCCGAATGCAAGTCAATTTCAAATATTATAATATTGTAAACATCTAAACCCGTTTCTACTTATTATATAATTACACTATATATAAATGCTAATTACTCATGTGAGGTTATTTCATTTTTACAATTTCACGAAACAATACAAATATAAAAAAAACTTTAAGGTATCGGGAGTGGATGTCATACCAAGTTTCACCAATTTATAGATTTAAAAACTAAACCATGATTACATACTGAAATAAACCCACTGAATAAAGTCTATAGCATGTGTTTTAGAAGAAATATTACATTTTGTTACCGATATTGCACGTAATTTACAATTTATTTAACAATTTATCTTATCACTTGTTATAACCATAGTAAAAATATAAATATAAAATTTAAACACAGGTTAGGTATAATATCATTAATTCGGTACTATATAAACGTGTTTGCGGACAATGTACAACGTTGTAGATTAAAACAATTTTTGTTATAGGAATACCGCACAATATTATAAACTAGCTCATTCATCAATATATATGTTGTAAATAAAAGAACATTTATGAAGATCAACCCCTCAAGCAATTTGCTTGATAGATAAATTTAGCTACTTTATTTAGCACACTACTTTGTGAACTGTTTAAAAGGAGTTTTAACTTAGTTATATTTGGCCAATTACAGTAGTATTTTGGTAAATAGGTTAATCTTAATTGTCTATAAAAAGGACATACTAACAGGAAATGGTATTCATTTTCAATACAATTCATATTACAATTAGTACATAATCTTTTATTTCTATCAATTTGTCTGTGTCTCCCTTCTTCAATCAGTAAATTATGCGCAGAACATTGAAATCTGGATAGTGCAATTCTATGACATTCATTTTTAATACAACTCAAATACTTTTCAAACTCTAAACAATTCTTAAATATACAATATGTTTTTAATTTACGTAATTCTCTAAGCTCAGAAAACCAATGCTGTAAATATTGATCATAAATACTTCTAATTACACTTTGAATCTGCATATTAGATATATAATTATTATCCCACAAATAAGAAAATCCTAAGTCATCTAGTAGTTGTTTAAATAATGCCTTTAGTCCATTTGTTAATGTACTCTCCGAATTCATCACGTTGATTAAAAAGTTTATAGACCAATGAGTCAGGAGTTTTCATAATTCTAAACCAGTACTTAATCAATCTAGTTCTACGAATAATATACATTGGAACTCGCCCGAGTTCCCCATTAATAATGGCATTTGCTGTCTGTTGTCGGACATTCAGAATGTTTTTGAGAAATTTATTCTTTCTATATCAAAAGCCTTATGAAAACCCCATATTTCGCAACCATAATTTAAAATTGATGAAACCATAGAGTCAAATAGCCGTTTATCTTATCAACAATTTCAAGAGCTAGACGGTATTAAACAATGAATTAAGTGAAAAAAGAGCTTTCATAGCTTGCTTTGATGATGACTGCTGTGCTTGGTAATAACTACCGTTGGATGATAGTGTTACCCCAAGATACGTAAATTTAGTGACTAAGTCAAGCTTATGATGATCATAATAAAATTCTATGTTTTCTGACCTATTACCCTTTTTACAAACCATAACAACAGTTTTATAAGTGTTTACTTTTATACCCCATTTGCTACAGTAAGCATGTAAGTTATCTAATAATATATTATAATTTTTTTCACCTTATATATATTATAGAGTAAAGGTATATAACTCCTGTGCTCAGAAATCACACCGGTCATGTTCATCAAGGTCCTGTTGTAACAATTCTGAACCGATTCTTAAAAGCCTGGTCTTATTCGACGCAGAAATAATTTCTCTTTAACCACCATCCACTCTTATATCCATACATTGCTCTGAACTGGAGCAATAAGCCCTTCAACTTACAAAAAGTACCACTAGGCATCGATGTGACCTAAGTTTCTTTTCATTAGCTACAGAGTAAATTTCTTTATTCCTTCGGAATTTCATACCCACTCCGGTGTAAATCGAAAGAAAATCAAAATTTGTTATCACTCACGGTCGACGAATCATTCAATTGATGGATACCTAAGTCATGCCTTAATCGGTTCAGAATTGTTACAACAGGACCCTGATGATCATGACCGGTGTGATTTCTGAGCCTAGGAGTTCTATACCTTTATTATATATATAAGGAAAAAAATCTTTTTTTGTCAAACTTTATTTTGCTGTTATCACATGCCGGTAGCCTGTGATGAGAACAATAAAAGTGTCAGATCATTATCGTCTCTTTGGATTAATCGATGCATCCCAAACAATCAAAATCGCCAATGTTTACGGTTCAATAATTAAAACCACGCCCAGGTTTGATGTCTAGTAAAGATTTTATAACAATATTTTGTCATTTAAGAATTAATAGCATCATATTTACCAATACAATGCATAACACGTTAGAGATTGTAAACGCTGATAAGGTAAAGTCGATAAAGGGATGTAGTGATTTATATCGCAATAAAACACTTATTTAATTTGTGCTTTCGGTCAGGATTTTTTGTTGCTTGGTATTAAAGTATGATATTTAATCTTTGTAAATAACTTAAAATATTTTTTTTAGCATTTAAAGCCACAACCGATACTTAAACATAATTTTCTTGTCGATATAATTATTTAAAGTTAATCCTGGAGCACACATGCACATTGCTTAAATAATGGTGCACGTGGGGAGGTTAGCTTCTTTCGATTATAGACCTGGTCACGTGCATAAAACAGACCCGCGCACGAAATTCTTTTGATAATACAGGTCTTTCCAAATTATATGAACCTCTCACAAACAAAGAAGTAGGTGTGTGATATATATAGATATTATACACTACGGGTAACGCTGACAGTAATTTGTACAAACGCGAACACACTCACCGGTGCTCCGGTCAACAACACCAAGGACTTTATATATGTATATAAGTCCTTGACAACACGAATCAAAATCTCCGGGACATCGCTCAAAACAGCTCAATTCTCAATACTATCTATTACCCAATACGGAGTAAGGGTTTTTAGCAGAAGAACATTCATATTCGTAGCCTCTATGTGTTCACGAATATGAATTCCACAATGCGCAGTTATGATATATATGAGAGGGTCCTTACAAAGTATTCAAATGAACGTTTTATTTCATTTTAAATTAGAATTAAGCTCACTATATTAATAAATCATTTTAGACAGTAAAAATGAGAGTCCTAATAATCATTCATATTCGTGTACTCGCGTTCATATCGGCGAATAGGCCTATGACCCAAATTCAGTATCAAGACAAACCCATGGTTGCACACAAAATTCTTGATAAAATTTCACTATGTTGAAAAAATAGTGAAATTTGATCAAGAATTAATTGTGTGCAACCAGATCCCTATAGTATGGGTTTTACTTGGTCAGGGAACACACCTTCTAGATGAACTAGGGCCGCATATTATAAGCATTCGACCGCTGAATGGCTTAATTTTGATCCAAGCTTTTACTGACATAGATGAAAAATAAACAATTCTATTTTCCTTTTCTTTCAAACTTTATTTTAGTTCCATTCAGATGTTAAAATCAGAGAATTGAAATGTATTATTCTTTGAAGGAACTTTTGGTGTTTTTATGTTGCGTGGTTTTGGTGTGCTGTCAAGGTAAGTTGGTCAAAATATAAGCGTACGACTATTTAGCACATAATTTAAACTTCAGTTTGTCTTCTTCTTCCAAGTGAATGTACAAATCTCACTCTCGAGCATAATCATACAATTTTATTAAAGGAAGATAGATAATATATGCAGTCACCGTTGCTTAGTGTTTTAGGTGGAGACAGGACAGTCGTCTGAATCATACTCATACTGGGCGTACTCCCTAGGGATAGTGTACATACTCGCGCCTCGTATTTTTGCGGCTACCATTTATCCGCGGTATATCATATTTCCAGTATAAACAGAACGATGCGCCACCTATAGGTCACTGACTTACACAAAGAGTCTACTTTTGTTTTGTTCTTACAGTTTTGTTTTTTCCGTATCAAGGTATTTGCATAAAAATAAAAAGATTGTATTATGAATATAAACTTATTTTCAATGCTCATACACAACTGCTAAAGATGGCTTCCTACTTATTGTTATATTCATGTCGTTTTACGAATGACAAATAACAGTCATCTGTTTGCGCTAACCCAAGATGTCACTCGAATATTCACTTTTTTTTAATATTGATTGACAGTTAAAGGTACTTTATCTTATGCAATTGTTTTAGCAATAATTAGGGGGCTAGTCATCAAGTGGTTAGCACGGAAATATGAGAATGTACCTTTAAAATATGGCTGCTGCCATCAATCAATCCAGAATGTATTTTAGAACATTCACACAAGTGTGAGAAAAATAAGATTATTCCAAAACATGCCGTAATAAATAAAACGAAAGAAATAGCAATTGATTAATGCCAGGTAAGTTATTTTATTTGTGTTTTCTTTAGTTTTAATGATAAGTACCGTTGAAATACGAGGCGCCGGTATATAATGGTTGTTAAGTGCAAAGCGCTAGCCCTCTATGCTCTTAATGACTCTGGGGTCTGTAGAACTGTAGTGGTGCCTCGATAGGGTGTTCCATGTCATGACTCATGCTCAAGAGATGGAGAAGGTGTCTGTCCTGCTGTAGGGTATTCAGTACAGGACCACTGGACATATCGTCGATTCATATCTTCTAGACAATATCGATGAGTGGTTGTGATGGATTTCCGATGGTGTTTGGTGTATGGGATGTCCGCAAAGCCATCCTTTACATCATCAGAAGTTTTGAGTGCTGACTTCCCTGCTCTAGGGTAGATAGCCCAGGGTCTGCCATCATCTGGCTGGTACTGCTTGTTGTCCTGTTGTTGCCGGTGATGAATCATGCTGCCCTACGCTGTATAGCCTCTGAGTAACTGTTGGATAAATGTCTGGGTGTGAGGGTCCCAAGCTGGCGCTGCATAGTCAACCAACGCACATCAAGAGCAGGGCATCGGAGACAAATTAGGATTTCTGCCACAAACAAAAATATTTAAAAATTCATTTTTTCCAAGAACTATCAAAGACTAGAACACTATCAGAAAGTGCTGTGAACTGTGATACCATCAATACTTTTAAAGAACGATCTCATCTCACTTAAATTTAAGACTTTTATAAGCGCACACGCACCCTTGGATGATAATTTGCTCAGTGACTGAGATCATTTCCAGTATTCATCAGATTCAGATTCCGACAGGTCTGACTCCTGATTTGTAGCAAGCTTGTCTTTTGGGCTGCTGGAGAGGTTTCTATGGAGGAAGCTACATGACATATTACAGCCAATTGATAGATACAAATCCTACAGTCTTCGAATTTAGACTGATTCCACCAATATCGCTGTGGGTCCGGTAAAAATTGTAGAAACAAAATTTGATCATGCAGAAAAATATATGATATATCATTATATGTTGACAGTTCAGTGTCTCTGGAGGATAGGAATATCCATCTTAAACTCTGGTAATCATTTCTTGTTTGTTTCTAGTTATGCATCTGCTCAAATATATTAATTTCTTAATTAGCTTTAACTGGACAATTACAGTTGAATCTCGTTATGTCAAACTCGCTTATATCAAAATTTCGGTTATGTCAAACTGTTTCTTTGGGTCCCGATTTTTGCGCTCTTTCTCTATATGAAATTAATCCGCTTACCTCAAATTCACTTATCTCCAAATTTCGTTTATGTCAAACTAATTTTTTGGCACCGTGACTCTAATTAGCATGTAGTTAGGGTTGTTTATCTCAAAGTTGGAGCTGATTGGCAAACAATGGACGCTTTCACACCTATCATGACATTTTGCTTATTGAGCAATTTAAAGGATCCGGGAGATTTATAATCGTGTGACAAGCAGAAAGCACAAGTGCAGTGTAGCATGATAATCATACCTGGTATTTGACTTAATTAAAATCATGGTAGGTAAGGTAAACAAATACGCATCACGTATATCTTCGGCTGCAGTGAGTATCCGAATACTAGGATACTTGTAGGTTTAATTTGAAAATCGAGTAGGATTACTTGCTACCTATGACAGTGTTTGGATTCCAATCTTAGTAAAATGACCTTAGCTTGATAAACATAATTAATTCCGAAAGCGTGATCGATGTTGTAACAAATGCCTTCATCTTACGTCATGTGCGGAATGCGTCAACATCCGAAAATATGTAAAACTAGACACTCCGTATTTTCGAATTCTTACAACAAATTTCGTTAATAGTATCTTATATTGGGACATTAATTGTTGATATTAACTATTATGAATAGATACATAATTATTTTGTTTCTACTCTACGTATTATTATGCACATGCTTTATTCAAGCATATACATGCATTGTAATATTTTAAATAAAGGCTATACACACAAATACTTTAAAACATGTACATTATACAATATGTATAATTATACAGTATTTGTTTATCTCAAATTTCGGTTATCTCAAACTAATTTCCACGGTCCCTAGAAATTTGACATAACGAGATTCAACTGTATAATGGTGACAATAACAGCTAGGCTAAAAATAAGTTTGTTTGGAGTGCTTCAACCCAGAATTTTAGCATTGGGAAGGTAGGTAGCGATTTTTTTTTACTATATAACAATATTGAAAAAAAAAAAAATTATTTGCTAGGATTTTCGTGAATAGGTCCATGCACTCCAAACAAACATATATATTTATTTTCAGCCCTATCATAATAATAGGTAGTGGCAGTTACATTTTAATATTTGTTACTAGATATATCATGGACATGGATGGCTGGACCTCAGGACTCAAATGTTTTACAGTCTGCTACACATCCTGGAGGTAGAAGTGGTATGGCATACTGGTCATCTGTGGACAAGTCGGTATGTTAGTTTTTAACCCTTTACATGTTTTTCTCTGGATTGATTTTAGTGATTTGTTCATTGATTTTATGTAATTAATTTTTGATAATCATTATTTCAACCAGTGTTTTTTTTACAATTTTTTCTTTATTGATTCAATATTACATAGCTGCTCTACTGTTTAGACAATAATATTAGAAGCAGTGTCATGACTCCCAACAATCATATGTAATAGAATTTATTACACATATTGAGTTACAGTACGGTTTTGGTGATTTGTCTCAAAATTGCAAATCGCTGCGATTTCAGAATCAAGTTGAGTGACAGATAAATCACTTAGAACAATGCGATGATTAGATTATTAGTCTTCGCTTTTAAAATGACGATGACTTTCACCACTGATTGGGCAATAAATTGTAGAGGATTGGGGTGATGATCCCGCCTAATCGCGGTGATATGCAATGGGTGATTGAACACTGATTTTATTCACAGTAAGAACACGATTTGCGAACAAATCATCCAAACCCTACTGTAGGCTCTCTTCAAAGTTTGGTGACATTGTTTCTCATCTGTGACAATAAATGATTGAATGTGATTTTTAAGACCGTCAAAAATCAATTAAAAAACATGTTGAATGTACAATGTTTGTAAAAGATCATTATTTATTAATTGATTGAAGAGTACTTTTTCACTGATTAATTTTGGCACATTCATAGAAAATACATGTTTGAATGGTTTATTTCATGAAACTGATTTCATATGTATATATAATACAATCATGTTTTATATTTATTAAAGTCTAGTAACAGCTTAAGCGTTTAAATATCTTAATATTAGCTTTGTTATACTTTTGTTACCATGTCTGCTATTTTTTTCTATTTTCTTTTCTTTTTATTGCATGAATAAAACTCAGTTAAAATATACTTATAATTTATTATTATATATAAATGTACTTTCATTATTATGTATATTATATTTCCAGCTTTATCCTGATAATTGTTTTGACACAGAAAATATGGCACATGATTTACAAGAAGAATGTGCCAAATTATCACAACTGGTAAACAGTTGATCATGTTTGTTCTCTACCTTCGTTAACTTGCTTGTTCAGTTCTAGTCCATGTTTGGTTGAATGCTTAACAGGTGTAAACCTCTGCAAAATGCACAGTCAAATCTATATATAATATCACCAAAATGTAAGGGAAGTAATACCTGTACATTCTGACACTGTTTAGTCTTGTCTAAGGGATTTTTTGGCTTACAAATCTATGAATTTGTGCTTAAAAGGACTATAAACTTTTCTTATGATTGCTTTTTAACATGTTTAATTTTACAGATGGTTCTAAATCAGATTTGACTGTACAGTACAACCTCTCCACATTGGCCCTCTGTAGAGCAACCTCTAAACACTGGCCAATATTTGAAGTTCCTACAGGGTGTTGCTCCACAGAGGTTGTACTGTATATGCTTGCAATGTCTAACTGTGCTAATATTTTCCCATTAATTTGAAAGAAGGATAAATGTCATATGCATGAAATGTTAATGGCTTACAATAAATTGTTGCATGTATTGCAATCTGATTAAAATCATATCCTCAAACCCGCTACACTATGAGGATCTGAAGACGACCTATAGAAGGTCACCTCAAGTGACATTTTCCACTAGCCAATCAGCGCCTTACTTTCATAATTCTGAAAGTGATCTGATTCTATTTTTAACCGCAGTCAAAAACAATATTTGACTTGTAGTTATCACGAACACCTATTCTTACGCAACTAAATGTAATGATAGCGCGTATGTGACATGCATGTTTATTAAATTTTCTATACTACTATGGCCGAATCGATCAGGATTACTAAAAAAATCAAAGAATGGTTGCAGACAAATATGTTATACGTAATTTAATGTTTACTAACGTTTAAATAACATCGTCAGGTAGAAAGTTCATTCGGCCAAAGTACCGATGAAACGAGTTATACGATTGGCTGAATTATAAATAGATATAAATAGTGATAATGGAAATTCCGACTTTTGAAAATAGAAACTGGTATAGGCCGTCATCAGATCTTGCCGTAAGGAAGATCGAATACTTTAGTCAGATTGCATGTATTGTTAGAGGGATTAAATGTGTTATATTGTATAGTTGTATAATTGGAATGAAAAAATGCACTATTGATGACTTATTTTTAAAGTTTGCATTGATTACCTTTGTAATGTTAATGTATTATTCATATCTTATAATAAATTCTTTGTCTGTTTGGCTCCAATTTTCATTTCTATGAGTACATTCAAGTTTTGTACTAATTAAACTAAGATATGTGATGACTGAAAAAGAATTGAGTTATGAACTGTTCTAGATTTGTGAAAATTAGATTCATGGACTAGAACTTGGGAAGGGAGCTCTTTTATTGTTTAGCTGGACAATTATTCTTATGTTGTTTACCATTCAAGATTTTCACCTTTCCTCTAATATCTCCTGGAAATAAGAATATTTTTCTAAATCTACTTCCCACGATCTTTTTAACTCACATGTCACAAAGTGACTGGGTGAGCTTTTAGGATCAGTCTTTGTTCGGCGTCATCAAACTTTATGTTGTGAACACACTAGGGGCCACATTTTTAGCTCAATTTTAGAAAAACTGGGTCAGAATGTTAATATTGACAAAATCTCAGACATGTTTGATATTGGGCCATTTTGGATGAAAAACTAGGTCACCAGTGCCAAATAAGGGTAAACCTTGTGAACACTTTAGATTTCACTGTTTTGATTTGATCTTCATGAAACTTTGTCAGAATGTTTGTTTCAATAATATGTAGGTAAAGTTATATAATGGGTTATTTCCGGTGAAAAACTAGGCCGCTAGGGCAAATTGCTGGAAAACCTTGTGAACAATCTAGAAGTCACTGTTTTGATTGGATCATCATTAAACCTTGTCAGAATTATAATGTTTGTCTTTATAATATCTTGGACAAGTTCGTACATGGGTCATCTTGGGTCAAAAACTAGGTCGCTAGGTCAAATCTTATGAAAAACCATGTTAACACTGTAGACTTAACAGTTATAATTGGATTTTCATCAAACTTTGTCAAATTGTTTGTTTTTGTGTTAGAACCGCCAAGTACAAGTATGGGTCATCTTGGGTCAATAACTAGGTTACAATGTTAAATCTTAGGAAAACTTAGTTAACACTGTACATGTAGATATCATAGTTTTGATTGGATCTTTGCTAAACCTTGTCAGAATGTTTGCCTCAATGATATGTGGGTCAAGGTTGTAAAAAAACAGGTCAAATCTTAGGTGAAAATCTTGTAAAAGCTATAAATTGCATGGTTTTAATTGGATCTTGGCCAAACCTTAACTGATTGTTCATCTTAATGATATTAAGGATAAGTTCAAATTGGGGTCATCTAGGGTCAAAAGCTAGGTCATGAGGACAAATCTTAGGAAAACCTTATTATTATTGTAGATGTCAAATTTTGATTGCATCTTCACCAAACCTTGTCAGAATGTTTGTCTTAATGATATGTAAGACAAATTGGAACAAATCATCTGGGGTCAAAAACTAGGTAACGAGGTCAAATGTTAGGAAAATCTTGTCTATGCTGTAGTTTTCATGGTTTTGATTGGATCTTCATCAAGTTTTTCAGAATGTTTGTCTTATTTATATGTAGGACAAGTTCTAACATGGGTCACCTGGGGTCAAAAACTAGATCACCAGTTAAAAACAAAGTTTTAATGAGTGAACAGTGATTGTCATGTGAGCGATATAGGGCCATCTTGGCCCTCTTGTTTAACATTATCAAACTGGGTGTAAGAAAATTAACAAAATGTAACTGGTAGTAATCTCTAAAAATTCTTTTGTCAAGTAGTTAGTTCAGGTACTAATCATAGAATCATTCTTAATCATTCTTGAAGGAGAGATGATAACATCCTATTCAATTTAAAACTGGATTTGGGTTTAGACATGGTGAATAACTTTCGTGCAGTACTTTGACCTAGAATTCCCTCACAGCTCATGGTTTGATTTAAAAGTTCAAAATAAGTTATTTCTTCCAACTACTAGCTTTTCCCTACGGGGATCAAAACTTTACATAATATATGAGGAAGCTGTCCAGTTAGCTTATGTGAGGTCAGTATTTCTACCCAGGTGTATGCATACTGCATCTAGGGTCTTCCTCTTATTATTTAAAGCTTGAGAAGTTGCCAAATGATCCTGGCTGTTTTTGCAATATCAAATCCAGAGAAAAATTCTCTATCAGCTGATCCATTACTTATAAATCTTGAATGTTCCTGAATCAGGGTCCTTTTATGTAGGGATGCTATCCTTGTTTTATGGAAGGACATCAGGTAAGGTGTCGTAAACTTAACAAACACTAATACTTTCTTCCACTTAAACTAGCTGTTTTAATGATGGTGCTGGTGTCTCTATTGGTTTGTGGTTATTGTTTTAACATTGCTCATTTAAATTCTACTAATAAAGATGTAAGTGTGTTACACTGTACATAATATAGCATACTTGTGATAAAGTTTATTATCGATTTTGGATTTCTTTTGGCTTAGTTTGTACATTACTATGTGTAAAATTGTTAGTTTGTGCATATAAATCAGTTCTGATGTGTGATATAACATGCCCAAGTATAGCAGAACATGGCTATAGTTAATACATAGAGTCTTGAATAATTAGTTCATTATTATTTCGCAATAACCATAGTATTGGAAATATAGGAGGGAGTATAAAGGCTTTATTGTTTTAATTCTTCACTGTATCTGAGTTTGCTTTGCCATGTTAAACTGTTCTTTAAATGTCTGTATTCGTTTGCTTACATCTAAAGTATTGATGCATTTCTTTCGTTTACAAAATATTGAAAAATGTTTCATGAAATACAGACTGTAATGTGATATTACCATAAAATTCTTTGGCCACTGTAATGATAGATTTAAGCCTCAGAATCATCCTCTGATGTCTGATTTTTAAGTGGAAAATAAAGAAGCGGCAACGATGGATATGCTTTCAATGAGATCATTATCTTTACATGTATTCAGTTGGCCTATGTACATATTGTACAGGTTCAGAATTATGCTTACTTAAGTTTTTGAGGTTAAAAAATGCGGTTTCATGAAAAAGAAACACAATGACATTTGAGTAAATAAAGTTGCGCTTATTTGCATTCTGTATCAGATATAGCAGACTAACAGTTTGTGTTAATCAAAAGGACTCAATTTCTTCCAGAGATCTTGTTATAAGTAGAAAATCCTTTTCTCTGTAAAACTACATTTTCAATATCACCTGCTTTTAAACTAAGATGTTAACGAATTTGAGTTTTGATGGTAAAACACTCCATTAAGTTTTTTTATGGGCATAAACTTTTGATTACTAGCCAATCTGAAAGCTCTTATTATTCGATAATTTTCAAGTAATTGCAAGTGTAAGACTGATAATTTCAAACAATTTGTTTAAGTTTTATTAATTGGTATGTTTGATTTGTAATCAACAGACTTACCGGTCTTTCTGCTCTTTTCAGAGTGTTTGGATGTTTGGTGGAGAGTATCATGTTGAAAAAAGCGCAAATAAAGTAAAGAATGATGTTTGGATGTTTCAATCTAAAGACAACTCTTGGAGAATGCTTCATAATGGTACTGGAGCCAGTGAGAGTGATGTCCCATTCCCACGTCAGCTTTCTGCTGCTTGTGGAGTGCCTTCTAGCTACTTTGTAATATTTGGTGGCCTTGACTCTAATGAGAAAGTATTAGGGGACACTTGGATCTATTACTTTGCTGATAAGCATTGGTACACTCTTCTTGACTTACGGAAAAAGCTTGGAGCCAGTAATGAGACCAATAGTGAAGAACCTGCACCTCGTGGGGATATGGTTGTATGGTGCACCCCGGAGGACATGATAATATTTGGTGGATTTGATGAAAAAGCCGGAGTAAGACATGACATGTGGACATTCAATTTAGCTAAGTTGTCTTGGCAACAATCCAAGATTTCATCAGAGCTTCCAGCTGACTCAGATTTTGTCAAGCATCTGGATTACCCAGCTGGAAGATCTGGTTCCACTAGCTGGGTATCTGGACATAAATTGTTCTTACTTGGTGGTAATATTTTGCCAAATAATCCACGATCAAAACATCTTATGATAGGGTATTCAGGTGACTTGTGGGACTTTGATTTGAAAGATGAGATGTGGACTTATCATAGCGGTACTCGTAAACCTTGCACAAAGCCTGGTGTGTTTGGAAAATCAGGAACAGCTTCCATTAGTAATCACCCAGGATGTAGAAGGCGTGCCGCTGCCTGGGTCGACTCGAGAAACAACTTATGGATGTTTGGAGGGGACGGTGTGGATGAGACATCAGCATCTGTGTCTGTTTTTAGGCATGCTAAACTGTTGTCTGATCTCTGGTTCTATGACCTAGAAACTGACATGTGGACATGGAAAGGTGGTAAGAAATCTGGAGAACAAAAAGGAAAATTCAATGGCCAAGGTGATAATTCCCATGACAGCTTGCCTGGTTCTCGTAGTGAGACAGTTGTATGGAGTAATTGGAACTACTTGTATTTATTTGGTGGTGTCGGTCATGATGGAAATGGTCGGGATGGTTACCTTAGTGACCTGTGGAAGGTAGATGTACATTTGGATGGATCAGTTTTCAAAAACGCCCCTTACCCTGGCCCTGTGTTCGGTATTATCATTCTGGGATGTGGACTTGTCATCTTGATGATTGTGTCTTACATGTTTGGACGTAAGCACTTTCAAGGGAAGCAAGAAGAAAACAAAGGTACATGTAATTATCAGCAAATACCGATTGATCCAGATGTTTAGCTTGCTCAATGTATTTTTTACTTGTAATATTGGAGTGTTGGATTAATGTCATTGTGGAACCTCTGATCTGAACACCACTTTTTTTTGGAAATCACCTTAAGCTAGATAAAGTTATCAGTACTGATCTGTTTTTAAATAGATGTCTTTTGAAGACAACCTTTGTAGATTATAAGTCTTGACGAAAAACTTCGAATAACTGAAAATGCAAACTTCACTGGACCGAATGAATTTTTAGTGGACCAAAAGAGTATGTACAACATTTCATATAATTTCATGTAATTTCATATTTTATTATAATTTCTACTCAAGAAGATGGTCAGGACAAGTCTTGATAGAGGAGATTTACTCATGTTTTACTTTGTATTTTTGCCTTAAAAGTTATCCAGGTTCATCTTAAACATACATTGAATTATAATAGCTTTGTTAACATGTGTTATCAATTTCATTCAAAAACTTTTCATGTCATACATTGTATCTCATGGCTCTGTGTTCAAAAATGAAATGATACAAGCTAATGAGAGACACTGAAAGTCTCGGATAATGCAAGTCTTGACACCAAATCGCTTAAGGCTTAAAACATACAGCAAATTAAAAACTTATGGCATTATTCATTAACAATATAAGGCAGAATTTCATGTCATAATTCAAAATTCTTCAGAGAACTCATAATTACAGATCTGATTTTTTCTATTATAGTTGTAAGAATGCATAGTGATAATGATTGACATGTTTTGTTTTTTGAGGGATTTTTTCTGTAGAGTTACGGAAATCCATTTCTACTTTATATTTTTTTTATAGTAAAAATATTAACAGCTTTAGGAGGAATATTTTTGTTTACCGTCAATTTTCTGTTTAATTAATTGTGTACATTTGATTTTATTGTATTTTACCTCCTTCCTTGCTGGGGTCACTTTTTAATTATTACTTGTTTACTGCCTTATACAGTAATACAGGATGTGTTAATTATTTCTAGAACGAATGAAATTTGTTTTATCAGGAAAGTCTTATGTCTTTATTATCTTTTGTTGAGTTTTTGTGTATATTGGACTCTTTTATTGCTTCCCCACACTGAAAGATGGCAGGGGTGGGGGCAAATAGATAAAAAAAATACCCTTGTCTGTCTGTCCATCTGAAAATCTTGCGTCACACATATCTTTAGAAATATTAGGGGCAGACTAATAAAATTATAGAGAAATGTTCCTCATCATAGGAAGTTGTGCATAAAGGGTTTTAAGTTTGTCAAAAGCAGAAGACTCACGAGCTATCTGCCTATGAATTTGTATTTTGGTATTACATTATATATATGAAAATCTTGTGTCACTGAATGAATCATAGTGACCATGACCTGAATATTAGAGTGGGGGCATCTGTGTCCTATGGATTCATTTCTTTTTTTGAAATATTGAACACCTACCCTGTACTTGTAATATTATTGAATAATCTAAATCCAATGATACTTATGTATGTTTATTTAATTGCTTATTAATTGTTCGGTTGTAATTTGTGCTGGGTGCTATTTCTTTCTTTGTGTTCATTGATTCAATGGCGAAATTCTCTTGTCTGACATTTGGGAAATGCGTTTTTTTTTCATTATTTCACATTAAATATGTTATGTAATCTCTCTACAAGTCTTTAATCATTCACAGATACATGATCTAAAACTAAAGAAGAAGAATGAGCATAGCATAAAAAGAAAGTAGATTTTTAGCGTAGCTTAAAAAGAAAGTAGATTTTTAGCATAATCTTAAAAGATATTAGATTTTTTAGGTAAACTCTGTGTTTGATCCTACATACAATTTTGTTTTCATCATAACTTAAAACATTCCAGTATAACTTGTGATAATTTTTCCTGAATGTTATGTATGTACATACATTTATATATATTTTTCAGTGCTTTTTCAGATTCTGTATATATACACATGTAGATGTATTTTATTTGTATAAAAACAATTGTGACTATAAGATGTAGTAACTAGGTAATCAGTATGTGTATAACTGTGTTTATACATATGATACGGTTGATACCCATATATATAAAACTTGATAAATGCTCTTTATTTTTTTGAAAAGTAGAATATAAATAGGTAAGTTTCCAGAGTGTTTCATAGCTTAACTTTGTCAATGCTTGTGCAATTTGAAAATATGCTTGGGGGCGTAAGAAGTGTCAGGTACTATGTATGTTCACAAACCTAGATTATTATTTATTGGACTTATGTTAGATCATTTTAATTTAATTAATTCTTTCTGGATCTTATTTTGTATTCTGCTTACTTGCTTCTGAGATTGTCATGAAATTGACCAGTGGCTGGCTTGGCTGCATTATGAGATTTGTTAAACTCAGTCCATATAAATAAAAAACTAATTGTTAGCTACTTTGTTTATGATAAAATATTGCTATAATTATTCAAAAATTAAGAATTAAGTTTGTCAGAAAAAAATCTGCTAAAAATATAACTAATGAGCAATTCACTTTAAATTATTCTTTTGTATTTAACTGATGTTAACTAGATATCTTGACATTCCATAATGTTCCGTCCATTGCTGTGCTACTTGTTCAGTTTATTGTTATAGATATTTTGCTCTAAAGCATTGTCATGGTGAAGAATCAGATACAGTACTGAATTTGTTGACCTTGAACACACCTTCTTTTATTTCTTTGCTAAAGATATTGCGAAATATTGATATAATGAAGTAAAAAATCATGTCCTTGTGAATTCACCATGGCCATGCTCTGTTGGGAAGAAATATCAGACTGTAAATAATGTAAACGAATAGTTATGTATGTTTTATTATTTTATATCCTAGGGATAAGTGTATCCGAATTGTGATCCATTTACTTCCTAATTCATAATATTTATAATGTAAAGATAAATGATCACAATAAATTATATTTTTCTAAATACATATAGTTGTTTTGTGACCCTTGTAGTGTAATCTTGTTCTTGAAGTTTTATACTTTGATTGACTCAAGTACTCATTTTATCCCTTTCAGTGCCTGTAAGATAGGTATTACTGTCTGCACAAATCTCTACATATTTGCCTACATGATGGGTATATCTCTACATATTTGCCTATATGACAGGTATACTTGCCTGCACATATCTTAACATATTTGTCTGCATGACGGGTATACCTAATATATTTTCTTAAGTGATGTTAAGGAATTTGGTTAAAGTTTTACAAAAGCCATCATTTCTTTTAAAAAATGACAATACAATGAACAATGAGGCAATATGTGTCTGGCCACGAAAGGGTTAAAGTGCTGATAATTTGAATTACTTATTTGTATAGTTGATCAATTTTTTCACTTTTACATTCAATAGTTATTTGTATACCATTTACCCCCCCCCCCCCCCAAGGGCATCTTTTTGTCCAATCTTAATAAGGGGATCACCTTAGGACCATTCCTTGGTTTCAGAGATTTCTTTAGAAACAATTGATTATAACATACACTGACAGACACAGCGATTACTATATAGTTTAACATAAGCACTTCATGCTAATGTGTATAACCAAAAGATCTTGGACAAGTTCGATTATGGGCAAAATCG
The DNA here is from genome assembly GCA_964023205.1 of Lutraria lutraria. Taxonomy (NCBI): domain Eukaryota; kingdom Metazoa; phylum Mollusca; class Bivalvia; order Venerida; family Mactridae; genus Lutraria; species Lutraria lutraria. The sequence continues at coordinate 6,030,943 of OZ026834.1, forward strand.
GACCAGAACTTCAAGAGTTATGGGCCCTTGACTTAGAAAATTTGCTATATTTTAGCTTGTTTACACACTAGCGCTTCATTTATTCACCGAACCTAATCATATTTACAATGAATGTGTATGACCTTATGGTTTTAGACAAGTTCAGTTATGGGGTGGAATTGGACCAGAACTTCAAGAGTTATGGGCCCTTGGATTAGAAAATTTGCTACGTTTTAGCTTGTTTAACAGTATTATACCTTCATTGTTGGTTTCGATCTCAAAATCTTCGTAAAAATGAGTTTTACGAGATGAAACTATATTACCTGGTCATTAATAATTGGCCTTTGTTCTCAGGTGAGCGATGAAGGGCCAATGTGGCCCTCTTGTTAAGATAACTTGGCATAATTGTTAAACACCATGAGACAGTGTGCAGTGCGCAAGATCCAGGTCTCTAGCTCAAAGGTCACACTTAGAGGTCAAACATAAAAAATAACCATTATACACATTGTCAGGGCTGTGTCTCCCTTATGCATTGAATTATTTGAAAATGACTTGCTATAATACAATGAGACCATGTTTCTTGGGCAACACCCAGATTTTCATAGGTAAAAGGTCAAGATTACACATTCGGTCAAATATATTTTCCTTGTCTGGGCTGTAACTTCTGTTTGCATTCAAGGATTTTGAAATAAATTGGTATAAAAGTTTACTTCAATGAAATGATGTGTCACGAATATCATCCATACTTGTAGTTCAAAGGTCAAGATCACAAGCTGGCTAAACAGGGGCTCAACATGTTGCCCTTGGGCTTTTAGTTTACTTTTCTTGTCCAAACCGTTTTCTAAAATTTCTTGTAAAAATAACGTTCATTTTCATTACACTGTCAAACGGTTTGGACAAGAAAAGCAGAAAAGTAGAGGACCTACAGTGACAAAAATCTGAACCGGAAGTAGCCCTTTATGTAAGGAGTTGCAACAGTTATGTGGCTTCAGAAGAAAGCGAAAAATAATGCATTTACGTGATGTTTTCATCCAATTGACAGAAAGCGCGCTTGTAACGATAACATTGTGACGTCACTAGGTCACGTGGATTCCTCACACTGTATATTATCTGGTCATTAATTATTGTGACTTTGTTCTCAGGTGAGCGATAAAGGGCCATCTTGGTCCTCTTTTTAATGTTGGGGTAGATCGGTGGTTTCGCGCTGTACATAGTCCTGAACGAAAGGTCATGGGTTCAAATCTTGACTCCACCATCTGATAGATTATAAGATAATGGACACTTTTCACTGTCCTATATCCTCTCCCCTCTATGTGGCGGTCCTGAAATACGACAACTGTAGAATGGGTCGTTTTAAACAACATATAGTCATATTCTCTATGAAATTGAGTTGTGAGTCGATTCTTTAGTTTGTAATGATATGTGTGCAACAATGCCGCTGTTACTGAGGCTGAAATAAAAATAAGTTTCTTTGGAGTGCTCCGACTGTAGCACTAGGTAGGTATAGGTAGAGATTTTTTAATTTATATAAACAATAGTAAAACAAGAACGCTGCGTTCAATAAACGCGTATGCCCCCGATGGCATGCTTGTGCAGCAACAGCACATTTGAACAATGTCAAAGTCGGTGTTTGATAATTATGGGTGGGAATGGTCATAAGCAACAACTGTTGAAGTATCAAAGTGTTCTCGCAAGCGGTATTGGTGCTAGACGAAACGGTAAAATCTACTTAACCTGGTACAGAATCATTCAAAGTCCAAATTAAGTCAAGGTCAATGTGGGATTTGTCGATACGTATGTATTGAGAATGATCATACGCAACAACTGTAGAAGTATCAAAGCTTTCTAGCAAGCAGTATTGGTGCTAGACGAAACTGTAAAATCTACTTAACCTGGTACAGAATCATTCTAAGTCCAAATTAAGTCAAGGTCAAAGTGGGATTTCTTGACGTGGGTGTATTTTAATGATCATACGCAACAACTGTATAAGTATCAAAGCGTTCTAGCCAGCGGTATTGATGCTAGACGAAACAGTAAAATCTACTTAGCCTGGTACAGAATCATTCAAAGTCCAAATTAAGTCAAGGTCAAGGCCAAAGCGGGATTTCTTGATACGGGCGGATTGAGAATGATCATACGCAACAATTGTGTAAGTATCAAAGCGTTTTAGCAAGCGGTATTGGTGCGAAACGGTAAAATCTACTTACTTTCGTACGGACGGACAGGACAATCACTATATAAAAATGCCCCCCCCCCCCCCCCTCCCAAAAAGGATAATTTTATGTAGTTGCTAGGATTTTCATGAATAGGTAGGAGCACTCAAAACAAACTGACTTATCATCAAGTGTTACAGTGCATATTGTCAGGGTGACGGGATTGAAATATTTTTGGGGAGTTATTGCCCCTTGTTAAATTTTACACTCAAATGCCTCTGTGCTGAGTTCATTTCCCATGCAATGTTCACCAAACTTTCACGGAATGATTATCATTAAGTTTTGCATCAGGGTTTTGTGATACCGTTGTGTATTGAAAATTCATGTATTTTATTAAGAAAATTATTAAGATGGTTGGCTAATGAATGTTGCTTTGGCCAATGAAAATTGAGTATTGGTTACCAGGAAACGGTCATTTTCGTGCATATGATTTCATTCAGCTTTGGGCACTTACCATACCAGGCATTATTTGTTTCGGTTGATCACATTTGAGAAATGCAGGCGGAAATGTTTTTAGTACTATCTGTTAAGTTCTAAATTGAAACGTCAACGTTTGGTTGTTAGTTTACATCGAGTTTTACGCCCCTTTCCAACAGTCAAGAGTCATATGAGGCGGATAATTCACCTTACCATCGTTCCTGGGAAAAACAGTATTAGACTTCCATCATCACATAAAGAGACATGGTCGGTTGCTGGGCTCGAAAACACGACCCTCCATCTATGAGAGGTTACAATGATTTGAAGTTGGCACAAAGTTGACCCAACGACTGATTTGCTACACGTATAGTTGGCCAGTCGCTGGGTCAACCGCCCAGTTTTAATCACCAACATTGGACCAACGCCATTTTCGTAATTGACTTTTCGGTGTACTCCGTTGACCAAATTATCTATTTTCAACCATCCTTGTCAGCCTATCATTGTACCAACTTCATATTCTTGATAGCTAAATATTCCACGCTATGTTGACCCGGATCTATTTTATGTCCAAATTATGCAATCTCAAAACGTCTACGTATTAGAAAAGGTTTGTATCAAGTTTAAGTTTTAAATTGTGACATGCTGGCCACTGGCCCATACACAATAGTATTTACATAAATATACATAACATTACAGCATATGCTAGAGACATATTGGTTCACACGACATATAAAGATAGAAGTTTACATAGACAGTAAAAACACAACAAATAATCAAGATATGATCAGGATCTCATTTTGAGAAATTGTTATAACTAGATTAATGATATATACGTGTAACATTACTTCAGACACATGTTAGTTTGCACAGAGTATAACATAATATTCAAGAGTATTAAGATTAACCAGGTAACGTTTTGAGACATGGTAATTTACCTAGAAATAAAGACATGATAATCAACATAGCTCATAAAATAAAATGCTATTTAAATTATCAAAATAATAAGATTCTCTGTAAGATGACCATACTTTTTATAGTGCAATATAAGATGAAATTATAAAATACAAAATTGTTCATAGTTAGCAAGAATTCCGATCTTTTGAAAGCAAAATAAATACATAGAAAAGTTTCTAATCAAATTTTCATTTTTGGAAAACATACTATTAGTTTTTTTTTAATTTAATGTCATAAGGAGGCATAATAAGCGTAGTTGGAATATTCTGATCTCTCAAATCTTTATATAAAGGACATAGCGAAATGGATCTCATCTTCTTATATACATTCACAAAATGCACAGTATCTAAATTCTCTTTGAATATGATAATGTCTATCCTTTTCAATCATACGGCAATGAGAATAGTTTCTGAATGAAGATAAACATTTTGTAAATTTTACAACATCAATACAAGTAACCCAGCCAGCAATATATACCGGATAAATATCGGGGAAATCCTGTCGGGGCCGACATCGAGCAGCGTTGCAAAGGCGGGCCGACATCAAGCTGATATTGTCATCAATATTGGCCCTACAACCGCATCTTGATCGTTTCGACATCGGCCCGCCTTTGCAACGCGGATCGATGTCGGCCCGACAGGATTTCCCCAATATTTATCCGATGTGCTGCCGATGTAAAATCGATATTTCAGGAATCGCTTTGATGACCCCTAAAATACCGGAAAAGACCTACTGCAAACAGAAGCTAGTAAGATAAATATTGCATAAACTCATACTTGTTCATACATGGATCATAGTCTGCTGTCATGTGAGGAAATAATCAAACTAGCCCGAGTGAGAGAGTTTGGTTACAAAGCTACTACAAGTTATTTCATATATTTCATTAAGATAAGAAAATAAATAGAGTATTTTCTATATTTATTTAATCAACATCATGGTGATCGTGTACATCTTATGATCTTAATTAAGGGACAGTGCTCAAGATTAGTATTCCAAATCCAGACACTCCTTCCATGTAATAGAATTTATTTCAAAGTAAAATTTAAGGTTTAATACTTAGGATATATTAATAGTGCTCTCTTTCTTTAAAAGAAACAAGACTAGTGCTTAATTGTTTAATTATGGGGCAAAAAGTAACAGTAGAAAAATCATATACATGAGTCTAATGTAGCTGTTTTTGCTTTCTCTTGAAACTTCATAGGGTATGAACTGGAATAGAGTCCCAGACCCTTTATGATAAAACTATATTCAAATTCCAGCTATGTTTCCACTATCTAATGTATTTCATGTTATGACAATAAAGCTAAAACAAAACCCAAATACATGAAGAATGAAAAATACAATAAGAAATCAATACATAACTTAGATTTTCATTACTCTGCAAATCCTATGTTTAAAATATGAATGTGGTCAGTGATATTGGACTATTTGGCACTTCTAAATTTAATTATTCACACACTTAATCATACTCATACATAAACAAATACAGAATTACTAATGCTTACAAATTAAAAATACACTGTATATATCTTCCAAAAGTCTTAACCAAAAAACTTAAAAACAAAAAACACTATAAAAGTTCATTTTGGTCATTCATGTAATTGTTTATAGTAGATTAATATTATTTTTCTCTTCTTTTTCCACTATCCGTTGTCACTGTTGGTACATAGGCACTCTCTCAACATCAGCTTCCTAAACACTTTGAATTGTCCTTTGTACAGCTTCAGCTACAATCAATATACAAAAATGTAATTAATCAATAAATTGATAACACAGTATTTAAAAACATACAATAAGCACAATTCATTTCCTTAAACTAATGCAATTAGCCAAATAATGTCTTATTTCATGTACATAGTAAGGTCCAAATTGAATCATACTGCTGTAATAGGAGGAAAATAATGTACACAATGCGAGGGCTCAAACACGAGACCTTCTGCTTGCAAGTCAGATGCTCTACCTACTGAGCTAACCGGGCTGGTGAATATCCCATCCAATTCATAAATACGTACAATTGATCACACCGCCACATTCCTCCTTCCCTTTTATTCAAAATTATTAATGAATTAATTGCGACAAAAACAGGTTCTTTCGACTAAACCAGCCTTTGCTTCATCCTACCTCTGAGATTTCGAGGCTAGACTCATACTAACGGCATCAAATATAATAGGAAGAGGAAAATAATGTACCCGATGCATGGCTCGAACCAGCGACCTCTTGCTTGCAAGTCAGATGCTGTACCAACTAAGCTGATCGGGCTGGTGAATATTCAAGCCAATTAACAAAATACAATATTTTTTCACACCGCAACTAAGAGTAATCAAGCTTAAAATTGAATTCATGTCTTGAATATCTAATTGTTGTATATTTCCAGCCAAGGTCATGATCTTAATCAATGAAGCGCAACATGATAGTTAAACAACATACCTAACTTAAGTGACAGCTTAATATACATATTATATACTTATTATTCTCTACTTTAAAATAAATGCCATGTTTCTCTTTGTTTTTGTTTTTTATTATTATTAATTTAGATGGTACATATTTAAGACTAATGGAACAATCTTTAATATATTTACACTTACAGCCAAAAGAAAGTTTACACATTTGTTTTTACGATAAATTTTGAACCGCATATTTAAATTCAATAAGGTTTTGTACCAAATTAATATGTTTTGTGTACTACAAACTAAATTGGCAGTATACATTCCATGCCTTTTTAATAATTATTCTTGTCAAAACTCTCATTTTCCATGATATAGACGTCTTATACGAAGAAAGCGATGTGACATCATTTTTTGTGAAACAAAACCTGGCATCTAACGATGTACTTCAATTAAAACACAAAAGGACCATATTCAAACTTAACTCTTCACGCCGCTTTATCCACGAAAATGTTGATTCTCAAGGTACAAGCGACTTTTTCAGAAACAAAATCGGCTATTTTCGTGAAAGATGTACAAAATTGTGTATAAATATTATGCGTTTTAATTACAAAAATGCCATACAGACCAACTACGATGAAAAAGCGAAGTCAAAATGAACGCTCCGAGTCATTTGTATGTTGCGAACATGTATGTTCAATGCGGATGTGGCAAGTATCTTACATTGTTCTCGAGAAGTTATATGAACTGTGACGGACCGACAAAGAAGTTGTACATGGCCCTAAGGTTTTGACCACACATCAAGACACCAACATTTGGGCGTTGCAATTCAAACCTGCTTCATTAACTGCAACACGTGCAGTTGGTTCGCATGGGTAATTTGAGTTTTATTCTAATTACTTCCAGGAAACAAACCCGATAAATATTAGCTTGCGTAAAAGCAAAAATTGTTTGTTTCACAATCGAGGTGAAAAAAGCCCTGCCCGAGAGTGGATTATTGACTGAAGGTATGATAGAAAAAATCATAATGCGCAAGGAAACAGCATTAAACTGGGATTCTTCAGATGCTGTTTGTGGTTTGTCTGTCGACCTGATATCGCGGCAGATATTACAATCATTGAAACTGTCCATTCCTGGTAAACGGCCTGTGTCTGTCGCAGGTGACGACAACTGATAATGCGTTATCTGTCGCATTTACAGGTAAGGTGAGTCTTGCTACTGAAATTATGGTCCGGGCTGCTATCGTACTGCATGGTAACAAATTGAAATTTCTCGATGAGAATGTAACATTGTCTCTGGTTTCCCTGATATTGGAAAGGAATGTAACAGTATTGTGGTTGACAAAACCTTCTCGTCTGCATTTTGTATGCTCGCTGAGGCAACTGCCATAGGTCCGTCCCCCCCCCCCCCCCCTTCCTAAGTCCAATTATAAAGGCCGATGTGGAAACTGCTCTATCCACTCCAGAATATAACACTGTATTAAGACTGCCTTAACGACCGGAAGTAGTTGACTCCGACGATGATTTAGTATCTTGTAGTGTCAGGTCTGAGAAACAAGACCCTGAACATGATCGACCCGAAGGTGTTTTGCTTTAGGAGGTAAGTTTTTAACGACAGAAAGACAAATATGATTATATAAAATGATTTCAAACGAACCAATAATTTTGTCCGAAGTTCTACTCACCAATAAGTCCGATATTTATTTTATTTTAATAGTAGTAATGTAGAGAGAAAAACAAATGGTAAAAAGATGGCTTTTTTCATAAATTATGGAACATGGGGTTCCAAAAGTACATCATGTAAGACGTACTATTAAGTTATTGTCTGTAACCAACAAAGCAAGAGGCATATTGTAGAGAAAATTCGCCTATACTTTACGTCTGCTTTAATTACACTGGGATGGTACATTTCATACATATAAACTTTTTTTTCTCACATCGCATCAGTATTGGATTCGGCCAAAACAAAGACACAGCCTTCAACAAATATGGTCATCGGCTCGGACGAATAAAAGGCTCTCGTCAAAGCAGTCAAGCGCAGTTTTCCGCATTCACAAGTAACATTATGTACACTGCATCTTGAGGAAAATATAAACAGACATATGAAAAACAAAATAGACATACCAAAATCAGAAACAAAACACATATGCACCGAAATATTTGGTTAAAATGGATTGACATCACTCGATACATCAGTTGCCTTCACACAGAAGTCAGCAGACAAAGAAAGAAAATACAATCACAAACCAGGAACATACCACACCAACAAAGTCATTCCAGCTATCAAAGAATACGTACACAACATTCACAAAAAGACAAAAGGGTACCAGTTCGTTTGAAAAACAATCACTACGAGTCGATTAATTGAATATAGACTGGAAACCAGCTAAACTCCCTGCTTTGATGAAAATATTTGAACAGGAAATTAATCTTCAAGAAGCTTTGATCAGGGGGGCCCTATATATGGACATGGCGATTTTGAACTATCAAAATACGCACAAAAAAACATCCATTAGTTCATGGCAGAGTAAATCAGAGAAAGAAAAGAGTAAGATATTTCAAAGTTTCTGTCCTCCAAAATAAATCACAATCCTACCTCAGATCCTACACTGTTTTCGACAGATGACCAACTAGAAATTCCACGAACAGCTAAAAGGTGCCAAAAAACCCTGTCAGAAGAAACAAGTTATTTCATCAAAAACGACAAGTACATTGTATTCCAAAAGACTCCATTGAATCAACATCAACTGTTTAAAACAGTGCAATTTGTAAGGTAAGTATTACAAGTACAGCTTTACTTGAGTTTCGTTTGTTTCACTTTGCAACCTCTGGCGCGGAGTAACATCCCGTAGGTTAATGCTATTTGATGGTACAATGTTGTATTTAATTTTTACACATCAACATCTGGCGCGGAGTAACATCTCGTAAGTTAATGCGATTTGATGACACAATGTTACATTCAATTTTCACACTGTAACCTCTGGCGCGGAATTACATCCCGTAAAAGACCAAACAGAAGCTGTTTAGCCCTTTGAGATTTGGACATTCCAGAATGATATGTCCATATATACTGACGTCCACAAAAACGCCTCATCATATATGTTCGATAACTTAGTACATTGTACATACAAACGATATGAAGGCCACTTTTTGCGTACCATAGAGCGTATTTGTTTCGCAGACTCAAGTGTCGAGTCGTAACACTAGAGCAGAACTAACACCGAGAACGTAACACGAATGTGGCGAATCTGTTCCAGAGTCTACTGGAGTGAGCGAGAACATGATGGCGGCAGCAAATGGAAGTGAAAGCGATGACGAACACAGTAAACGGGGGTTTTGATGTAACTCATCAATGATTAGTGTTTTTCATTAGTGCATTATATTATTATCGAAATAAAATTTATTATGGCGCTTATAATTGTGTTGATTTGTATTTGAATGAGCATATAATACAGATCTATATAGATTCTAATCATGTTCATCTAGGTTTGGCACAATTTCTTTTGCTCAAGACTGCCACTATATTAATACAGGAACATCTTCAAAATCGCTGCCATTTAATAATTTATCTAAATACAGCAAAAATACAACGAGTGGTTCTAAGAACGTTGATCTAGCTGTTAGTTTAGACTAACTAGTGCGTCGTTCCTACGCATCCGCAGAATGTCACGCGGATGCCTAAACTCTGTCTTAAGTAGCGATTGCAAAACAAATACACTCATAGTATTTTTTCTTCTGTGACCTAATGAAGCATGAAATTGCACTTCAGTCCTTCATGTTTGCTTAATAAGCAAGTCAGGAAGGCCATACACGGTACTGACGAAATTTAGGGGTTAACATTTTTGAAACTAGTGTTAAATCCGTGTAATGTTTAATTACACTCAGATGACAAGGGATATGACTGTGTAGAACTGTAATTGATATTTTCCAATTACACACCTTCTTTGTTTGTGATAGGTCCATATCCTTTAGAAAGACCTGTATTATCAAAAGAATTTTGTGCGCGGGTCTGTTTTCTGCACGCGACCAGGTATTTAATCGAAAGAAGCTAGACCTGCCCACGTGCATAATCATTTACGTAAGCACATTGGCCAGTCGAGTATACTTGAACTAATGATGGACAAAATACCTTAAATGTGTCCAAACCAAACAGCAATTAGATCATTTACTTTTTAATCATACCGCAACGACACATACAAGGCTGACGAAAGCGCAATGCATTTCCTTCTTTGTTAGATTTGACGATATGAGTGTCGATTGTAATAAAAGAAGATGTTTGAGAATACGTGAAACTTCCAATTCCAGTTGAAACAATAGACATATCAGACTAGAAATGTGACCAGAGGACACGAAATACCTCCACTAAGCTCTAAGTCAAAAGGACAATAACTCCTGTGAAATGTTTGGATTTTAACGGAAATCGAAGTTGACCTGTATTTTATTATCATCCACCTTCGTGTAGAATATGAAACCATTCTTATTTATTTAGTTATTTCAAGGGAGGAAGAGCGGTGTCGGGGTAGAGTGTGGGACTCCTATCCCGGAGGTTGCGGGTTCGAATCTCGTCAGTAGCGGAATTTGACCGGAACCTTCACAATCCCTTCTTTCGGCGCGAGAACTGGTCAGAATCCTGGAAGCAGTCATCGAGGGTAGTTAATATAAGTTGTTAGAACTTGCTCTACAATCGATGTAAAATAAATAAGTTTAAACTAAACTAGTTTTTCATAATTTCAGTTATATCGTATCAGGTAGTCATCCTAACCAGCTTCCCTGGATTTATCTAGACTTAATACCATTCTATCCGTAAGCTACTACCAAGCTACCCCACATAATTCAGAGGTGGCTGACAACTTAAAATGAGAGGTTATATCTTAAGCCGAATTTGTCATGGACAGTGTGAGCCTCGCTCGCAGCTTCTTGATCAGTAGACCAACGTTCTAATCAAGAGAGAATACCGGGCGTGCTAATATGAAACCAATCCATGAACTATTTCTTGAGTTATCGCCCGGATATCAAAATTTGAATGGACGGAAGGGCCGACAGGGGTATCACTTTATGTCCTACCGCCATTTCGAATGACGGGGCACGAAAAGAACTCATGGCATTATTTATATCACATTTATATTATTTATAAAGCGTTATAATATACCTGTTCATCGTATCGGGTGTTGCCATGTCAATGTCGCTGCATATGACCAAAGCCAGAGAAAATATATCGTCTGTATTGATATTGTACATGACGGTTTTAAATGTAAAGCCTTCTCGCAACTGTCGAACGTTGTGTAAGTCAGATACCAACCTCGTACATCGGCCTATCTGTGTAGAAAAGACCTGATCACGAGATTCTCGTAAATCCCGTGACCAGGTCTTTCCTACGCAGATAGACCTCGTATTCGATCGATATCCTATACATACTGCTTGGGACTACAAACACATGACTGTGTAATTGTGACCGATATGACCACGTGGGGAAAGCGCACGGGCAAGAGGTGCATTGAGCCATGGCTTAAGCAAACACGAAGGACTGAGGTGCAGTTTCATGCTTCATTATGTTACAGAAGAAACAAGAAATATCTTTGTAAAAAGATAATCGGCGTGTATACAGTAGAAAATTAGTACTTAGAAAACTAACACAGCAGATTATCTCATGTATTCAAATAACTGGAATAAGATAAAATGGTTTATAGTTCAATTTTATTATAGTCAAGGTCGAATTTTGGACAATATCATTGTAAAGGTAATCACTGTAAATTGATTGCCCAAATCATATTAAATCCGTAGAAAAGTGTTCACATGGACCAGAGTCATGGTGTATTGGATAAGGTAGCATGTACATACACGTCATTTTTACATGAGTGAGTGGTTCGAACTAGGTCAATGGCACTTTCTTTTTAAATTATAATAATACAAATGTACATTTATTTTTATATTAAATATGTTTGTTCTTGTAACATGTATGTATACACGCTGAATATAGTACCTTTTGCGTTTCAAAAGAGAAAAAGAAAAGAAGAAATGTATGTGTTCTCTGATTTATCTATCAAAGTTTTTATTTCTTTTAAACAATGCAAAGGGGTTTGTCACGAAAAAAAAAATGTTTTTCCATGTAACCCATATATATATATATATAGAAGGGAAAGAACTTCGACAATTCGAATTTTCCAACGCGTATTATAAACTTCCATGTTATTGTAATGCAGTACAACATATTTAACTCATATATAGTGCAACGTGTGGGCAACTCAACACGCTAACAGAAAATGTATACGTTTACTACCTTTAAAGATATTTTAAACTCGTTATTGAAGATTTTTTAAAACACACAGAAACAAGCTATTCATTGACTGCTCCGTTGCATACAGATTTTTGACTAAAATTGTTGCTCCGTTGCGTACAGAAATTGTTTTCTCCGTTGCGTACAGTACAATGTTTATACTTAGCACCGTTGCGTACAGTATGTAAAATTTAAAAGCTTTCAAACATCTACTACAAGGGATTTTGATGAGGAAATAATGGATATACGTGAGGAGCTTTACATTCTCCATACACGTGGACAAGTATTTTTGTCGATTCATTCATTTTAGCGGAATAATCGTCGGTTTTGTTCAGTTTCCTCGCTTCGTTTTTCAAAAAACTCAACACGTGATGTTCAGACACTGATTTTGTGAAAACGGCGTGGTTTGATAAAAAACGATTATTAGCCGCCGATTGCTGTTTTAAAGTTCTTTCATTTGATGTATACTATAGTGTAGAGGACGTCGTGTTTAAAAAGTTTGAACCAAAAACAAACGACACCTACTGCTCAGTTAGGATAATTGTGTAGTGACGCAGTGGTCGAGTCCATTCTTACGGTGTAAAACCGTTGTCAAATTATCATTGGACATATAGGCTGACTACATGATTTACAAATTTCAATAAATACATCAACTGTCGGCCTAACGCAGTTGGTAACGATGGTGTCTGACGATAATCTATTGATGTGAAAAGAAGTGTGTGAGACCACGACATGGTTTTTTTTCGCAAATTATTTTCTATTGCTATATATCTTTTTTAAAAATCGTCAATTTTTTCGTCGTTTTTTTGTTGGTAAGGAATACACTAGATCTAGTGTTTATATTATTATCATCATTTTTATCATTTGGCATATCTTTTTTGAATATCTTTTACATGTAATAAACATGATGAAGAATAGTCTTAAATATTTCGTTGTAATTCTGGTAATTACGATTGGTTCGCCATTAAAAGTCCACCTATTTTCAGTCATATTCAGCTAGTTGGCATTCAGATAAGTTTGCACGAAATACCTGTGCGCGGTACTAATACTTCATGTACTTTTGCACTCGGCACACTTTGCGTTACACAGGACAATTATATATTATGCATTCTTTTTCTTTACAATTTACTACTTAATATTATAACGAAACTACAATTCATTTGCAAAAAGTTGAAAAAGAAACGAAAAAAGAGACAACCGGTGAGGTTCGAACTCGCGATAAGATTTTAGCCCCTGATCAATTCTAAAGGCTTTACCAACTGCGCCAACCAGACATCTACAATATCATTGCTAAACTATAATACTATATTTGTTTCTCATAAACCCATTTTACCTGTTCAGACAATGGATTTAAACTTTTGTGTACACATAAAATGAAACGTCACTATCACATTATCCTAACTGGACAGTACCTCACAACATTTATCCGTCCGCCATCTTGTAAACACCGTTGTTTTTTTGCGTACTGTGCTACCACACAGTGATAGTGTATATAACATTATCATTTTTATTTAACAGAAATTTTCACTTTAATGCATAACATTTCATTGCCAAGTTTACATTACATTTTATTTCATTTATTCACAACATATTTTAAGCAGCGTATCACCAAGTTTAACCAGACGACTTAAAGTCGGTCAATACTTCCTCGCCCTCTCGCTGTGTCGGTTTCCTCATCGCTTTAGTGCAGTTCTATGACAGACTTCAATTTCTGTATCAACTGCAATGTCCACCTCCCACTATGTTTTTTTAATTTTCTGAACATGTGAAATACAGTCGATCTCTTCTGTTTTCTCTAATGTGTATAGTCAGCATGCTGAAATCTGTATTCTGTCACGCAACATACCTTTAACTCATGCCCAGACAAATTAGATATGGCGTTCAGGTCGTCATGGTATGCTGGAAGTCGTAGAGTAGCATGACCACGGCCTTTCAAGAAGCTGTCAAGGACATATCGTGGCGCCGGACTGTTACACACGCAAAACTGCAGTAGCTGGCCTTCAACATGGTGTCCTCAAAACCTTTTTCGCTTCCGGCGTGTACTATAATTAAACGATCTCCTTTGTTCATTAGCGATCTAAGTGGCACATATGTTATGTGTTATGTTATGCTGCCAGGATTTCGCAACAGTAAGGGAAGTGAAGAAATGTCCTCACTGAATATACGCGAGTTTTGTGCCCTCTTCCCTGTACTTCTCGATCTGTCTCAGGAAGTGAACTTTCGCAGCAACTATTTAGCACACTTCTGTTGGACTGTGTCTTCTTCAATACGAAGGCAAGCTGATGGAGAGTCATTCCATATTTTGTTATTTTCCGACGTTAATCACCCAGTGGTTACTCGAGTCCATCATACTTTGAAGGAAGACATTGCCTCTGACTAAAGTACGCTGAGTTTACTGCCGTTATCGCGTTAAACTGTGAAAAATCTATCAATAATCGCCGGTATTTATAAACTCTAAGGGGACCGCCGGATTTATGTTTCGGTTTTGGGGTTATTTGGTCGAACTTATAGCTGTTCTTGGACATATTTGACGGATTTTCATCAAATAAACGGCGTTTACTCTTAGGTAGATCCTTTTGCCAGCAACTATGTATTTATAATAGTGATTTGGTTGATTTTTATGCCGTTATAGTCGATTGTTCAACACAAACTTTAAGTCACCGTTGGATACCATTTCTATTATTATAGATACTATGAACATACATGAAAAAAAATTGCGTCAAGAACCTGTGGTCCAGTGATGATAGTCTTCAACATATTGAAGCAGATCTCTCACCATAGAATGTAATTTCCTGTAATTACGTATGTTCTGATAACACCTTGAATTATTGTCCAAAAGAGGGCATACAAGATCATTTTCCCCTTAGACACAGCCTTGAAAAGGTCATATTTAACAAAGTGAATGCCATTAAACAGAAGCGGCTCGTCCGATTATTGTTTGCGCACATGCCACATTTGCAACTCTTCAGTTGGAATCCTTTCTAAATAATGAAATACACTGCTTACACCGCCCATCATTGCTTGCTGCTGGGCAAGTACATTGCCCATTGAGAGACGATCCCGAGTTCTTATAGGCTCATATATACGCGGTACTCCTTTAGCTTGGAAATATAATTATGTATTTCATTTATTTACACAACTTAATTTTGACTTGTCTATGACTCTTTCGTCAATGTCTGTCACTGGAAAGTCTGAACCGCATCCGTTCTTTGGCGCTATCCGACCTTCGAAAGTCGACAGACCAACAAATGACCAATATAAATGACAAGATGGACACAATTGGCATATAATAGGTAGCAAAAGGACTAAAGAAATTGTATACTTTCATCAAAATAGTTTGGTGTTTTATTAAATCTTCAAATGTAAATCTTGAAATAAAACATATTCAGCATGTAAATGTGCTTGATTATTGTATTTAATCAATGCCAATATTATTAAATATAACTAAGGCCACACCAAAATAAATTTTGGTTCTACGGATTCTTTTGGGGAAAAATTGGGGCGAGCGAGCGAAAATTAAATATTTATTTCTGAAAATACCATTTTTAGGAAGAAGTTAATAAATAAAAAAATAAAAAATCTATGTAAGTATTATCAAAACAAGCCAAACAAATGATTACAAATATATTTTGTGCTGAGTTATGTTTAAATTTCTTCATCGGAAACAATCGGATACAGAGCTAGGCGTCAAACATTACTTCATGAATGTCTTCATTACTATATTATAAACTGAAAGCATATAATTATTATAAATAAACATACGCCTCTGCTTTTACAGAAATATTTATTTCTATTGGTGATATAGCAACTAGATTCTGATAGGTTTCCTTACTACTAAACAGTAATGCAGTAAACATGACATATTAACTAGACTACACACATCAAAACCATCAAATGTATAAAGTGCATTATGAAAGAAAACAATACTGTTTATATACCAATACTGCACATCTGATATTGATCATAACAGAATCAAACAAAAAACTCAGTGAATTTAAAATCCTTTTACAATTGACACCTAGAACAAATTCACAGATTGAATTCTTTCACAATTAGCTGAACAATGCACTACTAAATTGATTACTGTCATATTTTGTATCAAAAACTTATGTCACCATAGTTTTAAATAACAAATTAATGCACACTGTCCAAATCTAAATCACGAATCCTTATAATATCATTTCTTAGCTTAGCTAATTTTGACCGAGTTGAAGAAAATAATTAAGATACTTTAAAAATACGGGCCCAGAATTATAACATTCCACTTATACTCAGCAAACTGAGACAATCCAGGATTAAGATTCTCCAATGATGATATTTTACAGTTTGTCTGCTCTTAAGACATTTTGAAGCTGGCCAGATGACGGAAAGCTTGTCTATTCATCCCGGACAACTGCCCATGGTACATTGAATCAGTGGGCGCCAAAAAGTTGGATGACTTGGCTGAAAGAAGTATTTTGAAAAACATAAGATTGCAACTGTTTTGGATGATGGGATAATTGTTTTGTTTTTGACTGTCTTTCGATCTTTATGAAATACATAAATCTACAACGAACAGGTTCATTATATAAACAATTCCATTAATTACTCAATTGCATTTTGTATGCAAATGTGTGGGATCATTTGCAATTATAACAAGCCAAATGTTTCCATCAATAACTTTTATAAGTCTGGAGATTGGTTAATATATTGATGCAAATCATAATTCTCTTGTCATAGATGAAATGTCTTCCTCTCTCATTTCTGATTACATTTATATATCTACTATACAATGTTGACAAATAAAATAGGTCTAAGAGTGATGCAAATATCTAGCTTCAATTATTAATTACTCATTTTGAACAAATCCTCTTAAAACACAGCTAGTAATCCTCATATAGAAACATTACTGAATATATCCGAATTATATCAATCCGAAACCCTATCATTATTAACGTACGACCTTGTTCAAATCTGGAAAGCTGCAGGTTGCAAGTCCACATTATTTTCGGATGGTGGGTCCAATTTTACTTAATAGAAGCCAAACTACCAGATGACAGTTTCGCTAGGCAATCGTAAATGCTATGAATGAATAAATCGTGCGTGCAGAATCTGAAAGTTCAACCATGAACTCAACGGAGCATGTTTCGATGAAAAGAACACTTTCAGCAAAAAGAATAGTTCGGCAAAGGGAAAAATCACGTCGCTGAGATCCCTTTTTACATAATTGGTTCCCCGTTTTAGTAGACGCATTGACTATAAGCCGGTTGACAGCGGACATCCGGGACACAAACTCGAAAAAAGATGGATGAATTCGAGCGATTCCCAGCAAAAATGAAATGCTTCGAACTGACTTATTTTGAGTATTTTCCGCAATCACCTCTCGAAAAATTATTTTTGAAGAAATTTCTTATGAATACGAGCGATCAAACATAAATTCGGACTATATTTTTTTTAAAGAAATAAATTGCAAGCGCAAGATTTCTACTGGTGCGGGCGGTAAAAATAAATTTAAATAAATCCCGACGAACAGGAGATCAATTTGGTGTGGCCTAAGTATGTTTTCCTCCTGAAAATTAGTACATGTATGTGAAATATGAGATTCTGAAGCTGATAATAAGCACAATTCATTGGTTTGAACCGAAAGACTGAATAGTGAAATTTTGCAAAATAATATGCTTAAATCGCCTTTACAACACCCCTAGACTTTATTGTTTACATGACATTCAAAACTCAACTGACTTCTTATTATTTTATACTCACAATCATCCTGAATAAGATATACGTTAAATTGTTTCGCGGAAGTATTTAAAACAACTTTTCTTTTATGGAATCTCCCTAACCTTCAGATTTTCAGAACATTTCTACTTGACACAACGTTGGAAGAGTCTTTGAACATCTGTTCTTTCACCTTTTTTAGAGCGCTTTTTACTTGAAAAAAATAAGATAGTGTTTTGGATACACTTTTTCTTGCTATAAAGTACGCACGGGAGGAAAACACATCGGATTCCTCTGTTAAAGAACAAACAGAAACTAATGTGACCGATAAATGTGTATGATGATGGGACTTTAATTAAATTGAAATTGTCACATCTGATCATAGGAATTTAGAAGTAGCCGTGTTTCGTGGCCCACTTACACTACAGACAAGAAGAAGTGGTAGTGATATTTCAGTCATCAAGGATTTAAATTAGAGAACTGATTTGTATAGACTTTCCCAAATTTTCAACGAAAAAATGAATTCCTCAGAATGTTTGCGATTGTGTTACTATAAATCTTTGGACAAATACATCAACACTCTGTTCTATTTAGAACTTTTTTTAGTACTTTAATATGTTTATATACTGATCGAAGGTATGTGTAACTTAGTATCACCGTAACCTTTAGACAGTTAATTAAGGTATATATTTATAAAAAGTTCAACATTTTAATGTTTGATAATATTATTACTAGGCTGTTCAAACTTTTAAAAGTAATTGACAGCTATTTGATCATCTATGAGTATTCAAGTAATTTAAACTATTAACTTTCATTTTTAAAGGATAATTCTCATATGATAATAGGTCAAACCATCTAGGTCACTGTTACTAAAAACAGACATTTGGTTTCCGGATGATAAGTGATAGATATAAGCCGAAAACTGTCCATTATGTAAAATATTGGAGTGTTTGAGGCGCGTAGCGCCGAATACACTCCAATATTTTATATAATGGGCAGTTTGAGGTTTATATGTAACTTAAATTATTTCGATAAGTTTACACAATTCATTGACCATGACAATTTATCATTTTTAAAGGCATCTGTCAATACACTTTACTCATTAAAAGTCACTAAAGAAGGCTATTGGCTTTAGGATTCATTTTTCTTGCATTATTATGACCAGATAAATAGACAAGATAGCGTGTGAATTTGACTGCTTAAAAGCCGTTACGGTAGATACCTTTAAATCAACTCTTTCAATCACACTGCACGGGTAGCACGGGGAATGTACATTTTATTCAAACCTGTTCGCATCGACTCAAGCCGTGTCATTCCTATGTATTCGTTTGTTGGGAATGGGTTTGTAAAACAGCGTGGAACAATGTGGAAGGTGTGAATAGGGAAAAAACTGTTTATGTAGGATATCCGTGTAACACTTTCGTTTGATTTGATTTGTAATATTTTAAGGTATGAATTGTATTGAAAATTTGTTCATAATGAGTATAATGAAATTTGATCAATTGATTCTTCACATTTATTTTTGTTGTACACAATAGGCGGAATATAATGCAACCGGTGCGGGGCTTAACCCGCAATCTCCTGCTTATTACAGCCAATTCATAAATACAAGTACAATGTACAGTACTGCTACATTCATCCTACTATTTAATTCAAATTAATTTATCACGACAATCAGAGGTTTTTTGACTAACCCAATCTTTGCTTCACCCTCAGTGTAGTATTCCAAGGTTGGTCTCACATTCATGGCACCAAAGGTAATAGGAAGAGGAAATTAATGTACCCGATGCGGGGCTCGAATCCGCGAACTACTTCTTGCAATCAGATGCTCTGCAAACTGAGCTAATCGGGCAGTTTATAGTACAGCCTGCTTATAAATACGAGTACTATGATACAGTACTGCTGGATTTTCATTAAAATCTTAAAAAAGACCATGGACTTCTATACATATAAATAAGTCCTTGTCAAGACTCGTAAGATATGTTTATTTTCAGATCATTACAGCATTCGATAATCTTACGCATGCGTCGTTTTTAGTGTCCAAATTTGAGTTGCAGTCCAATATGTTGACTACACTCCAATAATACAATAAATAACGGACAGCTGTCCATTGAGAGCGATCCATTCGTAAAATTATTGGACAGTGAGAACAAAAGGATGACGTCACAGGAATGATTTAACTTCAGTTAGTGGTGATGAATTTCAAAGAAATAGTTTGTGTATGAATAGCTGAGGGGATAACCTAGAGTAGGATTATATTTGGGTCAATATGTCAAATATCTAGGTCACTGAAATTTGGTTTCCGGATGATAATTCAAGCTGACTCGCTCATTTAGACAAAATTATCATCATTAAAAAGTCTAGACAGATGGTGCTGTATAAACATCAGCTAACATTTCAATGATATGTGCTGGCAGGGGACTTGTATTGCATGCAATAATGACTGTAAGCTTGTTTTTTTATTTTCAAATATTTGATACATTTTTATACGACACACACTACTATCATGGTTTACATATTCTGCTGGTGATGATGTGATTTGGCAAAACAAATCCTAGTAAATTGTTCATATTTTGTTAATTGGGTACATGTACTGTTATACAAGTTGTAAAGTGTTTTTAGTAATGTTATTCATAATATTTTATACTTTAATTGAGTATAGTTTTGATCATTTTCATAAGATGCACATTAAACACTGGTATATTAATTTTGCTTGTTAAAATGTTCAGTGCATGTCAATTATATCATGTCATATTTGATAATACTAGTCAGTTATGTGATATCGGCCACTTCAGAAATAAATGTAGAATAAAGGCCATTCTTATGAAACCAGTCATTGATTATTCAGAACAGAATGACCCCTGAATACAGGTCAACAAAGGCCACATCGTGTTTTCCCAAACCTTAAAATTACACAGATTTGATTGTATGTACCTTTGCAGTGATTGAATAGGTTAAATAAAAGTATAAATGAGATTGGTTGAAATATACTTTGTCCATGCTTTTCTATTTAGAGTCATGGGCTTGACTCAAACATCAAATTCACAGTTAACAGCTTCATATCAGATTCACATGTCAATCTGATTAAAATCATATCCTCAAACCCGCTACGCTATGAGGATCTGAAGACGACCTATAGAAGGTCATCTCAGGTGACCTTTTCCACTAGCCAATCAGCGCCTTACTTTCATAATTCTGAAAGTGATCTGATTCTATTTTTAACCGCAGTAAAAAACAGTATTTGACTTGTACTTATCACGAACACCTATTCTTACGCAACTAAATGTAATGATAGCGCCCATGTGACATGCGTGTTTATTAAATTTTCTGTACTACTATGGCCGAATCGATCAGGATTACTAAAAAAATCAAAAAGTGGTTGCAGACAAGTATGTTATACGTAATTTAATGTTTACTAACGTTTAAATAACATCATCAGGTAGAAAGTTCATTCGGCCAAAGTACCGATGAAACGAGTTATACGATTGGTTGAATTATAAATAGATATAAATAGTGATCATGGAAATTCCGACTTTTGAAAATAGAAACAGGTATAGGCCGTCATCAGATCTTGCCGTAAGGAAGATCGAATACTTTAGTCAGATTGATTCACATGTCATTCTAAACAGACTGAGACACTACCTCTAGAAAAATACTTTTTTCTGTGATAGTCCGGTAGCGTGCAGCGTAAACTTTTATACTGTGAGCACACTAGGGGCCACATTTTTAGCTGTTGAGAATTTTTTTCAAAATCCATATTTGTTGTTTTGAAATCATATAACAGACTGGTCCCCCAAAAATGTCAAACTTAAGAGTTGCTAAGGTGTATAAAATGTCAAATACTTCCAGCTGACCAAATAATATATTTGCTGACCAAAGTATATTGCAAATATACTGATGATTACTTCGTCTCTTAGCCTTCTAGTAACAAGTGTTCAATTTAATCACAAAACGTACACATCATGATCATCCTTAATGGAGTTTTACCCTAACTTTTCCTGTTTCTGTTCAGGAAGGTAAAACGTGGATTATACTCATATGAAGATAAATAATACTATTTTAATGAAAGGCTGTTAATTCTAACTTGTTCAGTGAATAGTGAATACTATTACCTTGTACATGTAATTATAAAGTATGAATGGTTATGTCTAAATTGAAAAGTAAAGCACAATTAGCTGGTTGGTCAGTAAACAATGATTACATGTGTGAAGTATGGATGGTACAGTCAAAATTGAAAAGGCTAGAAACACTGCTTTAAAAGCGTTCAGTCAGTTATTGAAGTACCACCCTAGTGAAAATATTCCACTGGTATTCTGGTGAACTCCATTGGAATAATTATATTCTGGTGGAATTTCACTGGAATGGAATTCCAGTCATTTTTTCTATAAGGCAGTGAAAACTACTGTCTTAATACTAGTTGCCGTTGTGGTTTGACCATTGTAATAGACATACGTTTTGTGAATGTTTGTGAAAAGTTGTCACCACACGAACAATGTTTGAAGTTATTACAAGCTGCATTATTAATGAGTGGCAATCTATTTGAAACTTGAAACTTCTTGACATATTGTGCAAAATGTTTACTGTATAATACCTAGTATGTAATGTATGCCCAATGTAAACATACTTACGATATTTCGTCGCTGTTGACAGTTTAACACGTAACAGCTTGGGTTTTCCTATGTTTTCGTTTTCGATCTAGGAGATTTTAGCTATGATTAAACGTCATGCTTACCAATCACTTGAATTTCCTAGTTTATTTATTAGCCATAGGAGGCGTGGAGTCAGATTGGCTGTGATTTGGTTCTTTTATGGGCATTTACTGCAACTTAGGAATTTTTCGTACATACATATTTTTGTGCCAATGTACTGAGTTACGATGCAAACTTCTGAAATGTCGCATACGACTACATTTACAAATGTATATAATAATGCTCTTAATAATTCTAGATTTTGAGTGTGTATATTGTATGAAATACTTTATATGTACGAGGGTTGTCCCGAAAGTTCGTAGACGCTTACTGACACATTCAAATAAAGAATAAATGAAACATGAAAACTACCTCCAACCACACTCCCATGTATTTAGAACAGAAATACGGAATCACTGTTTTTCAATAAGTCGATCCATTCCGGTTTTTTACGTAAACAATGACTTAATGAAGCTTTCTTCCGTTTTTATATCGTGAACTGTAGCTGAGCTGTGTCACCTAGCTGAGTAAAAAGGCAAAAACCCTTATAGCTCTGTGAAATTAAAGTTGGATGGGATATAAGCACCAAAAATGAAATCTTCGTTATTGTCGCCGGCTGCAATGTTTGATATGAATAAGCTAGTTTTTTCTTATGAAACAAGAAACCCAGCTTATTTGCATACTTTTTCTGTTACATGTACGCCCCATCGATATAGCTTGAGGCAAGAAGGACATATATTCTGAATGTGCAAAAACATATGGCACATCAAGAGCATGTCGCCGGATTTTTAAACTTACGTAAAATCTTCGCTATCAAAATTCACGCGAATAAAAAAGCAAGAAAATGAAATGTTTATGTATGAATTTGCGCAATTTTGTATTCTTTAGTCAATTGCCGAATGAAATCAATCCATTACTTAGCGACAATGATGACACACATAGAATAATAGCATCATAAATCGCATAACCAATGCATAAAAGTAAATAACAAAATCTTCGTTGCTACGGGGTATAAAAAGAACGGCATGCATTTTACATTACTTTCCATTCTACGATAATAGATTACGTCACTAGTAGTAGGACATTTCAGTATGAGAGATCTTGAACTTCGTGTAAACAATTGCAACCGTCATAAAAGGGGTACATTAAAATCTTCGTTATCAAATCTTCGTTATCGGTATGATCAACTTAACTACGCGATTACACTTAGCTAACTAACTTAACGAATTTGGCGTTATGTTATAGCTTTGTGTAACCACTATATTTGAAACCGTTTTGAAAGTGTATCAAACTCAAGGTTGCCAGTTTCAACTGGCTTCACTGTATCAATCGATTGTGACATGTATAATGTGCTGTTGACATTCTTATATTTTGTTATTGATTATACACAAAGTCATTACATTTCTTTCTTAAACATGTGGTTATTGATTTATTAAAACATTTACCATGTAATTGCCGGGCTGTTACATCCCATTGTCTTGCAAAAGCTATTAAACACGGGAGAAATCTTCGTCATCTATTGATAACGGAGATTTTGTTGTTGCCACTTTTTAATTTCAAACAATGGCATAAGCATTTTAAATACTTTTCTTGTTGCATGTCCTAATGACTTGGGATATCCCATGTACAAAAAGCACATAACAAGGTTTGAATACTTACGTCAAAATGAATAAAGTGAAGTAAAAATTAAGCAGTAAAGAAGTGGATGTCATGTAGCAAATGAACATTTGTCTTTTCGCCTATAATTACCAACATATACAATAAATTCTGACATTGTATCAGTATATCATATGAACAGTTTGTACTTACATATTATCATATACATGATACAATTTTATGAGTAAGAATAACAGAGTTCAAGACAAGAATGAGCCTTTCCAATGGTCAAGACAGCCAGACAAAATAATATGGAAAAATGCATCCTTAGTTCTGCGTAAATCATATCAGTCAAAACGTGCAGGAAAATAGAGAAATATTTTGAAAATGATTGACAAAGAGAAAGTGACGAAATTGTATACAAAAAACAATAACCGAAAAGTTTGAAAAAACGCAAATTCAGTTCTACAGTTGCATATATCAATCTTCGTTATCATGATGTTTAAAGTTAGAAGTTCTTCATTTGTTCGAGTTGTATTGAGTAGTTTTCTCAATAAGTGGGTTGATATTTATGTATATTTAAAACAGAAGTGACTGTTCTTCTTAAAACATTATGCATACTTTATTTAGGAAACATAGTTATGGATTTCATTTATACAAGTGTTATGCTTGTCTGAAGGTATTAAATATTCGTTATCGTTTTTGTCAGTGTCGCAAGTGTAATTCATTCGGTCCAAGTGCTTAGTACAAACGTTACATACATTCACGTGATCCAAGAGATTACTGAAATGCAATAATTGTTTTCCGAATTGACCAAGCATCATGCTTTGCATTCAATTAAGCGACAAGTGATTCATAATTGCTTATTTTTGCTTTTATGTTAATGTTTCTTTGAACGTATTAACATTAAAGATTCTGGTACAATAAGTATTAATAAAATGTATTTACAATGGTTTAAAACGTAGATTAACGGAAAGTTTTTCATACTTTTACAACTACAAAGGTGGTATTGAAAGGTCTTCGTATTCAAAAGTCTGAATAAATTCTAATGAATACGTTTTCAAAGTCATATTCAAAGTTGCTGAAATGAATTTTCTGAAATATATGCATACTTCAACGCGATCTAATCGTCGTCCAATGATTTGCCGCTTTCAATAAGACATAAACAAATTATGAAATGTAACTCTCAGATCCAGAGCGACTCATTCCATGTAACATACCCTTAGCAACGAAGATTGTTCAAGTATATTTTTTCTGTTTTAACCAGTCACATTCAAGCATCGTTAACTGAAATATGGTTTTGGTGTTGCATTCCAAATTTTGCGATAGCACTGATAAAAGCCATTAGAATGTTAATTATTAACATACCTTCGGCCAAATTAAGCAAAGGTTCATTTCTTTGCATTTTTCATTAGTCCAGTGGATCGACTTATTAAAAATTAGTGCTTACATTTCGCGATGTAAATAATAAATCTGTAGCATTTTTGTACAGGACTGTAAGTCACAGCGGAGCACACCATGACGTTATGACGTGCGTAATACGAGTACTTACAACAAATAACGTCGCCATTTAAGCGGCGTTACTCTTTTTCAATGTATTCACCGTTACAATCCACGCTTTTCCTCTGCCTATCAACCCATTTGCCATACACCTTGGAATACCAGTCACTCTCAATTCTACAGATAATGTGTGATGTTGCGGTTCTGAGTTCATTTAAATTCCTGAATTTTCTACCTCGTAGTAGAGGTGAAGGATTATATTCTCCAAGTTCTCACAGAGGACAGGTCTCTTCTTCCGTAGCGACTGAATGAGGTCTCTCCTGAGGACCTGAAAGGAGAGTATATTTGAGCCAACTTGCTGTTTTATTCAAAGTCGCTAACATTCCTGATATAAATGTCATATTTAATCCACAGACGCTTGTTTAGAAAAAATTACCCCACCCACCACGTTCGCTCTTATGACTACCAGTGTATACATACATAGAAGATAACAAGCTCTAAACGAAAGCAGAACATATTTTTGGGGTTTTTCAAACAAATATTGCACTTGCGTCATAATTTCTGGCTTCTATGCACAATTACATCTTTTTTAATTCTATCGACGCCGCTCTCACACTCAAACTTGCAAATACAAGTGTAAATTCCGACGATTTCCAATTATTTTGTATCGGGGGCTGCTGCGATCGAGAAAATGCTATTTTTAGACATTTTAAAGCGTTTCCGCCTGACCTACGGTCACGTATATGGTCAATATCCACACAGAGTTGTCGTTCCTGTGCAATATACACATACATCAGTTTGGTACCCAAATCGAATTTTAGTTTCGGACAGTCTTTTGTGCAATATGTGGAATTCAAAGCATTGTGCGTCTTGGTAAGTATTTTATAAAATTCTTTAGTTACTTATTAAATTTAAATACCTATAGATATTAATTATGAGTTATATTAGTAATAAAATTAAACAGGTTGGTGTCATATACACATTGTTTTGTTCATATGTTATCTAAAGAAAAAAATTACACTTTAATCGAGAAGTTGTGTTTTACCATAAATTAATTTTACTTAGTTAGGGGGATATGTTTATAATTAAGGTTCCACTATAAAGTCTGTCATCGCTGGTGTGACAATCATCTTTTATTGACATTAATTGCAATTAATTTTATTTTTGCAGTTATTTCCTTTCATATTATGTTCTTTTTGTTTCTCTATTATTGCTTAACGATTTGGACTACCGGTTTAAATAGATTATCTTAACAGTATATGCATCAAAATATATATTTTTTACACTTCAATTAACTTGTTATTTAAAAGAGTCTATGAACATTTGTTAAAGTGCCTGGACAAATTTACCGTTACATAGTATTAGTGTGTGTGACAGTGAGTCATTTGTGGAATTTATGAATTAGTGTTGTATTATTCAATGTAACATTGTCTGATTCGTGTTTAGAGTGGAGAAACTGGGCGTCCCAGGCAGTACAGATCGAGTATCTTGTGGTGTCTGTGATATGTGGCAATACAGATCACGCAACACCGGTGATTAAGTGTTTTTTATTTATTTCGGTTTATATATTATTATATATAATGTCTATATTTACTACTTATTCTTGATACTAAATATAATGGCTCACTTTATAGCCATATATAAAATATGTATACATTGTACTTATGATTTGAAACTCGTACAAATAGATAAGCACACAATATTACTTCATATATATATAGAAAAATTGCGTTTTACACAAATTTTCATTTCGTTTCATCATTACTATTGTTGACCAAATACCAATTTTGAATTGTTTTTTAGACATCATCACCGGAACATGTAAATGATACTCGATTTAAGTGTTTAGAGGGAGATCACGGTATGGTCATTGAGTGTGAGTTGGCCAAAAATAACTTGGCAATCGTACTAAATTTATGGCAATAAACATTAAAAATATTCACCCTACAAGTGACGGCAAAATATCAATAATTATATAACACATAATTCATAATTCTGTATTTTCCTTACGCCATTCTTCTATTGCAAGGAGCAATCGATCG
Organism: Lutraria lutraria; assembly: GCA_964023205.1. Taxonomy (NCBI): domain Eukaryota; kingdom Metazoa; phylum Mollusca; class Bivalvia; order Venerida; family Mactridae; genus Lutraria; species Lutraria lutraria. The sequence goes on from OZ026834.1 coordinate 6,058,686, forward strand.
ATTTTTATGTTTATTTTCATTGTAGCGTTTGTATGCTTTTCCATTTGATTAAATATTTGATCAAGTACTGCCTTAAAGTACTTGTAATGTTGTTGGTAAGTGTGACATGATAAATACCTTTTCGTTAATGTAAATAATAATTATCTCGAGTGTAATATATGCTTTATGTTTATATGCATACTATCTGCAGCAACGTAAATACTTCATCAATTCATTAAAGTCCTCTTTATCATACTTTTTCAGAATTGTCATATTGTTCTTCATCCTCAATGAATAATGTTTATCTTTATAGATCTATGTAATCTGCCTTTTTTCTTCCTTTTTTCTCTTCACGTTTTTGTCATTGTTATGTTTGTAACAAGATAATTTGTGTATAAATTACTTAATAAAATTGTGTTTTGTTCTGTTCTGTTCTGCTCTTGTTCCCAAATCATTGGGCAAAGACAAAGACATTTTTTTAGAAAAACACCCGCCCACCACGGTCGCACTTACCACTATAATACTATATATGCATTGATATGTTTTTTTGGACATGTTACTACATTATTTAATCTGCACTATACGTTGTGTCGTGTGCAACTCCCATCGTTCTGCAAGGTCAATGTCACACGTATGCTTAAAAGTAATAATTTTGGTATTTTTGGTGTCTTCGCTCTGTAAATTTGCCATTCATTGAACGATTCTTACATAAGTCAATACATTTGTTCAAAAGGTCATCATTTAGTTATTTTTGGCGTGTCCGTTTTGTAACTTTGCTATTCTTATAAATATTAGATATTATTACATAACATGCATTATACGCTGTGTTGCGCGCAACTCTCATTGCTCTAACTCCGACGTCAATGTCATAAGTAGGGTTAAAAGATAATATTTTTTGTGTTTTGGGCGTGTCCGCTCTGCAACTTCGTAATTCATTCAAATATTTTTACATAAATGAATACATGTGTTAACTGTCATTATACAAAATGTCGCGCTTAACCTCAAAGGTGAAGGTCACACTTTGAGGTTACAGACAAAGCATGGATATTTTATCTGTGTGTGTGTGGGGGGGGGGGGGGTATTCGTCAATCCTGTGACAAAACAATAATAACTTTTATTTTTTCTTCAATTTAATTACACATGTATATACAATGAAATTGAATGATATGAATGATATATTTTTTTGTAATATAATTTTATTTCCTCCACACAGGTTACAAGAAATATACGAATTCACATCTTCAATTAAGCAGTACTCTTCTGCTATAAAAAAAGAAGAAATGTTTTATGTAGGCATGTCCGAAAAAGATGTCTGCCTTCTCAAAAACAGTAAAAATGTCACTGATATAATACCATCCCCCTATTTTGTCAGTTCTCAATGTAATAATGAAGTGCATGTTTCAATGTTACTAAACATAGTGAAATATTACAAAGAAAAGGAGAAAAATACTTACAAATGTGTATATTAAAGTCCAAAACACCTTGTAAAAATTACAAATAATAAAAAACTTACAAATGTGAAATATTTAAATGTCCAAAACCCCCGAAATTCAGCCGACACACCGTTTCAACACAACACCAATATGTCCAGGTAATCGGCCCCTTACACTGCGTTATCGTAGTTACGAAATGCAGGGAACAAGACAAACCGCGGTACGCGCTAATAGTCTAGTTGTCGCCTGCTTACGTTTTTGTGACAAATGTTCGATCGCAACAGCCCCCACAGTGCAAAACGTGAAAAAGTTGAAATTCAACGATATTCAGTTTAGTAGACCGTGGAAAGCGTGTCAGTTAATAAAGAAAAGCCGTTTTAAATAAGCAAAACAGGATTCCAATGTAAGTTTACCTTTCGTTTGTAAATAAAACCCAAAAAGGTGTTCTGCTTTCGTTTAGAGCTTGTTATCTTCTATGTATGTATACACTGGTAGTCATAAGAGCGAACGTGGTGGGTGGGGTAATTTTTTCTAAACAAGCGTCTGTGATTTAATCTAGAAGTGAAACAGTTACATTTACATTGTATTTATAGATCTAGGTGGTTAAATTAGCCTATGCTCATAAATAATGAAGTTACCTTTGAATAGTAGGCTGCATTGACAGTGGTTCCTTGAGGTACGGCGTGTGTAAGGATCATCCCGTGTCTGTCCATGAATAGAATAAACATGTGTTTCCCCATTGATTTAGTAACTTTGGCTTTCTTTGGTGGTGATTGTTGCTTGCTTTCAGGCTCATAATAATGCAGCCAAGTCTCATCAGTTGTAATGATTTTGTCTAAAAACACTTCCCGGTCCGCTTTCCACTTGCGAATAAAAGACTTAGCTGCTTTTACCCGTGCCTCTTTGTTATCATCTGAAAGTAGTCTCGGCACCCAACGTGCACACACCCGATGCATTCCAAAATTGTCAGTGAGAACTTTATGCACAGCTGTCTTTGAAAGGTCAGCGATATCTCTTACGGTTAGGCGCCTGTCGTCATCAATGACGTTCCTCACTAACGATAATGACCGCTCCGTAATAAACCGAACGTGAATCATCGGTAATATCTTCCATCACTAAACCGTTTGTACCATTTATACACAAGGGCCCGGGAAACGTTTGGTCGTTTAGTGGATGAATTAATAAATTCTCTGGTCTCTCCGGGCGTTTTTCCAAGCTCTACGCAAACCTTTACCAGTACGGGCTGCTCCACTCGGACGTCTGACGTCGCCAATTTTGGTGATTTTTCATTCATAGTGTATAGTTGTTATTTCTAGTGAAATGTTCGTTTTTGAAATGATAACGATCAAATCAAAACAACATGACGTCACAACGTAACGGCACGTCATCGTGTATTTTCAATAATGTCTCCCGCTATTTAGACGATTAAATTACACAATTTAGACAATGGTCGAGATCAGTGTTTATCTGCTTTTTAACGTGCTCCGGGTGCCCCTATATGAGGTTGCTACAATAACGATCTAACGAGTGTCTTTATTCGTTTCATTTTTTTATCTCGACCAATGTAAACATTTATTATCACGGTAGTGTGCGATGTAAAAATTACTTTAAAAAGCGTGTGTTCAAGAAAGAAATAGCCGTTGTCTACGAACTTTCAGGACAACCCTCGTATATGTTATGATCTCCAGTAATTGGAGGAAAATAAAGATCTTTCTATCTAACTAATTTTCTACTGTATACACGCCGATTATCTTTTTTAAAAGATATTTGTTTCTTTTAATCTTTCCAGGAGCAGCCCCTCATGATGTTTCATGTACATATGAATGTCAACACAGATATGACTGGGCAAAAGTTAGCAGGAATAATATCACTGGTTTTCCTTTTGATATATTACGCGTGTGAATGGATGCAGGTTCCAGTAACAATCAGTAACTACAGGGTTATTGAATTGACATTTATCGGTAAGTATTAGTTATCGTTGATATTTTGAATTTTATGGGATATATCACAAGCGACGCGAAGCGGAGCGCAGTGATATGTCCCATAAAATTCAAAATATCAACGATAACTAATACTTACAGTTTGTCCTAATTTCTGTCACATACGCATATTTTGTCGAGACAAAAACTGTCAATCATCACTATAGATGTAAGTTGACACCGCCCACAAAGTACCTCGGTCATATACTAGTACTATTTAGAGGGAAATTAAAAAGAAAGCGGGACATTTACTGTGCTTTAAATGCGTTAATAAAAGCCAACATTTACCTGTAACAATGGATTTTTTCTTAGCTCAGGACGAATTCTAGATCTATGATTGTTTTATTCTTGAGGAACTGGTATTATGTTAGTTATTATATAAACAATCAATATCCAGCAATGCATGATTTTAATGTTTCTTACTGTTTAACCATTCTTTCAATTTAGACCATTAGGCCTATGTACCTTTATTTTACAGTTTTCGACCGTTCTGTTTCGAGAAATACTTGTTAACAATTACAGCATAAAGCCCCGTCTTTTCCCAGTAAAGTAAACTTTTCGTTTTACCATGACAGTTCTAAAATGACATAATAGGCTATACGTGGCTTACGAGTATTGCGCTTGTTAATCACGGCATCTCACCGCTGGAAGTTCGAGTGTGGGATAACATGCAGTCGCTAACTGAGGTGTCTAGTACTGGCCTACCTAAAACTTGTAATCTATCTCTGAGCTCAAATCTTAATTCCATTCCCAAAGTATTACGGTTGAATATATGGAGCTGATTATTAATTTACAAAATACATATTTAGGTCGATTATCATGTAATATTCATGTACATGTGTATCAATATCATGAGTAATGTAATAATCAATTTAGAAACATCGAAAGACAAGCTATGAGATTTGATTAACAGTTTTATAACCATGGGACCTGGTACTACCAAGGAACGATGGTAAAACTGCCCGCCTGTATTTGACTGAAATGCTGTTGTGAACGGGCGTCAAACCCAACAAAAATAACAAAAAGTATGAAAAATTCGTATGCTAAAGATACGACTTGGTTCAGTATGATGCAATCTCTTATAAAGTCTATGATAGTTAAACTCCGCCTATTTTTTTGAGCACCGTGCCATTGCGGTAAATGATGACGTATTTTGCACCGCCCTAATCAGCGTTTGGTCACGTAGCGCACAAACTTGACTTATTTTATCCATATCAGGGTTTTCGGCACATTTTATGCGATATATTTTTCAAATTTCAAATGAAATGCAGACATTTCATTGGACAAGAAATTAGGACAAACTGTAATTTACTGAAACGGTGCGCTTGTGCTGTTTTCCCGCGTATTTTATCTGCATTTGTCGACATTTTGACGAACACTGTCTGGAAATATTTACTAGTCCGTCGTGCGAGTAAACATAAAATAATATTTCGCTGATTGCAGTGTAACCCCCCCCCCCCCCCCCCTCTCACACACACACAAATAATCAGATAGTCTTCACATCTCTAATATAATTGATTTAAATTGCAATAACCACTCACACTGAGATAATTGCCTTAGATTATTGATAACGTTCTGTGTTCATTTGAACGTCTTCTTTAAACGTGTTGGCAACATGAGGCTATTAGTGATAAATGCTCCTAGGCCTAAAAGAAAAACATGTTTGTTTCTGGTTACTGACCTATCCTAATTTTCTACCGCCACCACAGACTTTTAATGGCCTTGGGAACGGTACATCTACTCTCACTTGTTTTACATTTCCATACGCTTGCAAAAGCCAAACAAATTTGAAGCAGGTGCGTGTATATGCATATATATAAAAAAAAATTATCGATTTTTTTCGCCCCTTTAACAGTCAAAATTATATGAGGCGGACAGTTTGCCTAACCATCGTTCCTGGAAAGAACCAGTACTAGACTCCCATCCTCCGTCAGCAACTGCTTACTTTCTCACATAAAGAGACAGGGTCGGTAGCGGGGCTTAGACCCACGACCTTCTATTGAACCTTTCAATATGGTCAAGTTGTTTGCTTTGCAAAATGTTTTTTTTAGTCTGTTTGTCTCTGTTTATCCGTTAATAGACCTGAGATTGAGTACAATCAAAGTACAATAACATCGGTCCAATAGTGAAGACAAAATTATAGGGTAAGACATCAAACACCGTTAACATACTTTCATCAAGTCCAGAATCAAGATACTACTGGATCATGTGGAATGTTTTACAATTAAACATGGCGCTCTTTTCAGTAAATTATTAAACTGAATAAGACAGGAGAACATTGGCAGTTCGTTAACTTTAACAGTTTAAAAAACAGAAGTGCTGTTTGAAAACCGTATAGAGTATGGGCTATCTGTACCCTAGGTCCCCCCCCCCCCCTAGCGGGATTTTATGACACATATATCACTGTAAAGCTTAATATATCCCCCATCGATTGTCACATGTTGGACGAAATATAGGTGCTGATTAAGCCTACAGTATGCGATTGATTATCTGCCCCTGATTTCGAAATATAATGTTTTTATGTTTTTGTATACAAGAGATTATGGAGTCCAAAATGACCAAGTTCTCAACCCACATTGCTTAAGATTATTATATCTTATATTGATATACATATTTGAAAAGGAAAAAATAGCTCTGAACTAAATATAGCAAGAATTATGTCCCTTTTAACTGTAAAAAAGAATAAAAACGTAGCCTTTATATAGATACAACCAAATATTTTTTCAGTTATTCATGTATATGGGGAAGCAATTAGCAGAAAGCACTGGATATAATTATTTAGATAATATCTGAAACAAATGGGCCAAGATTGCCCTAGATCGATCACCTGAGAACAAAGACACTTTAATTAATGACCAGGTAATATAGTTTTCATCTCATATAAGGGCCCTTTTGCTCTGCAAGTACCAATTAAATTTCGTCCATAATCAATCTCATCAAAGACCTTCAGGTCATACACATTCACTGTAGATATTATTAGGATTGGTGAAAATATGAATGCGCTAGAGAGTATATACAAGCTAAATATAACAAAGTTTCTAAGTCAAGTGCACATAACTCTGGAAGTCCTCGTCCCATTTCGCCCATAAGAACTTGGCCGAGACATTCAGTCCGTATACATTGTGACCATGTTTGATTACGGTTGGTTAAGAGCTGTGGATGCTAGAGTGTAAAACAAATTAATTGTGGACAGACGCCGGACATTCATCGATCGTAAAAGCTCACATGATCAATCAGATGAGCTAACAAAAAACAATTTCTTTGAATATACATGTTATATGTAATGCATCCATAGGCTATTTCAAATTACTGCACATATGCTTCGTTATTTGTCGGTTGAGTCTAGGCTACGATTGAAAGAACACTATAGCTTGATTTCTTGCCGGAAATAGATTTTGTCTTTTGCAAAATATTATCAAAAGTAAGGGTCAACGATGGACCTCCCATACCTCACATTTGAAGTGACAGTTCTGGTCACATTTCTGGACGCACAGATATTTAGTCGGAGAAAGTCACTTCTGATGCACCATGAACAATGACAATATTCACTGTACTAGTTGATGCAGGATAATAAATGACCATCATGGCAATATTCACTGTACTAGTTGGTGCAGGATAATAAATGACCATCATGACAATATTCACTGTACTAGTTGATGCAGAATAATAAATGACCATCATGACAATATTCATAATAAATCTACTAAGGCAATATTCGCTTAATGATACTGGTGATCATGAAGCCATTTATCAGTGTGTCATTGACAGTCAAGCGATAGGCAACGGTTTTTCACACGTCACAATGGCCAGTTACAAATATCATTAAAGTTCTTCTTCTTTCAGTTCTGTCAATTTTCAACATTGTTTCAGTTTTAAGTAGGTAGTTCACACAACTAACAGTAAAATACAACACATTTACATGTAATTAGATTTATGTCAATATCTCTGAATGATCATTTTATTAAAATCCCACAATATCAACATGTATTAATACTAGACACGAAAATGAGAACTGCATGATTTAAAAGTAGAGATGGACAGACAGCAAGGAACCTTGTAGTCTACCTGATAGTTATGCAGGGATTGGCTTAGAGGGAGACTAGGGTGAAATAGTCTCCCTAATATCTGGGACCATTATTCGTGTGTGTATAATGGTTCCATCTAACATTTTGCCGGTTATGTCTCATTGTGGAAGCCCTAAAAACTGAGTTGGGTTTCGGAGTTTTAAAAAGTCTTTTCAGCTGTTCAAAGTAAAAGTAGTCGTTTATAAGCAAGGAAGTGGATAAACATTACATGTACAATGTGCGTATTTTTCAAAAGACAATGGCAAAAATCATGAAAAATGGCTTGAACCTTGACAAATAAACCACGACCTGTTTCAATTCTTAAACGATGAGAAGAAAGCCTAAATCTTGTGATAGCTATGAGATATTTTTTATATTCATATTAACTAGATACATGCTGTTGTAAAAATTTGCAGAAACCCCTAAAAGCCCTGGAATAAGATGGTGTTTGTACTCGATTATTCCATTCTTGCATGACGATGTCTTTAACTCTTTGTTTTAACAATAATAGAAATAGTTTTACCTACACCCTGTGAGTACAACGCTTCAGAGAATACTAATTCATGTAATGCATTTTTAATATTATATGCCCAGTTAGTGATATACGGTTTATTTTCAATATCTTTCAACATGATTTGGTATACATGTATTATGTTTATATATTTCCTTTCACTTTTATTGGTAACTTTTAACCAAAATTTTATATTTTGCATAATTCTTAGTGAGTAAAAATCCAGTCTACCTAATTCTCCTTATATAAAATACACACATTTTTGTGTGCTACTTTTTACTCATTATAAAAATTTACAATACGAAGTGTGAAGTTTTTCAATTGCTAATCGAGCAATTCTAGAGTGCCTCACTGTTATGTTATGAAATCTATATATTTCTTAATGTAAAAATAGATTTTTAGCCTGTTCACCTAATTTGTTTTGTGTTTCTACAAAGGACCCTCCAGATGAAAACACTATTCAAGATACGTAAATTTGTTAACGATCTCCTATTCACAACTTTGGTAGAAAACTTTAAGGTCTGTTGGCAGTAAGTTTCCAACGATCACAGTATACAGCCAATATGTTAAGATTACTTTGTAATTCTTCTGATGAGTTAACAAATATCATGATGTCATCGGCATACATCAATAAAAACATTTTCATAAAACCTAAAGCAATGCCCTTTGTTCCGTTTAAAAGTTGGTCATCCAGATCATTAAGGTACAAGGAACATAGAAAAGGCGACAAGCTTTCCCCCATGACCTTCGAATATTTTGCCGATCTCATTATTAAATTTTACTCTGGTTGTAATTTGATAATACATCCATGGACTTAATGACCTTATATAACTTCCCTCTTTGCCCTGAATTATAAAGTGTATACCATATATTTCGGCAAACCAAATAATTGAAAGCTTTAGAATAATCGATAAAAGTACATTATTAATAATTACATGATTTCAATTAATTTAATTAATCCATGCAGTACAAATATGTTGTCAATCGTAGCCATTCCGGTCCTAAAACCTGCTTGCGATTCCATGAGAGTATATAATAGTGCTATTCAGAATGAGACATTAACATGCAAGTGTTTGCTTCTGCGCATATCTATGTTGTTGACTATAAGTCTTAATTACAAACAAATGTAATATAAGACTATTGATAAAGAACTTATAACATTGTGACAAATGTAGTAATGCTGTTCAGTTTATCATGATTCTTTAGATATTTCCGCTATCTCTTGATGATATATATAATATCCAATTTTCAGGGGGGGGGGGGGGGTATAAAGCAGACACAGGCACAATGGTATTAATGGTATTTTGCATTCAAACAAACAATTTTGTGCATAGAGTATGTTGTTGTATTAAGTATATGCGAATTTACTTTGTCATTTGTCATAAAACCATTTATTTATCAAATAATGGTGTTTTTATATTTTGGGTTCAATTTACCCCACCCACTTTCTAGCTATACTAAAGCAATACCATGTGTGTATTGAACAGTAAATGCATAGATAAACAATATCCGACCATTTATTAGTCATTTGAAACCTTTTCAAATAAAAATGAAAGAAACATATGATACTCATTTGCCATATAAGGTCATATTTTAACAACTTAAGCCCATTTTTTAGATTCTCATCAATATTCATGAATATGCAAATGAGCAAATCAATAACAAAATATGCCTGGCATATCATAATTATGTTGATAATATTTTAAAGCTATTTTGTAGGTTTTATAACCGAAATAAACAACATTTTTGCATATTTAATTTGATAAAGCTAAATCTTAGAAATATTGCTGGTTGCCATGGAAACACCCCGGTCATTTGCTTATCCAGCATCCGTTTATCGTCCAACAACCGGAATTTGTTAACATATACCCTAAGCTTCAAAAATATATAGGTGTACCAAAATCCCGCTAGGGTTTCGATTATGGGCCCTTGGCCTAGTAATTCGATAATTTCAGGTCACTTGGATTCAAGAATATTTGTACAAAAGGAGCTACGAACAGGAAATACATGTACATGTAGTTTCGATATGAACCCCCGATTGTTTATAAGCTTAAAGACATTGAACAGCTACTAAATAAGTGACCCCCCCCCCCCCCAAATCCACATGATGTCGAATCTCTTAATAAATTGCGCCTAATCTGATTAGGGCGGAGCCAATTTTCACCCCAAGGGAATAATTAGAACAAACTTGGTTGAGTACCAATAGACAATGCTACACATCAAATTTCTAAGCTCAAGGTGCTGTGGTTTTGGAAAAGAATATTTTTAAAGTTTTTCCTATTGGTTGCCACAACAACCAGAATTTTTATGAAATATAATTTTTTAACAACTTTGGTAGGGATTCATGCAAGGAACATCCCTTTGAAGTTTCGTTGAAATTGGCCAACTGCTTAAGAAGGAGATGTTATTTAAAGCAATTACTGACACACTGACGGACGCACGCACGGACGACACGCGTTACAATAGCTCACATTGAGGAATTTGTGCTCTGGTGAGCTGAACCCCACGTCTTCAACCAATCGTAACTATTTCTGTGCGATTTCTCCTTCCAATATTTCTAGAATATTTATATAACCATACCCGGTGTTCGTGATTAAAACAAGAACGTACGATACACTCAACGTTCAACGTTCAACGACGAACATATCGACGAAATCTGGATTTGGTGCACACCACGTATACATATAAATATATTAGAAATAAAACGGTACGCTATAAAAATTAGTTGTCTATTTTTTGCCGGACGGTTGAAGAAAACAACTAATTATGCGCAGATATATGTTTGTAATATTTTGTCTTGGACTTACCTATGTGTTTGTAAGGAATAAGTCATTTGTATGGACAAAATTGGGTACACCACTAGACATCGGATTTAAAACATCCAATATCGCTGAACCTATAAATGATTTGTTCTCAGAAATGGTTTCCGCTACTGTTACAAATAGAACAAAAGTTACCAAACCACCTCCTGGAACTCAAATGGGACAATCTCAAATTGACAAAATTTTGTCTGTGCTTCAAAAGAATGCCAACTTGTTAGTCTGGGGACTTGGGAATGACAGTCCGTTTTGGCATGACAGTACGGATGGAAAAGTGATTTTTCTTGAAGAACATGGGACTTCGTGGTTTAACAAAATTATCGACAAATATCCATTCCTTGAAGCCTATCAGGTGAAGTACTCAACTCACGTGACTCGGTCATTTTCTAGGTATAACAACCATAGTGATTTGTGGCATGAGCTTGATGTACGCGCTCAACTTCCACAGGCTTTAGTAGAAACAGTTTGGGATGTAATAATTGTTGATGCTCCGGCTGGGTTCGCTGAACACCCTGGTAGATATCAAGCTATATATACGTCACTGTTATTATCAAGACAGGGTACACACATATTTGTTGATGATTACGAGAGGAAAGTGGAACACCAAATGTCTGACCAAATGCTTGGAACCCCAGTTGAAGTAACAAATAGACCTAGATCGATCGTAAATGCAAACCAACAAGCGCACTTCGTTGTCGATGAGTGGCATAAACAGAGTGTTCGGGCTTTGAGACGAAATCAGACATCATCGTTTAGAAAGTAACATGGTTCGCTTCTATGGAAAAAAGGATAAAGATCTACAATTATTTCAAAATGCATATGAGACTGATCATCATCATGGTAGCAATTTATTCTTACTTACCATACAAGTTTTAATTTGTTAAGGTCCACAAGTTTAAATCTCGTGAAATATTTTACATGACCACTGACTACGTATATATCTCTTTTTTTATTTATCTTTATAAATGGATTCCTACATTCTTCATGAAAGTTTGGCGTAAAATAAGATTTCCAATTAGAAAATAGTTTTCTAAATTCAATTAGATACATTTATTTCAATTTATTCAAATTAGTGCTTGCACATTGTGCATCTTTACTTTTGTTCTACACGTTGTCGTTTTTATGATGATCGTTTCCTTTTGTCACGTGGCCACTGGGGGCCAACGACGTATCACGAGAGGCGGTTCGCATCGAAAACATGTGTATGTTATGCAACGAAATTTTATGTAAACAGTCTCTGGTTTTCTGACCTCCACATGCCAATTTGAAATGTTTGACCTGCAGGGGGACGAAATGTTAGTTTTTTGGATTGTCTTGTTAGTTGTTTTTATTAAGTTTGTATTTGCCGTTGTAAAATGCGTTTTCTGTACAATGATTGCGTTGTCATTCATCAAATTATGCCAGATTAGTCCGTTATTCTGTGTAAAAAACAGTTTTCCTCAACATTATTGTGACATGAAACCCATTTGTAAAATATTTAGCACTTATGATACTGGCATCATGTCTGTGAACATAACTTAGCATCTCCCCACCGCTTATCAGATTCAATAGAATGTATACACGTTAATATAACAAGGCCTTTCGCACTAGACAAGTGTGTATGGTGTCAACTGAAGTCTCTTTTTGATGTATATGTTACTAACAGAGTGTGTGATGTTTCAGTCTGAAGTCAAATGTGTATATCAATTAATATTTTGCAGTTGACAGATATCTATTTAATTATGTGTGATGGTCTAAAAAGAACAGTTAAAATTGTTAGATGGTCTTATCATTTAATAACTGCCATGTCCAACTTTGGCGGACACGGCCTTATCGAGTATCTGATCGATTTTCAAGGGAAACAACTACAATTCAGGGGTTTATATACAGTCTACGGTACCTATTGATACCCTCCTTGCTTGCGTTATGCTGACTTTATTAGGGGTCATAAAGTAATAAAGTCAGTCACGCGTAACAGATAAAATCTGTTATCTTAATTGATCCAAAAATCAACTACCTATTTAATTTCTATTCTGAGGTGTTAAATTAATGATAATACATTCAAATGCAATTCAAGTAGCATTGATCTATCATGTTTTCGATTGACTCTTTTTATACATTATACATGTATATATTTTATTTACTGTCTGTCTGGTGGTATATTTCTGCTTATCATAGCATTACTCACATGAGAATTTTGACAGCGTGTGATTACTTACAACAACAGAGGCTCAGGTCATCTAAAACTGAACATTAATGATTAATAACAAAAAACATCCGTTTCAGTTGTGCAATATTTATGTAAGTTCATACAAAAGCAGATTATAAACATTACTGATATCATTTACCCCATTGAATTCATATTGTCAAGGATACAATTGCATGTTTACTAGTAGTTTCAACATAGCTTATACCTGCATTATTTTCTATTCAACAATCTACACAAAAGAATACACAAGTTTTAATTCATGACATACTAAAAGTCACAATGTAGTACTTGCAGGACAGCTGGTACAAACTTTATCACAATGTGTGCATTCAGAACAAAATGTAAACAAGGTAATAAAGATTTAAGATTAACAGTTGTCTCTTAATTTCTTGTTCATATAAAGATTGATACTGCAAAACAGTAGTTGAATCCATATCATGAACTGTCTATGTCTTAATTAATTAATGTCATCATAAATGGTACACGAAGTCCTCAAAAGAATCTGTGAATACAAAGTACATCATTTCAATACATATAATGTCTTCATATTTTATACATGTACAAATACAAGTGAAATATCTTAAATGATGTAATTTTAGGTAACTATAATTTTGTAAAGATTAATGATTAATAAGCAATGGTAAAACATACTTTCAATGAATTGTAATAAAATAATGAGTTTATGCATTTTTTATTATTTTTAAACAAATTGTTAGAAAAACAATGAATGAAAATGATTATATCTTATAAATTGCTGCATGTTGAGTCGATCAGCAATATCATGTTTGATGTCAACAACAAATGTATTGATACTGCATTTTTCTGTAAGTCATGTTGGAACCTGTTTACATAGCCCAACCCACAAATACTCTCTGGTATACCAGCAAGAGTTACGCATTTTTAACAACAGAAAACTACGGTGTTAAAAAGTAAAAAGCCAATAAGTGTCCGTATTTTTCATAGATATAGAAAAATAATGAGTTCGACGTAGCATCCATATTCGTTTTGTTTTTATCTAAGTAAATTTCTTAAAGTTAAGACACCTCGCACCTTGACTTAACTTTTAAGATAAAAAATCGTCGATCTAAGAATTTTTCTAAGATTTCTTTTCACTCTAAGACGAAAGTTAAGAAAAATCTTGCAAAGTTAGCAAAACTTGGCGAAAACTAAGATAATTTAGATATTCTTAGATAATTTTTCATCTTAGTTAGTTTGTGAATACGGGCCCTGTATAAACAGTACAATCAATTTCTGCAATTTTATGGCAATTTCCATCCGTCTTAATTGTAATGATATCCAACAAATATAACTCGACGTGCCCAATTTTTTGTAAATAATGTGAGATGCGTATAAAAATCAATAATCAGGTAAAGTTAGCAACCATGTAAAGGGATCTCAAAAATATGAATTTATTATCCGTCCTTTGTTTACACATCATTGAAAAAATAAATATACAAAGTAGTTAATCTATATTATTTTATGATATGTTTTTATAAGTGACATGTGGACGTATACCAAAATGATATATTTAGCATATAGTTATATTATCAAAAATGTATTAATAATAAATTTCATTTAATGAAATATCATCGTCTATTTAAGGCCTATTAGAACAATAGATGAAATGATAGTAAAATATAAGAAATATATATTACTTGATCTGTAACAATATTTACATAATACATTCCATTAGGCATATCTCATAAAATAGTTTTCAGATGCTTTTTCTTATTTTTTTGCAACATGGTTAAAAATACTGTGCTGTATTTCTATATGTACTTTGTGATAAAAAAAAATTGGAACGTTTTTATTGCAAGTAAAATTCATTTTCACATTTATCTAGGTAAAATAAGACCTACTTCAATTTTAACATCCAAAAAGCTAATGGGGCTTTAACAATAATGAAAACCATCTTTTTTTTTCTTTTTTTTTATAATATCAACAAATTGGGTTATAAATATCGATTTTGCCCATTTATACGGAAGTAAAGTAAAATATTTCACAGATTCTAATATTTTCATCCATGTTGTAATATGTTTTAGTCTTCAACCTCAATTATCCTAAAACTTGATTCAACGCGTCTAATTTTTATAACCCTGTATAATACATCATGCTGTGGCTGTATATATATGGGTACCTAATCAGCAGATATGATCATCGCCAAAATGCACGTTGTTTCCGTAAACGTACGTAAATGTCCGAGATTTGCCGAACGATTGACGAATTGAACTTAAAAAAATCTAAGGGGTAGTTTTAAAAATCATCAAAAGGGTCGAAGAAGATATTATTTGATTGTTTTCATATTTTACATGGTGAATGAAATTAAATTTTCAAAACGAATGCAATGAGTACAAATTTGATCACATTTCCCCCAAAAGAGTTATGATGCTGAAAACATAAAGTTTTCATTGAAAATCTACCAATTTTACGCGTTTTACAATGAATATAGAAGGAATCGATAGGTGTCTTTTTCAAACGCAAAAGGGTCGAAGAAAGCATTAATTTAAAATAATAAAAAATACACCATTAGAAAGATAAAAGATTAATTAAACTTTTGTGATGAGTACAAATTTCGTATCTTAAATAGAATAAAAGTTATGACGATTATAGCGAAAATCCCCTTCTTTGTTTAATGTAAATTTTTTATCGATTTTCTAAATCAGCATGTCCGCGAAGGTTGGGTATGATTATAATAGATTTAGGCACATACTTATATAATTTACGAGTTTGAACAATTTAGAAATCTGCTGTTATCTAAAAAGTTTGATTGCATTTCTTCGATTCGTTAACACCATTGCCCCATTCATTAGTATCTATAGCAATATTGCACCGTGCTCGTCAATCCAAGCGTGATTTGCACCGAATTCGCCAATATCCACCATTTGAAAAAAGGTGACCCAGTCTTAAAGACGTCTACGGTCAGTTATAATGCCCCCATCACACCAGAGCACGTCCGCACCACGCTTGCAAAGTTCCTATCACGTCCTGAAAATTTTTATGGCCGTGGCAGGGACGGGGTCAAACGCGAAAAGAAATGATGCACTCAGGCTCGCACTACGCCCTTACAACGTCTTTGCCAGGTTCTCACTGCGTCTATCACGTTGCCAGTAAGTTCATTACACGTGCAGCTTCCCGTTGTCACCAGGTCTATTGCGTTAATACTACGCCCAAATTATGTGCTCACTACGTCCATGCAGACTGAACTGCGCTCTCCCTAGGTCCCAATAACGTCCTCATTGCATTCACTGGCTCCGTATGTATACTATATCACGCCGACTACAAAATACTCTCCAGTCATTGGATGTTTTGACGTCACGTGGTGACCTAATATATCCTATATTAGGTTAACAGAATATATTAGGTCTATAATTGAGTCATTTATATTTAAATATTGGGTCTGTAATGGAGACTTTTATTGTAAATGATGAGGAGGAAGGAAGTCTGCGTGATATAATCGTTACAGGGATAGTAACTGACCCGATACGGGATATACGGGTCTGTGGAAAACCATATCGAGACTCGACCTTCGGTCTCGCCCCATATGGTTTTCCACAGACCCGTATATCCCGTATCGGGTCAGTTACTAACCCTGTAACTATTAGTACCATATGTGTCAATTTATATTAACTGGTCATGATGGCCAAACAGAAGTCGTCTTTCTGCTTATAGTCATGCACTAACGCAACATAATCTAAGTTGCTTCATGTTTCTTTTTCTTCTATTTCTTATTTAGAAAACGGCAATTTCAGCATCCAAATGGCTTGTCAGGTGGTACAACAACAAAATACATTCATTTGCTAACGTCCTGTCAGGTGGGTGTAGTGCAATCGTTGCCCTAGTGTGATGGGGGTATAATTAGAGTAGATGTGATGGATTGAAGAGACTACGGTCTCTTTTATTGTTTCATCGGTAACGTAAGATCTACTTTTTCAAAGTCCTCTGCGTCTGAGCATAGTATAGTTGTGTCCAATTGTTCCGTCAGTTCAGCACCATCTGGTTGAGAAACTTCTGTACATCCCGGATTCCGCTTGTTTCAGGAACAATTGGCAATGGACAGACTTAGTCGGTGTGTTCACTTTAAGAAATTTCCATATTGGTCTGTCACTTGTTACATTATTTGTAGGTATTAATTTTTCCAGTTTCCGTGATCGTTGTCATGTCGTCGATGATGTAGATAACGTAATGGTCCTTCATTTTAAGTTGCATTGTGATATTTAGTTGTACCTCTATCATCTGCTTCCCTCATGAACGTAATGCTCTATATGCTGGAGTTTGCATAGTGTCATTGCGCTTCTAAAATGCTGGAAAATGGTGACCGGCAGTACATACACACCGCGTGGTCTGTATCCTGAAATTGATTTTGACTTCAGTGAGCAACGTACACATGAAGAGTGACCTTCGTTTATCACCATACACACACTCTGTGAGAAACAAACACAGTCGTAGTATGCAAAAAAAACCCGTTCATATGTGCTTATTACACCTACAGAACATTTCTAATGAAGACAAACAGATTGAATAAGTAAACCTTACCCAGTAAGTATAAGAAATGATACTCACGAAAAATATTTAATTGAAAATCTACCAAAACGAGACTGTCTGCGAACATCCCTAACTTTTGAGCTTAATTCATATGTAATTGGTACTCAATTAACTGCATACAACTGTTTCATAGTATTAAACGTTTCTACTCACCATGTTTCGTGCTTGGAATATGATATTCCAGCAAAATACAATGTCACTAACTACGAGAAATGTAGTCCTTAGCTTTTCAACCACGTTATGTGTACATAACATGTGTCGTTTGTCGTTGCATAATATACACATGTTTTCGATGCGAACCGCCTCTCGTGATACGTCGTTGGCCCCTAGTGGTGGCGTTTGGTGTACAATGATTGCGTTGTCATTCATCAAATTATGCCAGATTAGTCCGTTATTCTGTGTAAAAAACAGTTTTCCTCAACATTATTGTGACATGAAACCCATTTGTAAAATATTTAGCACTTATGATACTGGCATCATGTCTGTGAACATAACTTAGCATCTCCCCACCGCTTATCAGATTCAATAGAATGTATACACGTTAATATAACAAGGCCTTTCGCACTAGACAAGTGTGTATGGTGTCAACTGAAGTCTCTCTTTGATGTATATGTAACTAACAGAGTGTGTGATGTTTCAGTCTGAAGTCAAATGTGTATATCAATTAATATTTTGCAGTTGACAGATATCTATTTAATTATGTGTGATGGTCTAAAAAGAACAGTTAAAATTGTTAGATGGTCTTATCATTTAATAATTGCCATGTCCAACTTTGGCGGACACGGCCTTATCGAGTATCTGATCGATTTTCAAGGGAAACAACTACAATTCAGGGGTTTATATACAGTCTACGGTACCTATTGATACCCTCCTTGCTTGCGTTATGCTGACTTTATTAGGGGTCATAAAGTAATAAAGTCAGTCACGCGTAACAGATAAAATCTGTTATCTTAATTGATCCAAAAATCAACTACCTATTTAATTTCTATTCTGAGGTGTTAAATTAATGATAATACATTCAAATGCAATTCAAGTAGCATTGATCTTTCATGTTTTCGATTGACTCTTTTTATACATTATACATGTATATATTTTATTTACTGTCTGTCTGGTGGTATATTTCTGCTTATCATAGCATTACTCACATGAGAATTTTGACAGCGTGTGATTACTTACAACAACAGAGGCTCAGGTCATCTAAAACTGAACATTAATGATTAATAACAAAAAACATCCGTTTCAGTTGTGCAATATTTATGTAAGTTCATACAAAAGCAGATTATAAACATTACTGATATCATTTACCCCATTGAATTCATATTGTCAAGGATACAATTGCATGATTACTAGTAGTTTCAACATAGCTTATACCTGCATTATTTTCTATTCAACAATCTACACAAAAGAATACACAAGTTTTAATTCATGACATACTAAAAGTCACAATGTAGTACTTGCAGGACAGCTGGTACAAACTTTATCACAATGTGTGCATTCAGAACAAAATGTAAACAAGGTAATAAAGATTTAAGATTAACAGTTGTCTCTTAATTTCTTGTTCATATAAAGATTGATACTGCAAAACAGTAGTTGAATCCATATCATGAACTGTCTATGTCTTAATTAATTAATGTCATCATAAATGGTACACGAAGTCCTCAAAAGAATCTGTGAATACAAAGTACATCATTTCAATACATATAATGTCTTCATATTTTATACATGTACAAATACAAGTGAAATATCTTAAATGATGTAATTTTAGGTAACTATAATTTTGTAAAGATTAATGATTAATAAGCAATGGTAAAACATACTTTCAATGAATTGTAATAAAATAATGAGTTTATGCATTTTTTATTATTTTTAAACAAATTGTTAGAAAAACAATGAATGAAAATGATTATATCTTATAAATTGCTGCATGTTGAGTCGATCAGCAATATCATGTTTGATGTCAACAACAAATGTATTGATACTGCATTTTTCTGTAAGTCATGTTGGAACCTGTTTACATAGCCCAACCCACAAATACTCTCTGGTATACCAGCAAGAGTTACGCATTTTTAACAACAGAAAACTACGGTGTTAAAAAGTAAAAAGCCAATAAGTGTCCGTATTTTTCATAGATATAGAAAAATAATGAGTTCGACGTAGCATCCATATTCGTTTTGTTTTTATCTAAGTAAATTTCTTAAAGTTAAGACACCTCGCACCTTGACTTAACTTTTAAGATAAAAAATCGTCGATCTAAGAATTTTTCTAAGATTTCTTTTCACTCTAAGACGAAAGTTAAGAAAAATCTTGCAAAGTTAGCAAAACTTGGCGAAAACTAAGATAATTTAGATATTCTTAGATAATTTTTCATCTTAGTTAGTTTGTGAATACGGGCCCTGTATAAACAGTACAATCAATTTCTGCAATTTTATGGCAATTTCCATCCGTCTTAATTGTAATGATATCCAACAAATATAACTCGACGTGCCCAATTTTTTGTAAATAATGTGAGATGCGTATAAAAATCAATAATCAGGTAAAGTTAGCAACCATGTAAAGGGATCTCAAAAATATGAATTTATTATCCGTCCTTTGTTTACACATCATTGAAAAAATAAATATACAAAGTAGTTAATCTTTATTATTTTATGATATGTTTTTATAAGTGACATGTGGACGTATACCAAAATGATATATTTAGCATATAGTTATATTATCAAAAATGTATTAATAATAAATTTCATTTAATGAAATATCATCGTCTATTTAAGGCCTATTAGAACAATAGATGAAATGATAGTAAAATATAAGAAATATATATTACTTGATCTGTAACAATATTTACATAATACCTTCCATTAGGCATATCTCATAAAATAGTTTTCAGATGCTTTTTCTTATTTTTTTGCAACATGGTTAAAAATACTGTGCTGTATTTCTATATGTACTTTGTGATAAAAAAAAATTGGAACGTTTTTATTGCAAGTAAAATTCATTTTCACATTTATCTAGGTAAAATAAGACCTACTTCAATTTTAACATCCAAAAAGCTAATGGGGCTTTAACAATAATGAAAACCATCTTTTTTTTTCTTTTTTTTTTATAATATCAACAAATTGGGTTATAAATATCGATTTTGCCCATTTATACGGAAGTAAAGTAAAATATTTCACAGATTCTAATATTTTCATCCATGTTGTAATATGTTTTAGTCTTCAACCTCAATTATCCTAAAACTTGATTCAACGCGTCTAATTTTTATAACCCTGTATAATACATCATGCTGTGGCTGTATATATATGGGTACCTAATCAGCAGATATGATCATCGCCAAAATGCACGTTGTTTCCGTAAACGTACGTAAATGTCCGAGATTTGCCGAACGATTGACGAATTGAACTTAAAAAAATCTAAGGGGTAGTTTTAAAAATCATCAAAAGGGTCGAAGAAGATATTATTTGATTGTTTTCATATTTTACATGGTGAATGAAATTAAATTTTCAAAACGAATGCAATGAGTACAAATTTGATCACATTTCCCCCAAAAGAGTTATGATGCTGAAAACATAAAATTTTCATTGAAAATCTACCAATTTTACGCGTTTTACAATGAATATAGAAGGAATCGATAGGTGTCTTTTTCAAACGCAAAAGGGTCGAAGAAAGCATTAATTTAAAATAATAAAAAATACACCATTAGAAAGATAAAAGATTAATTAAACTTTTGTGATGAGTACAAATTTCGTATCTTAAATAGAATAAAAGTTATGACGATTATAGCGAAAATCCCCTTCTTTGTTTAATGTAAATTTTTTATCGATTTTCTAAATCAGCATGTCCGCGAAGGTTGGGTATGATTATAATAGATTTAGGCACATACTTATATAATTTACGAGTTTGAACAATTTAGAAATCTGCTGTTATCTAAAAAGTTTGATTGCATTTCTTCGATTCGTTAACACCATTGCCCCATTCATTAGTATCTATAGCAATATTGCACCGTGCTCGTCAATCCAAGCGTGATTTGCACCGAATTCGCCAATATCCACCATTTGAAAAAAGGTGACCCAGTCTTAAAGACGTCTACGGTCAGTTATAATGCCCCCATCACACCAGAGCACGTCCGCACCACGCTTGCAAAGTTCCTATCACGTCCTGAAAATTTTTATGGCCGTGGCAGGGACGGGGTCAAACGCGAAAAGAAATGATGCACTCAGGCTCGCACTACGCCCTTACAACGTCTTTGCCAGGTTCTCACTGCGTCTATCACGTTGCCAGTAAGTTCATTACACGTGCAGCTTCCCGTTGTCACCAGGTCTATTGCGTTAATACTACGCCCAAATTATGTGCTCACTACGTCCATGCAGACTGAACTGCGCTCTCCCTAGGTCCCAATAACGTCCTCATTGCATTCACTGGCTCCGTATGTATACTATATCACGCCGACTACAAAATACTCTCCAGTCATTGGATGTTTTGACGTCACGTGGTGACCTAATATATCCTATATTAGGTTAACAGAATATATTAGGTCTATAATTGAGTCATTTATATTTAAATATTGGGTCTGTAATTGGAGACTTTTATTGTAAATGATGAGGAGGAAGGAAGTCTGCGTGATATAATCGTTACAGGGATAGTAACTGACCCGATACGGGATATACGGGTCTGTGGAAAACCATATCGAGACTCGACCTTCGGTCTCGCCCCATATGGTTTTCCACAGACCCGTATATCCCGTATCGGGTCAGTTACTAACCCTGTAACTATTAGTACCATATGTGTCAATTTATATTAACTGGTCATGATGGCCAAACAGAAGTCGTCTTTCTGCTTATAGTCATGCACTAACGCAACATAATCTAAGTTGCTTCATGTTTCTTTTTCTTCTATTTCTTATTTAGAAAACGGCAATTTCAGCATCCAAATGGCTTGTCAGGTGGTACAACAACAAAATACATTCATTTGCTAACGTCCTGTCAGGTGGGTGTAGTGCAATCGTTGCCCTAGTGTGATGGGGGTATAATTAGAGTAGATGTGATGGATTGAAGAGACTACGGTCTCTTTTATTGTTTCATCGGTAACGTAAGATCTACTTTTTCAAAGTCCTCTGCGTCTGAGCATAGTATAGTTGTGTCCAATTGTTCCGTCAGTTCAGCACCATCTGGTTGAGAAACTTCTGTACATCCCGGATTCCGCTTGTTTCAGGAACAATTGGCAATGGACAGACTTAGTCGGTGTGTTCACTTTAAGAAATTTCCATATTGGTCTGTCACTTGTTACATTATTTGTAGGTATTAATTTTTCCAGTTTCCGTGATCGTTGTCATGTCGTCGATGATGTAGATAACGTAATGGTCCTTCATTTTAAGTTGCATTGTGATATTTAGTTGTACCTCTATCATCTGCTTCCCTCATGAACGTAACGCTCTATATGCTAGAGTTTGCATAGTGTCATTGCGCTTCTAAAATGCTGGAAAATGGTGACCGGCAGTACATACACACCGCGTGGTCTGTATCCTGAAATTGATTTTGACTTCAGTGAGCAACGTACACATGAAGAGTGACCTTCGTTTATCACCATACACACACTCTGTGAGAAACAAACACAGTCGTAGTATGCAAAAAAAACCCCGTTCATATGTGCTTATTACACCTACAGAACATTTCTAATGAAGACAAACAGATTGAATAAGTAAACCTTACCCAGTAAGTATAAGAAATGATACTCACGAAAAATATTTAATTGAAAATCTACCAAAACGAGACTGTCTGCGAACATCCCTAACTTTTGAGCTTAATTCATACGTAATTGGTACTCAATTAACTGCATACAACTGTTTCATAGTATTAAACGTTTCTACTCACCATGTTTCGTGCTTGGAATATGATATTCCAGCAAAATACAATGTCACTAACTACGAGAAATGTCGTCCTTAGCTTTTCAACCACGTTATGTGTACATAACATGTGTCGTTTGTCGTTGCATAACATACACATGTTTTCGATGCGAACCGCCTCTCGTGATACGTCGTTGGCCCCTAGTGGTGGCGTTTGGTGCGGAACGCGCCAATATTTCTTCGTGAACTGGGTTTTTGTGGGTTATATGAGCGTTTTTTTAAAAGTAAAACACTCGAAATTGCATAGTGCACATAGTAGCTTGGGAGGTTCGGGAGATGTTATAATAGCCAGTTTAGCGATTTTGGTTCCTTTTTTCCTTGGTGGGTAATTTGTGAATAAAATGTACATTTGTATTTGGGTGATCGGTAAACATTTTTCTTCGACTTGAGTTAATTTTTTAATTATATTCAAATTATTAAAGTTAAACTGCATTGATTTATCAATGTCTACTTTTTTTACATCCCATCATTCGAATAAATGGTATATGTGTACATTCTCGCCTAAGTATCCGTATTAGAGTAATATTTTTCTGAGAATAATTACGCGTTTTAATAGTTTTAGATTTGTAACAAGATTGCAGACCTCCAATGATTGATAGATATACACATTTACGTATAATTCGAGTGACTAGAGAAACTAGTGACTGAAAATAAAATGTTTAAGGATATATTGATTCGATCAAAGATGATAAATAACCAATTATAAATGTATATGAAGACACAAGTGGGTAAAATACTCACAGATTTAAATGATGTTGTGAGAAGGTTAAATAACAAAAAAAAATCACAATCTAAAAGATTAACTTGAAAAAATAAAAGGGGAAAATAACGAACATGAGTAGCATTGAATGTATACAGATACAACATGAAGGTCAATGAAGTGCAGTCCACTCGGAATATATGTTCAAGGAGACAAATCCAGGATACAATACATGACACTGCAATAATTTCAGATGGTGCCTTACATACATAGCTTTGCCAGACAAAGGTATGAGGTGAAGTTTGCCCTGCTTTCAATGTGTGCGGCCAAATGTAAATAAAGATGATGACTTTACAGCTGTAATGGCTTATCATGAAGAAGTGTTGACACAGGATGAACTCTCGGGTTCAGGATGATCATTCTCCAATTTTGTTAGCTACTAATGACTTAACAGACACTTTGAACAGAACAATACCAATAGACAATCAGTAACTGTCAATGAAATTAACATTGTCAACAACGGATAGAGATGCCGAGTCTGAAATCACTGATAGATTGATAATTCTTCTTAAGAAATTATCTCAACATCTAGTGTATCAAACCAGTACGCGCTAGTTCATGATCAACTTGTGTAATCCATAACATCAATAAACAGTGTTAATTCATTCAATTCCACAGAAGCTTTGTTTTTTGTTGTTTTTTTCAATTTGAGAGTGTGGTCAGGATGTTGGACATTATGACTGTTTTGTGAAGGTGAATGTTGTTTAGCTTAACTGTTTTGATGATTGTCAGTGTTGATGATTGAACACAGAGTCCTACATGTCATCAATATTATCTAATTACAGACAGTATAAAAATGTTCCAAAGAAAACTTAAAACACAGTTAACTTATAATCATTCTGATAAAAAAGGAACTACAGTAAAACTTCATAATCTCGAGGAGTCATCGGACCAGACTTAATAATCAAGATAAGCTTCAAGCTCGATATAACCGGGTTTGAAGTTATTGCAAGCTGCATTATTAATTATTTGAAAACTTGAAACTTCTTAACATATTGTGCAAAATGTTTACTGTATAAAAACTGTGTAATATATGCCCAATGTATACACACTCTCTGCTGACAGTTTAACACGTAACAGCTTGGGTTTTCCTATGTTTTCGTTTTCGATCTAGGAGTTTTTACCTATGATTAAACGTCATGCTTATCAATCACTTGAATAATTCTAGATTTTGATTGTGTATATTGTATGAAATACTTTGTATGTATATGTTATGATCTCCAGTAATTGATGGAAAATAAAGATCTTTCTATCGAACTAATTTTCTACTGTATACACGCCGATTATCTTTTTTAAAAGATATTTGTTTCTTTTAATCTTTCCAGGAACAGCCCCTCATGATGTTTAATGTACATATGAATGTCAACACAGATATGACTGGGCAAAAGTTAGCAGGAATAATATCACTGGTTTTCCTTTTGATATATTACGCGTGTGAATGGATGCAGGTTCCAGTAACAATCAGTAACTACAGGGTTATTGAATTGACATTTATCGGTAATTTACTGAAACGGTGCGCTTGTGCTGTTTTCTCGCGTATTTTATCTGCATTTGTCGACATTTTGACGAACACTGTCTTGAAATATTTACTAGTCCGTCGTGCGAGTAAACATAAAAAAATATTTCGCTGATTGCAGTGTAACCCCCCCCCCCCCACCTCACACACACACAAATAATCAGATAGTCTTCACATCTCTAATATAATTGATTTAAATTACAATAACCACTCACACTGAGATAATTGCCTTAGATTATTGATAACGTTCAGTGTTCTTTTGAACGTCTTCTCTAAACGTGTTGGCAACATGTGGCTATTAGTGATAAATGCTCCTAGGCCTAAAAGAAAAACATGTTTGTTTCTGGTTACTGACCCGTCCTAATTTTCTACCGCCACCA
This sequence comes from Lutraria lutraria, assembly GCA_964023205.1. NCBI lineage: Eukaryota > Metazoa > Mollusca > Bivalvia > Venerida > Mactridae > Lutraria > Lutraria lutraria. Next base: position 6,084,753 of record OZ026834.1, read on the forward strand.
CAGACTTTTAATGGCCTTGGGAACGGTGCATCTATTCTCACTTGTTTTACATTTCCACACGCTTGCAAAAGCCAAACAAATTTGAAGCAGGTGCGTGTATATGCATATATATAAAAAAAAAATATCGATTTTTTTTCGCCCCTTTAGTAGTCAAAATTATATGAGGCGGACAGTTTGCCTAACAATCGTTCCTGGAAAGAACCAGTACTAGACTCCCATCCTCCGTCAGCAACTGCCTACTTTCTCACATAAAGAGACAGGGTCGGTATAGCGGGGCTTAGACCCACGACCTTCTATTCAACCTTTCAATATGGTCAAGTTGTTTGCTTTGCAAAATGTTTTATTTAGTCTGTTTGTCTCTGTTTATCCGTTAATAGACCTGAGACTGAGTACAATCAAAGTACAATAACATCGGTCCAATAGTGAAGGCAAAATTATAGGGTAAGACATCAAACACCGTTAACATACTTTCATCAAGTCCAGAATCAAGATACTACTGGATCATGTGGAATGTTTTACAATTAAACATGGCGCTCTATTCAATAAATTATTAAACTGAATAAGACAGGAGAACATTGGCAGTTCGTTAACTTTAACAGTTTAAAAAACAGAAGTGCTGTTTGAAAACCGTAATTCGATAATTTCAGGTCACTTGGATGCAAGAATATTTGTACAAAAGGAGCTACGAACAGGATATGAACCCCCGATTGTTTATAAGCTTAAAGACATTGAACAGCTACTATATAAGTGACCCCCCCCCCCCCCCCAAATCCACATGATGTCGAATCTCTTAATAATTGCTTTATTGCCCCTAATCTGATTAGGGCGGAGCCAATTTTCACCCAAGGGAATAATTAGAACAAACTTGGTTGAGTACCAATAGACAATGCTACACACCAAATTTCTAAGCTCAATGTGCTGTGGTTTTGGAAACGAATTTCTTTAAGGTTTTTCCTATTGGTTGCCACAACAAAAAGATTTTTTATGAAATATTATTTTTTAACAACTTTGGTAGGGATTCATGCAAGGAACATCCCTTTGAAGTTTCGTTGAAATTGGCCAACTGCTTAAGAAGGAGATGTTGTTTAAAGCAATTACTGACGCACTGACGGACGCACGCACGGACGACACGCGTTACAATAGCTCACATTGAGCAATTTGTGCTCTGGTGAGCTGACCCCTACGTCTTCAACCAATCGTAACTATTTCTTTGCGATTTCTCCTTCCAATATTTCTAGAATATTTATATAACCATACCCGGTGATCGTGATTAAAACAAGAACGTACGATACACTCAACATTCAACGACGAACATATCGACGAAAGCTGCATTTGGTGCACACCACGTATACATATAAATATATTAGAAATAAAACGGTACGCTATAAAATTAGTTGTCTATTTTTTGTCGGACGGTTGAAGTTGAGTTAAAAACAACTAATTATGCGCAGATATATGTTTGTAATATTTTGTCTTGGACTTACCTATGTGTTTGTAAGGAATAAGTCATTTGTATGGACAAAATTGGGTACACCACTAGACATCGGATTTAAAACATCCAATAACGCTGAACCTACAAATGATTTGTTCTCAGAAATGGTTTCCGCTACTGTTACAAATAGAACAAAAGTTACCAAACCGCCTACTGGAACTCAAATGGGACAATCTCAAATTGACAAAATTTTGTCTGTGCTCCAAAAGAATGCCAACTTGTTAGTCTGGGGACTTGGGAATGACAGTCCGTTTTGGCATGACAGTACGGATGGAAAAGTGATTTTTCTTGAAGAACATGGAACTCCGTGGTTTAAGAAAATTATCGACAAATATCCATTCCTTGAAGCCTATCAGGTGAAGTACTCAACTCACGTGACTCGGTCATTTTCTAGGTATAACAACCATAGTGATTTGTGGCATGAGCTTGATGTACGCGCTCAACTTTCACAGGCTTTAGTAGAAACAGTTTGGGATGTAATAATTGTTGATGCTCCGGCTGGGTTCGCTGAACACCCTGGTAGATATCAGGCTATATATACGTCACTGTTATTATCAAGACAGGGTACACACATATTTGTTGATGATTACAATAGAAAAGTGGAACGTCAAATGTCTGACCAAATGCTTGGAACCCCAACCGAAGTAACAAATAGACCAAGATCGTTCGTAAATGCAAACAAACAGGCGCACTTCATTATCAATGAGTGGCATATACAGAATGTTCAGGCTTTGAGACGAAATCAGACATCGTTTAGAATGTAACATGGTTCGCTTCTTTGAAAAAAAGGATAAAAATCTACAACTGTTTCCTAGCAATTTATTCTTAGTTGTCATGAAAGTTTTCATTTGTTAAGGTCCACAAGTTGAAATCTCGTAAAATATTTTATATGATCACTGACTACGTATATATCTCTTTTTTTATTTAACTTTACAAATGTATTCCTACTTACTTCATGAAAGTTTGACATAAAATAAGATTTCTAATTAAAAGATTGTTTTCTAAATTCAATTAGATACATTTATATTAATTTATTTAAATTAGTGCTTACACATGTGCATCTTTATTTTTGGTCTACGCGTTGTCGTTTTTATGATGATCGTTTTCTTTTGCCATGCGGCTTTTGGTTCAGAACGTGCATATATTGCTTCGTGAACTGGTTTTTTGCACAGACACTTGTTTAGAAAAAATACCCCACCCACCACGGTCGCTCTTACCACTATCAATACATATGGAATACTCAAGATAACAAGCTCGAAAACGAAAGTATAACATATTTTCTTTTTTTTTCAAACAAATATTGCACTTGCGTCATACTTTCTGGCTTCTATGTACAAACTATTTTCTTTTCATTCTATTGACACCGTTCTCAAATCAAAACTTGCACATACAAGTGTGAATTCCGACGATTTCCCATTTATTTAGTATCGATCGAGGAAATGCTTTTTTAGACATTTTAAGGCGTTTTCGCCATGCCTAGTGTCACGTAAATGGTCAATCTCTACACAGAGTTGACGTTCCTGTCCAATATACACACACCTCAGTTTGGTTCCCAAATCGAATTTCAGTTTGGGACAGTCTTTTGTGTAAAACGAGGAATTCAAAGCATTGTGCGTCTTGGTAAGTATTTTATAAAATTCTTTATTTGTTTTTATATCTATGTGATGCATAATGCAGGGTTCTCAATAACAACAGGCTGCAGGCCATTTAGCCGCTTAGAAATGTGTTTGGGCCTGTTAGGAATCTCAAAAGTTCATAAAATATTGCTAGAAAATGCCCAGACCCCCCCCCCCCCCCCCCTCAGCAGGCCTGTTAGTGTACCTTTTGAGCCTGTTGGCCACAAACTTATTGAGAAACCTGATAATGTAGTATTTAGCTCTGTCACTTCTAGACATATGGCTTTAGACATGTAGAACTTAAGTTCTAGATCTACATAGATTCTAACCGACATAAGAATATATATGAGTACATGTAGCATAATGCAATAAAAAATACCTTGGCATTAATCGAACGCTGCTTCTTGTGTCTGTTTCTATGAAGTAGTAGAATGATATTTTGATCTGGAATCTCTTAACAAATTAAGATTTACATAGATTTTACATGATATAGATATCAGGACAGAAATTACTTTCAAGACATGTTTAATAGGAAAAGTGCACATGCCAAATTAGCATGGGTTTGTGTTAATAAACCGATCATAGTGAAATCGACAGATTTGACGTTTAAACTAGTCAATACAATTTGAAAAAGTGTTTATTTCATACTGAGTGTATAAGTTTCAGAGGGGTTGAGTCGAGGATTAGAATAATAAACGTAAACGAAGCAGTTATTCTTTTTTCATGGGCGTGTGTATTTTGAGTGCTCATACGATATGTACATATAAGACCTTCTAAAAATTAATAAACTTTTTGGTTGGCCGCAATTAAAATATTTTAGACCAAACATGCACATCCGGTACAGGAAAAACACTCATCAATTAACAATATATCGCATGTTTCAATTCTTTTGGGGGGCTCCATGTATCTTTCATCTGAACATACTAGTTTTATTAATTCTTTCTTTTCAATACCCCATCCCAAAGCCACTCCACTGATGTAATGTTACCCAATTGTTATACTGTGTTGCAGCAATCCCTGTACTACAGGTAATTGCGGCAGTTTTACTCTGAGCCGTCATGTCTTGAGTATTTTTTTAAACGTAAGATTTTCCACTACCACCCTGGCCAGTCAACACAATATTGTGACCTGCTACAACAGCTGCATAGAAATACGCCTGACTTTTACTAAGCATGGATGACAAAAAAGGCGAAAATACTTACAAATCTGTACATAAAAGTCCAACACACCTCGTAAGAATTGCAAATAATAAAATACTTACAAATGTGTAATGTTTAAATGTCCAAAAAGTCCGGTAGGAATTGCAAACGACACGTTTTAACACAAAACCAACATGCCCAGGTACTATCAGCCCCTAACACGACGTTATCGTAGTTATGAAAGGCAGGAAACCAGACAACCCGTGGTACGCGCTACTAGCCGAGTTGTCGCTTGCGTACCGGTTCCGTGACAAATGTTCGATCGCAACAGCCCCCACCTGTAGCACAGGCTACCGGCGTGTGATAACAGCAAAATGAAGTTCCACACAAAAAAAATTTTTTTTTCACCTTATATATATTATAGAGTAAAGGTATAGAACTCCTGGACTCAGAAATCACACCGGTCATGTTCATCAAGGTCCTGATGTAACAATTCTGAACCGATTCTTAAAAGCCTGGTCTTATTCGACGCAGAAATAATTTCTCTTTAACCACCATCCACTCTTATATCCATCCATTCCTCTGAACTGGAGCAATAAGCCCTCCAACTTACAAAAAGTACCACTAGGCATCGATGTGACCTAAAAAAAATTTCATTAGCTACAGAGTAAATTTCTTTATTCCTTCAGAATTTCATACCCACTCCGGTGTAAATCGAAAGAAAATCAAATTTGCTATCACTCACGGTCGACGAATCATTCCATTGATGGGTACCTAAGGCGTTACGATTCATTATTTGACGATTCAAACTCTCTTTGGCAAAATGACTGTTAAAGGTGAAGGTTGCCACACCTCCGATTTTGACCAATCGTTGAGCCGAAACGGCACGAAAATGGTACGGCGTTTAATCTGTGCAATTATGGCAGCTGAGAAGCGAAATCGACGAAAGCGTGGAATATTGAATCGTAATGACTTAGGTATACATCAATTGAATGATTCGTCGACCGTGAGTGATAACAAATTTGATTTACTTTCGATTTACACCGGAGAGGGTATGACATTCCGAAGGAATAAAGAAATTTACTCTGTAGCTAATGAAAAGAAACTTAGGTCACATCGATGCCTAGTGGTACTTTTTGTAAGTTGGAGGGCTTATTGCTCCAGTTCAGAGCAATGTATGTTTATATATATATGTGAAACTTTAATTTGCTGTTATCACATGCCGGTAGCCTATGACCTGTAGTACAAAACTTGAAAAATAGGAATTCTACTATATTCAGCTAAGTAGACAGCGGAAAGCGTGTCAGTCAAAAGAGAAAAACTGTTTTAGATAAGCAAAACAGGATTCCATTGAAAAACCTGAAAATTGTTATCTTGAGTATTCTATATGTATCGATAGTGGTAAGAGCGACCGTGGTGGGTGGGGTATTTTTCTGTGGTTTTTTGTGGGTTTTATGGGTGTTTTTTTAGTAAAACACTCGAAATTGCACAGTGCACATACTAGCTTGAGAGGTTCGGGAGATGTTATAATAGCAAGTTTAGCGATTTTGGTTCCTTTTTTCCTTCGTGGGTAAATTTGTGAATAAAATGTACATTTGTATTTACAATGTAGGTGATCGGTAAACTTTTTTTTCGATTTGAGTTATATTTTAATTATATTCAAATAATAAAATGATTTATCAATATTTACGTGTTTTACATCCCACCATTCGAATCAATGGTATATGTGTACATTATATATATATATTGTAAAACTTGTGAACACTCTTGAAGTCACTGATTTGATTGGATGATCTTGAAACCTTGTCAGAATGTTTGTCTTTATACTATCTTGGGCGAGTTCTAACATGGGTCATCTGGGGTGAACAGTGATTGTCAAGTGAGCGATATAGGGCTATATTGGCCCTCTTGTTATAAAATAAATAAGGTGAAGGACAGGATACAGGCCCTCGGCACACCCATTTCTTCTTCGTGTGGATCTGACAGATTGTTTCCCATACGAACACGAAAGAAAGCTTCAATTAACAAGAGGGCCACATTGGCCCTTTATCGCTCATCTGAGAACAAAGGCCAATAATTAATGACCAGGTAATATAGTTTCCATCTCTAAAAACCCATTTTTACGTGGATTTTGAGATCAAAACCAACAATGAAGGTGTACTACTGTTAAACAAGCTAAAACGTAGCAAATTGTCTAATCCAAGGGCCCATAACTCTTGAAGTTGTGGTCCGATTCCACCCATAACTGAACTTGTCCAAAACCATAAGGTCATACATATTCATTGTAAATATGATTAGGATCGGTGAATAAATGAAGGCGCGTAGCTAGCCCTCCATGGATGTGGATTCAGGATTAAGCTAGGGGGTCCGGGGGCATGCTTGAAAATAATGGTGCAATCTGGTGCATTCAAGTCGATTTCAGGGTCATTAATGTAGTTCTCAAGAAGTAGATTTTTGTGATTTTAAAAAAATCCTGATTTTTTTTTTTTGTCAGAATCATGTGGATTCAGCCGCGTACTCGCGTATAGGCAGCTACGCGCCTGGAGCCTAGAGTGTAAACAAGCTAAAATATAGCAAATTTTCAAAATCAAGGGCCCATAACTCTTGAAGATGTGGTCCGATTCCGCCCATAATCTAACTTGTCCATGATCTTTTGGTTATACTCATTTACTGAAAATATTATTAGGATCGGTGAATAAATGAAGGTGCTAGAGTGTAAACAAGCTAAAATATAGCAAATTTTCAAAGTCAAGGGCCCATAACTCGTGAAGTTCTGGTCCAATTCCGCCCATAATCGAACTTGTCCAAGATCTTTTGGTTACACACATTTATTGAAAATATGATTACGATTGGTGAATAAATGAATGCGCTAGTGTGTAAACAAACTCAAATATAGCAAATTTTCTAAGTCAAGGGCCCATAACTCTTGAAGTTATTGTCCGATTTTGCCCATAATCGAACTTAGCCGAGACATTGTGGCCATATACATTGTGAGCAAGTTTAATCATGATTCGTTAAGAGCTGTGGTTGCTAGAGTGTAAACAAACTAATTGTGGACATACGACGGACGCCGGACATTCAACGATCCTAAAAGCCCACCTGATGAATCAAAAAGCCACAATAAAAAGTGGAAGGCGGCCATTGAGACCGAATTCATGAAGATCGTTCAATATACCATACTTCCAGTGGTGTTCTATGTACTTTCAATGTCAAAGAAAACAGCCACTGTATGCTATTTGTTTATAAATGCCACTTGCCTCTCTCAGAAAAGTTTCAAAGCGCACAAAGTGGTCAACTGTACCACGTTAGTGACGGAAACCACTGGATGTACATTGACAATGATTGTGTTTGTTTCATCGGGTTTTACGCCATTTTCAACATCATTTTAGTCATATTGTGGCGGGCAGTTATCCTAACCAGCTTTCCTAGACTTCATTTAGGCCTTAACCAGTACTAACCACATTCTATCCGTAAGCTTCTGCCAAGCTACCCCACACTATTTAGAGATGGAAGACAATTTTACATAGGATGTAATACCTTCAGTCAAATTTGTCACGGACGGTGCGAGTCTAGCCCGGGGTTCGAACTCACAAACTCTTGATCATCAGCCACTGAGCTAGCCGGGCGGTCTTTGACAATGAAGTTGTTAGATTCTTAGAATCAAACAAAACATACTACCATTCTCTCCAGTGATTTACACAAACATTTGTTAAGAGCTATTGGGCGATAATTGTTAGGATCACTAGGATCCGTCCCCTGTTTAGAAATTCATCAGATTCCCATAAATTATTAACAAGAGATGTCTTTAAAAAGACATTCGCGAAGGTTCTTTGATGTCAGAACATAGACATAGATTTGACCTATTTATTAAATCCAAATGACTCATATTACTAATGGGCGTTCAAATCATTAAAACAAACATTCAGGCAAAGTTTCATGAAGATCAAATCAAAACAGTGTTCACAAAGTTTTCCCTTATTTGGCCCTGGTGACCTAGTTTATCGAACTCGTTTTATCGATATTAACATTCTGACCCAGTTTTGCGAATATTGAGCTAAAAATGTGTCCCCTAGAGTGTTTTAATTCTCCTAAATAATTTGAACAAACTTGGCAGGGGTCCATTAGACAATGCTGCATACCAAATATCTAAGCTCTAGCCCTTGTTGTTTCGGACCGGAAGATTTTTAAAATGTTCCTATATAAGCCTGTTTAAATCAAGTGACCCCTGGGGCAGGGCCAATTTTGACCCAAGGGCAATAATTTAAACAGACTCTGTAGATGTCCACTAAACAATGCTACACACCAAATAATTCAACGCTAGGCATTGTAGTTTCTGACAAGATTTTTAAAATTTCCCTATATACACGGTGGTTAACCGACTCGTGACTTTTTTATCAAATCAGCTTCCCCATACTATTTTTGATCGAGCAAAGGACTTTTACTAAATATCAAGTTAAAAGTTTAGACAGGTGTGTTCAAAATATTTGATATTTTACATGTTTTACTTCTTTTATTTTAATTATGTATGTGCGACGGGACAGCACAAATGCATTTTAACAAGAACATAAAGCTAAATCAACATCACAGAGAACAGTCTAAGCACAAATGTAATCAAATTGCATTTTCCCTCGCAAGATTGGGCGAAACTGTCAATTTCTACAAAGTTTTCAATCGTTATCGTTACTGAACTGAATAAAGTAATAACAATTTACCAGAAGTTATTTCATCGGGTATTTATCCAGAGAAAAAACATCAACTTTAGCAGCGAAGCCTTCTAATGATCACAGAACCGGACTTATTATGACCAGTTCCTTTGGATCGCTAAACAAGAGATTATCATGAGCCTTTGTAAAATTGAGTGAAGAAGATTTTTTAATTTTTCTTAAGTCCATATGATTCAAGTGACCCCTGTTGCTGTAGATGTCAACTAGACAATGGTACACACAAAATATCTAAGCTCTATGCATTGTAGTTTCTGACAATAAGATTTTTAAATTTTCCCTATATAAGTCTATGTAAAAGCAATTGACCACTGGGGCGGGGCCGATTTTGACCATAGGGCAATAATTCGAACAAACTTGGTAGAGGTCCACTAGACAATACTTCACACCAAATATTTAAGCTCTTGGCCCAGTGGTTTTGGACTAGAATATTTTTAAAGTTTTTCCCATTGGTTGCCATGGCAACCAGAGTTTATAATGAAATTAATTTTGTTAACAACTTCGGTAGAGCTTTATGCTAGGAACATCCATGTAAAGTTTCGTTGAAATTGGCCAACTGGTTAAGAAGGAGATGTTGTTTAAAGCAATTGTTGACGCACACACACGGACGACGGACATCACCAGAATTTGTTTAATTGGATGGTTGAGGCAGCGGAAAATTACAAATCTCAAGAGCAATGCATGTATGGCGGAATAGCTATAAATCAACATAGTATACCAAATGACCTCTGCATGGTTCGCAGCAATAGTGAAGTTAAGCTGGTAGATTTTGAAGAAATGGGCAAATAATCGAAGAAGAAACTATTCGCACTGGAAAATTTGAGAGAAAAAATCGCATGTTTTACAATTTCTGTATATGGCTATGAATGTATATTCCCCGTCACACTAACAAAAGCGGGCAATTTTGCACTTCATCTTTTGACGAATCAAATGGCACCATTAATTTGCTTAAGGCCTCAAGTAAAATGGTGGCTGTATTTCGTGACCACCGACTTATCACTGACATTGAAGACTAACGTCTGGAGCTGCTGAAAAAGGCTCTGCTTTGGTTTGACAATTTAGGATCGGTATGTCTTGACAGGAAGCCTTACATCTGCAAAAAAAGATAAACAGTTAATGTCACACCAAACCAGAGAAGATGTCAAATCGTTTATAATCGGGTTCCGACAACTATGCAAACAAGAGGGTCATGATGGCCCTATATCGCTCACCAGATAAAAAGACTCATAGAGAAAGATTATCATGAGCCTTTGTAACATTAAGTGACCCGAGGGCGGGTCCAATTTTGGCCCTAAGTCAATAATTTGAACAAACTTGATAGAGTGCTACATACCAAATATCTAAGTTCTAGGCCTAATGGTTTCAGAGATGAATTTTTTAGTTTTCCTATATAAAATAGAGTAAACCCTGGGGTGGGGCCATTGTAGATTATGGAAACCACTGCATTAAGTTTAAAGAACAATACTTTTCTCATTTTAAAGTTTCTTTTTACATTAACTTGTTTTCTACTGTAGCCCGATGCTTATATACAGGTATCAATATCAGGGATTCAGTGCAACATTTAATATAGATGTTTATTTACTAGCACTGAACATGGCTAACATTTTCTAACAGCTTTTGCAATATATACTAAAAAGACACATCACTGAGAAAAGGGTCATTAAATGTATTTTTTATGAATGTTCAGGCAAATTATCTTATTTTTCAGGATTGTAGGAAATGTTAACTGTATGATACGTGTACATAATGCTTATGAAGCTACAAGATCTGGACTGTCAGTCTATAGGGCATCACGTATACATGGAGTACCGAGTCCATTTTATTGTAATAGGACTCGTGGAAGTTTACAATTAGATGGTACTCGTAGCCCTGACACTTTTCTCTCCACACACGAAAATCAACTCGTGCCGCAAACTTCATATATGGCCAACACAGTTACACAAAAAGTAAAACTCAATACATCGCTAGTGATCTCGCTAGATCTTAATGAAAAAGGTCTAATGAAAATCCTGAGTCATAATTGGTTTTACGGATGGCCAGAGGCAGTGAAACCACAAAAATTACATATTGCACTAGCCAGGGTGCTTCCAAAGAAAATATTGCTAACTTAAATACTTTAAAAGAGTTAAACTAATCATTTAAATGCTCCAGACAGAATTTACTACATAGATCAAACTGGAAAATCCGCCCAAAAATGTTTGTTCAAATAAGCAAATTCAAAATATGTGAATTCTAAAAGATCTGCAAATGTAACTGTGATTGCAGTAGCAAATACTCTAGGCAATCATGTACCACCTTTCCATGTCTTTCCCGGAAAGCGCTGGATGGATTCTGTACTAGGAGTTGCTCTAGCAGGACCAGATGGCACCATGTCTGGACCTGTAACAGGGGTGCCTTTCGGCAAGGGTTGGTTTGACAGACTGTTCAAAGTTGTTGCCAATGTCGGCACCCCATTGTTACTACCATGAAGAACGGATTACTGAAAGGGGGAAATAGACCTGCCACAATGTTATTATAAGGTGTGCATAGTTTCACACAACATTTACAAAAATATATTCTGTATTTACTTATCATCAGATCTTCCAGACAAACATTTCTTCATTGATGTAAATGTGTAAACATGTACATACGAACATTGAAACCCAGTTTCAATTCTTCTCCACGAATCTGTGTTCAGACAATCTCGGCAATGACGAGGGTGTTTTGTTTAGATAATCCAGATTTATTTCATTTATCAAATAATTATCGTGCCAATTCAGAACAGCTTCATTATCGTAAATGGAATGACGCTAGTGATTAAAATGTTACAAATGCATTTAACATGTCTTCGAAATAAGTCTTGAGCAAGTTAAAATCATAACCTGACTGTCCGATCGGGCAAGTTAAAAACAGTCTTGTGATAATTAAGTTCAAATAAAATAGGAGAATTAATGAAATATAAATAATATAATTTTACTTTCGATTTACTTATATTTCTTGAGCGTCCTAGTTATTTACGCTGTTGTTATTGTAAGTACACCTGAATATGTGGCATTATGTACGATATGTGACGATAGTGGTTATGGAAACATTTTTTCTTGCTATAAAGTATGCACGGAAGGAAAACACACCGGATTCCTCTGTTATAGAATAAACAGAAACTGTTAAAAATGTGGAAGTAGTTCGCTCCACAAACTAAGACTGCCATTGTACACTATATGGCTAAGTTAAAGGGGACATAACTCTGGAATTTGTGAATCGCTGGGAATGATAATGGTGATAACATATTTCAAGTTTCATTGCAATTGCTTGTAGAATGTGAAAGTAGTTCGCTTTTTTTTACGGACCGACCGACCAACCAACCGACCGATAGAGTGACTCCAATATACCCCCTCTCAAACTACGTTTGCGGGGGTATAACAAGCAAATTCAATTGATTCATAATCGTGTGTGTGCGTGTGCCTGTTTCAATGATTTAATAAATGTGTGTTCTAATGTGATAATGCATGTACCACTCAAAAGGGAAAGAGAATTTATTTTTGTTGTTCATGAACAAGACCTTATTAGTAGAAATTGCTGGAAGTTTGCATCAAAGATGTGCAGTTACAAACCTATAGTTTGAGAGTACTTACCTGTGATACTGTAGCAATGTACTTTCTGATGACGTTGTTGTAATCCTTTTAGGCCTCTTCAACCCTGGGCATTCTCGAGCCAATTCGTACAAAGCATGGCAGCGAGATAATGGTGTAAGAGCATAAGTCTGGAGAACAGATACGGATTTTCTCTTGGAACTGATACCAATGAACTACTGCTTGTCTCCACTAGCACATTAAGAGCTGATTTTAAGTCTCATTAGCTTTTTGCAATAGAAAAACATGAAAAACAAGAGGGCCATGATGGCCCTATAAATGCTCACCAGGAGAAAAGGTCATTTGGAGATTAACATTGTTGAAGTTTTCTATACGAGTCTAAGTAAGATCAAGTGACCCATCAGGGCCATTTTTTATCCCATGGCCATTATATGAACAGATTTAAAAGAGGTCCATTAGACAAAGCTAGATACCAAATATCTTAGCTCTAGGCCTTGTGGTTTCGGAGAAGAAGATTTTTTAAAATGTTCCTATATAAAATAGAACAAACCCCAGGGCAGGGCTAATTTTGACCCCAGGGCCATAATTTGAACAAACTTGGTAGAGGTCCACTAGACAATGCTACATACCAAATATCTTAGCTCTAGGCCTTGTGGTTTCGGAGAAGAAGATTTTTTAAATTTTCCTATATAAAATAGAATAAACCCCAGGGCAGGGCCAATTTTGACCCTAGGGCAATAATTTGAACAAACTTGATAGAGGTCCACTAGATAATGCTACATACCAAATATCTTAGCTCTAGGCCCTGTGGTTTCGGAGAAGATTTTTTAAATTTTCCTATATAAGTCTATATAAATCAAGTGACCCCCGGGGCGGGGCCAATTTTGACCCTAGGGCAATAATTTGAACAAACTTGGTAGAGGTCCACTAGACAATGCTACATACCAAATATCTTAGCTCTAGGCCTTGTGGTTTCGGAGAAGAAGATTTTTTAAATTTTCCTATATAAAATAGAATAAACCCCAGGGCACAGCTAATTTTGACCCTGGGGCCATAATTTGAACAAACTTGGTAGAGGTCCACTAGACAATGCTACATACCAAATATCTTAGCTCTAGGCCTTGTGGTTTCGGAGAAGAAGATTTTTTAAATTTTCCTATATAAAATAGAATAAACCCCAGGGCACAGCTAATTTTGACCCTGGGGCCATAATTTGAACAAACTTGGTAGAGGTCCACTACACAATGCCACATACAAAATATCTAAGCTCTAGGCCTTGCGGTTTCGGAGAAGAAGATTTTTTAAATTTTCCTATATAAGTCTATATAAATCAAGTGACCCCCGGGGCGGGGCCAATTTTGACCCTAGGGCAATAATTTGAACAAACTTGGTAGAGGTCCACTGGACAATGCTAAATGCCAAATATCTTAGCTCTAGGCCTTGTGGTTTCGGAGAAGAAGATTTTTTAAATTTTCCTATATAAAATAGAATAGACCCCAGGGCAGGGCCAATTTTGACTCCGGGGCCATAATTTCAACAAATTTGGTAGAGGTCCACTAGACAATGCCACATACAAAATATCTAAGCTCTAGGCCTTGCGGTTTCGGAGAAGAAGATTTTTTAAATTTTCCTATATAAGTCTATATAAATCAAGTGACCCCCGGGGCGGGGCCAATTTTGACCCTAGGGCAATAATTTGAACAAACTTGGTAGAGGTCCACTAGACTATGCTACACACCAAATATCAAAGCTCTAGGCATTGTAGTTTTTGACAAGAAGATTTTTTAAATTTCCTATATAAGTCTTTGTAAAATCAAGTTACCCCTGGGGCGGAGCCAATTTTGACCCTAGGGGAATAATTTGAACAATCTTTGTAGAGTTCCATTAGACAATGCTACATACCAAATATCTTAGCTCTAGGCCCTTTGTTTTCGGACAAGAAGATTTTTTAAGTTTTTTAAATTTGTTGCCATAGCAACCAGAATTTTTAATGAAATTAAATTTTTTGAACAACTTTGAAAGGGGACCACCCAAGGATCATTCCAGCCAAGTTTGGTTGCAATCGGCATAACGGTGTAGGAGGAGATGTTGTTTTAAGTAAACATGGACGCCACATATTCGTAACGACGCACGACGCACGATGGACGCAGGGCGATCACAAAAGCTCACCCTGAGCACATTCGTGCTCTGGTGAGCTAAAAAATCCCATGATAATTATTACCGACGAAACGAGCACTTTTCCTTCTAAAAACACTCATTTTGTAAACTTGAAATATGTAGAGCGCGTAACGTCACTTTTCGACGTGTGCATAACTTGACTGCGGTAAAACACAGCTGTTCTATAAATAGTATTTATTTCAATGATATTGAAACAAATACGATATTGGTTTTGGAAACATTTTTTCTTGCTATAAAGTATGCGCGGGAGGAAAATACACAGGATTCCTCTGTTGTAGAACAAACAGAAACTATTACGACCAATAAATTTATATGCTTATGGAACTTTTTAACAATATATACGCTACCACGTTCTTTGATTTTCCAAGCACTTCAAGCAGGTCCATTCTGAGAATGTTTAATGCAAAAGAATGTAAAGAAAATTCACACACACAGTGACTCATCAACCAGATTCAATTTAACCTGTCCCTTAAAATCCATTCTTTTTTAACTCGAACATAAAGAACCAAGTCTCATCTTAAATTACCAGGATAGAGAATGTCCCACTGTCGTATGATTTTAACTCCTTCAGGAATTTTCTGGTTCTCATGAGCTTCTGAACATAGGTTAGTAAATGAGGTACCAAATTGACAAAGACCTTTCTATCTTCCATTTTCTTTGACAGAATTTATAAAAACTTCCTTCAGAAATGCCCAAACTATTAGCAATTTGTCTATAGTACACTGGCAATCTGTGTCGCATAATGCTTAAAAAAGCATCATGCTTTTCAGTAACTTATGACACTGGGCCTCCACCTCCATAATGTCCATGGCTATTTTTAACAACTGA